>JAECXP010000237.1:0-600000 GCA_018152965.1 Scaptomyza pallida
CATCAGAAATATTAAAATTTAATTATAATATATATACTCCCAACTTTAGAGCGTTGCCCATATTTTACAAAGCTGTTCCAGAGGCAAAGCAATACTAAAGTACTACGACACGAAACAACATCTGACCAATTACCACAGAGATCAGATCATCTGAATGATTGTTGGGGAGGCGAACATTCGCGAACTGTCCATTAAAACTTGCGAATTCTCTGGTGTTGTCAATCAGATAATTGCAAATTTTTCGAGTGAGCTGGATTCAAAAGCAAGTTTACTTCTAACAATAGTTAATATTTTAAAGCTAATAGAAATATTCTTAGGAGTTTTATTTTATTCCTCGGTCTGGAAAAAGAAAACCCAAAAGGAAAGCTTTATTCAAAATACATAAACACGCGATCGAAACGCATGAGATTGTGTGCGTTGTCTGAGAAAGCATCGTTTAAAGAAATTGAGTTGAAGCCAGAACTTGATGTCGTTTTGTGTACTGGATACAAGGCTGATTTAAAACGAGATGTTTCTGATTGGGACATAGTTTGGGATAAATGGACTTAAACTTATCAATTGCGTAAATGTGATTTAAAATCGTTTTCGCCTGAAGATTTTTTAAAGGAATGGCCCAAATACGCAGATAGTCGTGCAGTCGATTTGGTTAGTATAATAAAACTAATAAATAAAGCTAAAACTTAAAAATATTTTTAAAATTGCAGATAAACCTTGATATTAACATTATATTCCCAGGAAAAGAATCGATTCTATCTGCGAAATAGGACGCTTTTTGAGGAAAAGATTGTCGTATAATATAAAACTAATATTCACAACGAAGACTGCAAAAATATTTTGTTGCAATTAAACCTTCCAGCTTATATTGATAATAACAGAAGACCTTAATTTATTGTCTACATACAAATTTGTTAATATTTTTTTTTAACTTTTCTTTGAAAACAGATTCGTAAGATTATATTTTGATAAGCTTGCTTCAATCTGTCATACCTTCAAACAGCTAGTAAACAGGAGAAGGAAAGAAAAAGAAAATAACATTGTTGGATGCACAGGAAAGTTATATTCTTCGGTTGGAAACGATAAATAATTGTTAATTAAAATAAGGTGTAAAAGATTTAAAGTAAAAGAATTAAAACATTATTTTCAAAATAAATAATACTTTAATAAAAAAAATTTAATTTTAAAAATCAATAGTAATAAAATAAAGTATATTAACTTTTTATCGAAAAATGCCTGATTTTTAAAAGAAACAATTTTTTATTTTCATTTTAAAAATTAGTCACCTTGGTTTTAATATCGGATAACTTAGATTGTAAAATGGTTATTTTTCGATTCAAATACTATTTACAATTAATTTAAAGTAAATAATGCTTTATTTAAATATGAAAAATACTTGAATCGAAAATTCTTCATTGTCAAATGTAAAATGTTGGCACCTTAAAACAAAAATATTATTTTTTTTGATATCAAAATTTTACTTTTAAAAATTGTTTTTAAAATTGCACTTTTCAAAATGAAAATAACACACATTAGTCGAAAATCATTGCCATACAATTTTGACTGTAAGTGTTAATTATACGATTTACAATGTTTTTTTTCTGTGTGTACATTTATGTATTTGCGTGCTCCCTTATTTTAAAATTTGTATATATATATATATATATATATATATCAAGATTTACATATGAATAAATGTGTTACCCTATTTTCTTAATGTGTCTCGACTTCATCTACACAAGGGCATTTTAAAGTCTATAAAAAATTATGAAAACATATATATATGAAGTCGAGACTCATTAAAACAAAAGGGTAATACATTTATACTCACATTGATATATTTATACATAAATGTATATCTATATATATTAAACTTTGTTAAATCATTTACAAATTGTGAAGGAGTAAACTCCTTCGCAACATTTATAGTAGTATTTAAGTATAATGAAATGCACCACGAAGGTACCAATAGGATTAAGAGTTTTGTTTAAAACTATTACAGGCCGTGGAGGAGTAAAACATAAGAAAAGTATTTATATTTAAGGGACAGGGTATATTTAAGGCAGGAGTGCTCAATGCTATGGCACACGAGCACATTTGTTTTTGTTTTGGCACATAGCATACGGAGCGGCACATGCCATACCTTCCTAGGGCACACGCCAATTCCTCTTTGTGTCGCTGTGCGTATCGAGCCAAGCCAACAACAATTCCATTGCATTTTTTTTTCTACTCTTTGTGTCGCTGTGCGTATCGAGCCAAGCCAACAACAATTCCATTGAATTTTTTTTTTTTCCTCAACTCACAATGCAAAGTGTTGTTGTCTTGTTCTCGGCTCTGCACTGAAATTTTACTTGTGCGTTTTTGAAAGAATTTGATTTAAGTTTATTGTGGACCAGCGACACGTGCATTTAATTGGATTTTTTTTAAAATGAGTGATGCATTGCGAAGTGATTACTTCGCATTAAATTTTAAATGTGAACAACAATGTTTAATTTGCCACAAAGTTTTGTTGGCTGGAAAAACTTATTTTCTCGAAAGGCATTTTAAGATTATGCATGAGGTGGATGCAGCAAAAGGCTTAATTCCCAATTATAAAGACCTTTTAATGCGATTTTATGACTTCGATGCGCAACAAATTCTTCAATTTATTGAAACTAATTTCGAGGAAATAGATGAGCAAAAAAATAAAATTTCGTCAAATTTCGAGAAAAATTACAAACCGGCATTAAAAGCGTCATACATAACTAGCTTAGCTATTGCTAAACAGTGCAAACCATTTTCCGATGGCCCGTTCATTAAGAAGGCATGCCTGGAAATGTTAAATTGTTTTGGAGAAATTGGCAGAAAATCAGCTGATATAATCGAGACTGTTCATTTGTCGAGATGTTCAGTAACTCGTAGAGTTGAAGAACTTTACAATTATTTGGATACGTTGTTAACCGACAAATTGAAGTTTTGCTCTTATTTTTCCATCGCTTTGGATGAGTCTTGCGACATTTCTGACGTCAGTCAATTAATAATAGCTATTCGAATGGTTGACAAGGATTTCAATGTCACTGAAGAGATTTTCGCACTTATTCCACTTATGGAAAATACAAGGGGAGTTGATATTTTTAATGCGGTAACCGAAAGGTTACAATTAAAAGATGAAGAAGGAATCAACAAACTATCCGCAGTATGCACAGATGGTGCACCTGCTATGCTGGGGAGAAATAATGGCTTTATTGGGCAATTAATAAAAAATAATATTCGTGTGCCATCCTTTCATTGTGCCATTCATCAGGAAGCCTTGTGTACCAAAGGGACAAACAATATTCACACAATGAACGTTGTTGTAAAAATTATCAACAAAATACGAGGAGGCCATAATTCATTAACCCACCGCAAACTTAAAATGTTTCTTGAGGAATGCGAAAGTCAATATAAAGACCTACTTATGTTCACGGAGGTGAGATGGCTGAGTCGGGGAAAATGTCTTGAACGATTTTTTGAATTACGTAAGGAGGTGGTGGAATTTCTGGATCTCAATATGCCAAACTTTGAATTTTTAAATGAAATAAAGTCGGAAGAATTCAATATTAGCCTTGGGTTTTTGACTGATGTTACAACACACCTTAACAACCTTAACAGTTCTCTTCAAGGTAAAAATAAGAACATATTTAATTTAATCGGTTCCATTGAAGGATTTTTTAAAAAAAACAGATGTTTTTCTCTTTGATTTGCAATTAAAAAATTAAATTCGTTTCCGTCCTTAAAATTAGTTTTTGATGAATTTAAAATTTCTACCTATGATTTCACAGCATTTAAAAACCATATTATTGCTTTAAAAGTTAATTTTGAAAAAAGATTTACCGATTTCGATGATATCAAAAATAGTATGGATATTTTTTTTAATCCAATAACATGCAACATACTTGAACAAAATCCGGAAGTTCAATTGGAATTATGTGACCTACAATGTGACTTGGAAATGAAGACAAGCAATTTAAAAGGAATTGATTTCTGGAAATTGGAAGGTGCCAAAAATACCCGTCTCTACGGTGCATCATATTGAGGATGTATTCGATGTTTGGAAGCACATATATTTGTGAAAGTGCTTTTTCAACATTAAAATTAATAAAAAATAATCACCGAAGCCGTATAACAAATAATCATCTGGAGGCATTATTAAAATTATCTACAACAAAAATAAATATAAATATTGATAATTTTCTAAGTCAACTTTAAATTTTTATATAAAATAAACAAATAAAGAAACCAAAATTATTATTTTCTTTAATTAAAATTTTTTTTCTCTCAGTGTTTATTTTGCTGCAATACAACGGCGTCGATACATGTGTGCGTGTGTATTCTTTTGCTTGTGTTGGTAAGGGCACTGCCGTAAGGCAATTTTGAGCACTCCTGATTTAAGGCTAGGCACGCAGCACTATTAGATACGGGCATCAAGCAGAGGCCACGACTGGACTGGCAAAGAAACCAGCGGTAGCGGCAGAGAAGACGGCACGCGACAAACGAAGCCACTGACGCAGCGCAGTGACTTAGCAGCCGAGCAACGAGTATATAATACTAACAGAGATGTAAAAAGAACTGGCATAAAAATTTTACTCGCCCATGAACAAATCTGACGGCGGGTCGTAGGTAGACAGAACAGCTGCTTTTGTTTATACTTCTGTGCTGGCCGCCGCATTTGTTTTTTTGATTTTTTGCTGCTTACGTTTTGGTGTACTTATTTGGCTGCATGTGAACGCAAAACGTATCGCAGGTCAGGCACATCTTTGTGTATATGCATAAATGTGTACCCATAGGCTGGCTGTTGTAGCTGATATGTATGTATAAGCTGCACAACTAGAAATACCCATTGTCACAATTTGAAATTAATGGCATGGACATTTTTGAAGTATGCCAATCAAATAAAATGGCTATAAATATATCATTTTGAATACGAAACAAGTTTATTATATTGTTATTTATATAATAATAACTAGCTAACCCAGCCACGCGTTGCAGCGGCGGACCCGACAGACTTCTTCCTGTCAAAAAGATTTGTAATGTTGGATTGGGCTATTTATAAGGTTTAAATTTGATATTCTCAGACACACAATGTTAAAATACAGTCTGTTAATTAATTTAAAGCTTTCTCATAAACTATATTTTTTGTTTTGTTTTGTGGTGCGTAAATAAACAAAGAAGACGGTTTTCCGACGCGCGAACACGCGACGTATAATTGTCCATGCGCGAAACAGGAAAACTCCAAGTTGATTCCACAAACTTCTAACGACTGTCCTTGCGATTTATTTATGGTCATCGCAAAGGCCAGACGTACTGGAAATTGTAAGCGTTTAAAATCGAATGCTAAGTCCGTTTGAATCATCTGTATCCGCGGGATCAAGACATCCTCTCCTTTGTATTTTCCTTTTATGATTGTCGCCTCAATGACGTTATTCATCAGTCTTTTCACAGCCAGTCTTGTTCCATTGCATAGTCGAGGTTGATTAATGTTACGCAGCATGATGACAACTGATCCTACTTTTAACTGCAAATTGTGAGGTGGTGCATTCTAAGCCTATCTCCTACATTGTCACTCACTAAAGAACGCAATACTGACATAGCAATACGACTGTTTTCTTGATCTGTCTGTCTCCTGTCATCAGTGCGGTTAGCAGGTGAGGTAGCTCTTCGCACATTTGATTGACTACGACGACCTAAGTCAGGTCGTGTTCTCCTCGGCATCGTAAATTGTAATTAATCAAAGTATCGAAAAGTATAACTTTTAAACCTTCCCTAGACCTCCACGAATAATTCAAGACCAAGATAAGATAAATCCGTTCAGCCGTTCTCGAGTTTTAGCGGGACTGACGAACAGCAATTCATTTAAGTAAAGTAAAGAAAGTTAGAGGATGAATTTTTTGTTTTAAAAAAAAAAATTTTTTAAATTATTTCAGTTGTTGGCGAAGCAATGCGCGCCGGATAACTAAATAATTTCATTTACACGTCGAATAGAATTATTTTTCCTACTGAATTTTAAATGTAGCCTACTAAGATTTTGCAAAACACAGCTCTAGGGCTGGCTCAACTCTAGCATGGCTGTTTTAAGGGTTTTTCCGGCAATTATTCGAATTTTTGTCACCTTGTAAACCTTCCCTAGACCTTCATGAATAATTCAAGACCAAGATAAGATAAATCCGTTCAGCCGCTCTCGAGTTTTAGCAGGACTAACGAACAGCAATTCTTTTTATACTTTGATACCAAAGGTATCATAGTATATTGGGTTTGTGCAATGTCCGTCATGGTGTCTGTCCGTCCGTCCGTCCGTCTGTCCGTATGAACGCAACTTTTTTCGACACCCTTAAAGCTAGAGCCTTGCAACTTTGCAAATATCTTGGTACATGCCTTCGTCAGACAAAGTGTTAAGTTTAGGGCTCTACGACCTCAGGGGGCCTAAGAAATCGATAACAAGTCGATACACCTCGATGTGTGAATCGATAAAACACAAATATATCCCACATTTTATCAGCTAGAGTCACCAAATTTGGGGGCAAGATAGTTGATGACTTTCCCCAAAAAACTGCATTAAAAGTTTGGATGCCACGCCCACCTGTTCCGCCCCCAGCCCCTCTTAAATTATAAACAAAAATGCCTGTATCTTCTACAGTTTTGAAGCTATAGCCACCAAATTTGACATGAAGGTAGATGCTGACATCTGACACAGATATGCATCAAAACTATGGATTCCACGCCCCCAAATAACGGGATATGCCCCACCCCCCTAATAAAAACCGGAATGCATGTATCTTCGCCAGTTTTAAGCTAGAGTCACCAAATTTGATAGCAAGATAGCTGATGACATTCCCCAAAAAATTGCATTAAAAGTTTGGATGCCACGCCCACCTGTTTCGCCCCCAGCCCACCTCCAATTATAAACAAAAATGCCTGTATCTTCTACAGTTTTCAAGCTATTGCCACCAAAATTGACATGAAGGTAGATGTTGACATCTGACAAAGTTATGCATCAAAACATAGGATGCCACGCCCCCAAACAACGGGACATGCCCTACCGCCCTAAAAAAATCCGGAAGGCATGTATCTTTGTCAGTTTTTAAGCTAGAGTCACCAAATTTGGTATGAACATTGGTAGTGACATCCGTAACAGTTCTGCATCAATGTTTTGGATGCCACGCCCACTTATACCGCCCACCTCTATATCTTTCTTAGTTTTTGGGCTAGAGTCACCAAATTTGGAATGAACATTGGTTGTAACATCCGAAACAGGTGTGCATAAAATTGTTTATGCCACGCCCACTTATACCGCCCACCTCTATATCTTTGTCGGTTTTTGCGCTAGAGTCTCCAAACTTGGTAGGAGGATAGAAAGTGCCTTCCGCCACAGATAAATGTCATGCCTACCCCTTCTGACTGGTATCAAAGTATATCGCAGTCGGTTGCGTCCGACTGCAACGTTTTTACTTGTTTATATATATAGATATAAATTATTAATATTTAGCCACTAATAATTAAATATATATAACCACCTAATTCCAAAACTACAGGGGAATCATGCTAAGGTATTTCATTTCCAGGTGTGTTATTGTACAAAGTTGCAATATAGCTGTACTACTCAATTACCCAATACATACAGGGTAGCTGAAGGCAACTGAAAAGAATAAATATCAAAAATCTCGGCAAAGCGAAGCCAGCACAAAATGAAACGCATCACACGCATACCTGGCCGAAATAAATATTGGGACACTCACGTATCATAGTTAGTTTTCACCGTTAATAAAAATTGGTAAGCATTTAAATGACACAAACAATTTCTTTTAATGTGTGTGCATATCATGTAAGTATCGGCATGTTAAAAGTTTGAATTTTATAATCTGGGGCTTTTTCTTGACCAGTGTTGTGAAATGTGATTTTTTCCTAGTACGAAATTATTATTGGTACACCATCAAGAAAGTTGTGCTAATTGACTGTTTACTTAAAATTTTCGTAAGATAAGGTGAGTATTTGATTCTTACTATCTGTGTATAAGAAAATTAAGTTATTTAAAACTAAAGAAATGTTAATTTAATATAGTACGACAAGTAAAAACAGAAACAATGGGTAAAGGAGTAAAGCTGTCGGAGAATATGCAAAATATTATCCTTAATCTGCGCAATGAAGGCAAAAGCATTCGCGAAATAGCTAATATTGTTGAAATTAGCAAGAATACTGTTCAAAAATTTTTAAAAAACACGGAAGCATACAATAAAACAATTAAAAGGGGCCGACCTTCCACAGTGTCAGAACGAACCAAACGACAAATAAAGAATTTGGCTGTAAATACAGCGACTAGTTCACGGGATATAAAGGCTAAACTCTCTCTTAAGATCACCCCCCGTCGTATTCAGCAAATATTAAGTTCTGATAATAACATTAAATATGAAAAAATGATTCGCAAACCTATGCTTTTACAAAGACATAAAACAGCTCGACTGCTTTTTGCAGAAAAGTACAAATTTTGGACAAGTGAATGGGAAAACGTTATCTTCAGTGACGAAAAAAAATTCAACTTGGATGGTCCTGATGGAAAAATGATGTACTGGAGAGATATCCGTCGTGAACGAAAGTCCTGCTATGCTCGCAATTTTGGTGGAGGATCTCTGATGGTATGGGCTGCATTTGGACACCATGGAAGATCCCCTATATGTTTTGTATCAACACGAATGAATTCTCAGATGTACATAAGCCTTATGGACGAAGTTTTGATACCGTTTAGCGAAACATTCTGGGAGGAAAAGTTGATTTTTCAACAGGATAACGCTGCAATCCATGTATCCAAAGCGTCAAAGCAGTTTTTTGAGGATCGGAAAATTGATCTTTTGGGGTGGCCAGCTTGTAGTCCCGACTTAAACCCAATTGAGAATGTTTGGGGGATACTCTCGAACAAAGTTTATAGCAATGGACGACAATTTGAAAATTTGGCCGAGCTCAAGAAAGCAATTATCGAAGAATGGACCAAAATCGAAGAACAAACCTTAAAAAATTTGGTAATATCAATGCCTAAACGCTTGGCTGAAGTTATTTCTAATCATGGAGGCAGTACCCACTATTAGGTAAAACAAATACATTTTATTCCTCTGACTATAATATTAAAAAAAATATTTTCTTTCTAGTGTACCAATAATTATTTCTAAGGGAGCAAACAAAAGGATTTAGATTTTCGTGGAAAGGACCAGTAAATTACAAAATTTTAATTTGTTTTCAATTCATTTATTCTCTATATTTATGAATAAAATATCCAAAAAATAAACTAAAAGCCATTTACGATTTTGTGTTAAATAAATGAAGTGTCCCAATATTTATTTCGACCAGGTACTAATACTTATGCATTTTTTACTGTCCCTTTCTTACAAAAGGCGGAAAGCAAAGAGTAAGTGAAACAAAACAGCCGCATACATAAAATGAGAACTACAATAGGCAAAGCTAACAAGACGCAGCAACTGCGCTATGTTTAAATACCCTTTCTGGCAATATTAAGTGGAAATCAATGAAACCACTTACAAATAATTTAAACATAACATATAACTTATTTTGACTATTTTTTTGCAAAATACCCTTACTCTAGAATAAGTTAACTAACTTATAAAAAACTCTCATTATTCATATATGCCCTACCTAATTATCAATAAGTTTGCAGACTTTTAATGTGGAAATTATATTTTAGTATCTTTTGATAACCCATTCATTTACGCAAAGTTCATATAAAATCTATACTACACTCCCATGTAGTATAGCAGCCAGCCGATTGAAGCAAAAGTGTAAAATTGCCAAACTCAAGCAAAGTCAAGAGTTTGACAACAACACAAACGAACAGCAACATATTATTGCTGTCGCTTTCTTCGCACACGTTCCCATCAAAACAAAGTGAAAAAAAGTGATCGCCGTTGATTCTTTGTCACCAGCTGATTTTTAAGAAGGCGGCACATTATTTGAAAAGGCAAACGCCGCCATCTTAACTCGCTGTGTTCCCCTGTTAGAGATGTTCTTTTTCTGTTAAAGTTGTTGTCTCCAGAGACTATTTATGTAAAGACTGGTAAACAGAAATCTTAATGTTACGCTGCTGTAAACATTCTGCGTGACTCTAAGCGTATGTTAAAAATACTGGTCTGATCTGTTCTCATTCAGCTGATTCGTATTGATAAGCTCTTTTTTGCATACTTTCTGTGTCGCCCTTTCTGCATTGGTTTGTTTTGGTATTGGTGTTATTGTAAGTACATACATATGAGTCATTGCCATGAATAGAGAATTTGTGTTATACAAAATATTTGATCCAATTATTTATTGAAATGTTTCGTTTTATTAATTATTATTATTTTTTTGTATTATATAATATATAATATAATATACTGATTATATAATATAATATTCGATGGCGGTAAAACTTTTTTCGTATTTATATTAAATTACAAGAGTTTAGCGGCGGGTGTATTAGCGCTTGATTATATTTAATCTTTTTTCCTTATTTTGCATTAAACCCCCCTCCCCTCTTCCTCATAAACTAAATTTATTAAGCAAAATAATTAAATAATAATATTTTACTTTTTATTTAAAGAAAATTGCCATTATATACATATACATATATTAATATTTCAAAAATACAATTTAAAATCAGCCTTTTTACGGTAAATACTTCTTGTCAGCGAATGAACGTTTCTGCAAATATATATACAAGAATTAATTAGTATTAAACGTAAATAAAGTATAAAAAAATGTTCAAAACTTATCTTTCTATGCCGTTTTTCGGTTTTTTTTTTTTTTTTTTTGAAAATTCGCCCTTGCTGGAAATCCGCGACTGAACATCCGGTGCATTTGCTTGATCCATGGTCATCTTTTCTTAAGTCTTTAAGCCCATATCATCCAGTTCGCTCGCAATAAAAAAGGGTTATTTTAATATAAAAAAACACAAAATAAATTTGTTTAAACTTACAGAGCTGCATAGCAGCTCAGCTCGGCTTTCCTGGTGTCAACCCTCTATCCAATCCATTCAGGTTTTTCTTCTCAGCCTACTCAGTAAATCCAATTCGCTCGAAAATAAATAAAGTTAAAAATACATATGTGTGTATTAGTGTAAAGAAAATCAAAAAAATTGTTTGCGTTAAACTTACAGAGCTGCATAGCAGCTCAGCTTGATGGTGCATCATTCCATTCCAATCCATAGCACATCCTTCCAGCATAGGAATCGTTTGAAGAGAGTCCATCCAATCCGCTCGTAAAGGAAAAAAATATAAAGTATTAATATTGAAAAGAAAAGTGCAAATTTATTTATTTTTTAAACTTACAAAGCTGCACAGCAGCAGTGCTTGAATATGCTCTGGTAATGCCTTAATTGTGGATCAACCTTTCAACTTTCAAGACATTTTAGTCAGTGATATTCCAGCGCTCGTAATAAATAAAATAAATATTTAAGAAATATTAATATTAAAATAAATCAATTTCAAACTTACAGAGCTGCATTGCAGCTGAGCTTGTCATCCTTCTGGCACATCCATCCACGGTCATCATTCTTGGGTCAGCCATCGGGTCAACCTTCTTGGCGAATCCATCGGGACATCCTTCTAAGTTCATCCTTCTTAAAGAATCCATAGGGTCATCCTTCTTGGCGCCATCTAGGGTCATCCTTCGACCTATTAAAATTTCATTTTATTAACGATTTTTTCTATTAGTGTTTTTAAACGAGTAAGCTTACCAAATGTACCGGAGTGGCATGACATAGTTGGCCAACTCTTCGGATACCAAGCTGAAGAAATCTGAACCCAGGCTGTAAAAATAAAAAAATTAAACTAAGTATATTTTGTAATTAATGTTTACCAAAATTTGCAAACTTACCTATTTATTTATTGTTTTAAAATTTTAAGTTTTTTTAGCCATGGGCCCATGATATGCGTCTTTCTTCATCTGCATCTTTTCCTGAAACAGCCACTTCGCTTTTTTCCTTGTTAGTATGACTAACAACTTTTTAAGCAACTCCAAGCGATGAAAATAGCTGCTGTTTCTTTTGTCGAACCAAGTTGGATAGTGGATATTGGTTCGACGAAGACACTCTTCAGTTATTATCTTGCACAGGCCTGTTGAGTGCGGTGACCTATCGAAAACTTCGGCAAAGGCCTCAAAATGCAAGTTGCACACGAGGAAGTACTCTTCTGATGGGTTTTTAAGACACATTTTGTCCTTTGCAAAATTCCGTGCCTTAATCAGATCTTCATAGTTCTCGCTTGCTAGTGGGTCCATATGGTTGAGGGCTATATCACATTTTGGGCAGTTAAATCTTTTTTTAGCTATCAAGTATCCATCAAAATATCTGCGCGATACTAGTTCAGATACTTCCGGCGTACAAGACTCTACTTCCTCACCATTCAGATTGATGTCAATGCCTGGGTGTTGAATTGTGGGATGTGATGACTCGCTTTTATCAAAACGGTTTATAGGCTCGTTATCCTCCTCGTTGTCGCATATCCAGTCCATGTGCAAATCCTCATCTTCATCCGCACAATTGGCATTACTTAAATACGATGTTGTTATAATTTTCATGGACATCAACCTGGCCGTCAAATACTGCATTTCACGTACTGAAGGGTTGGTGTTGTTTCCCAGTTTTGATCGCAAAGCAGCAAAGAAGTTTTCGATACTATCTTGGCTAAATCTAGTCGTGTGAACATAATTGATAGTTTTGTCACCAAATAGCTCGTCCGTAAGTGTTATTATACTGCCAAGAGTCAATTGCATACCTGCATGGCAATGATTTAACGCGTTGAAACCAAGTTTTTTTTATATACTCCCTAAACTCGAGCAGTTTTGCTTTATTTTCTCTTCTGTAGGGGGTTTTGTATCCATGCTTGTATGAGCTGCAGTTTAGTAAATCAAACAAGTCGTTAATTTTTAAGAAAAAGTCTGCAGTGGCCAATGCGAGTGTCATGTTTTTCTCCGAAAACAAGTTGTTTTTATGGCACACTATTATGGCATTTCCTACTGACCTTGACATAACTTGGACGGCATATTTTACACACATTTTTTCATTAAATTTCGGACGGATATGTTTCTCAGTAAGCTTCGGAACCATGCGCGTTGTTGTGCTTCTTGCATCAATTTCATACAACTCTGCAACTACACTCCAGCTAGCAGTGCCATTCGGAGTCAATATTGTGTTCTTCAGCAGGCAGTTCCTAAAGCTTTTAAATAAATGTACATAATCATACATTATGTGTATTTTATTGCCCTTTGAGTCAACAAATATTCCCTTCGAAGCGCCAAGTTTATTATAGATGCTTTGGTTGACCCCTGACTGATCGCATACAACGGCCTTTATTTTAAGCCCTATTTTGCTTAGAACTTCGATATTTTCCAAGAGGCTTTCCTTTGCAATATCTGTAGTACTTTTATGACTACATGTGCAGTAATAAGAAAAAGCGTATCTCCATGGCTGAATAATGCCCTTTACTTGAAAAAAAGAAAGTTATTTGCTAGTAATGGCTCCCGCTTTCCTTTGCCCCAGTCAACAAAGCCGTCTATCTGGTCTGTAGTGCTGTTGTACTCGAGCTCGGAACGCCCGTGTATCTCATCAAACACAATTACGCAATTCCGTTCGCTCTCTGACATTTTTTGCACATGTTTAGCTATATTTCGGCAGACCTGTTCATTTATGCCCGGAGTAATAATTCGAATTGGGCTCCAATTAAGTAACGTTCTTGGACTGGGCAAATTGAATGATAGGGCATCACGCATAAACTGATAGCCTTTTGATGATCTATAGTTGATGTTCATCAAGAGGTTTTTTTGGACATCAGTGAAAATTTTCGTGTGCGATTTTTTGAGCAGTAGCGATGCAAAAATTTTGACTCCTCGTTGACAGTGTCGGGAACTTCTATCGACTTATTTGACACGTCAATGCACCGCAATGCCCAATTTTCTTCCCTATCTTTCAATGTTACCAGCAAAGCCGCCTTTTCTCCTTTTAATTTTTCGTGATCAGCGAACAAATTATTATAATTTGCCTGCATTTCGAAGAATTTGTTTCGCCAATACTTTTCATTGCGGCAAAACAATTCGCAACGTGAGCATGCTCCATCTTCATCAGGCTCGGCTTTTGTGTTTTGGGACTTGCTGGTATTGACCAAAGCGTGGTTCTCATTATCTGGAATGTTCTCGTCATCAGATATTCCATTTTCCAAACCCATCATTGGATGGACATTTCTTTTTAGTTTTTTTTTGTAAAAGTCCGATGGGTGAAAATGTTTATTGCATATAAAAAGCTGCTTATTATTTTTAAATGCCGCCTTTATGTTACAACAGTTTATCCACTCTGATCTATGCATCTCATTTTCAGGGAATTGATGCAGCACAGATGGTGGTCCACTTACATTGCAGTTTAAAATGCAGCAATACCTAGTCGATGCTGCTAATTTTAGGTAGTTTTTATTTACAGGTTCGTCTGCGTAACCTACAAAGCAGTATGGTATTAAATATTGACTTAGAAATACAGCAATAATAGCTAAATTATAAGCAAGAAGGGTCAAGCTTTGAAAGTTCGGACAGAACTTGCTGGTTTTTTTATCTATAAAATCTAAGATCTATATGCAAATTTAAACAGACGGACTTGGCTGATGAAAATTTACATGAATGTTGGTTTCCCGCCAAAAGGTAATAAACATTGACACTTACCTAATTGCAGTGTGGGCACAGCTCCAGATTTTAGGCCTCGAATACCCATGCACTCCGCTGCAAAATGCAAGTTGCACACTCTTGTGCTAGTATTTATATCTAAAACATCTAGTTTTAGATTTTCGCACCACTCCACCTCCATCTCCTTTGGTACGCGAAAAAGTTTGCAGCCGCCAACGCAATTATGCACAATGCACTTATAACGCACTGGTTTTTGGACTTTTTCCATTTTTTTATTATTAACAATAATTAATTTAATAAATAAATCAAGTTTGTAGGGCTGTAGTTTTAATAAAAACTGATATAATTCGCACTTTTAATGAATTCAACCGTATCGCTAGATCAATGAACACAAAAGCAAGTCAAACGCAAGAAAAGCGCGCGAAGCTCTTTTTTCTTTGTTTTGATTTGGCTTTTCTTTTCATAAAATGCAACAAGAAACGGACTCATATAATATAGAAATATAACGATAAGATCATTCACCTGCAAGAAGTGCGTGGTCCAGTTGTTGATGCGCTTGCTTGTGACTAGGAAACCCCGAGTTCAAACCCCCCGCGAATAAAGTCAAAAATTTTTGGTTTTATTTTTTTATTGATTTTTTTTTTTAAATAAATCAAAATAGTTTATTTCTTTTAACAGTCTTATAATTTAACTTATAATATAAATAATTTTTGTCTTGCTGACGGCAAGGCTGTTGCAGCTGAAAGCAAAATACATTCATACAAATGTGGGTATTCGTGTGAGCGCGTTTCTATGCGAAATAGTCCCAAATTTAACTACGGCCAATTAAAACACAAATATAATTTGTAATAAGTTTTTCAAAACAAAGTACCTTTATTTTTGGGTCAGTTTATTAAGTCATGGATAACTTGTTTTATTAATCATATATACATAATTGATAAAATATAAGCTAGTTATTATAATATGGAAATAACATATATGTGTCTTACGATTGCACATTCAATAATGCAAAGTTCTTATTTAGTCGATACTACCCTACCATGTAGGTCAGCAGCCATCCGATTGAAGCAAAAGTCTTAAATTGCCAAATGCAAGAAAACTCAAGTTCATTGACAACAACAAGATAAATGAAGCTCGACAACGTTTCATCGTTGTCTCTTCTTTATCCCATACTTTGCCATCAAAACAAACCCGAAAAAATAATGCGCGTCATTGATCCTACGTTACTTCCCAGTATCTTGCAAGGCGTGTGATAAGAAACACTGGCTTTTTCATATTTCCCCTCGCTGATGCTTAGACTACGCAGAATGTTAATTAACATAACATAGCAGTTCTGATTTCCAGTCTTTACATAAATAGTCTCTGGTTGTCTCTGGTTACCCCTCTGTTACTATTATATACTCTTTGGTAGCCGAGAAGACCAACAGAGAACGCAGCAGCAGACGGCACGCGACAAACGAAGACACCGACGCAGCGCGCTAACAACCGACTTAGCAGCCGAGAAGACCTGCCGAGGACAAAGCAGCAGTGAAGACGACACGCAATACACCCAACTCTTTTTTACACGGTTTTTTTACACGGTTTTGAAGTTACACGGTTGAAATTTTTTTTTTTTTTTTTTTTTTTATCTAGTACGGTTTTGTAATTATGTTTGTTTTTACAACACTTGGCACCATTGCTGAAATGAACATACATAGTAGTAACTGGGAAAATCCCCTTATTCGATAATTATTAAGGCGCGTTTACAATGTCAGCGTGAGATTGGAAAATGTTTTGTCTCTGTCTGACACACATATTTTTCACATAAGTTCGTCTCACTCATTTCCAATCTCAACCCGATCTCACTTGCATCTCAGCTTGGAGCGGAAAAAAGCTTTTCGAAAATTTCGTTTTAAAAGCTCTTAATAAATGGCTATCTTCGAATCAGCTGATTGCGTTGTTCGAATCGCGCTTATGTTCACAATTCAAATGCTCCCGCGACCAACACCGTCGGGCTGTTTTTTGCGGCTTCTCCTCTTCTACTACAGCGGCAAGAACTGCCTGAGCATCATAAAATTATAAGCTAATACAATTGCATGTTTTTTTCCATTTTTTAATTTACAAATTCCGATTTTAATACACTTTTGCACAATTTTGCTACAAAAATAAAAAAAACATCAGCTTTTCACAGCTCATAGACAGCTGACTTACCTACGCATTTTGTTCGCACATATTTTATCAATTGTTCGTGATTAGATCTGAACATTTCTGAACTTAATTAGTGAAAAAGGTATTTAATCTATAAATTTTTAGTTAAGCTTTAAAAATAAAATTTTTGACCTTACTACAGTTAATAAAATGTAAAATATTTCAAAGATTCGTAAAAGGCAAGCCATTTCTTTGAAAGTAAAATTAAAAATCTTGGACTGTCTGGCAAAAGGTGAAGGAATTTGGCTTAAGCGAAGCTACTTTCAGGACCATTAAGAAAAATGAGAATGAAATACGGAAATCTGTCATCAGTTCATCAAAACATAGCTCCACAACATCGTCATACATTAGAGATGAAGTGTTAGTAAAAATGGAAAAAAATGTTTGGGTTGTGGATTGAGGATTTATTGCAAAAAAGAGTACCTGTAGATGGAAATATTATAAAGCAGAAGTCACTACGAATTTATAAGCAACTGCAGATATCAGAGCCATCAACAAATCGTCAAGATAAGTGAAAGGAATTTTCAGCTAGTGATGGATGGCTAACAGGATTTCTTAAGAGAAACGCATTTCATAATTTAAAAATTAAAGGAGAAATCGCATCAGCAGATGAAAAGGCAGCTAAGACCTTTTCAGCAGAACTAGCCAAAATAATTGAAGATGGGGGTTATGTCCCCGACCAAGTTTTCAATGCCGATGAAACGGGTTTGTTCTGGAAAAAATGCCTTCCAGAACTTTTATAGCAAAATCCGAAAAAAAAGCTAGTGGTTTTAAAGTTGCTAAAGATCGGGTAACATTTTTATTGTATAGCAACGCTTCTGGTAACAAAATTTTAAAGCCTCTTTTAATTAACCGATCATTAGGGCCACGTGCTTTGAGAAGAAAAATCATTCAAGAGTTGCCGGTTCATTGGAGAGCGAATAAAAAGGCCTGGATGACAGCAGGTCTATTTACGGAATAGTTTGAAGAATGCTTTGTTCCTGAAGTTAAAATATATATGGAAGAGCAATGTCTTGATTTTAAAGTGCTTTTGCTCGTAAATAATGCGCCAAGTCATCCCGTTTTAGAGCATCCAAATGTTCAAGTAATATTTTTGCCACATAATACCACTTCCTTGATTCAACCATTAGATCAGGGTATAATTGCTACGTTTAAGCTTTATTATATTAAACGAGCATTCCAACATATTTTAGATGCAGTAAAGAAAGATAACCTTACGATCGTTGATGCATGGAAAAAATATTCTATTTTGGATTGCATTACATATGCTGCAATGGCCAAAGAAAAATTAAGGGTATCAACATTAAATTCTTGCTGGAAAGCACTTTGGCGAGAATGCGGCAAGAGTGGTACCTCAGTGCCCCAAGCATCGAAGGCGACTTCTGAAATTATAGCCTTGGCACACGAAATCGGAGGGAAAGGATTTGAGGACCTACAAATTGAAGATGTCGACGAATTAATGATAGATAAACCTCAAGATGATGATTGTCTGATTGAATTAATAACAGATGACGGCAAAACTGACAAACAAAATAGCGATAATGACGAGGAGAACGAAATATGTCAACTAACTGCTAGTTTAATTGATGACGGTCTAAAATTTGGTAAAAGTATGGTGAGTCATTTCTTAAAAAATGATCCAAATATGGAACGTGCCCTGAAATTCGAACGAGATATTAATAATTGTATTGCTGGGTATAAAGAGATGAGTAAAGAACTTAAAAAACCAAAAGTTCAACTATCTATAAAAGATTTTTTAATAAAAAGTCGACGGCGCAAGAACTTTCGGAAAGTAGTCCGACAGATAAAAACTCAATTACCGGACGAAACTCACCATTGGATTTGATGAATATCTCCAGTGATGATACCGACGAATAATTATGTTGCTATTTAAATATTTTTTCTTTATTTCTATTATAATTTTTCTGTTTTTAATTTTGGATTAACAGATTTCTTTTGTTTTTTGCTTTTTCACCAGAATGAATTATGTACTTTAAGTTTAAATGCTCATTAAAATGCCATATAAACATACAATTTGTATGCATATCTAAAATTTAATAGTTTTCAACTTTTTTTACACGGTTTTTCGAAGTAAATATAGTTCTTTATTTCATCTTACACGGTTTTCAAATCACATGGAACGTATCCCCCATTTTACTATAGAAAACGCTCCTTTTTTACACGTTTTTTTTTTACACGGATTTCTGAGGAACGTATCTACCGTGTAAAAAAAGAGTTGGGTTTATATGCAAAGTTAGCCCCCGCTCTACCATTTTGCCATTTAGCTTATTTCAGGTTAGTTCTTGCATTTTTCAAAATGGAAAAGCTTATAAATTTAGCGAATAGCTTATAGCCTGAAATCTAGCATATTTTAATATTCATTAAGCTTATTTTAGCCTAAAAATATATATTGCTTAAAAATGAAATATTTTATTAGTTTAAAACGTTTCACAGGCATACAAATATCGAAATCTGTTAATTTTTGCCGATGGCTACGTACATATATAATCGCCTACATTGCTATCGATACAATTTCTGATGACTTTGTCTTTGTGAAATTGTGCAAGTGCGAAAGTTGTAAATTAATATAAATATGCCAAAAATAGCTTACAAGCAATTGTTTCGCGACGCCTGGTTGACGAATTTAAGGGATGGCTTCGCAAAGTAACTGGAGATTCAACAAAAGCATACTGCTGCTATTGCAAATGCACAGTAGCAGCCAAAATATTTGACCTTCGTCAGCATGCGGAAGCAAAAAAACACATTTCAGCTGTAGAATTAGTTAAACAGGAGGAAATAATAAATTTTCCCAAAAAATCTTTAAAAACGGAGGAGCAGGAAGAGGCGCTGTGCATGTATATAGCGGAGCACACAGCAATAGCACCAATTGACCATTTGTCAGAGTTGTGTGCAAGTCAATTTAAGGCTTGTAGTGCAGCAGCTCAAATAAAGCTTAAGAGAACAAAGTGCACCCAAATCATAAACAATGTGTTGGCAGTGCACTTTAACGAAGATTTGCGAATAGATATTGGTAACTCCAAATTTAGCATATTGCTTGATGAATCCACCGATATAAGTGTAACAAAGTTGCTGGGTAAGAACTAAATAAGTTGTGAACATTTGAGTACGTTTTTATTGGTCGTTATTACATAAATGTGTTTGAGTCTTTTTTAATTTTTAGGCGTCGCTATGATTTACTACAGCTTAAGTAAACAAAATATGGTTACAACATTTTTAAGTTTAATTCCAATTCAGTCCGGCGAAGCTTTTACAATCGCAGAGGCTGTAAAAATGGATTTTAGTAATTTAAATCTAGATATATTAAACTTAATAGGAATCGGCACCGATAATGCTAGTGTAATGACTGGCGGTAGGCAAAGCGTGTACACAGAGTTGAGGAAGAGTGTGCCCTCTTTAATATTAATAAAATGTGTGTGCCACTCTATTCAATTGGCAATAAGCCAATCTACAAAGAAAAATTTTCCAGATCAATTGGAATATATAGTTGCCGACACTTACTCTTGGTTTGCTAAAAGCTCTTACAGACAAAATATGTATAAAAAGTTTATGAGTGCTTAAATAATGGACAGGTATATATTTTATGTATTTAGTTTCATTGTCAATAGTCGTGTTCGTCCAAAAATATGTTTATATGTACAGTGGCTCCCAGCTTATTTGACCCACCGTCCAATAAAAATTTCAACTGCTTGTAACTTTTAAACCAATACAAATTTTTGAAAAATTTAAACGCAGAATTGTTCTTTTAATATTTAGATAATGGACTACATAACATTTGTATTCATATTTAAACAAGAAACAATAAAAAAATAACTAAAACTAAATCAACTCACAATTTTAAGTCCACAGCTTATTTGACCCATTAGTTATTTTAAACAGTAATTTCAAAATTAAGGATAGTTTTTTACATTTAATATTTGGTATTACCCCTTTTTGTTCGAATACAGCCTTAAGTCTTGCAGGCATTGAAGCCACCAATTTTTTGTTGTTTCGGACTGGATTTTACCGCATTCCTCGACTAATGCCTTTTTTAAATCATTTTTGTTGGAAATATTTCGGGACCTGATACTGGTGTCTAAAATGGCCCACAAATTTTCAATAACATTGAGATCCGGGGACTGTGCTGGCGGTTTGAGGTTATGAGGGCAGTTCCACACCAGCCAAGACTGAACAACACCCGATGTGTGCTTGGGGTCGTTGTCTTGATAAAATGTGTTTTAAGCCCAGAGATTCTGCACTTTGGATAAGATTTTCCTTTAAAATGTTTAAGTACATATTCTTATCCATTGTGCTTTCAATAAAAACTAGTTTTCCAACTCCAGAGGCAGACATACAGGCCCAAACCATCACAGACCCTCCACCATGCTTTACCGTGGGTTTCAGGTGCTTGTCTTGCAGCTCGGTATTCGCTTTTCGCCAGACGTAGGGCCTCCCATCTGCACTACTCGACTTCCCTAGCTGTTGCTCCATCTGACTGGCTAATTTTGGAGCTGATAACTTCGGGTTTTCCCTAATTTGACGCACAATGTATCGCTCATCTGTGTCGTTGAAAATTTTGTTTGGATTGTTTACCACTCTGTTTTTAAAAACAAATCGGTTTATTATGTTCTTGACTGTAGATTCGGGTAAATCAACGAACTCTGCAATTTTGCGCCGCGAAATTCCATTTTTAAAGTGGTGAAGCACCAACTCCCGATGCTCTATTGTTGTGCGCTTTCCCATTTTTACAAACACGTGTTTCTTTTACAAAATCTTTCTTTAAATGGTAAAAATGCTTTAACATCACTTTGCGAATGCAGCAATCAAAACAAAAACTCAAAAAAGTACCGTTTATTTCCATTTTACGCGATTGTAACTGTTCTTAAAACAGTGTAGGTCAAACAAGCTGTGGCCTTGAAATAATGAGTTGTTTAAGTCTTTGCTTTTTCCTAATGTTTCTTTTTTAAATATGAATAAAAATGTTATGTATTCCATTATCTAAGTATTAAAAAAACAATTCTGCGGTTAAATTTTTCAAAAATTTGTATTGATTAAAAAGTTACAAGCAGTTGAAATTTTTATTGGACGGTGGGTCAAATAAGCTGGGAGCCACTGTATGCCTTAACGTTTGGTTTTCATGCTCGTCTCAATTTTGTGTAAGTAGGCTAACAGGTTTGTTGTTTTTTACTATGATGTATTTTCGTATATTTATTTTGAATATCATTCGCCCGTATTCCCGTTGTCGTCGTCGACGTCGATTCAGAGTCGTTTTCAAATCACATCAACATCGTATCACGTCGACTCTATCGATCCCAGAATGATCTCACCAACAATATGGAATCGCTTGGATTACACTTAGTCAATTCGACTAATCCAACCCATTTTACTTCCACCTGCAGTACACTCTTGGATTTGGTCTTCGTCAGTAATTCCTTAAAAACTCTTATGTATGACCAAATTTCCGTCCCCTGTTTCTCCAAACATGATCTTGTTTTTGTGTCGTATGATGTCTGTATTAATAAGCTGGATCTGACGTATACATATAGAGACTTTAGAAATATAGATTTTAACTATTTATCTGACGAATTTAATAAATGTGACTGGACCTTAATATACAACATGACCACAGTTAATGATCAGGTTGAATATCTGCAAGGTAGAATAATAGATCTGTATAATATTTGTGTCCCATTGAAATCTAAACTTCCCCAGTCTAGTGAGAAGCCCTGGCTAACACATTTCGTTAAAAGAGCCATACTAAAAGAAATGAAGCCTACAACAAATGGAAGAGATTAAAGACTGACTTTTTGTACGATACCTTCAAAAGTTTACGACGTGCTGTTGTTAAATTGATTAATGATGGTAAGAAGCGGTACTTTTCCCAGAAATTTCAACAATCCATCTCGTCAAGAGATAAA
The DNA here is from genome assembly GCA_018152965.1 of Scaptomyza pallida. Classification (NCBI taxonomy): domain Eukaryota; kingdom Metazoa; phylum Arthropoda; class Insecta; order Diptera; family Drosophilidae; genus Scaptomyza; species Scaptomyza pallida. Next base: position 22,752 of record JAECXP010000237.1, read on the forward strand.
TGGAGTATTATCAATGAAATTGGAGTGGGAAAGCAAAAAGTTAGAACCAGTGTCGACGTTAATGCTGAAGAGCTTAACCAAAAGTTCGTCATCTGCGCTGTACCTGAGGCCCTAGCCAATGAATACCATAACTGTGATCCTCCTAACTGTGATATTAGCTTTAGTTTTAGGTGTGTCAGTAATTATGAAGTCCTTGAATCTATGTTAAATGTCAAATCAAATGCAGTTGGACTGGATGATATTTTTTTTTTTTTATTTTGCTGGTTTTATTTCTTGAATCTTTCCTTATAATAGGGAAACTAACAAAAAGTTTACAAATCTTACAAGTATTACTTAGTTAACTATTTGTTGTTGTACAAATAGTTGGTGGCCGCGTACCTCAACTCATCGCTGGGTCGGAAAGTCATTACGACGAAGACGGGATCGGCTGCTTGAGTTTGTGAGTCCTCTAGCAAGATAGTTTGGGTGCGATGACAGCTTGCCAAGGTAATTTTTCTTGTAGTCCGCAATTACTTTCTTGATTGGTGGGACGTTTAAGTCGTTTTGAATGTTTTCGTTGCGAACGTACCACGGTGCCCCGGTGATAGTTCTCAGGATCTTTGACTGGGCTCTTTGGACGATGTCGATGTTACTGCTGCACGCATTACCCCATAGCTGGCATCCATAGGTCCAGATTGGTTTAAGAACAGAGTTGTAGAGCAGGACCTTGTAGTCAAGGCTTAGCGGGGAGCGAGCGTTGATAAGCCAGTGGAGGCTATTGGCTTTTAGTTTTAGTTGTGTTCTCTTGGCTTCAATGTGCCTGCGCCATGTAAGCCTTCTGTCCAGGTGTACTCCTAGGTACGTTACTTCGTTGGCTTTCGGGAGTGGGATATTATTTAGCGTAAGTGGTGGACAATCTTTCTTGTTAAGGGTGAACGTTACATGTTTACATTTTTGTTCGTTAACTTTAATTCGCCAGTCGGATAGCCATTTTTCCACGTTAACCAGATGACGAGCGAGTTGCGATGTGGCTTGCAGTGGACATTTAGATCGGCTAAGAATAGCTGTATCGTCAGCAAAGGTTGAAGTTGTAAGTCCCCTGCATGTAGGAATGTCTGCTGTGTAGAGAACGTAGAGTGTTGGCCCAAGTACGCTTCCCTGAGGAACGCCGGCTTCAATACGGTGTTCGCTTGATGTTGCAGTGTTGCATCTTACTGCAAACTTCCTGTCGTAAAGGTACGACTTTAACAGCTTATGTGTGTTTGATGGAAGCGTTGATTTGATCTTATACATCAGCCCTTCCAACCGGACTCTGTCAAACGCCTGAGCCACATCCAGAAAAATTGCAGTACAGTATTCTCGATTTTCAAACGCGCCTCGAATTTCTGAAGTTATGCGATTGACCTGTTCAATAGTTCCGTGGTTTTGGCGAAAGCCGAATTGGTGCGACGGGATTATGTTGTGAAGGTTCAGAAATTGATTAATCCGAGTCATCAAGCATTTTTCGAACAGTTTTGATAGACATGATAAAAGGCTTATAGGTCTATACGACGAGGGTACTGTTTGATCCTTTCCCAGCTTTGGTATCATTATGATGATAGACTTTTTCCATCTTTCTGGGAAATGCCCGAGTCGTGTGATCGCATTGAATAACTGGCAGATAACACAGACGGCACAATAGGGAAGCTCAATAATCATCTTTGGTGTTATTAGGTCTAGACCCGGAGATTTTTTGGGGTTTAGTTCCTGATTAATAACTCTTGCGACTTCGTTCGGGCGAAATTCAATGGGCTCATGTTGTAAGTGGGTGTCGTTTAATACAGTCGGTAGAGCGAACGAGTTTGTAGCAGGGTTCGGTTGGAAAACTTTTTGCAGGTGAACAGCAAACGTGTTGGCTCTTTCTTCATCGCTTCGGGCCCAGCCGCCAGCTTGGTTTCTTAGGGGCATCTCTGCTTTTGTCGGTTGGCTGAGAGTTGGGTGAGCTTTCCACAGTGAGTTTTTCGAGCTGGATGTTGATAATTGCTCAATGTATCGGCGCTGGGCATGTTCTTCTTCAAGTGCTAACGCTTTGGTAAGTTTACGTGTAGCGTTTTTTAGCTTTTGCTTAGCTGACGGCGATCTTAGGCATTGCCACTCCCGTCTTAGTCGCCGCTTATCAAGAACGAGCTGTTCAATTTGGTGATTTGTTTTCTTTTGGGTGGGTGCTGCAGTTTTTGCTTTCGGTGTTGACATACGAGCTGCTTCGACGAAGACTGACTCAAGTTTGTTTGCAATAGAATCAATATCAGCTTCCACTTTCAGATGCGGATTAAGTTGGATGTGTGAGCTAACATATTTCTTGTATCTTAGCCAGTTAGTTTTTTGTGATGTCAGCTTACCCGGGCGATTTGCAAACTCTGGGTGTCGTTGAAGTTGAATTAGTACAGGCGAGTGGTCAGATGATAACTCCGAAAGACATTCGGCGCTTATCAGGTTGCGCGGAATATTTTTGGAGACTGCAAAATCAATTAAGTCGGGCAGTTTCTTGGGGTCCGTGGGCCAGTATGTTGGTGTGCCAGGAGAGACGTGGCTGAGCCTGTTCTTTGGTTTTATAATTGCGTTGTACAGCTGCTTTCCTCTTGGAGTCACAAGACGAGATCCCCAGTGAGTGTGCTTGGCATTATAGTCCCCTGCTGCTATAAAGTGTTCTCCTAATGAGTTGAAAAATTCCATGAATTGGTCTTCAGATATGGAGTATCGCGGTGGGCAGTAGATGGCAGAAAGTGCAAGTTGGTTACCACTATCCAGATGTATTTTTAAGGATGTGGCCTGTAGATAGTTTTTAGCAAACTCTTTGTGGAAGTGGTGCTTCAGCCGGCTTCTTATCAAGATACCAGTCCCGCCGTGCGCCTTGCCATCGGGATGGTTGGTTCCGTAGAATGAGTATCCGGTTATGGTAAAATTATACTTATTTGTAAGGTGTGTTTCGGAAAGTAGCATAATGTCAATGTGGTTGTCGAGTAGAAATTGAGCTAATTCAAGTTTATGCTGTGAAACGCCATTGGCATTCCACGTTGATATACGTAGTGAGGCCATTGATTATTTCGATTGTAGTGATACAAGCAACTGTATCAAAGTATTTTGATTTTGTACTAAATTTTGCATAGTTTCTTGCATAAATGACATGAACTGTGATAAACTCTGCTGCATATTACATATCATTGATTCAAAGTTGCTTAGTGGTGGTTCCTGCGGCTTGTTGTCTCGTTCGTCGTTGAGTTCTATATGTTTTGCTTGAGAGCCTGGATGATATAAATCCTAAATTTGTCAAAATTATAATTCCGTCAATATTAAACCACGTCACACATGTAATGAACTCAGCAATCACTACTTCGGTATTTCCTGAAAATGGAAACTTGCTAAAATTATCCCTGTCCCTAAGGGAAATGCAGATTTCAGACCAATCTCAGTTCTTCCTTTTCTATCTAATATATGGTAACAAACAGTCTTCTCAGCAATAATCAATCCGGATTTAGGAAAAACAGAAGCTGCACAACAGCTATACTTAATATTGTTGAGGACATACGTAGAAGCATGGATGATGGCTACGTTATGTTCTTGACACTGCTTGACTATAGCAAAGCTTTTGATACTGTCAACCATGACATCCTATGCACAAAAATGAAGAAGCTGTATAGTTTTACAACCACAGCCGATTCCTTATTACGCTCATACCTAGTAAACCGTTTTCAATCTGTTGTCACACCGTCAAGTTCGTCGTCATTTCTGTCCTTGAGCCGAGGAGTGAAACAAGGATCAGTTCTTGGGCCGTTATTGTACTCGTGTTATGTTAACGATTTACCCAATGTCTTTTCTGAATGTAATGTCCATATGTATGCTGATGATGTTCAGTTGTATTGTTGTAGTCCATTGTCCAGAATAGATGAATGTGTAAGTGTAATTAATAGAGAATTGGTAAAGGTGAGCGAGTGGTCACGAAGTAATGGCCTTGGTCTAAACACGTCGAAAAGTAAGTGTATAGTTATATACAAAAAGTCGATAGACAATTTAAACTTGGGAAAAATCAAAATTGACAATAATTCTATTGATTACGTAGACAGGGTAGCTAACCTAGGGATAACATTTAATAAAACTCTAACTTGGAGTGACCACATAATTAAATCAATAGCTAGAACTTATGCAGCCTTAAGAATGTTGTACCTGACTCAGCATCTCTTGCCAATTATTATTAAACTCATTGTGGCCAAGACCTACCTCATACCAACTCTCTTCTATGGAGTAGAAATTTTTTCAAACCCTGACGCTGCTAGTAAGCACAGGCTCAATGTTGTCTTCAATAGTATTACCCGTTATGTGTTTAATTTAGGAAGAAGAGACCACGTTACACCATATGCATGCAAAATATATAATCTTAGCTTGGAAAAGTGGATTCAACTCAGAGCATTAATATTGTTACACAAAGTTATAAATACAAAAGAGCCCAGTTATTTATATAATAAATTGTTTTTTTTTTAACTTCACGTCGGACAAATAATATAATAATTGTACGTCATCGTTTATCTGTCTCTGAACAACAATACTTCATACACACTGTTCGCCTGTGGAACAACTTACCACACGACCTAAAGTTAATTAGAAGCACACCACGATTTAAAAGCAGCCTTCTGCTGCACTTACAAAATAATATCTAACGTTAAATTAATTTTTAACCTAATATTTATAAATAAACATTCAAACTAAGTACATAAATGTTAGTCTGCTTAAGTTCTTCCAATTTTCTCATTGTATAATTTAAATTATTTCTTTCTGTTTTTATACTTTGATACCAAAGGTATCATAGTATATTGGGTTTGTGCAATGTCCGTCATGGTGTCTGTCCGTCTGTCCGTCCGTCCGTCTGTCCGTCCGTCTGTCCGTATGAACGCAACTTTTTTCGACACCCTTAAAGCTAGAGCTTTGCAACTTTGCAAATATCTTGGTACATGTCTTCGTCAGACAAAGTGTTAAATGTAGGGCTCTACGACCTCAGGGGGCCCGAAAAATCGATAACAAGTCGATACACCTCGATGTGCAAATCGATAAAACACAAATATATCCCACATTTTAGTAGCTAGAGTCACCAAATTTGATGGCAAGATAGCTGGTAACATTCCTCAAAAAACTGCATTAAAAGTTTGGATGCCACGCCCACCTATTTCGCCCCCAGCCCCCCTCCAATTATAAACAAAAATGCCTGTATCTTCTACAGTTTTCAAGCTATAGCCACGAAAATTGACATGAAGGTAGATACTGACATCTGACAAAGTTATGCATCAAAACATTGGATGCCACGCCCCCAAACAACGGGATATGCCCCACCGCCCTAAAAAAAACCGGAAGGCATGTATCTTCGCCAGTTTTTAAGCTAGAGTCACCAAATTTGGTATGAACATTGGTAGTGACATCCGTAGCAGGTGTACATCAATGTTTTGGATGCCACGCCCACTTATTCCGCCCACCGCTATATCTCTCTCAGTTTTTGAGCTAGGCTCTTTAAATTTGGTATGAACATTGTTAGTGGCATCCGTAACAGATCTGCATCAATGTTTTGGATGCCACGCCCACTTATACCGCCCACCTCTATATCTTTGTCAGTTTTTGAGCTAGAGTCTCCAATTTTATACCCAAAACCCTCATATATTACTATTTGCACTCAGAATCCTTAACACAGCTATGTGAACTGGTATCAAAGTATATCGCAGTCGGTTGCGTCCGACTGCAACGTTCTTACTTGTTTTCTTTTGATTTTGCTTTGTTAATTTTAATTAATAATTTTGTTTTAGTGACTAGTGCCTTAAATTTAAGTTTCTTAGAACTTGTCGCACTAGGATGTTAATCAATTAATAAATAAATAAATAAATCCGTATTCTGTAACAGACTTGTGACGACGACGTCTCGTTATCGATAGTTTAATCGAAAAACACACTTCACTAAGAAATTTGACAGTCGTTGCCGTTAACTTGATTTCTTTAGTTAAAGATTTGAAAGATTTGAAGATTTGAGCTCAGTGCAAAGCGCCATCTGTATTTAATTTTCAAGTGCACCGAATGCATTATTTTATATATTTGTAAACGATAAACGCCATCTACCCAATTTACAATGTAAGCACAAAACATTTAATTTTCACTAATTTTCTCGCCCTTGCCAAGGCGCCATCTATCATGATTTTCTATCAAAACGGTAATACAAAGTAATACTGCATAATGTATGTGTTAAATATGCTACAAGTATGCGTGCGGAAATTGAAAATATCGAAAAAATTGGTCAAATGGACGTTGGAAATGGTGACATTGACCATTCACCAAGTTGTGAAGCTTCGGCTATACGAAACCAAAAATTATTAAGTTTTATTTAGTTTTAATCAAGTTTTTAATTATTTTTATTTAACAGTTTTAGTTTTTGTTTTTTTATGGCAATTTCAAGATCTTTTATCTCCATATCTTTAGCGTGTTGCTCAGCTTCCCGCATTTCCTGATTTTGCATAAGCTTAAGTTTTTTTTCTTTTATCTCAATTAATTTTTGGGAGCATAGGGAGGCTTCGGCCACAGTGCGCTTGATAGATGTTAAGCTCTCAGAAATTTCGGAAAGCACCCTGTGTTGCATAACACTGTGATTTTCAAGTAAAGAACGTTTGCTTGCTTGTGTGTTCCCGGTTGCCTTTTTTGGAATCGCGATGTTGTTGGTTCTTGTCCGTCTGTTACCTCTGTTATTATTATCACTAAAAATTAAAAAATAAACAACAATTTTAACAAAAAGAAAACCAACTTCAAAATAACTAAAATGCCCTAAAAAGTAAAAAATAATTGGGTTTTCTTGTACAAGTAGTAAGAAATATTATTATTTTATTTTCACAGTTTCGCAATACGTAGTTTTGAGAAAAACGCATTTAAATTTTCAATTTCAGTCGTTTACTCAACCTATTTTCTCTTACAACAGAATGGCTATCTATTAATCCATTCAATATGAAACATCGATCAACATACCTTAGCTGACACCGACTCCAAAAATAACAATATTTCTTACTACTTGTACAAGAAAACCCAATTATTTTTGACTTTTTAGCATAGCTTGCAAATAACTGTTAACCGTTTTTTTTCTTACGCTCTGTTCGCGAGAACAACCGAAAAAAAGCATGCCGTTTCGGTTTCTCTCTGAGCAGCAGACTTTGTTTCTTTTTGTTTCGGTTTTCGGTTGAACGCATTACGATGAGCCAGTGTTGCCAACTTGTCCTTTTTGCGGACAGATCTGTCCGTTTTTGAATTGCTATTGCCGGAAAATTTTGAAAACGTCCCCTATCCGGAAAAATTGCCTATTTTATTTTATTCTATCCTTTTTTTATCCTTTTTTAATTTTTCTTAATAAAAATATAATTACAACTCTGGGAACCTTTTGATATATTTTTGCCTTCGATGAACAATTATAAACGCGCAGCAACACTTTTTGTTTTCAAGTAATCGAATCACGCCTATCGATCACTTGTTATTCGCGCCAATTGAACACATGTTCGCAAGTTTCAATTAAAAGTGAAAAGATGCCAAAAGAGGTTTATAAACAAAAATTTCGTGAATGTTGGCTAAAAGAACCCGATTTAAAAAATTGGATGTGTCGGGATGGTAATGACCCGGATAAGGCCTACTGCAAATACTGCAAGTGCAGCATAAATCCAAAAATAGATCAAGTTCGCGCACATGCCCATACAAAAAAACATATTCAGAATGCAGTGCCCTTTGCACAAGTGAACAAAATTAATTTCCAGCCAGTTGCAACACCTGCAATATGTCGGAAGGAGGCTGCACTTGCAATGTTTTCTGCCCAACATTCTTCAATCAATCCGGTTGGACACCTGAGCGCGTTGTGCAGCTCGCATTTCGATGCCACTAACATAAATTTGCATAGAACAAAATGCACAAATATTATCAAAAACGTTTTGGCCCCGCACTTTACGGATGAGTTAAGGAAGGACATAGGAGACAGCAAGTACAGTTTGCTGATTGATGAGTCGACTGACATCTCCACAAATAAGATTCTCGGTAAGAATCGAAATATAATACAACAACTATTTTAATTATTGCATTAACATAAACGTTTTGTGTAGGTGTCGCCATAATTTATTATAGCCACCAACGATCTGAAATTACGTCCACGCTGTTGTCGTTGATGTCAATTGATAGCGGAGACGCAGTCTCATATGCAAGTTAAAAACTTGATTGGAATTGGGACGGACAATGCAAATGTCATGGTTGGTAAGAACAAGAGCGTGTTTGTTGAGCTTAAGAAGTCCGTGCCATCTTTAATACTTATCAAGTGCGTGTGCCATTCCGTGCAGTTATCTGTAAGTTCAGCTTGTAAGTCCTTGCCAGAATCACTAGAATTTCTAATAAGCGAAACCTACTCATGGTTTTCCAAGAGCTCTAGTAGGCAGATCGCTTACCGATTGTTATATCAGGCTATAAATAGTGACAAGGTAAAATATTACATTCTATATGCCTTGTTTGTATACATATATGTTTTTAACTATTGGTTGATTTTTTCAGATTTTTAACATGTGTGTTTGTTTTATAGTCTAACTTCGTAACAAAAGTAATTTGTCCTATGCTCGTCCCAAGATTTTCTAAATGTTTTTCAGTATTAATGCATTTAAACTAATTTTCGTTTTTAAATACATATATATATTTTTTAACAAGGATCCACTCAAGATACCTAGAGTATGTGAAACAAGATGGCTTTCAATAGCGCATGCCGTTAAACGCATTGTAAGCCAGTGGATCGAATTAAAATTGCATTTTGACACCGCAGCATTGACTGAGAAATGTCATAAAGCTTTTATATTAAGTAACTAGCTAACTCAGCCACGCGTTGCAGCGGCGGACCCGACAGACTTCTTCCTGTCAAAAAGATTTGTAATGTTGAATTGTTTTGATTCTACGTATTTTATAGCCGGGGCAAAAAATTTTACTACTATAACCCTTTAGTACAATGGAATTATTTACGAACAAAGACGAAAATGTTGAATTTTGAATGTAGTTTCAAAATTACGTCCATCGGCTGCACGATCACAAATTTTAGTTGCGCCAAATGACGTCATTTGAAAGCAAGAATTTAATTTGCGTATCTTACGCAAAAATAATCTGAATTGCCAGTAAGAAGGGATAATAAAGGCTCCGGCGGAGCGGGTAGAGGTGACAGCACAACTTTTCCTGATGCGCAACACATGCCGGCTGCTTCATTCCGAAATTTCAATGCCTGACAATATTGAAATACTTTATCCATTCCACCGATAGCAATTTTTGAATGCGCTGAGTAGTTAATATCTGGTGCAAACTCAAAGGCAAGCCGAACGAATGATGCACGTGTTAATGAGCGGCTGATCCGTTGCCTTTGTCGATCTAGTACTCGTACTGTAGCTATGTTTCGTTCTCGTGCCGCTCTTTTCTCGTAATATTCTGTTGCAGACGTTCGTCACGCTGTTCTTGAGATTCTTGTGCACGACTTTCTGCAGTCCTGATCCTTTGAGCTGCATTTCTTGTTTCGATTTGTTCTGGTAATTGCTGAGATCTTTCAACACGTTTGCTTCGTGACCCATAGCTGCTCGCGTTGTTGAGGTTAGATTTTATGGTAGCTCCTCTGCGTTTTGCAGGCATTTTAAAAATGTACGATTTTAAACAGTAAAAAAAAACTGTTTTGATTTAGAAGCTAAACTTTTTTGTTTTTTAAAATTTTTTTTTTATTTATTTTAGTTGTTAGCGAAGCAACAACGCGCCGGATAACTAAATAATTTCATTTATACGTTGAATAGAATTATTTTTCCTACTGAATTTTAAATGTAGCCTACTAAGATTTTGCAAAACACAGCTCTACGACTGTCAGACAAATAATTAGCAATAAATTAAAATTGCGACAATAATTTGAGATTTAAACTACCTTATCTTTCAAGTTGGATCGAACTGCACATGGTGTGCGCATTTTATTAAAATCGGTTAAGTGGTTTAGGAGGAGTTTTTAGACAAACATCGTGACACGAGATTTATATATATTAAGATATTTAAAACAAAACTGTATTATTACTTTTCCTGAAAAAGCCTTAGGACGGGTAAATTTCAAAAAAAAAAAAAAAGGGGTCGTATGCAGGCTTTAGTCCGCCACTGTATGTACACAAATGCAAATTCGCGCGAGCTTGTGCATGTCTATATACAAATACATACACATATAGGACATGCAGTATTTTATTTGCACTTCGTAATACAATAAATTAAAAGTGAAACCGTAAAATCTAATTAATTCATACATACGTGTATTTTAACAATTTTCAAATTAAAAATTAGATTCACAACTCAAACTAAAAATGAAATTTTTGAATTCTAAGAATGTGCCGACTTTCCATGAATTTGAAAAATTATCATACTTAATTTAATTTTGTTAATTCTAGAAATCAGAATGAAGCGTATTAAATTTGAAGTGCTAATTTTTTAAAAATTTTTTTTCTTTTAAATTTTAACAAAAAAGTAAAAAGAATCATAAAATTAATTGTTTTAATTTTGTATTTTAAATTGTAAAACGTTAAATTAAATACCATTTATTTTTAAATCAAAGTGCTTCAATTTTAATTTTCGATACAATTCAACCACATTTTATTTTAACAATTTTCATATAAAAATCAAATTGAGTCGTGCTAAAATTTAAATAAATACTTTTTATTCATCCCGTTTTTTTTAACAAACATGAAGGTCAACCACTTAGTATTTAGCTTGTTAAATCTATATTTTAAAATTATTGGCTTATGCTAGCTAACTTAAATTTGCTGAAAGAAATTTTAGAACATATGTATGTATGTATGCAGTTAAATAGTTGTAGTTCTTTTCTTGCATACACGTACAGGCACAAATGGCGACTGAGGATGATGTACTGCTAATGGACCTGCTAAAGTCATTCAACTTGGAACGCGCATATGATGATTTAAAATGTAAGTATGAAATCTTGTCATGTTAGCGATATCATTTCGCCATGAAGGAAGCATAATTAAAATCGAGTTGTAAAAAAGTCTATTTTTATAATTTTTAGCTCATGATATTAGTTATCATTCGTTAATGTATATTTCTGTGGACGATATAAAAGACGTCATACCAAGCGTGGGGCTTAGAGCTGAGTTCCGCGTAAAATTGTTTAGTTGGCGAAAGAAAGAGGAACGAATTTTAACCTTTTTGTACTCAATACCGAACACATTAATAAAACATTATTTATAAATTAACTCTTATTTTTGCACTAATCCACAGTTTAATATTGACGACAACACTATATAAACGCAGTCTAGGGTAACACCAACTTTAAGTAGTATGGGTGAACCTTTGGTGAGGCATTAAACATCAGAAATATTAAAATTTAATTATAATATATTGACTCCCAACTTTAGAACGTTGCCCATATTTACAAAGCTGTTCCAGAGGCAAAGCAATACTAAAGTACTACGACACGAAACAACATCTGACCAATTAACACAGAGATCAGATCATCTGAATGATTGTTGAGGAGGCGAACATTCGCGAACTGTCCATTAAAACTTGCGAATTCTCTGGTGTTGTCAATCAGATAATTGCAAATTTTTCGAGTGAGCTGGATTCAAAAGCAAGTTTATTTATAACAATAGTTAATATTTTAAAGCTAAGAGAAATTTTCTTAGGAGTTTTATTTTATTCCTCGGTCTGGAAACCCGAAAGGAAAGCTTTATTCAAAATACATACATGTGTGCGTCGTCTGAGAAAGCATCGTTTAAAGAAATTGAGTTGCAGCCAGAACTTGATGTCGTTTTGTGTGCTGGATACAAGGCTGATTTAAAACGAGATGTTTCTGATTGGGACATAGTTTGGGATAAATGGACTTAAACTTATCAATTGCGTAAATGTGATTTAAAATCGTTTTCGCCTGAAGATTTTTTAAAGGAATGGCCCAAATACGCAGATAGTCGTGCAGTCGATTTGGTTAGTATAATAAAACTAATAAATAAAGCTAAAACTTTAAAATATTTTTAAAATTGCAGATAAACCTTGATATTAACATTATATTCCCAGGAAAAGAATCGATTCTATCTGCGAAATAGGACGCTTTTGAGGAAAAGATTGTCGTATAATATAAAACTAATATTCACAACGAAGACTGCAAAAATATTTTTTGCAATTAAACCTTCCAGCTTATATTGATAATAACAGAAGACCTTAATTTATTGTCTACATACAAATTTGTTAATATTTTTTTTTTAACTTTTCTTTGAAAACAGATTCGTAAGATTATATTTTGATAAGCTTGCTTCAATCTGTCATACCTTCAAACAGCTAGTAAACAGGAAAAGGAAAGAAAAAGAAAATAACATTGTTGGATGCACAGGAAAGTTATATTCTTCGGTTGGAAACGATAAATAATTGTTAATTAAAATAAGGTGTAAAAGATTTAAAGTAAAAGAATTAAAACATTATTTTCAAAATAAATAATACTTTAATAAAAAAATTTAATTTTAAAAATCAATAGTAATAAAATAAAGTATATTAACTTTTTATCGAAAAATGCCTGATTTTTAAAAGAAACAATTTTTTTATTTTCATTTTAAAAATTAGTCACCTTGGTTTTAATATCGGATAACTTAGATTGTAAAATGGTTATTTTTCGATTCAAATAGTATTTACAATTAATTTAAGGTAAATAATGCTTTATTTAAATATGAAAAATACTTGAATCAAAAATTCTTCATTGTCAAATGTAAAATGTTGGCACCTTAAAACAAAAATATTATTTTTTTGATATCAAAATTTAACTTTTAAAAATTGTTTTTAAAATTACACTTTTCAAAATGAAAAAATACACAGTGGAAAGTCATTGCCATACTTTTTTGAGTGTAAGTGTAAATTATACGATTTACAATGTTTTTTTACTGAGTGTACATTTATGTATTTGTGTGCTCCCTTATTATACTTTGATACCAAAGGTATCATAGTATATTGGGTTTGTGCAATGTCCGTCATGGTGTCTGTCCGTCCGTCTGTCCGTCTGTCCGTCCGTCCGTATGAACGCAACTTTTTTCGACACCCTTAAAGCTAGAGCCTTGCAACTTTGCAAATATCTTGGTACATGTCTTCGTCAGACAAAGTGTTAAATGTAGGGCTCTACGACCTCAGGGGGCCCGAGAAATCGATAACAAGTCGATACAACTCGATGTGCAAATCGATAAAACACAAATATATCCCACATTTTAGCAGCTAGAGTCACCAAATTTGATGGCAAGATAGCTGGTAACATTCCTCGAAAAACTGCATTAAAAGTTTGGATGCCACGCCCACCTATTTCGCCCCCAGCCCCCCTCCAATTATAAACAAAAATGCCTGTATCTTCTACAGTTTTGAAGCTATAGCCACCAAAATTGACATGAAGGTAGATACTGACATCTGACAAAGTTATGCATCAAAACATTGGATGCCACGCCCCCAAACAACGGGATATGCCCCATCGCCCTAAAAAAAACCGGAAGGCATGTATCTTCGCCAGTTTTTAAGCTAGAGTCACCAAATTTGGTATGAACATTGGTAGTGACATCCGTAGCAGGTGTACATCAATGTTTTGGATACCACGCCCACTTATTCCGCCCACCGCTATATCTCTCTCAGTTTTTGAGCTAGGCTCTTCAAATTTGGTATGAGCATTGTTAGTGGCATCCGTAACAGATCTGCATCAATGTTTTGGATGCCACGCCCACTTATACCGCCCACCTCTATATCTTTGTCAGTTTTTGAGCTAGAGTCTCCAATTTTATACCCAAAACCCTCATATATTACTATTTGCACTCAGAATCCTTAACACAGCTATGTGAACTGGTATCAAAGTATATCGCAGTCGGTTGCGTCCGACTGCAACGTTTTTACTTGTTTTTAAATTTTTATATATATATATATCAAGATTTACATATGAATAAATGTGTTACCCTATTTTCTTAATGTGTCTCGACTTCATCTACACAAGGGCATTTTAAAGTCTATACAAAATTATGAAAACATATATATATGAAGTCGAGACTCATTAAAACAAAAGGGTAATACATTTATACACATATCGATATATTTATACATAAATGTATATCTATATATATTAAACTTTGTTAAATCATTTACAAATTGTGAAGGAGAAAACTCCTTCGCAACATTTATAGTAGTATTTAAGTATAATGAAATGCACCACGAAGGTACCAATAGGAGGAGGAGTAAAACGAGGAGGAGTAAAACGTAAGAAAAGTAGGTAAATCTCCACAAGTGGGGCTGCAGCCCAAAAGTGCTCCAAATTTTTTTTAAATGTTTTTTATCACTAATATATGGTAGCCCATGAGATATTATGGTGGGGGACGCCATAAAACCCCATAAAAAAAATAAAAAATTCGCCGTAAAGAAAAGTATTACTTTATTACCAGAGAAGATATTTGCTTATAAATGCATATTGCATATGCATTTTGCATATTTCATTCTTAAATGCATATTTTAATTATTTTGCATGTAAAGGCATATTCCTTTATTTTATTAAAAAACCAAAACACAAGTTTGTTCACAAGAACGAATCCATATTTCAGTTCGTGTATTAATTATATCTGGCAACGCTGCAGAACGCTATTGTTTTCGAATGCGTCTGGCAATGTATTTATTTACCGTAAAGCCCTATCTACATTGGCGCGAGCCGTCGCCGCGATGTTCGAAAACGAGTGTCGCTAACATTTTCATTACATGTAAGTCAATGTGTCTGTCTACATTGACGCTAGGTGTCGCGCGTCTCTCGTGCTCAATTTCGAAAATATGAAAAAACCTCGCCGCGGCACGGCGTCAAGAACAGCTGATTGCACTTTACAGAAGCAGCTGACTGATTATTTGTGGTTAAATATTATTTGTGGCAAAATGCAAAAATTAGATTGCGAACAAATAGAATCTCTTATTATGCAAATAAGAGAAAATACAATTCTATACGATAAGAGGGAGCGGTTATATCGCAATAATGAGGCCAAAGATAAACTTTGGTCACAAATTGCAGTGAAAATAAATATTCCAGGTAAGTAAAATGTAAAGTAAAGTAGCGTTTAAACATTTTTATTTTCATTAGTAAATGACTGCAAATCAGCTTGGAAGTCATTGAGGGATCAGTACGGCAAATACTTAAAGGAGTCGAAAACAGTAAGTGGACAGGCGTTTGATCGCAGGAAGCCCTACAAATACAGTGGGCAGTTGGAATTTCTGAAAGATTCGATGCAGCCAAGACAGTAAGATATCCATCGGCCATAATCAGTATGAAGAATATTAACATATTGTATATTATCTTTGCAGAACAACAGGAAACTATGATGCATCCGAGGAGATTGATGAGGTTTTTGCTTTGGACACATCAATGGAAACATTAACAAACGTTGAATATTTGGAGGTTGCATCTGATTCTCAGCCCTCCACTTCACGACGCACAGTGGGGCCTCTGCCGGAAAAGCGTTGCATAAATCATTTTTTTCATGAACGCGTTTGGCAAAAGTAAAACATGTAATCGACAGAGAATACTTCAAAAATAATGGATCCAAAATATTTTTGAAATCGGTTAAAAATTATGGCTGCTGGAGCTTATCAAAGTTGAGAAATATTTCGTGAGTACGAATAAATGACAATTTTTACCAAAATTCGCCACTTTCAAAGTGAATATTGAGCGATATAATCAACCGATCTTCGATCTATTTTTTTATATGAAAAGTATGTTCAATGTTAGTATTTTGTATTAAAAAGTTTGAATATAACTAAAATACTTATTAAACTAGAAACGTTTAAAAAATACACTAAATTTTCCTTATTTTTGAACTTTAGTGGAATAGAACTCACAGGGATAAGACGGGATAAGTGTGGGACCACTTGCATGTGATAGATGAATGATATACCTTTCATATGTTTTTGGTCGCAATGTGCGGAAATGTGCGGAAATTGAGATAAATCCAAAAAACTAGGTGTACCTCGCGTTAAAAACACGCGGCAGGTATAAGGAAGAAGAAGAGCGCATGCAAATTTGGCTGTAGCGGGTGTGTTGTTTATTTTTAACATTGCTATTTGTTGCATTATAAGTACTACCTGACTATATGTACCCCTTTGATAAATGTTGACTTTATAATTACCGGCTTGAAAAGGGTGTGAAAGGCAGGTAAATATAGTTTTAGTTGATGGAAAATTGCGGAAATACAGGTAATTTTTTTGGGAATTTCCCCGTTTACCTATTTTGAATGAAAATCAATACCTCATGTTTTTTGGTTTTTTTTTACCAAAAACATTGGAAAAGGGTTATACCAATTTTGCCTTTTTACCTAGCTAACTCAAAATATATGGTATATAGTGCAAAAAATTGCACTTGATTGCGACAGTTGTTTTTGAATTAATAAGCGAAAACACTACAAGCAATTTCCCGGTTGAATAGTATTTTTCAATATAATTCACTAACCTTTTATTTAAAAGTGCAATAATGAATTTAAAAAATTTAACGATTTTTGAACTTTTTCGTGCCTCAGAAAATAAAAACGATTTCGAAATGGCATTGCTTAAGGAGATGGGCGTACTCGAAAACGCTAGTACGGAGCTTAAAACAAAAATTAAATCCATTCACGCTAACTTGAAGCAAAAATGGAACTTGGTCCATAGACATTTAACTTCTTTAAAAAAAAGAATGAAAATTGTCTTGAGCAATATTCAACATTCGGCTATTCAGAAAAGGAAGAAGTTCATACTTCAAGGCGATTTTCTGAAAATGATAAAATTACATCTTTGATAACAGGTGTTAATCATGAGATCATTAAAAGGTTGGCTGTTATCCTAAATGTTATAAACTGCAAGGAAATGATAAATGGTGCAAAATTTGGCGAATACACATCGCAAACAGCTCAACTTTTGACTGATTTGTATCCTCAGAAAAAACTTACTCCCACGGTACATAGGATTTTGGCTCATGGAAAGGACTTAATAGAGTATCAATGCTTACCAATTGGAGAGCTTTCTGAAGAAGCACAGGAATGTAAAAACAAGGACTACAAAATGTTCAGATACACAAATACGTGCAAAATTTCTCGGGCTCGACAAAATGAAGACCTTTTTAACATGCTGGCAGCCTCATCGGATCCACTTCTTGCATCGCTTAGACATGTGCGATCACGAGAGGATTTGGAAGGAATCAACTATAGTTCCGAAATGTTAAGTTTATTAGATATGAACATTAATGTTGATGATCATTTTGTTGAAAATCAGTCATCAATAGCAAATATTCCAAATTAACCTCAAAAAATCGGCAAAAATACCAATTTAAATGTTATGTATTTTAGTTTGAAAATCGAATTAAAACAACTAAAAATGTTAAATAGTTATTGCAATCATTAAAAATGTTCAGTTATAATTGAAAAACAAAACTTTTTATTTGAATTTTACAGGCAAAATATGCTCAAAAATATTTCTTGACTTTGACCTTGAATATTTAAGCAGGATACCTAGAACTCTCAACGAACACTCATTTTGAAGCTTGAGAAGTTTTCTATCAAATGCTTTTTAAATTTTTGAAATCGCTCATTAGTTTAGAAGTTATGATTTTTGCAATGTAAAATGAGCAAAGGCCCCACTGTGCGGCGTTTGAAAGTTTAAAATGCCGTAAAAACTTTCAAACGCCGTAAAAGCAGTGGCTCACGCCACCGCTATTGGCACTGTTGGCTATGTTCCGGAGCAGATCACACAAACTCGCCGTTTTCAAAACGACATAATCTCACGCGATATGCGAAACATAGCAAACAGTGCCTTTATGAGAATTTCAAAACCCCATAACTCATGGAGTTTATGGGAAATTTCAGCCTCCCCCATGGAATATCATTAGCGGCAACCAATCGAAGGTGCTATAAAAAAAAAAAAATTCTCCCACTTTTCGGAAAAGTAACCAAACTGCATAGTTACCGAAAACTCAATAATTTTTGACTTTTAAGGGCATTTTAGTTATTTTGAAGTTGGTTTTTTTTTTTGTTAAAATTGTTGTTTATGTACTGTTTGTCATCTTTGTTGATGTTTGTTTTTTAGGAGAAATTTTGAAATGTTGTGAAAATGCCTTACTGCGTGACTTGTGAAAAAACCATTGTGGGAAGCGAAGTTAAAATCGTTCGTCTTCCCAAAGACACTAAAAAAAGGCAAAAGTGGGAGAATGAATTGCAGATTATTTTGGGAGAAAATAGCAGAGTTTGCAAGTTGCATTTTGAAGCTAACGATTTCAAGGCTGTAACCAATAAAAACAAAACACCGAAGCGAAGGCAGCTAATGTCTAATGCAATACCTAAAAAGTTCAGCGCGATTTATACGGTTTTATGTCAGACTGTCATAAAATTTGCAGTACCCAAATAGAGTAAGTAAATGCGGTGTCGTGCACGTACATTTATTTTTATGTACATATATGTATTTTACAGTTCGGAAACCATACAATCGTGAATATTTCTTGAAAATATTAGGTTGAAAAACCAGAAAAACCGTTAGAAGACATCTTCACCGAGACGCAACTCGAAAAACTAATGAGCGGGGGCAAAATAAAAATGTGGACTTCAGCAGATATTTCTTATGGGCTTTCTCTTCATGCTGCTGGACCACAAGCTTACCACCACCTTTACAAAAAATCGTTTCCGCTCTCAAACTTGTCAACACTGCACAGATGGTTGCGAAAAGTGGATTTTGAGCCTGGTATTCTGGAAGTGGTATTAAACTTAATGCAGTAGAGTATTGAAGTTGCAGATGAGAACAAAATCTGCGTGCTCTTCTTTGATAAAATGAAAATCTCCGCGAACTATGAGTACGACTCTGCATCAGACATGATTTTTGAGTAACGATATTATGTGCAGGTCACGATGGTGCGGGGGCTGAGGAGCTCATGGAAGTTCTATGATTATGACTGTCGTATGGACAAAGCAACACTTGAAAATATAATTTTTAAGCTCCGTTTTATTTAAACTCTGAATTTATTTATTATTTTCACAAAGGTACAAAATTGTGTCGGCTGTGAACAAGCAACACGGTTGTTATACTCTACTCACTCGCACTTACAGAAAAAACTCCTTAACAGAGGCAAGAAAGTTAAATAACAGAAAGTCATATAGCGGTCTCTGCCGAACTGACACGGTAATATACACTGGTACTGGCTTCCTCGCATGACACTAACTTGTTAATTGTATCATGCTCTTAGCAAACATAGTACGAATATGCACGCTATTTCAAATGATTGCCCGTAACTTAACTAACATTAATCTATGTCAACCCCCAAAAGCTATCCATACAACTTTGAGAAATCTTAATTTTACTTATTTATGGAATTTGTGTTGGTCATGCCACTTTTCATCATAACTAAACGAAGGCTACCAGACCCAATTGCCAAAATGAGTAAAAAGTGAACGAAGGCTGCATACACAAAAACAAGGTGGCAATGTGTTTTAACATAACTGGTCTTTACTTTTTATGCGTCAGTGCGGATGCGGATGCAATGGCGGACGTGAACGCGCAAATAAATTCAATTTTAAACCAAATTTCACAACTTAACCGCGAAATGCGTTTATGAAAACGCTTCAAGCCGGCAGGGTATCGGGATCCTTCCCCGCCATCCTATTATCCCTATCCCCTCCTTCCTGCAGCACCTCGTGCTGCACCACAAGTCGCAGCGCAACCGGCGGCAGCTGCCTACCCCTACCCCTCCCCCTCCAGTAAATTTTTTTATCCCCACCCTTCGCTGCAATATCCCGAGCCCGAGGCGGCACCACCAGCGCAGCCGCAGACTCCGTCTGCAGATGACAAAGAAATTTAAAATATACAAAAAGAGATTCAGTAAGCATTTTATCACTTTCATTTTGTATTTATGTTTTTTGCAGCTTCTTGCCGGCATGTCCAAGTTGATGAAGGTGTGCTGGCATTAAAATCCAAACGTGCATTTGCCAGACTGCTTCTAAGTCTAAAATGCCTAAGGGACGACGTGCGAAATCGGCCGGCGCACAAGACATGCAAGCCAGCATCAAGTGTATACACAGATGATAATTGGTTGTATGCGTTTTATCTATTACTTTGAAAGTCGGCATGAAGCCGCCTTCTCGTATTATTAGCTCCAAATGAAGTCTTGCGAAAGCAATGATTGTATTCAAGGATGCGTTGAAGAAAATGGTTGGAATCGGGATCACTTCCATCGAACAATGCTTTCAGTGGGTGTTGTGGTGTAAGTAATTGATCCAGTTTGACTTTTCCACTTGCGCACCACAATCCAGCCGTTTCTCTTTTAAACTTTAGCGCATTGCAATTTCTACATACAGTCGTCATTGGTCTAATATCTAAATTGTCATCATCACTGTAGTTCGCAGTGGGATAATATTGGAATGCCAAGCGATTGTATGATGCCAAAGATCTTCGCGTACTCAATCGAGCATTTTCTCTTATTATATTTTGGCTTTCTTCGCTGAAGTTCTGTTTTTACTTTTCTTGCTGATACTTAATGAAATAAAAATATTGCTTTTCAAAAATTTCATTCTTCATCTTTTAGGCCCAATTTCTCAATGTCCGGTTAGCAGGCCCGTGCGCAGAATTCGTTTATGGGGGGGGGGTTTTGACATAGGTGTATCATGTTAGGTTATGAAGTTATAAAAAAGAATAAGAAACTTTTCTTATAAACGAAGACATTTTATTGTGTCTTGACTTGATATTCAGCAACAAAATATTAATTATCAAGTCGGTTTGACTTTCGTAGAATAAGGACTATTGCTAGTGGAAAATTATGTGGAAAAATTCTCTATGGGGGGGTTAGAACCCCCAAAACCCCCCCTGCGCACGGGCCTGCCGCACAGTGTCAGATTTAGCCAATCTAGGCGGCAGAAACTAAATTTAAGTTGAAGTTTAAGAGATATGAACTCCAAATTTGGCATGCGTACTAAGAAAAACACAAGCTTCAACATGGTGCTGGAAAACTAGTTCCAACTAGTACCAAAAAGGACTACTTAGGAACTACCCCCTAAAAGACTAGTTTGGGACAATTTCTTTTCATCCGATTTTTTGCTATAAAAAAACAGGCGTAGGATATGTAACTTATAGATGACCCCTAGTTCTATATAAAGTGCAAATATTTGTGGTTGGTGGCACATTTATGATCCATCAGTGCTGTTTATTTTTTAACAAATTCTATACTCAGCTCAATTCATTAAGAAAACATTACAAAACTGTAAATTAAAAAAATTAAATATAAAAAAACCATTCACAATTTCAATAAAATAATAAGTAGGTACATATGCAAAAATGAAAGGAAAAAAATTCAAAATAAAAAAAAGAAAATCAAAATTAGTAATGAAATATAACTACTCAGAGTCAAAGCTCTCTTCAAACGATTGTTGGTGCAACAATAAAGCCTGAACCTCCGCGGATAAATCTCCATCTCTGGTCTTTGGAGGCAAACGCAAGCTTGCAATTAATGGGTCGGATGATATAAGCAGTCTGTTCAATAGATCGGTATTTGTATCTATCCTTGATGTTTTTCTAGTGAAAATTTCTCGGTTATTTCTTGTCTCTTTGTTTCTCGCTTCTTGAGCTTCTTCAGAGAAATTGCCAATTGGGAGAATGCAGGAAGAGATTATTTCCGATCCATGGTATAAAATCTTATGCACGGTTACTGGCATATTGTACCATGAATATTCAAATAAATAAAGCTTTATAGTTTCTTCCGTATACTGTTGAAAGGCGTCTGTATCGATAGCTAATCCGCTGTTTATGCAAACAAGTATTGTGCGAAACATCTTTATTAAATCAATATTTATTCCTGTTATTTCTGCTGTTGTGTGTGCGTCTTTGAAAAATCTCCTGGCTGTGTTTCCATCATTGGTATTTCCAGTTTTTTGTTTCGGCATGTCGACAAGAATGCCCATTTCAGTCCTAAATTTTTCTTGGATTTCTTTTTTTCTTTTAGCAACTTTGTCTTTGTTTTCCTCGCCTGAAACGTACCACTTTTTAATTTCCAACCGATATGATATGTGCAGTAAGCATTCCATAAATCGTATATAAGCATGCAAAGGTGATAGACCCAAGGCAAGCATATTAACATCGATCTTACGATTTGAAAGAGCTTTTAAATTGTTCATTGTTTTAGGCGTTGCACCACACAAATAACATACTTGCGATGAAGTGTAAGCGGACAGAGCATTACATACTTTTCCGTCTATCATGCATAAAATGAAAGTCGCTTCTACTTTAAAATTGTACTCTTCTAATTCGACGTTAGTAGGTATCAATTTGGCTATTTGATCTTTAATTTTCTCCACTTCAGTTATAATCATCTCCCGAGTTTCTTTAGCATATATAAACTTAATTGGTCGGCAGTATCGAGTCGATGACGGAGATGGGTTTTGCCATACAATTTGCTTTTTTCCACCAACAATATAAAATAATTGAAGAGGAACCATTGCTATTGAAAATAAGCTCTCATCCGAGCAGTTCACGTCCGTAAATTTTTGCTTGTACCGGTGCTGTTCTGCACCATCACACCCCCATTTTACAATCATGCTCATTCGATCTTTCAGATTTGGAAAAGACTTAAAATTTCCACAAATTGCACTTGTTAATCTTTTAACAGTATGGTCAATCAAAGATTGCAAATTAATTTCAGCATATGTTTCACCCACTGAAATGTTATTCGGGTAACATAATGATTTTGAGCGCACCACAAGTTCATAACAAGGATACAGTTTAGGACTACAATGTTTTGAATGCTGCCGAATCGAACGATATTGCTCCGTTGACAAATTTGCATCTATCATCATTGCCAGTGCTTGGTCAGCTGATAGACTTTTAGTTTCCGAAGCGCTTAATCTAGCCCTCTTGATTGCTGTCCCTCTTGACGGAGATGCTACCGATAACTCTCTTACAATGTTAGCCGAATCTCTTTTTCCGCAAGACCTAAGATGCCTTTCTGCTGTCATTGCTACTTGCTCCGCAGATACTTTTGACATCAGCTCTTTACACTTTTGCCGCTGAGTTCGTGGGGCACAATCAGTAAACTCTTTTTCTCGTCTTCCGCCGTGATATGATGTGGATGGTGCTACATCAAGAGCAAATTCTGCAGCAGTTAGACACGAACTTAGCCAAGTAGCATTATTGTGCATGAATCTTGCATTATCTCTGTACGATTTGGTCCAACGTGATCCAAAATTGAAGCAAAGCTTTTGCAGGTGACCTTTAAGTTTGCTATGGTCCACATCTGCTCCGAAAATTGATATCACATGCTTTTCAACCGCTTCATATTTTTCGTTTTTCACTTTACTCAACCAAATCGTAAAAAGTTCCTCGCGCGATATTTGTCTCATACTAAAAAAAGGCAAAAAATGAGCAGGATTTTATTTTTTAAATCTATTTAAGGAACATGTACGGTGAAATTAGTGAAATTCCCATCGCGGGATCGCGCAATAGTTGGAAGTTCTAGTCTATGAAAGACTCAACATTTTTCAAATTCGTCTTACCTTTTAGCCGATTTTTAAACTAAATAAAATACTCAGGTGCAAATATAAAAAAAATAAAATATATTAAACTATTGTACTTTAATACAAAAAAAAATTCAAAAAAAAAGCACGCACAACTTTAATTTTATCACTTAAACTTTTGTGATCGATGCAAGCTTGCAAAATTGTTTTTGCATGCTGTTCAATAGCATGACTTTGATAGCTGCTATCATGCCAACCATATGTTTTCGTTCTCTTTTAAGCTTATTTTCGTAACAATTGGGGTTTTTTATAATAAATAACAAAATATTATCAATTTTGAAGAACATTTTTTTTTTCACTTCTGCCGCCTAGATTGTCTAAATCTGACACTGTGTGCCGGTTAGGTAAACTAACTGACGTTTAGTCAAATTTGAGTTTCTCAATGTTCGGTTAGGAGTAAATGAAAAACAAACTTACCGGAAGGCTGGGTCGCGTTTAAAATTTAAGCTGATTTTTTGTCGCGATATATCGTTAAGAGTTATCGATGAGGCAAACAGCTGTCCTTGAATTGTTTATGTATTTTGTTATTAAATTAAAATGTCATCATATAAAAGAGTGTTTTATGTCCATGCATTTCACTGAACTGGAAGTTGCCAAATTTGTACAGCGGTTCAGGCTTACAAAATCTACGTTCAAAATCATTCTTGCAAGGATTGTAGATCAATTGGCTTGCCATAGTTATAGGTAAACAGTTAAGTTCTTTTGCGCTCGAATTAATCATACGTGGGATTTTAAACAGAAACCATGCAATATTGCCGGAAAACAGCAAGTCAGCTGAACTGCTTGCTATATTTGGCACCATAGACTAACAAACCATATAGATTGGAAAATAACAGTTTGATGTTTACAGGCGCTGTTAAGTTATACGCATAAAAACCAGCGCTCTTGACTTAACGAAGAACTGCTTTACGCATCGACAATTGTCAGCTGCGTTTGTTTTGATTCTGGCTGGTATGAGTCGTCCCGCCATTTAACAATTGTTTTTATCCCTGTTTTGTTTTGGTTATGCATAGCTGTTTGTGAATTTCGCTTTAAAGTGCTTGAGCGCTGACATGTATACATACATAGACACACTTCTCATAGTATGTATGTATGTATTTGTTTACAAAGCGTTTGTTTTGATTATGCAATATTTATGAGGAATTTAAGAAAATTAACATTAGAATTTAGTAAACATGCAAATATATACATACATATGTATGTACATACATATTATTTAAACCTTTAACAATATTTTATTTATTGTTAAATAAATATGATAATTAAGCCAATTAAATATGATGTGTATACATACGTACACACACATGTAAATGCAGGCCACAGAAGGAAAGAAATATAAAAAATCTCAACAAGAATAGCAAAGCATTTAAAGGACTTGACATTAAATGTCTGAATACTCTATCAGAATTCATATGCATGCGTGAACATTTGTATGGTCATGGCGTTGACAACATTGTTTGCTAGTGTCATCGAGAAAAATAAGAAAGAGTATACATAAGAAACTGCAAAACTTAATTTTGGACAAAGCTGCCAGAAGTGCGGCCGACGATGCACACATACATACAAACTGAGCTCACACAGACCTCACATTTAAATCGGTATGTGTCGATTGGGAAGAGACAAAACGCAACAAGGCAATAATATACATAGCACCCCACTGAACCAAAAGTTCGTAAACGATATCGCTATCTGCACATACGCGAAACATAAACGTGCAAAACTGTCGCGAAAACATCCGCCAACGATACTCAAACGAATCACCAGTCGCTCAGTTTGTGGCAGACAAAGTTTCGTTTTCGAACGCTCGCAAACGATCCGTTTACGAACCTATTACGATAGTTTTTACGAGCCTTATGTGATGTCTTTTGCGGCTCGGTTCAGGGCTCGTTTGCGAGCCTTTTGCGATATCGTTTGCGAACCTTATGTAATATCTTTTACGGCTCGGTTCAGGGCTTGTTTGCGAGCCTTTTGCGATATCGTTTGCGAACCTTATGTAATATCTTTTACGGCTCGGTTCAGGGCTCGTTAGCGAACCATTTGCGATATCGTTTGCGAACCTTATGTAATATCTTTTACGGCTCGGTTCAGGGCTCGTTAGCGAACCATTTGCGATATATTTTATGCCTATTGAAGTTATATAAATTAAACAAATTTATTTAAATTTTTAATTTTTATATTCAATATTTATTCAATATAAAACTAATAAAATAACATAAAATTACAAAAATAAAAATCAAAGGTAACATTAAAAATAAAAATTTAAATTAAAAGGCAAATAAAATAAAAACTTAAAGTAAACATTAAAAAAAGTAAGTTATAATATCTTTGGTTTTTTGGCAGCATCTAATTTAATGGATTTGGAGATCCTGTCCTGGGCATATTGAAAGAACTTCTGGGTGACTCTGTCAAACTCCGCATCCTCTAGGGCAAACCTCTGCTTGAAAGCCGCTTTAAAAATATTGAAATGAGTTATTTGATAAGTTTAAAAATGTAATTGCATATGTACATTTATGCATAGAAAAATACATACTGCGAATTGCAAGAGTAACCCGAAAGCCTCTGATGCACTTCTTGGCATCCGTGCCACGCCAAGAGCAGTGTCTGGCTACCTCGTCGGCCAAAAGTTGACGCCAAGAAGAGCGAATAAATTTGTCGCAAGACACCTCAGATGACTTTAAGAAATCCGCAATCTGTTTTAAAAAAATTACAAGTTATTAATCAAAATATTTAGTAAGGACAAATATTAGAATACATACAATGTTCTTAAAGACAACTTCATCCTGCAGAGATAGCTCGAATTTTAAAAAATCTTCCAATTTCTCAAATGGCTGTAGAGGCAGATATTGTTTTGTCCTTGTTACCTCGCCGCAAACTTTGGTCTTAACCGACGCTAGCTCAGACCGCAGTGCTACTAGCTCAGTTGTTTGTCGATCGACTTTTCTATTAAGCTCCTCCATTACTTTTGACATCTCGTTCATTTTGCCAAGAATAGCGTCCAGTTTGGCTAAGATATTCAAAAGAATAAATAAAGACATTAATTTAAATCAAAACTAATAGGACATTTTTCTTACCTGTTTGTCCGGTGGAGTGGTGTGTGGAAGTGTCAACAAGATTTACGTCTCCAGAGTCCATGTTGAAAAGTTGGGTGTAGCTTGCGTTATCCATAGCTGTACTTAAATTAATTAACAAACGGAAAGTATATATGCATATTAGCACTAAGCAAAGAATATTATAGAGACTTCAAACAGTACAACGCACTCTCATCAGAAAAAAACTTGTAAAGCTTGAAAATTCATTTGCTGTCTCAAAGCTTGCTGACAAAGTGTGCCTTGTACAAAATGCAAGTCATTCTATTTCTGATATTGCTTGCGAGATAGTAAGCAACAGCACAGACTTGAGTCTTTGAATCAGATCGTGATGTATATGTTTATGTGAACAAGTCTGTATACATATTTTCTCTTATAAAGTAGAAGCATTGGCCTTCTTATAAAAACAAAAAACAAACCATTATGGCTTTATTAGCTGGCATTTCTCCAAATTTCAGTTTCTCATTTTCTTTATACTCTTTTTTCTTCGGTCGATGCCACAATGAGTGTTTCATCCAATAACTGTTCAGATGACGGACCCAGAAAATTTTTCCCATGCTTTGCCAGCTTTGTTGATAAAATATTTTCATATTTTTGCATTTAAAGTGCTTATGTATGCATACACATCATATTTTTAGTAGCAATTGTTCACATTAATTGGCCTGCCTCAACTTTTGCTTAATTTGACGAAGTCAAGAAAATTTAAAATAGTAACACAAAAATTAAAATAAAATATTATATTTAATATATTACAGTATGCTTATAATTATTGCTCATTATTATTAACTTACAAATTTTCTGTTTATTGGCGTGTGAACTTATTTATTTTAACAAAATAAAACATTTCATTTTTAGTTTAATTTAATACTAATAAGCAATAATTATAAGCATACTGTAATATATTAAATATAATATTTTATTTTAATTTTTGTGTTATTATTTTAAATTTTCTTGACTTCGTCATAAATTGCCAAAGTTGAGGCAGGCCAATTAATGTGAACAATTGCCACTAATACAAATAAATATGATGTGTATGCATACACGTCACACACATGTAAATGCAGGGCACACAAAATAAGAAATAAAAATATATCAACAAAGCTGGCAAAGCATAGGAAAAAGTTGACATTAATTTTCTGAATACTCTTTCACATCTGCATGGTGATTGCGATGACAACACTCATTGCTAGTGGCATCGACCGAAGAAAGAAAGAGTATAAAGAAAATGCGAAACTGAAATTTGGACAAAGCTAGGCCAGCAAGAGCCCAGCGCGGTGAATGTGTACTTTGTTGTTTTTTTTTTTTTAAGAAGTGAGGCGGCGATGCACTCAAACATGTAAACAGAGCTCACACAGACTGGGAGAGCTTCTTACATATATATGAATCGCTATAAGATCCAGTAAATGTGTGCTCACACAGACTGTGTGCTTTCTCACATACATATACATCACATTAAGATCCAGTAAATGTGTGGTCACACAGACTGGGTGTACTGTCTCACATATACACGCATACATATAAACTGCTACCGCATACAGCGAGTAAAGTATGAAAGTGTGCTTTCTCACATACGCGATTAAATCCAGAGCTTTGCAAAGCTCGCGCTCTGGATCTTATGTCAATGATGAACTTTTGAGGCCTTTTGAAGTCTCTATATTATTTTTTTGCTTAGTGATATTAGTATCAAATATATGAATAATTTTGCCTGAAATACGTTCTACTGAATGCTGCAAAACAGTAGAGTCTAAATCAATATTCTTTGATGAAAAATATACCGACAAGAGTAGAATCTACTGGGAAAAGAAAAAAGGGGCTCAAGATTAACAATTAATCGGCTGTATAAAATATTGTTTTCAATGTTACTTATTTGAAAAATGTTGTATACATTATTTTTTCTTATAAAGTAGAAGCTATTGGATTCTTTCAAATCAAAAAATAAACCATTATGGACAATTTTATTAGTGGCATTTCTCAAATTTAGAGTTTGCTCATTGGCTACAACCTTTAAAATACTTCGCTCTACAATGCGATTATATAACTGTTCAATGACGGACCCAGATTTTTTCACCATTTTTTTAAACTGACCTAAAAAATTTTCAAATGGAAAAGAGCTGATGGACTCCAAAGAGCCGAATTGAATTGATTGCTTGCTTTTAATGCGTTAAGCAATGAAAATTCAAAGTAAGCATAGAAAATGTATATAATGATGGAACTTGTTCTACAAAATTATTTAGCAAACTGGAAGCGAGATGGTTTTTAGATATACAATATTCATTGTGAAGAAGAAGTCTCATGCCTAAGCTGAACAATAAAAAGTGATTATATCGAGATGGTTCTAAAATGTTTTTAAACACAATGGGTCCTGTATATAAAATAAATGTTCGCAGCTCAGTCGCTTTATACCTATCAAGCTCGTCAAGAGATCTTGGTTTTCTATTAAATTCCCTGGGCATAAAATGACGGAATGAAAGTAATTTGCTGTTAATTGTGCTTATAGACTGCCGATTCAAAGAAAATCGATGACCTCTTGCTCTTACTAATGCAACTAATAAAGATTTCATAACCCCAAGGCAAGCTATGTGCATATAGTCTTAGGAAAACTGACTAACCACATCAATTGGCAAACTTTCTAAGACTAATTTTTCCTGTATGTTGTGATGCTCCGGCTGTAGGCGATTTCTAAAACTACTATCAGTTCGAGGGAGGCTGTCTGACTTTTCGAATACAATACGCCTTTGAAAGCTTTTGCCTTTTTGAGTGCATTGATTGCACGAATAAAACCCTGAATGATGTTTAACACCCAATACAAATGCACGGGCTGGAGCATCACAAATGAATGCTCTAACACTAATGTTAAGTTTTCTGCCCCCGATACACTATTCCATCCCTAATCAAATCTAATAATTCGCTTACGAATTCCCCCAAGTAATCATTTGGATTATTAGGCTTTGCATTACCAACATATATGCCAGCTACTAATATGGGCTTCGTGCCATTTATATAAAATAAAATTTAAATAACGGCAGTCCGTCTACGTTAAAGTTTAAGTTTAAGTTGTCAGATTGACAATGAAAATTGCTAAGAAAATCGGTTAACGAATCTTTAACACCGTAGTGTACATAACTTCCTGGCATCACAACTCTTTTAATAATCCCTCTTGGAGTGCACTTCAATGATCTGACATCTTGTGGTAACCCCGGAATTTTTTCGGACAATAACTTCAATAAATCATTTGAAGGTCTGGTGCTTACGTTATTTGCGGACAACCACTGTGCTAAACGTGTATTAAAATCACTTGAACTAGTATCTTCCAATATGTATGAATTATTTAAATCACTATCAAAAGAAAAATTGGGTGCAATCTCAGCAGTGCTGCTGTCACAAACTTTATCACTCTCTACACTTTCTTTTATATGCTTTGCTTCGCATATAAAACGGCGACATTTACGTTTCGGCGCCATCAAGGAAAATTACAACCACTTTTTGATTATAATAAATATATTAAAAAGTATACTTCCTTTTGTTTATGTTGTTTCTGCTGGTTTCTTTACATCCATCCACACTTTAATTATAAAAATTTAAATATACACATCATAGCAGCGCATACATGTATGTATATAAAGCACCATCAAATTATTAAGTTGTTGTTGTTGTTGGCGGTCCACGTGCAATGGCAAGCACGCACAAAATTAAAAATTCTTTTATTGCAGCTATTGGTTGTAGTTTTTTAACATTAATCACTCAATATTTTGATGGTGCACGTTATTAATACAAAAATAGATAAAATTACTTACCGACAAAATTAATTCACTTTAGTTCACTGCTAACGTCCGCGTTGCTTGCCGGTCAATAAAAAGTGCAAATAACACGTGCAAATAATTCGCTCTTTACTTTTGCTTCGTGGTGCAATGCGACAAGACAGTAGAAGAAATAGTAAGAATAACGGAAAACAACATAAGACGGACAGACAAAAAAAAAACGGAACGAATGGTTGTTGTTTTTCTGCTTGCTACGCCGCAAAAGCGCACTGAGAAGAAATGAAACGGCATATAAAGCAACAACAAACGCAAAAGAAACAAACGATTGATTTTGCTGTGCGTCGCTCACTTAAGCACGCAAACAACGATAGCAAAAACCACAAAAAATAACAGCTTCAGTTCTTAGTTTTTCTACAATGTTCGTTTAAGTATCGTTTTCGGGCTCGAATGCGATAGTTTTACGAAACTCTCGCTTGACGTTCGCTTCGTGGTGCAGTGGGACGCGCAAGCTGCGCTACTAAACAATACCCTTTGTCCCCAATTTCATTTTGTTTCAGAAAAACCCAAATATATAATTTGATTACTTATATAGGTTATATTAAGTATTTTTGAACATAACACGTTTACTTTTGTGTTAGGTTAATAAGTCATGTAATTCTTACTTTATTAATAATAAATGCCCTACCTAATTGGTCAAATATATTATGACTTATAATATGGACATTATATTTAAGTTGACGCTTAATTACGCAAAGTTCATTTTTAGTCTATACTACCCTGCCATAGAGGGTAGCAGACCGCAGATTGAAGCAAAAGTCTGAAATTGCCAATCTCGAGTTTTGTAACAACAACAACGCTTTATTATGTCTCTCGCATCACACACTTTGGAATCAAAACAAAAGCGCAACAAAATAATAGCGGACTTTTGTTTTCTATCCAGCCTTATCCATTTATCCACCACCAGCTGATGGTAAACAAACCGCCAAGTAAAAGCAAGCAGTAAATTCGTCCAGCTCTTAACTCAGTAGCTAATCTTTTCTGTTAAAAAAGCCCAACTGCTATTTTCCAATCTATATGAGATTATTAGTCTATGGCAACTGCTGCTCTTTCTTTGTTTTTGTTATGTTGCTTTTGTTTTCGTCATTTGTGTTTGTAGAAAATGTTGCTTATTTTTTTTAAACATTTTTATGTTATCTTGTTCCTTTAGGAGCTTCTTATAACTGCGTGTTTTCACGCATGCATATCTTTCATCTTTGGTGTACAGAAGAGGGCACGAATGCAGAAAAAACTCGGAGTGTGATTAATTTGGTAGAACTAAGCATTACAAACAAGGGCTACGCAGTCGAGTTGAGTAACCTTAAGAAATGTATTGGATACATTTGCAAGAAAATAAATATTTATTGGGTTAAATACAAACGTATTAAGAGTTCAGTAATACAATTTCAATCCGATTGGCTGAACAGGAAGGAAACTATTATACTGAAGCCCACTTGTTTTTCCCAACAAATGCTTCCGAGTGCTGATCGTGGACGCCCCAAAGTTGATTTTGCTGAGTCCTCAAAAAGGACTAAACGTCGTCGGATAGCCCTGTTAGCAAAACATGATGAGTCTGCAGCTTTTGCTTTGCGCTCTTCCGAACTTCCACCGAGTATAAAGTCATCGGAAGCAAATATTGAAAAGGTATTATCGCTTTTAATGGACACCGGATTAACGAAACACCAATACTTGCTTATTCGTGTGTTCATTAATTGTGAAGCTTCTTACAATATACTGCCAAGCTATGAGAAAATCCTCAAATTCAAAACATTGAGATACCCAAATAACATAACAGTAGACGAAACATATGCAGAAGTCGAATTGCAGAGTCTACTAGACAACACAGCTTTAAGTATTTTAGAGCTTCAAAAGAGTTTAATTGAAAATTGTCTTGATGAAACGGAAAATAATTTAACATTAATAATTTAACACAGTGAATACAAACAAAAATTTTCAAACTGTAATGACAACGACAGAAGCCTTTTTGTAACATCGTACGTCCCACTTCAGCTGGTAACTGAAAGTGGCTCTTAAGTTATATGGAAAAATCCCAGGCCATCATCTACACGCTATTGTAGGCCGGCCAGATTTCAATTTAAAAATGAGACCGCCACACTATCCGTTGAAGAAGAGCAGTACTTCAAGAATAAAATAAGCAACTTAAAGCCAACCGAATTCGCAATTCCCAATAAAATCTTATTTATAAATCACACCCTTCAACTTCCTATGGTAGATGGTAAGGTGTGCAACGCGTTAAGCAATACATCCTCTATGAAATGCTTTATATGCGGAGCAATACCTTCAGAAATGAATGATTTGGAAAAATGTCTTTTAAGAGAAGTGGAGAAGAAGTATTTTGAATTCGGCTTATCGCCACTTCATGCCTATATACGCTTCTTTGAATACTTTTTACACATTTCTTATAAATTGGAAATTAAAGTGTATCAAGCAAGATCACCAGAACAAAAGCTTGTGAAGTAGTAAACTCCTTCCCAACATTTCTAGTAGTACTAAGCCCAGGAGGAGAAAAACGTAAGAAAAGTATTTGTATTTAAGGGACAGGGTATATTTAAGGCTAGGCACGCAGCACTATCAGATACGGGCATCACTATCAGAGGAGAGAAACAGAGGCCCCGACTGGACAGGCGAAGAACACAGCAGCAGACGGCACGCGACACAAGCATAGCAAACAGCGGTAGCGGCAGAGAACACAGCAGCAGACGGCACACGACACAGGCATAGCAAGCAGCCGAGAAGACCGACAGAGAACGCAGCAGCAAACGGCACGCGACAAACGAAGCCACCGACGCACCGCGCTGACTTAGCAGCCGAGAAGACCGACAGAGAACGCAGCAGCAGACGGCACGCGGCAAACGAAGCCACCGACGCAGCGCGCTAACAACCGACTTAGCAGCCGAGAAGCCTTGCCGAGGGCAAAGCAGCAGCGAAGACGACACGCAATGCAAAAATTAGGCGGAGCAGCAACAAACGAAAACGAAAGCGTCGTCAGCAGCTCAAAAGGGCAGAGGGCGCAGCAGCGCATTAAGCAGCGATCGCGACTGCATGAGGGTACAGCATGCATTGAAAATGCGTGGCCCGAGAGTCGTTGCGGAATTGTAAAAGAGTGCGGTCATACGCGTGCCAAAGTACGGCAAGAAAAGTGATTAACACGCGGCGTCGATCGGCACAGCCCAGGATACATACAAGGAGCCAACAACAACAACAACAGCAAAGGATTACTTAAGAACCATGGACAGCGGGTAAGCTGGCCCCTAACTCTAGATATTACATGGGCGGGCGGGAGTTTTTAAGTGCGGTGTGTTAGGCAGGTACAGGCTGTGAATAAATTATGCAAAGTTATTAAGTGCAAGCAAGTGTTTTCTAATAGTTCTCAGCGTAGCCACGGCGTGCCGTATGGCCCCAGCATGTGTTCCGAGGGTTTCTCTGCACATGTTGGGGGTATTCGGTAGCGTGCCGACTAGCCCCAACACGTGTTCCGAGCGTTTCTCTGCACGTGTTGAAGCTGGCCGGTGCCACCGGCCATCGGTAGTGTACACCAAGACGCATTCCGAGCGTTTCTCTGTGCGTTTTGGTGGCCCTACGGATGCTCCCTTGCCAGGTTTGTAGTGTTGTTGTTTGTCTAATAGTTCCCAGCGTAGCCACGGCGTGCCGTATGGCCCCAGCATGTGTTCCGAGCGTTTCTCTGCACATGTTGAGGCTATTCGGTAGCGTGCCGCCTAGCCCCAATACGTGTTCCGAGCAGGGACCGCAAATAAGAGTTATGGGGTTGAAAAAATCGAACCCAAATATAGGTATAAGGTGAACGCAAAAACGGCCAAATAACTTTTTATTTAGCTGGGAATCCAAAAATCGAATAAACTTTTATTCTCAATTTTTATAAAAAAATCAATACCTAACTCTTATTTTTTTACTTAATAAAAAAATTATCAAATAATTGTTAAATTTCAATTTTTTATTAAAAATTGTTGAATAACTCTTATTTTCCAATTAATATTATAAAAATAAAAATAAAAATTATTTATCAACTTTTATTTTATCAATCAAAAATAAGAGTTATTTTTCAATTTTTATTTTAAAAATTGAAAATAAAAATTGGTAGAAATATCTTTTGAGCTAAGCAACACAGCAACAACAAATTTTGACATATATTTACGATCTGCACTCAAATACCTTTCCATCGATATATCACATGTCCTTCAAGGATCAATATTAAGGAGCTTGGTGAAAGTTGAATTGTAGAATCAATTTTTATTTTCAATTTTTAAAATAAAAATTGAAAAATAACTCTTATTTTTGATTGATAAAATAAAAGTTGATAAATAATTTTTATTTTTTATTTTTATAATAAAAATTGGAAAATAAGAGTTATTCAACAATTTTTAATAAAAAATTGAAATTTAACAATTATTTGATAATTTTTTTTATTTAGGTCAAAAAATAAGAGTTATTGGTTAAGTAAATTAAAAAAAAATTGCTAAATAATTCTTATTTTTCAATTTTAAATATAAAAATTATAATAATTACAGTCTCTGGTTCCGAGCGTTTCTCTGCACGTGTTGAGGTTGGTCGGTGCCGCCGGCCACCCATAGCGACCATCAAAACGCATTTCGAGGGCTTCTCTGTGCGCTTTGGTGGGTCTGCAGTTGCCCCGAAACACCTCTCGAGTCTCGGTATTTTATAAATTTTGTTGTAAAAGACCCTGGATATGACTGAGTATTTACCCCAGCCCTAGAAAGCTTCTTTACAAGCTTATAGTATCGAAGAGAAAGGAACAAGTTCAAGCGGAATTTCGCGATAAAATGGGGTTAATTATTGATAAGCCAAGGGATGGAGGCAGAGGAAATTCCAATGACGGAAATACAGCCAGAAAATTTTTTTGCAACCCGAATTTGGCATCAGATATTACAGGCATTGATGAAGCATTGATAACCCGATGCGCAACGATTTTGCAAGTCTTAGCATCAGGATACACCATTAATGTGCAAAAATTCGAAACCTATGCATTGGAAACGGCTAAGCAGCTAATCAAAATATATCCTTGGTACTATCTTCCATCAACAGTACATAAAATTTTAATTCATGGACCGAAGGTGATAGAGCACGCGTTGCTGTCGATTGGAGAGCTCTCAGAGGAGGCTGCAGAGTCCAACAATAAGGAAATAAAAAAGTGCCGGCTGCAACATACACGAAAGATGTCCCGCGTGTTGACAAATACAGATTTAATTAAAACACTTCTTTTGAGATCAGACCCTTTTATAACAGGTCAAAGAAAATTATCAAAAAAAGATAAATCGAAATTTTTATCATCCACATTGGATTTATTGGAAGATACTTGCTAAACTTAAAATTTCAATCATTTTTATAATCTCGTTTTTATTTTTAATATTTAAAATACAATAATTCTTATTATTCTTGTAAAAACTAGAGCAACTCACTTTTTATATTTTTAATCGCTGGTGGGGAAGGGGGGGGAGGTCGACTTCCACCAATTTTTACAGAATGTTATCGAAATATATCTCGGATTTTAAGCAAATTTTAGGACTGTAACTCTACTAGAAGAGTTTTTGCTCACCACTGCCATATAAACGCAACTACTGTGCTATGGGACCTATTGGTTATAGTCGTCCGATGTGGCCAAATTTTTTGAAATATATTTAAAATATTTTTATAGATTTTTGGTAAAAATTTCAATCCGATATCTCAACGGGAAGTATTTATGGCCGCGGCTCCATACAAGCCCAACTACTGTGCAGCGGTCCAAAACCGCAGAGTTCTTAAATTTGCATAATTATTCATACGAATCGCGCACGATTTTTGAGCTAGAGTCGCCAAATTAGTTGAGTAGTAAGGTGATGACGTCCCCTAAAGATCTGCATCAAAAATTTGGATGCCACGCCCACCATTGCCACCCACCTTTTTAAATCGGAAACGGGTATATCTTTAAAGGTTATTGAGCTAGAGTCACCCAATTTGGAAGAAAGATAGACGGTGACATCTACCAAAGATCTGCATAAAAAATTTTGATGCCACACCCACCACTGCCGCCCACCTTTTTAAAAACGAGAATTTAGTAATATTTTACAGTCTTTGAGCTAGAGTCATAAAATTTGTTAGAAAGACAGCTGACATCATCCCAGATTTGTTGGGAAGTTAGGTGACGACGTGCCCTAAAGATCTGCATAAAAAAAGGGATGCCACTCCCACTCTTGCCACCCGCCTTGTGTCAGAAACGGCTATATCTTTATCAGTTTTAATCTATAGTCACCAAACACTTAAGGTTTTTATTTTTGAACTTCATTGTCAAAAGACAGATTTCGTAACCTCATTATTTCATTCAATGATCTTTGGTCATGTGGTCTACATATTTAATAATTTGTTGGCGTCCAAATCTAATAGAGCTTTGCCTTCCAAACTTTTGACTCTACTTAGTGACACATATATTTGCCCTTTTGTAAAGTTGTGGGAATTACGTTTTTTGGTGGTGTTCTTCCATATGTCTCTATTTAACGTGACTCATCCACTGCGTCGATTTGATAAATTTTGTGCAGCTTTGCATTTTTCTTGCTAATATTGTTGTTGTATTCGTCGACTTGTCTTACAGTGGGGAAAATACGAACGGAGGCTCCATCAGCAAACTCTCCATCTAATGGCACGTGGCGCCGCTTACATAATAATTGAAGCTGAGCTGTCGTCAATTCACCTACTCGTAAACTGTTCAATAAATCGATGAATTCACAAAACGAAAACTAATGCCACAAATTAACCTTCGCTAACAACCACATTGGCTGCACAAAACACCAATTCCCTTTCACCGGAGGAAGCTGAAATATATCACCAAATACCAAACGATAAATGCCCAAAAGGTCCAGACTCTTGGTGCGCTTGGCAACGAGCATCAGCTACAAATACTCTTTCATCATTTAAACATGGGTATACTCCATTACCAGATGGAGTTTTGATTGCTTTGAAACCAACATATGATGACCTCAGTAAGGATGAGCTTCTGGAACGGTGTGTTGGTGGTTTCACACAAAATAACAACGAGAGCTTCAACCAGTTGATCTCCAAAAATACTTCCTGCTGGTTCAAAGATTGTTAATATTGCGGCATTGGTTGCTGCTTGTATCTTCAATGAAGGAACATCAGCTTTATTATTGATTATGCATGGTATGGATTTGAAATTAGGCCAAAACTCCCACGAATATGCCCGAATTTCGGATGAAAAGCGTGTGTGCGCAGCCGAAAAAAATCTGGAAGCGAGACTCGCGAAGCCAGAATCCGCCATCGACAGGAGCAAAAGGATGTCCTGGCCATTGCAACTGCTGCAGGATCTTTACTTTATGACCCAGGAATCGACGATTCACTGTAAGTTACAAAAAACATTTTTTTTTTCCACTTTTATTGTTACTCAAAACTTTAAACGCGTTTTTCTCGGAACCGTGTTTTCAAAGTCGGTTGGCAAATGTTCTCGAAAACTACTCAACCGATCTTGATGAAATTTTACACAGGCGTTCAAGATACAATTTACTCGTGCTTGGACGAAGGATTTTTTTTTTTTTTTCAATTACAACTATTTTAAAAAAAACAAAATGTCAAGCAAATTTGACCGAAATTTTCATTTTTTTTTAGAAAAATGTCTGCCAAAATTCCAATTTTTACTTTTTTTTTCTTTCCTTCGTTCAAGCTCGAGTTTATGGTCTTAACTAGAACACTTATTTTTGTTTTTTCATTTTAGATGATTTTGTCAGGAGTTATGCTGCCAACGCGGACGCTCCTTTTTTCCGAGCGGTCGCCGGAAATGACGTCACAAAGGAGGAGTTTTTATTTATTTTTTTTGAAAATTTCATAAATTATTCTTTATATATGTATCTATAAGACAGAAAAAAGTTTGGATTTAATAAATAATTTTTTACATAGAAAAAAAATATTGAAAATAGTCCTTTTTACCCGACGAAACCCATGTAACCCCTTAAAAGACACCCATTCAGAAATATGCCATCAACGCCACAGCCAAAGCCGGTGAGGGTCGAGCCGAAGAAGGCGGCCAACGCGGCGTTTCTTCGAACCGGCAGGGTATCGGGACACTTCCCCTCCATATAACTATCCCTATCCCCACCCCCCTCCCTCCTGCAGCACGTCGCGCTGCTTCAGTTGCAGCACCACCAGCGCAGCCTACGCAGGCCTATCATTACTGTTGTCACAAACAACCCCGATACCCTGATCCCTAGCCGGCATAAAACAAAAAAATAAGCAATAAAAAAAAAAAAAATTGTATCATGCTTGTGTTCAAGCGCCATTGCAGCAAAGTTGTGCGAGTATCAAAATAAAACCAAAAATTTTGATCTCACGCGCATAAAAGTATCATTTTGTAAAGAAGCACGTGCAGAGAAACGCTCGGGACACGTGTTGGGGCTAGGCGGCACGCTACCGAATAGCCTCAACATGTGCAGAGAAACGCTCGGAACACATGTTGGGGCCGTACGGCACGTCGTGGCTACGCTAGAACCATAAGAAAATTCACACGACACTACAAAATGGCCAGGAGACACCCGTAGGCCCACCAAAGTGCACAGAGAAACCCTCGGAATGCGTTTTGGTGGTCGCTACGGGTGGCCGGCGGTACCGACTAGCCTCAACACGTGCAGAGAAACGCTCGGAACACGTGTCGGGGCTAAGCGGCACGCCGTGGTTGCCCTCTCGACTATACAACACATGCTGGCACTTTATAATTTCGCGTACTTTATTCTATAAAAATATTTTAATTGTAGCAAAAAAAAATCCTATAGCTACCATACAAAATATCGAACCAAATTTCAAATGCGTTGCTATTTACAGTTTCAAAATTTTTATTTTAGTGTTATTAAATTTAAACAATATTTTAAGAGGAAGAGGCGTGGTTTATTATCCGCCCACCAATATTATTATTT
Source organism: Scaptomyza pallida (assembly GCA_018152965.1). Taxonomy (NCBI): domain Eukaryota; kingdom Metazoa; phylum Arthropoda; class Insecta; order Diptera; family Drosophilidae; genus Scaptomyza; species Scaptomyza pallida. The sequence continues at coordinate 62,143 of JAECXP010000237.1, forward strand.
TAGTGTAATTTACATGAAAAAAAAACATAACAATAATACAAATTATAGCAAAAGAAAACAAAATTTTACAAATTAAATGATTACAAGTTATATTTAATTTAAGTCATCGAGTAGTTCAAATGCTGATGCTGATAAAGCTGACTTTTTTGAATGTGGGAGATTTCTTTGGCCAGTAACATAAGGATCGGAGCTCAGAAGTAATCTGTGCATCAAATCTGTGATTGTGTCAATCCGAGCAGTCTTCCTGGTGTGCTGTCTTCTAAACATTTTGATGTCTTTATTTTTTGACTCTGCAGCTTCTTCTGATAATTCTCCAATCGGCACAAGTGCATAATTTATGACATCTGGAGCATGAACTAAAATTTTGTGTACGGATGGTGGAAGATAGTACCATGGATACAAGCTAATCAGCTTTCTGGCAGTATCAAGTACAAATTCTCCAAATTTTGGCGCAATGAATTTGGAGCCTGATGCCAAACACTACAGCAATATTGAACACCGAATTATAATGTATTCATCAATACCCGTAATTTCTGCTGCTAATTTCTGATTTTTAAAAAACGCTCTGGCTGTATTGCCATCATTTGACGTGCCACTTCCTCCACTCCTAGGTTTATCCACAAAAATTCCCATTCGTATGCGAAAATCATTCTTTATTTGAGATTTCCTTGTCGAAAGTACTTGTTTTCCTTCTGCAGTATTAACTCTCCAGCTCTTCAGGTCGAGTCTGTACGATACTTGCAAAAAGTATTCAAAAAAACGAATATAGAAGTGCACTATGGGGACTTTGACCACTTTATCTGGTATTTGCATGATTTTTAAAAGTTTTTTGATTAGCATAAAGTTGCTGTTAATTGATTAAGAAAACATCAGGCTGTTATTCCCCATACTCAAAATGTTAAATTTAACAGTCCCATGTGAGTATAACAGCTGTAAAGTCAGCCGTTGCAATCAAAAGCACGCGTGGCTAAATTGTGAAAATTTTTACATTGTGTTTTGTTTTTATATTTTGTTATTTCAACACAATTATAAGCAAATCCAATCATGAACACTTATTCCGCATTTTTGTACTGTGTTCTTGTTTAAATTGTGCGTGTGTATACTTATATTTTGTCGTTTTATAGACCCTTCTAAAGCTGAATTTTTGTTAACAAATTTCAACTTTAGAAAGGATTATCTAAAAGAGCTTAGAATTGTTTAAGTGTTCGTGCAAGTGTTTGTTGTAGCGTTTTCAATTCTGTGTTAACTGGTAATTGTGTTATTGTCCTCTTTTTCCCCCTTTTGGCGCAATTTGCATTTTAATAGGGTAACCTCTGTTCAATAATGCTGAAAATGTTAAAATGTCTTTAACATTAAAGTACGTGAGTAAGTAAATGCAGCCAAACGATGATGTTTTGTTACAGAAACATTAAAATATCATAAAAACGCTTATACATTTTAGTTTAGAATTGTTTATTTGTTCGTCTAAGTGTTTGTTGTTGAGTTGTCAATTCTGTGTTAACTGGTATTTGTGTTAATTCCCTTTTTTTTCCTCTTTTGGCGCAAATTGCATTTTAATTAGGTAACCTCACTTTTTCCAACATCGATTTGTTTGCTGTGTGGAATAGCGAGAGGGGCCGGCACGAACGAGAGAAGGCAATTCAAAAATATTTTCAACTACATGCGTGCAATAATGTTGAGGAAAATATTTTAAAAGTAAAAAGCCACCAATTTTGCAACAATTTGCATTACGACTGGCTTAAATGTAATAGCACTTATAAGAATTTTGAAAGAAGACATTCGCAATTTTTAAATGGTACTACAACTTTGCCTTTAAAAAAAAGGAATAGACCGGTTGGAAGGCCATTTCTTTCATTTGAAACAAAAGGCGAAAGGGCTCGAAGACTGCAAGCAGCGGAACTATGCAAGCTCCAAGGAGATGATGTTTTCTTGCTAGTTCATGCAGCAATCGCCGCTGCCCGGAAACAAGGACTTCATGATCTTGCTGCAGTCCTTCAAATACTTGCAAGGTCACCGGAAAAAGCCAAGCAAGTCAGGGAAGAGTTGACGAAGCCCATTGATCAGACTATTAGTGCGTCCAAAGATGAAGCTTTGGCATTAATTTTGGATCAAGGATTGACCAAGGACCAGTATTGTGCTATCCGAGAAGAAACTTGCAAGCGAAACGCAAATATTTATCCATTTTATAAATCTGTAGCAGAGCAAAAAAAGCAATGAAGACCACAAAAAATTGATATATCAGAGACTGTAGCCAAGGTCTCTCTGCAAGACCTTTTAGAACACACGGCTAACCGGATTGTGACTCTCCAAAAAGAAGTTATTCAAATTGTATTGGCCAATCAGCACACTGATTTTTTATCTGCTGAGCTCATTGTCAGTTATGGATTCGATGGAAGTACTGGACAGGCGAATTATAACCAGGCATACGCGGATAATACATCGTGTGACAAAGACTCATGCCTTTTCGCCACCACCATAATGCCTCTTCGATTGATTGACACATCCGGAAATTTGTTGTGGAACAATCGCACCCCTCAGTCAGTTAGGTTTTGTCGTCCACTAAAATTAGAGTTTCTCAAAGAAACAAAAGAAGTAATTTTAAAAGAGAACACGGACATAAAATTACAAATTGAAAAGTTAAATTCAACTTTATTTAAGGTCTCTTTAAATGATACTCAACATGTGTATGTAAGATTCAGTCTATATCTTACTGAAATTGATGGAAAAGTTCTGAATGCTTTAACAGACACAAAATCTTTTCAATCATGCCCCATATGCCGCTCAAACCAAAGAGATTTCATTGGAAATAAAAACTTCAAATGCCTTAAGTTCTTGCCAGTTTTAGACAATCTGAAATATGGTGTAAGCCCACTTCATTGCTGGTTAAGAATTTTTGAGTTCGTCTTGCATGCTGGGTACAAGTTGGAGTTAAAAAAATGGCAAATCGCTTCTCCATGTGACAAGCAAGCGATGCTTAAACAAAAGGCACATATTCAGGAAATGTTTTGGGCAAAACTCGCTTTGCAGGTCGATAAGCCGAAGCAGGGTGGCTTTGGAAACACAAATACTGGTAGCACTGCACGGCGCGCATTTGCCAACTATAAAATATTTTCTGAAATAACTGGAATTGACCAACAAATTATTTACATATTGAGGATCATTTTGATATGTTTGTCCTGTCAGTTGCCAATAAATCTAGAAAAATTCGAGACATACTGTCACCAAACTGGCGAAATGATTGTGGACAGGTATCCATGGCTTCCCATGACACCAACTCTCCATAAGATTATTGTGCATTCAAGCCAAATTATGGAAAATACGGTGCTTCCAGTCGGCTGTTTTGGTGAAGAAGCGTCTGAGTCCCGCAACAAAATTTATAAATCAGATAGACTTCATCACTCGAGAAAGCACAGCAGATTCGAATCTTTGGGCGAAGTGTTTAAACGAGCTTTGGACACATCAGATCCAATAATTTCTTCCCTAAATTTATCACGACGTATAAAAAAAAACATAAAAATCTGTCCCTTCCCATTGAGGTTATCCAGCTTCTTTTGTGTGAACACGAATACATAAATGATTTTTGGGAACAAGATGATTTTGAAGACAACAGCCTACTTTTTCTTGAAAACCTTGAACTAGAAAATGAAGAATATTCTGAAAATAAAGAAAATTAATCAAAAACTGGTTTTTCCTAATTTTTTGCCTAATGTTAATATAAGAGCTATATGATATCTTGAACGGATGTCGCTGATTTTTTGCATATATAGAAAAAGCTTAATAAAACACACTTTTAAAAAGTTTGGTGAAGATATCTCAAGAAACAATACAGTTTTGCATATAAGGAACTGAAGTTTTAATTACTGTTTCTATGGGAGCTATAAGATATATCTATTGGATGTCTATGATATTTTTACACGTTGTAAGTATTATGAACAGAAGCTTAATTGTCAAGTTTGGCTTAAATCCGTTGGTAAACAAAAAAAAATACAATTACCATCTTCTATGAAAGGGGCGGTGACACGCCCATTTTTCTAAAATAGCTTTTAATGGTCTATAAGACAATAATAAAAAAAACCGCAGTAAAAATCTCCTTCGGTTCACTCACAATAATAAATGCCAGATAAAGTGGTCAAAGTCCCCACAGTGGAGTGTAATGGAGACAATCCAAACTCAAAGCGTGGTTCATGAAACTTCTTTTTCAAACAATTTTCTAAGTCGTTCATTTCTGTCGGCTTCGCCTCACATATATAGCACTTAGAAGATGACGTGTGACTTGGGGCACTACAAATTTTCCCATCAACCATGGTCATCTTTTGGGTCATTTTCCATGGTTTTAAGTTGTAATGGCACATATGATGTGACAAAAAGACTAAAATCGCTCAAATCCTTATTGCAGACTTTCTGTTTGTATTCTGAATGTCCAGTGCTGCCGTCAAATCCCCATTTTCCAATTAAAATAAGGTTATCAGAGCAATCACTTCCAATGCTTTCAAAAACATCATGCTGAAGTTTTACAATCCTCCTCGCGGTGTGGTCAACCAAGCTCTGTAACTTGACTTCAGCTTTTGTTTCACTTACAGTTATTTTGTCTGGATAGGTTAATTTCTTAGCCTTTAACAGTTGACCGTAGCTTGGAAAAAGGTCACAGGATGTCTTTGAGTTCACATAGCTTCGAACAAGAAAATATTGATGCTTGCTCAAATTTGCCTCCATAAGAAGCGATAGGACTTCATCGATGTTAGCTTTGCTACACATTGCATTTGATTGAAAGTTGCACGATCGTAAGTCACAAGCTGCAGATTCATTAGTAATTGAAAGCTCAGCAATTCTTCGTCTCTTAGTTCTTTTTGATAACTCACTAAATTCTACTTTCGGACGTCCACGCTTAGCAGTTTCGATCATTTCTTGAGGCTTTCTTGGAGTGAGTTTCATTAAAATTGTTTCCTTTTCGTTAAGCCAATTAGATTGGAATTCAAGAACTGATGCCTTTTTGCGTTTATATTGTGTCCAAAACGAAGCAATTTTTTTGCAAATGTATCCAATAATTTTCGTTAATACGCTCATCTCGGACACGTAGCCAATGTTTTCAATATTGCAGCTCACATGTTCGATGGCCTTCCGTAATTTTTCTGCATTGGTGCCAATTGCTGTACACCAATAATCGAATACGTACAAGCGAGTGAAGACACAATGAGAAGAGTCACCTACCAAAATTAAATTAATAAAGAAATAACGCTATAAAAATTAAAATTTGAACCTAAAAAACATAAAACACACAAGACGAACACAAAGACACAGCACAACTACAATGCAAAACAGCTGCTTTGACCTTGAAGAAAAAAAAAGACGATGTTATTAAAAAGTTGATTATGCACACATCTGCAAATATCTGCAGCTAGCTTTAACTTTTTTAATATCTTAAGATATTAACAAATACACTGAATAAAAAATAAATCGGGGCATCTTGGGGGATCACAGTTAAAACTTTTAGTAAACATAAAAAAGACGAATACAAAAGATACTAAAAATATAATAAAGTAAACAATTAATTTCAAAATAACGGCAACACAAGTAAGCTTTTATTAATAATTTTATTATTATTATAATGAAACTTAAAAATAAAACCTTTAACTTCAAAATCCATTTTATACAATTTAAATTGGGCAGCGTAATTAGTTGACTGAACACTTTGAAGTTAGCTTTTGCTGTGCAGTTTTCGCAATGCGTGCAGCTGCGCTTTAAAAATAAACACGTGTTCACATCTTCAATGCTATTTTTAGAAAGTCCCGTAAGATTTCCACAAAAAATCGGTTTGCCATTAAAAAGTTTGGACATTTTAGAGACAGTTTGTGTACTTTTTGTAATTTTATTTTTGCACGCATTTTTTTGAATTTTGGCCTATGGAGGGAACCACTGTGCAGTGGGGCCTTTGCTCATTTTACATTGCAAAAATCATAACTTCTAAACTAATAAAGCGATTTCAAAAATTTAAAAAACATTTGATAGAAAACTTCTCAAGCTTTAAAATGAGTGTTCGTCGATTCGTCAATATTCAAGGTCAAAGTCAAGAAATATTTCCGAGCATATTTTTCCTGTAAAATTCAAATAAAAATTTTTTTTTAATTATAACTGAAAATTTTAAATGATTTCAATAACTATTTAACATTTTTAGATGTTTTAATTCGATTTTCAAACTAAAATACATTACATTTAAATTGGTATTTTTGCCGATTTTTTGAGGTTAATTTTGAATATTTGCTATTGATGACTGATTTTCAACAAAATGATCATCAACATTAATGTTCATATCTAATAAACTTAACATTTCGGAACTATAGTTGCTTCCTTCCAAATCCTTTCGTGATCGCACATGTCTAAGCGATGCAAAAAGTGGATCCGATGAGGCTGCCAGCATGTTAAAAAGGTCTTCATTTTGTCGAGCCCGAGAAATTTTGCACGTATTTGTGTATCTGAACCTTTTGTAGTCCTTGTTTTTACATTCCTGTGCTTCTTCAGAAAGCTCTCCAATTGGTAAGCATTGATACTCTATTAAGTCCTTTCCATGAGCCAAAATCCTATGTACCGTGGGAGTAAGTTTTTTCTGAGGATACAAATCAGTCAAAAGTTGAGCTGTTTGCGATGTGTATTCGCCAAATTTTGCACCATTTATCATTTCCTTGCAGTTTATAACATTTAGGATAACAGCCAACCTTTTAATGATCTCATGATTAACACCTGTTATCAAAGATGTAATTTTATCATTTTCAAAAAATCGCCTTGAAGTATTTCCATCATTCGTATTTCCGTATCCATGCTTTGGGCAGTCAACTTTCAATCCCAACTTCCGAGAGAACTCAGCTTGTATAATTTTTTTTCTACTCTGTATATCCTCACGAGGTGTATTATCCGTTGCTGTTTCTCCTGGCCGAGGAAGTGTGTAGGCAAGCTTCAGAATAAATTCCATACACTTTATTCTGCAATGCAAAGGAGAAATTCCATATTCGTAGCAGTTCTCGTCACTCGTTGAGTCGTCTAAATTGTGAAAGTCCTTTTAAGTTTTTTTTACAAATAGGACACCTTGAAGTTGAGGAGGTGTTTGTAATTTCATTTAAGACTTTTCCATCAATCATTGTCAGGAAAAATTGAAAGTTAATCGTGATTGTTTTTCTACTTTTGGTTTGAAAAACAGTAGGTTTCAGTTCGCTAATTTGATTCTGTACGTCGCTTACAGTTGATTTAATCAACTCAGAGGACTACTTCGCATATTTAAAGAAAATAGGGCGACAATAATGAATCGATGATGGTCGAAGATTTTTCCAGTGTTCAGAAGTTTCACTCCTGAGGCGTAAGGGAACAACAGGAGCCATAAACATATTTTCATCGGAAATAGTTACGTCATCTGTGTTTATAATTTGTTTGTATGCGCTTTGTCCAGACGATCCATCACATTCCCACTTATTGACTAGGGTCAGGTTTTCAGGAAGAAGCTCGACCGCTCCATCTGGCAAACTTTCAATCAGACGCATCGCAGTGTGGTCCATTAAATCCTGGAGTTTTACTTCAACAGTTGTCTCTGTTATTATTGTATTAGGTGGCACTGCTTCCTTTTTTGCAAATCCAATCTTTTTATATCCGGGAAGAACGTCGACGTAATGTTTTTTTAAGGAGCCGCATAAAATATTATATTTCTCCTTAGTCAATCCCAAGTCCATAAATAGGGAAATCGCTTCTTCATCAGTGTACTTCGTGGCGACTGAGTGTGGTGGCGTTGGAATAATTAACCACATCCTACTCAGTCGTCCAGGACTGGCGATTTGCACAGCTTTCGTAATTCTAGCTTTTGTCCTTTCTTGTTCCTTCACATACTTCGATGAAAGTGCTTCCGACAGATGTTCTGTTATAATGCTGTCCGAAGCATCCTCAAGCTTACGATTCCTTGTAAAAGCTAAACACTCTTCCATAGTTTTATGCGGCCTTCCTCTTCCTCGGCTAGTCGATGGTTGAACTTCTTCCTCTTCTGAATAGCCGAATGTTGTATATTGCTCAAACCAATTTTCATTCTTTTTTTTGAAAGAAGTCAAATGTCTATGGACCAAGTTCCATTTTAGCTTCAACTAGCGTTTTCGAGTACGCCCATCTCTTTAAGCAATGCCATTTCGAAATCGTTTTTATTTTCTGAGGCACGAAAAAGTTCAAAAATCGTAGAATTTTTAAAATTCATTATTGCGCTTTTAAACAAAAAGTTAGTGAATTATATTGAAAAATACTATTCAACCGGGAAATTGCTTGTAGTGTTTTCTCTTATGAATTTAAAACACAACTGTCGCAATCAAGTGCAAATTTTTGCACTATATACCATATATTTTGGGTTAGTTAGGTAAAAAAGCAAAATTGGTATAACCCTTTTCCAATGTTTTTGGTAAAAAACAAAAAAAACTTAAGGTATTAATTTTCATTCAAAATAGATAAACGGGGAAATTTCAAAAAAAAAAAAAAAAATAATAATCTGTATTTGCCGGTAATTATAAACTCATCATTTATAAAGACAGGTAGTACTTATAATACAACATATAGCAATGTTATAAATAAACAACACACCCGCTACAGCCAAATTTGCATGCGCTCTTATTCTTCCTTATACCTGCCGCGTGCTTTTAACGCGAGGTACACCTAGTTTTTTTGGAATTATCTCAATTTCCGCAGATTTAGACCAAAAACATATGAAAGGTATATATTTCATCTATCACATGCAAGTGGTCCCACCCTTATTCCGTCTTATCCCTTTGAGTTCTATTCCACGAAACTTCAAAAATAAGGAAAATGTTGTGTATTTTTTAAACGTTTCTAGTTAAATAAGTATTTCAGTTATATTAAAAATTTAAACAACAAATGCTAACATTGAACATACTTTTCATATAAAAAAGATCGAAGATAGGATGTTTATATCGCCCAATATTCACTTGGAAAGTGGCGAATATTCGTAAAAATTGTCAATTATTCGTACTCACGAAATATTTCTGAACTTTGATAAGCTCTAGCAGTCATAATTTTTAACCGATTTCAAAAATCTTTTGGATCCATTATTGAAGTATTCTCTGTCGATTACATGTTTTACTTTTGCCAAACGCGTTCATATAAAAAATTATTTATGCAACGCTTTTCCGGCAGAGGCCCCACTGTGCGACGCTCTTGTTTTCATTTGCTGCTGCGCCGTCTAACTTTGCATATACAGTGTACCAATAATGTCTTCGTACAGCAACTATATTTTTCTTAGTCACTTAGAAAAATATGCTAATAAATGGCATATGAAAAAGTTTTGATGCAGTTTTGTTCATTCATTATTTAACTTTATGTTTAAAAAAAAAAATTATTCGATATGTTTGTTAACAAAAAAGTTATTAATAAAAATAATGAAATGGCACGTTTTTGGCTCCAATAAAGCAGGGACCGTAACGGTTATAATTTTTATTGTAAAAATTGAAAAATAAAAATTATTTTATTATTTTTATTAAAAAATTATTTTTAATTATTAAATTTAATTTTTATAATAAAAATAGAAAATAATTATTATTTTATGATTTTTATATTCAAATTAAATCATAATTTTTATTTGTGATTTTTATTTTAAAAATTGAAAATAAAAATTATTTGTTGAGTTTTATAATAAAAATCAAAAATAAAACTCAAAGTGTCTAAGCAGACTATTGTGTATATATATATGTATGTCTGTACATGCGTTTGTACATACATATTATACATACATATGTAGGTATTGATGAGCAGATTATATATATATGCCCAAATATTGTCTAGCCCTCTCCGTTCAAAAGTTATTTGAATTTGAGTTAGTCTGCTTAGACACTTTGAGTTTTATTTTTGATTTTTATTATAAAACTCAACAAATAAGTTTTATTTTCAATTTTTAAAATAAAAATCACAAATAAAATTATGATTTAATTTGAATATAAAAATCATAAAATAATAATTATTTTCTATTTTTATTATAAAATTAAATTTAATAATTAAATTTACTTTAAAAATTAAAAATTGGAAATAAAAGTTTATCGTGTTTTCCGAGTATGCCGTACAAAAATAACATACTTGTGTGTTTCACACTCATCAGGGAGGCTTTTATGGTCTTCAATTTTTTTCAATTCATAATTATTATTTGCGGTCCCTGCAATAAAGTCTTCGTACACTATACTAATAGCCTAAGTAATATTCATAAAAATAAAGCTTAAAGCAATTTTAATTTTTAGTTGGGTATCCTTTGTTTTTGATGACCGCCTTAAGCCGGTTTGGCATGGATAATACCAGCTTTTCAGTGTAGGCCTGGTCAATTTTCGCCCACTCCTCTTTCAAAACCTCAATAAGCCTTGATTTTGAGCTAATATGCTAATTCCGAAACTTTTTTCCAGTATATGCCAGCAATGCTCAATCGGATTGAGGTCCGGACTCTGCGGTGCAGTTTGCAGCAAGTCTGGCGTATTGTATGCAAGATACATTCTTGTATTATGTGCCATGTGTTTCGGGTCATTATCCTGTTGAATGTAATACGAGCTTGATACTCCCAACTTTTCCACGCTGGCACCCAAATTTTTTTTTAAAACTTCAATATAGGCCTTATGGTCCATTATTCCCTCAATTATTTCCAAGCTGCCGACGCCACTTGCAGCTATACAGCCCCAAACCATTACTCCTCCACCGCCGTGCTTAATTGTTTTAATTGTATTTTTTGGGTTAAACGCTTCTCCAGTTCTTCTCCACACCCGGAGTCGCCCATCTGACCCAAAAATATTATATTTGGATTCGTCAGAGAATATAACATCACGCCAAAACTCAGGAGACGGATTTTCATATAGTTTTGCGACAGTGGCGGATTTAACAGGTGGGCAAAAGCGCGCTTGCCCACTGGGCCCCCCCCGACGAAAGGCTTTCAGGGCCCCTCTTGCTGAAAGTTACACCTTCGATTTCTTTTTTTTATTTTTTTGTTGAAAAAATGTTTCGCTGAGTCTCTTGTGGACAGCACAAGTTCAATTGTCATTCAGGGGCCCCCTGTTATCAGAATAATTTCAATGCTTGATAACTATCGTAAATTAAATATAAAATTAAATAACTTTTGGGTGCAATCCTAGAATAGGGGCCCCCCAGCCGAAAATTGCCGAAATACGCCGGGGGGCTTTTATGACATTGCTGGACATAACCGTAAATTATAAGGTAAGGAATAATTGCAATCGGTTTTTTTGGGCCTACGTCGTTAGTTTGGGCTTTCCCCTTTCGATTAAGCCCAAATTTAGCCAAAAATGCCAAAAATTGGCGAAAATACGCCAGGGGGCCCTATTCTAGGATCTAACCAACTTTTGTAATCAATCAGTTATTTGAAACGTCTACGATTTTCTCCAAGTTTGTCAAATATTTCTGACTCATCAAATACGTTCGAAAGAGGCCCCCGGGTGCCCTCGCGCATCTAATAGCGTTTTTCAGCGGTTGCTGGAAGAGTGCTCCGAGAGCAATTTTCGCTGCTTAAAGCTGCTTAAGTCTGTTCAGTTATGCTCATCAGAGCACTCGCCGAGCAACCGCTGAAAAACGCTATAAGTTCAGTTGACAGTCAACTGACCATCACTTTCAAAAGTTGGATTTGCCGCGCCCAATAATGGGAATTCACCGAGCATGCGCGAGAACTGTCACTATAGTGACTGTACTGGATAAGCTATTTCTACGAGTTCTGTCGAGTTCCGTGTCAATCAAGTTTGCTTATCATTTATCCAGTGTTTATGGACAGGTGCCTCAGTGGTTTGCAATCTAAAATGTGAATTTATTCGATAAATTAAACCTGATTCCAGATACTCTAGGTATGTAAATCAAATATTGCTCTGTGTGAGAATTTTCTGGAAAAATAGAAACTAGAACTTTTTGAGACCAACTCTGACTGTCGAAGAGAGACACAAGATGATGAGTGTGCTGTGCCATTGGAAGATATCGAACGCGAAGCGCTGTCACAAAAAGAAAGACTCCACATCAAAGGCTTGAGTGATACTCGTTGGTCAGCACGGCTGAAAGCAGTAGAAGCAATTATCCAAAATCTTGACTGTGTTGTCAACTGTTTAGAACGAGAAACATCGAGAGAAAAGGCTACTGGAGAAGATATAATGGACGCAAATTCTCTACTGTCAGCGATCAATTGGCTATTTTTACTAAACCTGACATGGTGGCATTCAGTCCTATCATTCATTGACATTGCTTAAGTACAATTACAGAAAAAAGAAGTTGATCTTTTGATGGCCCAAAATTGTCTCGAAAATGTAATGAAGAACTTGCAAAACTTGCGTAAGGAGAGCAAGTATGATTCTTTCGTTTCGAAAGCTAAATCTCAATGGGAGAAGATGGGATGGAAGAATCCAGCAGAAGACAGTTCTCTGGATATGGCAACGAAACATCGCATTGGGTACTTTGAAGTTCTGGACAGAATGTGCAGTGAATTACAAGATAGGGCCAAAGGTTTTGATGAGATAAACTCACTTTTCGGATTTCTCAAACCTGAATCCTTCAAAAACATGGAAGAAAACGAATTCGAAAAAAATGTGTGCAATTTGATGGAGAAATATCCAACTTTTTTTACAACTGCCTTGAAGTATGAGTTAATCAGTTTCGCGGATATATATTTCTCACAAGAACAAGATTTTACCAAGCATACTCCATTGCAATATTTGAACTTCATCGTTGAAAAAAATTTGATCAGCAGTTTCCCGGAGTGCTGCAGTTTATTGCGTTTATTCTTGACCCTTCCCATCAGCACTGCCAGTGCCGATCAAACAATGAGTTCATTGAAGAGAGTCAAAGATCGGCAACGTTCTACAATGAGTGCAGAAGCATTGGACGATTTCAGCATACTTTTCATCGAACAGCAAGTCGCCAATCAAATTGATCTGGATGCAACCATCGAAGTTTTTGCAGAAAAGAAAGCGAGAAGAGGATTCAAAAATATGTAAATTTTCTCGATGTACTTTTATAATGCCCGATGAATAAATGAAAACATATTTTTATTTGTTGAATTCTTAAAATATATAGCTTTCACTTTCCATGGAACACCTGACGAAACATAATTTTCTATGGGGGGGGCTAAAAATTTTGCCCACTGGGCCTTTTTCCTTATATCCGCCACTTATATCCGCCACTGTTTTGCGAACTCCCACTATAGCCTTACGAACAGTCTCGGGGTGCACTTGCTTGTCACTTGTTCGAAGAAGCTTTGCACTAATATTATTTGCGCTAATGAATGGATCAGAGGCCACCATTCGCTTAATAGCCAACTGGTTCCTGCTCGTCAAACTTTTTGGCGGTCCAGATTTTGGCATATTCTCCACCCGTCCTTCGTATTTAAATCTTCCAATGACAGATTGGATAATCTGGCGCTCCTCAATACTCAAATATTTTCCTGGCATTTTGAATCAATTTCTGCCAAATTTTACTTAAAAACACACAAAAATCTCTATAATTTGCAACGAACAGTTGCTTAGACATGCCTGTGTATACATTCAAAAACAACCGTTGTAATTTTTGCATATGGTATGCAGCTAAAGTCCGAGGCCAGTACATATATCATATCGAATAATTTTTTTTAAAATATAAAGTTAAATAATGAATGAACAAAACTGCATCAAAACTTTTTTTATATGCCATTTATTAGATTATTTATGTTGATGTCAAAGAAAAATATAGTTGCTGTACGAAGACATTGTTGGTACACTGTATTGCGTGTCGTCTTCATTGTTGCTTTGTCCTCGGCAAGTCTTCTCGGCTAAGTCGGTTGTTAGCGCGCTGCGTCGGTGGCTTCGTTTGTCGCGTGCCGTCTGCTGCTGCGTTCTCTGTTGGTCTTCTCGGCTGCTAAGTCAGCGCGCTGCGTCAGTGGCTTCGTTTGTCGCGTGCCGTCTTCTCTGCTGCTGCGTTCTCTGCCGCTACCGCTGTTTTCTTTGCCTGTCCAGTCGTGGCCTCTGCTTCTCTAATCTGACAGTGATGCCCGTATCTAATAATGCTGCGTGCCTAGCCTTAAATATAAATACCCTGTCCCTTAAATATAAATACTTTTCGGTAAATCTGCACAAGTGGGGCTGCAGTCCAAAAGTGCTCCAAATTTTTTTAACATATTTTTTTATCACTAATATATGGTAGCCCATGGGATATTATGGTGGGGGACGCCCTGGTTCGACAGATTTACCAAACTTTCAAACGCCGCACAGTGGGGCCTTTGCTCATTTTACATTGCAAAAATCATAACTTCTAAACTAATGAAGCGATTTCAAAAATTTAAAAAGCATTTGATAGAAAACTTCTCAAGCTTCAAAATGAGTGTTCGTTGAGAGTTCTAGGTATCCGTGCTGCTTAAATATTCAAGGTCAAAGTCAAGAAATATTTTTGAGCATATTTTGCCTGTAAAATTCAAATAAAAAGTTTTGTTTTTCAATTATAACTGAACATTTTTAATGATTTCAATAACTATTTAACATTTTTAGTTGTTTTAATTCGATTTTCAAACTAAAATACATAACATTTAAATTGGTATTTTTGCCGATTTTTTGAGGTTAATTTTGAATATTTGCTATTGATGACTGATTTTCAACAAAATGATCATCAACATTAATGTTCATATCTAATAAACTTAACATTTCGGAACTATAGTTGATTCCTTCCAAATCCTCTCGTGATCGCACATGTCTAAGCGATGCAAGAAGTGGATCCGATGAGGTTGCCAGCATGTTAAAAAGGTCTTCATTTAGGTCGAGCCCGAGAAATTTTACACGTATTTGTGTATCTGAACCTTTTGTAGTCCTTGTTTTTACATTCCTGTGCTTCTTCAGAAAGCTCTCCAATTGGTAAGCATTGATACTCTATTAAGTCCTTTCCATGAGCCAAAATCCTATGTACCGTGGGGGTAAGTTTTTTCTGAGGATACAAATCAGTCAAAAGTTGAGCTGTTTGCGATGTGTATTCGCCAAATTTTGCACCATTTATCATTTCTTTGCAGTTTATAACATTTAGGATAACAGCCAACCTTTTAATGATCTCATGATTAACACCTGTTATCAAAGATGTAATTTTATCATTTTCAGAAAATCGCCTTGAAGTATGAACTTCTTCCTTTTCTGAATAGCCGAATGTTGAATATTGCTCAAGACAATTTTCATTCTTTTTTTTAAAGAAGTTAAATGTCTATGGACCAAGTTCCATTTTTGCTTCAAGTTAGCGTGAATGGATTTAATTTTTGTTTTAAGCTCCGTACTAGCGTTTTCGAGTACGCCCATCTCCTTAAGCAATGCCATTTCGAAATCGTTTTTATTTTCTGAGGCACGAAAAAGTTCAAAAATCGTTGAATTTTTTAAATTCATTATTGCACTTTTAAATAAAAGGTTAGTGAATTATATTGAAAAATACTATTCAACCGGGAAATTGCTTGTAGTGTTTTCGCTTATGAATTCAAAAAACAACTGTCGCAATCAAGTGCAATTTTTTGCACTATATACCATATATTTTGAGTTAGCTAGGTAAAAAGGCAAAATTGGTATAACCCTTTTCCAATGTTTTTGGTAAAAAAAACCAAAAAACATGAGGTATTGATTTTCATTCAAAATAGGTAAACGGGGAAATTCCCAAAAAAAATTACCTGTATTTCCGCAATTTTCCATCAACTAAAACTATATTTACCTGCCTTTCACACCCTTTTCAAGCCGGTAATTATAAAGTCAACATTTATCAAAGGGGTACATATAGTCAGGTAGTACTTATAATGCAACAAATAGCAATGTTAAAAATAAACAACACACCCGCTACAGCCAAATTTGCATGCGCTCTTCTTCTTCCTTATACCTGCCGCGTGTTTTTAACGCGAGGTACACCTAGTTTTTTGGATTTATCTCGATTTCCGCACATTTCCGCACATTGCGACCAAAAACATATGAAAGGTATATCATTCATCTATCACATGCAAGTGGTCCCACACTTATCCCGTCTTATCCCTGTGAGTTCTATTCCACTAAAGTTCAAAAATAAGGAAAATTTAGTGTATTTTTTAAACGTTTCTAGTTTAATAAGTATTTCAGTTATATTCAAACTTTTTAATACAAAATACTAACATTGAACATACTTTTCATATAAAAAAAATAGATCGAAGATCGGTTGATTATATCGCCCAATATTCACTTTGAAAGTGGCGAATTTTGGTAAAAATTGTCATTTATTCGTACTCACGAAATATTTCTCAACTTTGATAAGCTCCAGCAGCCATAATTTTTAACCGATTTCAAAAATATTTTGGATCCATTATTTTTGAAGTATTCTCTGTCGATTACATGTTTTACTTTTGCCAAACGCGTTCATGAAAAAAATGATTTATGCAACGCTTTTCCGGCAGAGGCCCCACTGTGCGTCGTGAAGTGGAGGGCTGAGAATCAGATGCAACCTCCAAATATTCAACGTTTGTTAATGTTTCCATTGATGTGTCCAAAGCAAAAACCTCATCAATCTCCTCGGATGCATCATAGTTTCCTGTTGTTCTGCAAAGATAATATACAATATGTTAATATTCTTCATACTGATTATGACCGATGGATATCTTACTGTCTTGGCTGCATCGAATCTTTCAGAAATTCCAACTGCCCACTGTATTTGTAGGGCTTCCTGCCTTCAAACGCCTGTCCACTTACTGTTTTCGACTCCTTTAAGTATTTGCCGTACTGATCCCTCAATGACTTCCAAGCTGATTTGCAGTCATTTACTAATGAAAATAAAAATGTTTAAACGCTACTTTACTTTACATTTTACTTACCTGGAATATTTATTTTCACTGCAATTTGTGACCAAAGTTTATCTTTGGCCTCATTATTGCGATATAACCGCTCCCTCTTATCGTATAGAATTGTATTTTCTCTTATTTGCATAATAAGAGATTCTATTTGTTCGCAATCTAATTTTTGCATTTTGCCACAAATAATATTTAACCACAAATAATCAGTCAGCTGCTTCTGTAAAGTGCAATCAGCTGTTCTTGACGCCGTGCCGCGGCGAGGTTTTTTCATATTTTCGAAATTGAGCACGAGAGACGCGCGACACCTAGCGTCAATGTAGACAGACACATTGACTTACATCACCGACAAAATATAGTATAGACGGGCCAAAGTGCTCATACTCACGCGAACAAAAACTATCGGAAGCCTGGCGCCACGTCTCTCTCGGGTGTTGAGAGAGGCCAGCCGAACGCAATGCGCCGCTCAATTTGCAGGCGTAGCGTGGCGCTAGGAAATTACAAGGCATTGTTGTGCTGGCTCTCGCTGCGAGCACAACAAAAAACCCAACCCTTTTATGTATGCGCTGCTAGGCCAGCGATCCTATGTATACACACATACATATATATGTATATACATATGCACGCTTTTGCCAGTGCGTCTGTTTGTGATCTGCTTCAAGTGGACCTAGCCGAAAATAAGCAAAAACAACACAAGAGCGTTTGCATACATACATGCATACATATACTATTTGTATGTATGTGTATACGTCAGCATTTGTTTTCACATTCTCGGACTCAGGCTTCGAAGCGATTTTTGATATTTTACTTTTTTTACTCTTCCTAACTTTTTTTTTCTATGACACTTGTAAGTTACTTTGTCATCGCAGCTACCGTATATATGTTAAAGAATGCACATAAATTCAAAAAGAGTATTTACGAGTGCATTGTGTCAAGATCTAAGAATGCTTGTGTGCGTTCACGTAGGTAGAGAAAGGGTTGGCATGCGTTTGTCTATATGTGGTAATGAACTGCGAATACCCTTTGTAAGTATGCATGCATCGTTTTTATGTGGTTTCACATCTGATCTGCAAAAAGGGTATTCGCAGTTCATTACCACATATAGACAAACGCATGCCAACCCTTTCTCTACCTACGTGAACGCACACAAGCATTCTTAGATCTTGACACAATGCACTCGTAAATACTCTTTTTGAATTTATGTGCATTCTTTAACATATATACGGTAGCTGCGATGACAAAGTAACTTACAAGTGTCATAGAAAAAAAAAGTTAGGAAGAGTAAAAAAAGTAAAATATCAAAAATCGCTTCGAAGCCTGAGTCCGAGAATGTGAAAACAAATGCTGACGTATACACATACATACAAATAGTATATGTATGCATGTATGTATGCAAACGCTCTTGTGTTGTTTTTGCTTATTTTCGGCTAGGTCCACTTGAAGCAGATCACAAACAGACGCACTGGCAAAAGCGTGCATATGTATATACATATATATGTATGTGTGTATACATAGGATCGCTGGCCTAGCAGCGCATACATAAAAGGGTTGGGTTTTTTGTTGTGCTCGCAGCGAGAGCCAGCACAACAATGCCTTGTAATTTCCTAGCGCCACGCTACGCCTGCAAATTGAGCGGCGCATTGCGTTCGGCTGGCCTCTCTCAACACCCGAGAGAGACGTGGCGCCAGGCTTCCGATAGTTTTTGTTCGCGTGAGTATGAGCACTTTGGCCCGTCTATACTATATTTTGTCGGTGCTTACATGTAATGAAAATGTTAGCGACACTCGTTTTCGAACATCGCGGCGACGGCTCGCGCCAATGTAGATAGGGCTTTACTCGAACTATAAAGTCACGCAAAGATTCTTTTTCTTTCGACATTTTAAAACACAATGCATTAACGAAATACCGCACGACGAACAAAACTTGTTTAGAACAGCTGATGGCTTAAGCCCTATCTACATTGGCGCGAGACGAAAGTCGCGTTCGAATTCGAACGCGTGTACACTCGCTGCAAAATATCGCGTGTCTATTTACATTGACGCGATACCTCGCGCGTGATTTGCAACCCTGTTCGATAAAACATGGCAACCCTTACAAAAAAAGCAAAGAGAAACCATTTAACTTGTGCGCTATGTCGACAATTAGAAAAATAATTAATTATGCGGCAATAGGCTTGGTCGCGAAAATAAAAAGGGATGCCATAAAAAAAGGCAAAAAAGGAGGTGGTGGGTTAGACCCATATACTTGGAACTCCCTCTTATCGTATAGAATTGGATTTTCTCTTATTTGCATAATAAAAGATTCTATTTTTTCGCAATCTAATTTTTGCATTTTGCCACAAATAATATTTAGCCACAAATAATCGTCAGCTGCTTCTGTAAAGTGCAATCAGCTGTTCTTGACGCTTTGCCGCGGCGAGGTTTTTTTCATATTTTCGAAATTGAGCGCGAGAGACGCGCGACACCTAGCGTCAATGTAGACAGACACATTGACTTACATGTAATGAAAATGTTAGCGACACTCGTTTTCGAACATCGCGGCGACGGCTCGCGCCAATGTAGATAGGGCTTTACGGTAAATAAATACATTGCCAGACGCATTCGAAAACAATAGCGTTCTGCAGCGTTGCCAGATATAATTAATACACGAACTGAAATATGGATTCGTTCTTGTGAACAAACTTGTGTTTTGGTTTTTTAATAAAATAAAGGAATATGCCTTTACATGCAAAATAATTAAAATATGCATTTAAGAATGAAATATGCACAATGCATATGCAATATGCATTTATAAGCAAATATCTTCTCTGGTAATAAAGTAATACTTTTCTTTACGGCGAATTTTTTATTTTTTTTATGGGGTTTTATGGCGTCCCCCACCATAATATCTCATGGGCTACCATATATTAGTGATAAAAAACATTTAAAAAAAATTTGGAGCACTTTTGGGCTGCAGCCCCACTTGTGGAGATTTACCTACTTTTCTTACGTTTTACTCCTCCTCGTTTTACTCCTCCTCCTATTGGTACCTTCGTGGTGCATTTCATTATACTTAAATACTACTATAAATGTTGCGAAGGAGTTTTCTCCTTCACAATTTGTAAATGATTTAACAAAGTTTAATATATATAGATATACATTTATGTATAAATATATCGATATGTGTATAAATGTATTACCCTTTTGTTTTAATGAGCCTCGACTTCATATATATATGTTTTCATAATTTTGTATAGACTTTAAAATGCCCTTGTGTAGATGAAGTCGAGACACATTAAGAAAATAGGGTAACACATTTATTCATATGTAAATCTTGATATATATATATATATATAAATTTAAAAACAAGTAAAAACGTTGCAGTCGGACGCAACCGACTGCGATATACTTTGATACCAGTTCACATAGCTGTGTTAAGGATTCTGAGTGCAAATAGTAATATATGAGGGTTTTGGGTATAAAATTGGAGACTCTAGCTCAAAAACTGACAAAGATATAGAGGTGGGCGGTATAAGTGGGCGTGGCATCCAAAACATTGATGCAGATCTGTTACGGATGCCACTAACAATGTTCATACCAAATTTGAAGAGCCTAGCTCAAAAACTGAGAGAGATATAGCGGTGGGCGGAATAAGTGGGCGTGGTATCCAAAACATTGATGTACACCTGCTACGGATGTCACTACCAATGTTCATACCAAATTTGGTGACTCTAGCTTAAAAACTGGCGAAGATACATGCCTTCCGGTTTTTTTTAGGGCGGTGGGGCATATCCCGTTGTTTGGGGGCGTGGCATCCAATGTTTTGATGCATACCTTTGTCAGATGTCAGTATCTACCTTCATGTCAATTTTGGTGGCTATAGCTTCAAAACTGTAGAAGATACAGGCATTTTTGTTTATAATTGGAGGGGGGCTGGGGGCGAAATAGGTGGGCGTGGCATCCAAACTTTTAATGCAGTTTTTCGAGGAATGTTACCAGCTATCTTGCCATCAAATTTGGTGACTCTAGCTGCTAAAATGTGGATATATTTGTGTTTTATCGATTTGCACATCGAGGTGTATCGACTTGTTATCGATTTCTCGGGCCCCCTGAGGTCGTAGAGCCCTACATTTAACACTTTGTCTGACGAAGACATGTACCAAGATATTTGCAAAGTTGCAAGGCTCTAGCTTTAAGGGTGTCGAAAAAAGTTGCGTTCATACGGACGGACGGACAGACGGACAGACGGACGGACAGACACCATGACGGACATTGCACAAACCCAATATACTATGATACCTTTGGTATCAAAGTATAATAAGGGAGCACGCAAATACATAAATGTACACTCAGTAAAAAAACATTGTAAATCGTATAATTTACACTTACACTCAAAAAAGTATGGCAATGACTTTCCACTGTGTATTTTTTTCATTTTGAAAAGTGTAATTTTAAAAACAATTTTTAAAAGTTAAATTTTGATATCAAAAAATAATATTTTTGTTTTAAGGTGCCAACATTTTACATTTGACAATGAAGAATTTTTGATTCAAGTATTTTTCATATTTAAATAAAGCATTATTTACCTTAAATTAATTGTAAATACTATTTGAATCGAAAAATAACCATTTTACAATCTAAGTTATCCGATATTAAAACCAAGGTGACTAATTTTTAAAATGAAAATAAAAAAATTGTTTCTTTTAAAAATCAGGCATTTTTCGATAAAAAGTTAATATACTTTATTTTATTACTATTGATTTTTAAAATTAAATTTTTTTTATTAAAGTATTATTTATTTTGAAAATAATGTTTTAATTCTTTTACTTTAAATCTTTTACACCTTATTTTAATTAACAATTATTTATCGTTTCCAACCGAAGAATATAACTTTCCTGTGCATCCAACAATGTTATTTTCTTTTTCTTTCCTTCTCCTGTTTACTAGCTGTTTGAAGGTATGACAGATTGAAGCAAGCTTATCAAAATATAATCTTACGAATCTGTTTTCAAAGAAAAGTTAAAAAAAAATATATTAACAAATTTGTATGTAGACAATAAATTAAGGTCTTCTGTTATTATCAATATAAGCTGGAAGGTTTAATTGCAAAAAAATATTTTTGCAGTCTTCGTTGTGAATATTAGTTTTATATTATACGACAATCTTTTCCTCAAAAGCGTCCTATTTCGCAGATAGAATCGATTCTTTTCCTGGGAATATAATGTTAATATCAAGGTTTATCTGCAATTTTAAAAATATTTTAAAGTTTTAGCTTTATTTATTAGTTTTATTATACTAACCAAATCGACTGCACGACTATCTGCGTATTTGGGCCATTCCTTTAAAAAATCTTCAGGCGAAAACGATTTTAAATCACATTTACGCAATTGATAAGTTTAAGTCCATTTATCCCAAACTATGTCCCAATCAGAAACATCTCGTTTTAAATCAGCCTTGTATCCAGCACACAAAACGACATCAAGTTCTGGCTGCAACTCAATTTCTTTAAACGATGCTTTCTCAGACGACGCACACATGTATGTATTTTGAATAAAGCTTTCCTTTCGGGTTTCCAGACCGAGGAATAAAATAAAACTCCTAAGAAAATTTCTCTTAGCTTTAAAATATTAACTATTGTTATAAATAAACTTGCTTTTGAATCCAGCTCACTCGAAAAATTTGCAATTATCTGATTGACAACACCAGAGAATTCGCAAGTTTTAATGGACAGTTCGCGAATATTCGCCTCCTCAACAATCATTCAGATGATCTGATCTCTGTGTTAATTGGTCAGATGTTGTTTCGTGTCGTAGTACTTTAGTATTGCTTTGCCTCTGGAACAGCTTTGTAAATATGGGCAACGTTCTAAAGTTGGGAGTCAATATATTATAATTAAATTTTAATATTTCTGATGTTTAATGCCTCACCAAAGGTTCACCCATACTACTTAAAGTTGGTGTTACCCTAGACTGCGTTTATATAGTGTTGTCGTCAATATTAAACTGTGGATTAGTGCACAAATAAGAGTTAATTTATAAATAATGTTTTATTAATGTGTTCGGTATTGAGTACAAAAAGGTTAAAATTCGTTCCTCTTTCTTTCGCCAACTAAACAATTTTACGCGGAACTCAGCTCTAAGCCCCACGCTTGGTATGACGTCTTTTATATCGTCCACAGAAATATACATTAACGAATGATAACTAATATCATGAGCTAAAAATTATAAAAATAGACTTTTTACAACTCGATTTTAATTATGCTTCCTTCATGGCGAAATGATATCGCTAACATGACAAGATTTCATACTTACATTTTAAATCATCATATGCGCGTTCCAAGTTGAATGACTTTAGCAGGTCCATTAGCAGTACATCATCCTCAGTCGCCATTTGTGCCTGTACGTGTATGCAAGAAAAGAACTACAACTATTTAACTGCATACATACATACATATGTTCTAAAATTTCTTTCAGCAAATTTAAGTTAGCTAGCATAAGCCAATAATTTTAAAATATAGATTTAACAAGCTAAATACTAAGTGGTTGACCTTCATGTTTGTTAAAAAAAAACGGGATGAATAAAAAGTATTTATTTAAATTTTAGCACGACTCAATTTGATTTTTATATGAAAATTGTTAAAATAAAATGTGGTTGAATTGTATCGAAAATTAAAATTGAAGCACTTTGATTTAAAAATAAATGGTATTTAATTTAACGTTTTACAATTTAAAATACAAAATTAAAACAATTAATTTTATGATTCTTTTACTTTTTTGTTAAAATTTAAAAGAAAAAAAAATTTTAAAAAATTAGCACTTCAAATTTAATACGCTTCATTCTGATTTCTAGAATTAACAAAATTAAATTAAGTATGATAATTTTTCAAATTCATGGAAAGTCGGCACATTCTTAGAATTCAAAAATTTCATTTTTAGTTTGAGTTGTGAATCTAATTTTTATTTTAAAATTGTTAAAATACACGTATGTATGAATTAATTAGATTTTACGGTTTCACTTTTAATTTATTGTATTACGAAGTGCAAATAAAATACTGCATGTCCTATATGTGTATGTATTTGTATATAGACATGCACAAGCTCGCGCAAATTTGCATTTGTGTACATACAGTGGCGGACTAAAGCCTGCATACGAACCCTTTTTTTTTTTTGGAAATTTACCCGTCCTAAGGCTTTTTCAGGAAAAGTAATAATACAGTTTTGTTTTAAATATCTTAATATATATAAATCTCGTGTCACGATGTTTGTCTAAAAACTCCTCCTAAACCACTTAACAGATTTTAATAAAATGCGCACACCATGTGCAGTTCGATCCAACTTAAAAGATAAGGTAGTTTAAATCTCAAATTATTGTCGCAATTTTAATTTATTGCTAATTATTGTTCTGACAGTCCTAGAGCTGTGTTTTGCAAAATCTTAGTAGGCTACATTTAAAATTCAGTAGGAAAAATAATTCTATTCAACGTATAAATGAAATTATTTAGTTATACGGCGCGCGTTGCTTCGCCAACAACTAAAATAAATAAAAAAAAATATTTTTAAAAAACAAAAAATTTTAGCTTCTAAATCAAAACAGTTTTTTTTACTGTTTAAAATCGTACATTTTTAAAATGCCTGCAAAACGCAGAGGAGCTACCATAAAATCTAACCTCAACAACGCGAGCAGCTATGGGTCACGAAGCAAACGTGTTGAAAGAGCTCAGCAATTACCAGAACAAATCGAAACAAGAAATGCAGCTCAAAGGATCAGGACTGCAGAAAGTCGTGCACAAGAATCTCAAGAACAGCGTGACGAACGTCTGCAACAGAATATTACGAGAAAAGAGCGGCACGAGAACGAAACATAGCTACAGTACGAGTACTAGATCGACAAAGGCAACGGATCAGCTGCTCATTAACACGTGCATCATTCGTTCGGCTTGCCTTTGAGTATGCACCAGATATTAACTACTCAGCGCATTCAAAAATTGCTATCGGTGGAATGGATAAAGTATTTCAATATTGTCAGGCATTGAAATTTCGGAATGAAGCAGCCGGCATGTGTTGCGCATCAGGAAAAGTTGTGCTGTCACCTCTACCCGCTCCGCCGGAGCCTTTATTATCCCTTCTTACTGGCAATTCAGATGATTCCAATTATTTTTGCGTAAGATAAGCAAATTAAATTCTTGCTTCCAAATGACGTCATTTGGCGCAACTAAAATTTGTGATCGTGCAGCCGATGGACGTAATTTTGAAACTACATTCAAAATTCAACATTTTCGTCTTTGTTCGTTAATAATTTCATTGTACTAAAGGGTTATAGTAGTAAAATTTTTTGCCCCGGCTATAAAATACGTAGAATCAAAACAATTCAACATTACAAATCTTTTTGACGGGATGAAGTCTGTCGGGTCCGCCGCTGCAACGCGTGGCTGAGTTAGCTAGTTACTTAATATAAAAGCTTTATGACATTTCTCAGTCAATGCTGCGGTGTCAAAATGCAATTTTAATTCGATCCACTGGCTTACAATGCGTTTAACGGCATGCGCTATTGAAAGCCATCTTGTTTCACATACTCTAGGTATCTTGAGTGGATCCTTGTTAAAAAATATATATATTTAAAAACGAAAATTAGTTTAAATGCATTAATACTGAAAAACATTTAGAAAATCTTGGGACGAGCATAGGACAAATTACTTTTGTTACGAAGTTAGACTATAAAACAAACACACATGTTAAAAATCTGAAAAAATCAACCAATAGTTAAAAACATATATGTATACAAACAAGGCATATAGAATGTAATATTTTACCTTGTCACT
This sequence comes from Scaptomyza pallida, assembly GCA_018152965.1. NCBI lineage: Eukaryota > Metazoa > Arthropoda > Insecta > Diptera > Drosophilidae > Scaptomyza > Scaptomyza pallida. The sequence goes on from JAECXP010000237.1 coordinate 87,734, forward strand.
ATTTATAGCCTGATATAACAATCGGTAAGCGATCTGCCTACTAGAGCTCTTGGAAAACCATGAGTAGGTTTCGCTTATTAGAAATTCTAGTGATTCTGGCAAGGACTTACAAGCTGAACTTACAGATAACTGCACGGAATGGCACACGCACTTGATAAGTATTAAAGATGGCACGGACTTCTTAAGCTCAACAAACACGCTCTTGTTCTTACCAACCATGACATTTGCATTGTCCGTCCCAATTCCAATCAAGTTTTTAACTTGCATATGACATTTTCTTAATTCTTGCAAAACGCAATTCGCAATTGTGACTGCGTCTCCGCTATCAATTGACATCAACGACAACAGCGTGGACGTAATTTCAGATCGTTGGTGGCTATAATAAATTATGGCGACACCTACACAAAACGTTTATGTTAATGCAATAATTAAAATAGTTGTTGTATTATATTTCGATTCTTACCGAGAATCTTATTTGTGGAGATGTCAGTCGACTCATCAATCAGCAAACTGTACTTGCTGTCTCCTATGTCCTTCCTTAACTCATCCGTAAAGTGCGGGGCCAAAACGTTTTTGATAATATTTGTGCATTTTGTTCTATGCAAATTTATGTTAGTGGCATCGAAATGCGAGCTGCACAACGCGCTCAGGTGTCCAACCGGATTGATTGAAGAATGTTGGGCAGAAAACATTGCAAGTGCAGCCTCCTTCCGACATATTGCAGGTGTTGCAACTGGCTGGAAATTAATTTTGTTCACTTGTGCAAAGGGCACTGCATTCTGAATATGTTTTTTTGTATGGGCATGAGCGCGAACTTGATCTATTTTTTGGATTTATGCTGCACTTGCAGTATTTGCAGTAGGCCTTATCCGGGTCATTACCATCCCGACACATCCAATTCTTTAAATCGGGTTCTTTTAGCCAACATTCACGAAATTTTTGTTTATAAACCTCTTTTGGCATCTTTTCACTTTTAATTGAAACTTGCGAACATGTGTTCAATTGGCGCGAATAACAAGTGATCGATAGGCGTGATTCGATTACTTGAAAACAAAAAAAGTGTTGCTGCGCGTTTATAATTGTTCATCGAAGGCAAAAATATATCAAAAGGTTCCCAGAGTTGTAATTATATTTTTATTAAGAAAAATTAAAAAGGATAAAAAAAAGGATAGAATAAAATAAAATAGGCAATTTTTCCGGATAGGGGACGTTTTCAAAATTTTCCGGCAATAGCAATTCAAAAACGGACAGATCTGTCCGCAAAAAGGACAAGTTGGCAACACTGGCTCATCGTAATGCGTTCAACCGAAAACCGAAACAAAAAGAAACAAAGTCTGCTGCTCAGAGAGAAACCGAAACGGCATGCTTTTTTTTCGGTTGTTCTCGCGAACAGAGCGTAAGAAAAAAAACGGTTAACAGTTATTTGCAAGCTATGCTAAAAAGTCAAAAATAATTGGGTTTTCTTGTACAAGTAGTAAGAAATATTGTTATTTTTGGAGTCGGTGTCAGCTAAGGTATGTTGATCGATGTTTCATATTGAATGGATTAATAGATAGCCATTCTGTTGTAAGAGAAAATAGGTTGAGTAAACGACTGAAATTGAAAATTTAAATGCGTTTTTCTCAAAACTACGTATTGCGAAACTGTGAAAATAAAATAATAATATTTCTTACTACTTGTACAAGAAAACCCAATTATTTTTTACTTTTTAGGGCATTTTAGTTATTTTGAAGTTGGTTTTCTTTTTGTTAAAATTGTTGTTTATTTTTTAATTTTTAGTGATAATAATAACAGAGGTAACAGACGGACAAGAACCAACAACATCGCGATTCCAAAAAAAGGCAACCGGGAACACACAAGCAAGCAAACGTTCTTTACTTGAAAATCACAGTGTTATGCAACACAGGGTGCTTTCCGAAATTTCTGAGAGCTTAACATCTATCAAGCGCACTGTGGAGGAAGCCTCCCTATGCTCCCAAAAATTAATTGAGATAAAAGAAAAAAAACTTAAGCTTATGCAAAATCGGGAAATGCGGGAAGCTGAGCAACACGCTAAAGATATGGAGATAAAAGATCTTGAAATTGCCATAAAAAAACAAAAACTAAAACTGTTAAATAAAAATAATTAAAAACTTGATTAAAACTAAATAAAACTTAATAATTTTTGGTTTCGTATAGCCGAAGCTTCACAACTTGGTGAATGGTCAATGTCACCATTTCCAACGTCCATTTGACCAATTTTTTCGATATTTTCAATTTCCGCACGCATACTTGTAGCATATTTAACACATACATTATGCAGTATTACTTTGTATTACCGTTTTGATAGAAAATCATGATAGATGGCGCCTTGGCAAGGGCGAGAAAATTAGTGAAAATTAAATGTTTTGTGCTTACATTGTAAATTGGGTAGATGGCGTTTATCGTTTACAAATATATAAAATAATGCATTCGGTGCACTTGAAAATTAAATACAGATAGCGCTTTGCACTGAGCTCAAATCTTCAAATCTTTCAAATCTTTAACTAAAGAAATCAAGTTAACGGCAACGACTGTCAAATTTCTTAGTGAAGTGTGTTTTTCGATTAAACTATCGATAACGAGACGTCGTCGTCACAAGTCTGTTACAGAATACGGATTTATTTATTTATTTATTAATTGATTAACATCCTAGTGCGACAAGTTCTAAGAAACTTAAATTTAAGGCACTAGTCACTAAAACAAAATTATTAATTAAAATTAACAAAGCAAAATCAAAAGAAAAAAACAGAAAGAAATAATTTAAATTATACAATGAGAAAATTGGAAGAACTTAAGCAGACTAACATTTATGTACTTAGTTTGAATGTTTATTTATAAATATTAGGATAAAAATTAATTTAACGTTAGATATTATTTTGTAAGTGCAGCAGAAGGCTGCTTTTAAATCGTGGTGTGCTTCTAATTAACTTTAGGTCGTGTGGTAAGTTGTTCCACAGGCGAACAGTGTGTATGAAGTATTGTTGTTCAGAGACAGATAAACGATGACGTACAATTATTAAATTATTTGTCCGACGTGAAGTTAAAAAAAAAAACAATTTATTATATAAATAACTGGGCTCTTTTGTATTTATAACTTTGTGTAACAATATTAATGCTCTGAGTTGAATCCACATTTCCAAGCTAAGATTATATATTTTGCATGCATATGGTGTAACGTGGTCTCTTCTTCCTAAATTAAACACATAACGGGTAATACTATTGAAGACAACATTGAGCCTGTGCTTACTAGCAGCGTCAGGGTTTGAAAAGCTTTCTACTCCATAGAAGAGAGTTGGTATGAGGTAGGTCTTGGCCACAATGAGTTTAATAATAATTGGCAAGAGATGCTGCGTCAGGTACAACATTCTTAAGGCTGCATAAGTTCTAGCTATTGATTTAATTATGTGGTCACTCCAAGTTAGAGTTTTATTAAATGTTATCCCTAGGTTAGCTACCCTGTCTACGTAGTCAATAGAATTATTGTCAATTTTGATTTTTCCCAAGTTTAAATTGTCTATCGACTTTTTGTATATAACTATACACTTACTTTTCGACGTGTTTAGACCAAGGCCATTACTTCGTGACCACTCGCTCACCTTTACCAATTCTCTATTAATTACACTTACACATTCATCTATTCTGGACAATGGACTACAACAATACAACTGAACATCATCAGCATACATATGGACATTACATTCAGAAAAGACATTGGGTAAATCGTTAACATAACACGAGTACAATAACGGCCCAAGAACTGATCCTTGTGGCACTCCTCGGCTCAAGGACAGAAATGACGACGAACTTGACGGTGTGACAACAGATTGAAAACGGTTTACTAGGTATGAGCGTAATAAGGAATCGGCTGTGGTTGTAAAACTATACAGCTTCTTCATTTTTGTGCATAGGATGTCATGGTTGACAGTATCAAAAGCTTTGCTATAGTCAAGCAGTGTCAAGAACATAACGTAGCCATCATCCATGCTTCTACGTATGTCCTCAACAATATTAAGTATAGCTGTTGTGCAGCTTCTGTTTTTCCTAAATCCGGATTGATTATTGCTGAGAAGACTGTTTGTTACCATATATTAGATAGAAAAGGAAGAACTGAGATTGGTCTGAAATCTGCATTTCCCTTAGGGACAGGGATAATCTTAGCAAGTTTCCATTTTTCAGGAAATACCGAATTAGTGATTGCTGAGTTCATTACATGTGTGACGTGGTTTAATATTGACGGAATTATAATTTTGACAAATTTAGGATTTATATCATCCAGTCCAACTGCATTTGATTTGACATTTAACATAGATTCAAGGACTTCATAATTACTGACACACCTAAAACTAAAGCTAATATCACAGTTAGGAGGATCACAGTTATGGTATTCATTGGCTAGGGCCTCAGGTACAGCGCAGATGACGAACTTTTGGTTAAGCTCTTCAGCATTAACGTCGACACTGGTTCTAACTTTTTGCTTTCCCACTCCAATTTCATTGATAATACTCCATTTATCTCTTGACGAGATGGATTGTTGAAATTTCTGGGAAAAGTACCGCTTCTTACCATCATTAATCAATTTAACAACAGCACGTCGTAAACTTTTGAAGGTATCGTACAAAAAGTCAGTCTTTAATCTCTTCCATTTGTTGTAGGCTTCATTTCTTTTTAGTATGGCTCTTTTAACGAAATGTGTTAGCCAGGGCTTCTCACTAGACTGGGGAAGTTTAGATTTCAATGGGACACAAATATTATACAGATCTATTATTCTACCTTGCAGATATTCAACCTGATCGTTAACTGTGGTCATGTTGTATATTAAGGTCCAGTCACATTTATTAAATTCGTCAGATAAATAGTTAAAATCTATATTTCTAAAGTCTCTATATGTATACGTCAGATCCAGCTTATTAATACAGACATCATACGACACAAAAACAAGATCATGTTTGGAGAAACAGGGGACGGAAATTTGGTCATACATAAGAGTTTTTAAGGAATTACTGACGAAGACCAAATCCAAGAGTGTACTGCAGGTGGAAGTAAAATGGGTTGGATTAGTCGAATTGACTAAGTGTAATCCAAGCGATTCCATATTGTTGGTGAGATCATTCTGGGATCGATAGAGTCGACGTGATACGATGTTGATGTGATTTGAAAACGACTCTGAATCGACGTCGACGACGACAACGGGAATACGGGCGAATGATATTCAAAATAAATATACGAAAATACATCATAGTAAAAAACAAAAAACCTGTTAGCCTACTTACACAAAATTGAGACGAGCATGAAAACCAAACGTTAAGGCATACAGTGGCTCCCAGCTTATTTGACCCACCGTCCAATAAAAATTTCAACTGCTTGTAACTTTTTAATCAATACAAATTTTTGAAAAAATTTAACCGCAGAATTGTTTTTTTAATATTTAGATAATGGAATACATAACATTTTTATTCATATTTAAAAAAGAAACATTAGGAAAAAGCAAAGACTTAAACAACTCATTATTTCAAGGCCACAGCTTGTTTGACCTACACTGTTTTAAGAACAGTTACAATCGCGTAAAATGGAAATAAACGGTACTTTTTTGAGTTTTTGTTTTGATTGCTGCATTCGCAAAGTGATGTTAAAGCATTTTTACCATTTAAAGAAAGATTTTGTAAAAGAAACACGTGTTTGTAAAAATGGGAAAGCGCACAACATCGGGAAGTTGGTGCTTCACCACTTTAAAAATGGAATTTCGCGGCGCAAAATTGCAGAGTTCGTTGATTTACCCGAATCTACAGTCAAGAACATAATAAACCGATTTGTTTTTAAAAACAGAGTGGTAAACAATCCAAACAAAATTTTCAACGACACAGATGAGCGATACATTGTGCGTCAAATTAGGGAAAACCCGAAGTTATCAGCTCCAAAATTAGCCAGTCAGATGGAGCAACAGCTAGGGAAGTCGAGTAGTGCAGAAACGATTCGTCGTATACTCCGAAACCATGATTTAAATGGTAGAATTGCTCGAAAGAAGCCTTTTATTAATAAGAAAAATAAGAAAGTCGGCTCCGATTCGCCAAAGAGTTCATAAACAAGGACACCAGCTACTGGAACAAAGTTATTTTCGCTGACGAGTCCAAGTATAATATATTTGATTCAGATGGGAGGCCCTACGTCTGGCGAAAAGCGAATACCGAGCTGCAAGACAAGCACCTGAAACCCACGGTAAAGCATGGTGGAGGGTCTGTGATGGTTTGGGCCTGTATGTCTGCCTCTGGAGTTGGAAAACTAGTTTTTATTGAAAGCACAATGGATAAGAATATGTACTTAAACATTTTAAAGGAAAATCTTATCCAAAGTGCAGAATCTCTGGGCTTAAAACACATTTTATCAAGACAACGACCCCAAGCACACATCGGGTGTTGTTCAGTCTTGGCTGGTGTGGAACTGCCCGCATAACCTCAAACCGCCAGCACAGTCCCCGGATCTCAATGTTATTGAAAATTTGTGGGCCATTTTAGACACCAGTATCAGGTCCCGAAATATTTCCAACAAAAATGATTTAAAAAAGGCATTAGTCGAGGAATGGGGTAAAATCCAGTCCGAAACAACAAAAAATTGGTGGCTTCAATGCCTGCAAGACTTAAGGCTGTATTCGAACAAAAAGGGGGTAATACCAAATATTAAATGTAAAAAACTATCCTTAATTTTGAAATTACTGTTTAAAATAACTAATGGGTCAAATAAGCTGTGGACTTAAAATTGTGAGTTGATTTAGTTTTAGTTATTTTTTTATTGTTTCTTGTTTAAATATGAATACAAATGTTATGTAGTCCATTATCTAAATATTAAAAGAACAATTCTGCGTTTAAATTTTTCAAAAATTTGTATTGGTTTAAAAGTTACAAGCAGTTGAAATTTGTATTGGACGGTGGGTCAAATAAGCTGGGAGCCACTGTACATATAAACATATTTTTGGACGAACACGACTATTGACAATGAAACTAAATACATAAAATATATACCTGTCCATTATTTAAGCACTCATAAACTTTTTTATACATATTTTGTCTGTAAGAGCTTTTAGCAAACCAAGAGTAAGTGTCGGCAACTATATATTCCAATTGATCTGGAAAATTTTTCTTTGTAGATTGGCTTATTGCCAATTGAATAGAGTGGCACACACATTTTATTAATATTAAAGAGGGCACACTCTTCCTCAACTCTGTGTACACGCTTTGCCTACCGCCAGTCATTACACTAGCATTATCGGTGCCGATTCCTATTAAGTTTAATATATCTAGATTTAAATTACTAAAATCCATTTTTACAGCCTCTGCGATTGTAAAAGCTTCGCCGGACTGAATTGGAATTAAACTTAAAAATGTTGTTACCATATTTTGTTTACTTAAGCTGTAGTAAATCATAGCGACGCCTAAAAATTAAAAAAGACTCAAACACATTTATGTAATAACGACCAATAAAAACGTACTCAAATGTTCACAACTTATTTAGTTCTTACCCAGCAACTTTGTTACACTTATATCGGTGGATTCATCAAGCAATATGCTAAATTTGGAGTTACCAATATCTATTCGCAAATCTTCGTTAAAGTGCACTGCCAACACATTGTTTATGATTTGGGTGCACTTTGTTCTCTTAAGCTTTATTTGAGCTGCTGCACTACAAGCTTTAAATTGACTTGCACACAACTCTGACAAATGGTCAATTGGTGCTATTGCTGTGTGCTCCGCTATATACATGCACAGCGCCTCTTCCTGCTCCTCCGTTTTTAAAGATTTTTTTGGGAAAATTTATTATTTCCTCCTGTTTAACTAATTCTACAGCTGAAATGTGTTTTTTTGCTTCCGCATGCTGACGAAGGTCAAATATTTTGGCTGCTACTGTGCATTTGCAATAGCAGCAGTATGCTTTTGTTGAATCTCCAGTTACTTTGCGAAGCCATCCCTTAAATTCGTCAACCAGGCGTCGCGAAACAATTGCTTGTAAGCTATTTTTGGCATATTTATATTAATTTACAACTTTCGCACTTGCACAATTTCACAAAGACAAAGTCATCAGAAATTGTATCGATAGCAATGTAGGCGATTATATATGTACGTAGCCATCGGCAAAAATTAACAGATTTCGATATTTGTATGCCTGTGAAACGTTTTAAACTAATAAAATATTTCATTTTTAAGCAATATATATTTTTAGGCTAAAATAAGCTTAATGAATATTAAAATATGCTAGATTTCAGGCTATAAGCTATTCGCTAAATTTATAAGCTTTTCCATTTTGAAAAATGCAAGAACTAACCTGAAATAAGCTAAATGGCAAAATGGTAGAGCGGGGGCTAACTTTGCATATACACCCAACTCTTTTTTTACACGGTAGATACGTTCCTCAGAAATCCGTGTAAAAAAAAAACGTGTAAAAAAAGGAGCGTTTTCTATAGTAAAATGGGGGATACGTTCCATGTGATTTGAAAACCGTGTAAGATGAAATAAAGAACTATATTTACTTCGAAAAACCGTGTAAAAAAAGTTGAAAACTATTAAATTTTAGATATGCATACAAATTGTATGTTTATATGGCATTTTAATGAGCATTTAAACTTAAAGTACATAATTCATTCTGGTGAAAAAGCAAAAAACAAAAGAAATCTGTTAATCCAAAATTAAAAACAGAAAAATTATAATAGAAATAAAGAAAAAATATTTAAATAGCAACATAATTATTTGTCGGTATCATCACTGGAGATATTCATCAAATCAAGTAAGTTTCGTCCGGTAATTGAGTTTTTATCTGTCGGACTACTTTCCGAAAGTTCTTGCGCCGTCGACTTTTTTATTACAAAATCTTTTATAGATAGTTGAACTTTTGGTTTTTTAAGTTCTTTACTCATCTCTTTATACCCAGCAATACAATTATTAATATCTCGTTCGAATTTCAAGGCACGTTCCATATTTGGATAATTTTTTAAGAAATGACTCACCATACTTTTACCAAATTTTAGACCGTCATCAATTAAACTAGCAGTTAGTTGACATATTTCGTTCTCCTCGTCATTATCGCTATTTTGGTTGTCAGTTTTGCCGTCATCTGTTATTAATTCAATCAGACAATCATCATCTTGAGGTTTATCTATCATTAATTCGTCGACATCTTCAATTTGTAGGTCCTCAAATCCTTTCCCTCCGATTTCGTGTGCCAAGGCTATAATTTCAGAAGTCGCCTTCGATGCTTGGGGCACTGAGGTACCACTCTTGACGCATTTTCGCCAAAGTGCTTTCCAGCAAGAATTTAATGTTGATACCCTTAATTTTTCTTTGGCCATTGCAGCATATGTAATGCAATCCAAAATAGAATATTTTTTCCATGCATCAACGATCGTAAGGTTATCTTTCTTTACTGCATCTAAAATATGTTGGAATGCTCGTTTAATATAATAAAGCTTAAACGTAGCAATTATACCCTGATCTAATGGTTGAATCAAGGAAGTGGTATTATGTGGCAAAAATATTACTTGAACATTTGGATGCTCTAAAACGGGATGACTTGGCGCATTATTTACGAGCAAAAGCACTTTAAAATCAAGACATTGCTCTTCCATATATATTTTAACTTCAGGAACAAAGCATTCTTCAAACTATTCCGTAAATAGACCTGCTGTCATCCAGGCCTTTTTATTCGCTCTCCAATGAACCGGCAACTCTTGAATGATTTTTCTTCTCAAAGCACGTGGCCCTAATGATCGGTTAATTAAAAGAGGCTTTAAAATTTTGTTACCAGAAGCGTTGCTATACAATAAAAATGTTACCCGATCTTTAGCAACTTTAAAACCACTAGCTTTTTTTTCGGATTTTGCTATAAAAGTTCTGGAAGGCATTTTTTTCCAGAACAAACCCGTTTAATCGGCATTGAAAACTTGGTCGGGGACATAACCCCCATCTTCAATTATTTTGGCTAGTTCTGCTGAAAAGGTCTTAGCTGCCTTTTCATCTGCTGATGCGATTTCTCCTTTAATTTTTAAATTATGAAATGCGTTTCTCTTAAGAAATCCTGTTAGCCATCCATCACTAGCTGAAAATTCCTTTCACTTATCTTGACGATTTGTTGATGGCTCTGATATCTGCAGTTGCTTATAAATTCGTAGTGACTTCTGCTTTATAATATTTCCATCTACAGGTACTCTTTTTTGCAATAAATCCTCAATCCACAACCCAAACATTTTTTTCCATTTTTACTAACACTTCATCTCTAATGTATGACGATGTTGTGGAGCTATGTTTTGATGAACTGATGACAGATTTCCGTATTTCATTCTCATTTTTCTTAATGGTCCTGAAAGTAGCTTCGCTTAAGCCAAATTCCTTCACCTTTTGCCAGACAGTCCAAGATTTTTAATTTTACTTTCAAAGAAATGGCTTGCCTTTTACGAATCTTTGAAATATTTTACATTTTATTAACTGTAGTAAGGTCAAAAATTTTATTTTTAAAGCTTAACTAAAAATTTATAGATTAAATACCTTTTTTCACTAATTAAGTTCAGAAATGTTCAAATCTAATCACGAACAATTGATAAAATATGTGCGAACAAAATGCGTAGGTAAGTCAGCTGTCTATGAGCTGTGAAAAGCTGATGTTTTTTTTATTTTTGTAGCAAAATTGTGCAAAAGTGTATTAAAATCGGAATTTGTAAATTAAAAAATGGAAAAAAACATGCAATTGTATTAGCTTATAATTTTATGATGCTCAGGCAGTTCTTGCCGCTGTAGTAGAAGAGGAGAAGCCGCAAAAAACAGCCCGACGGTGTTGGTCGCGGGAGCATTTGAATTGTGAACATAAGCGCGATTCGAACAACGCAATCAGCTGATTCGAAGATAGCCATCTATTAAGAGCTTTTAAAACGAAATTTTCGAAAAGCTTTTTTCCGCTCCAAGCTGAGATGCAAGTGAGATCGGGTTGAGATTGGAAATGAGTGAGACGAACTTATGTGAAAAATATGTGTGTCAGACAGAGACAAAACATTTTCCAATCTCACGCTGACATTGTAAACGCGCCTTAATAATTATCGAATAAGGGGATTTTCCCAGTTACTACTATGTATGTTCATTTCAGCAATGGTGCCAAGTGTTGTAAAAACAAACATAATTACAAAACCGTACTAGTTAAAAAAAAAAAAAAAAAAAAAAATTTCAACCGTGTAACTTCAAAACCGTGTAAAAAAAAACCGTGTAAAAAAAGAGTTGGGTGTATTGCGTGTCGTCTTCACTGCTGCTTTGTCCTCGGCAGGTCTTCTCGGCTGCTAAGTCGGTTGTTAGCGCGCTGCGTCGGTGTCTTCGTTTGTCGCGTGCCGTCTGCTGCTGCGTTCTCTGTTGGTCTTCTCGGCTACCAAAGAGTATATAATAGTAACAGAGGGGTAACCAGAGACAACCAGAGACTATTTATGTAAAGACTGGAAATCAGAACTGCTATGTTATGTTAATTAACATTCTGCGTAGTCTAAGCATCAGCGAGGGGAAATATGAAAAAGCCAGTGTTTCTTATCACACGCCTTGCAAGATACTGGGAAGTAACGTAGGATCAATGACGCGCATTATTTTTTCGGGTTTGTTTTGATGGCAAAGTATGGGATAAAGAAGAGACAACGATGAAACGTTGTCGAGCTTCATTTATCTTGTTGTTGTCAACTTGTTGTTGTTGTTTTGCTTCAATCGGATGGCTGCTGACCTACATGGTAGGGTAGTATCGACTAAATAAGAACTTTGCATTATTGAATGTGCAATCGTAAGACACATATATGTTATTTCCATATTATAATAACTAGCTTATATTTTATCAATTATGTATATATGATTAATAAAACAAGTTATCCATGACTTAATAAACTGACCCAAAAATAAAGGTACTTTGTTTTGAAAAACTTATTACAAATTATATTTGTGTTTTAATTGGCCGTAGTTAAATTTGGGACTATTTCGCATAGAAACGCGCTCACACGAATACCCACATTTGTATGAATGTATTTTGCTTTCAGCTGCAACAGCCTTGCCGTCAGCAAGACAAAAATTATTTATATTATAAGTTAAATTATAAGACTGTTAAAAGAAATAAACTATTTTGATTTATTTAAAAAAAAAAATCAATAAAAAAAATAAAACCAAAAATTTTTGACTTTATTCGCGGGGGGGTTTGAACTCGGGTTTTCCTAGTCACAAGCAAGCGCATCAACAACTGGACCACGCACTTCTTGCAGGTGAACGATCTTATCGTTATATTTCTATATTATATGAGTCCGTTTCTTGTTGCATTTTATGAAAAGAAAAGCCAAATCAAAACAAAGAAAAAAAGAGCTTCGCGCGCTTTTCTTGCGTTTGACTTGCTTTTGTGTTCATTGATCTAGCGATACGGTTGAATTCATTAAAAGTGCGATTTATATCAGTTTTTATTAAAACTACAGCCCTACAAACTTGATTTATTTATTAAATTAATTATTGTTAATAATAAAAAAATGGAAAAAGTCCAAAAACCAGTGCGTTATAAGTGCATTGTGCATAATTGCGTTGGCGGCTGCAAACTTTTTCGCGTACCAAAGGAGATGGAGGTGGAGTGGTGCGAAAATCTAAAACTAGATGTTTTAGATATAAATACTAGCACAAGAGTGTGCAACTTGCATTTTGCAGCGGAGTGCATGGGTATTCGAGGCCTAAAATCTGGAGCTGTGCCCACACTGCAATTAGGTAAGTGTCAATGTTTATTACCTTTTTGGCGGGAAACCAACATTCATGTAAATTTTCATCAGCCAAGTCCGTCTGTTTAAATTTGCATATAGATCTTAGATTTTATAGATAAAAAAACCAGCAAGTTCTGTCCGAACTTTCAAAGCTTGACCCTTCTTGCTTATAATTTAGCTATTATTGCTGTATTTCTAAGTCAATATTTAATACCATACTGCTTTGTAGGTTACGCAGACGAACCTGTAAATAAAAACTACCTAAAATTAGCAGCATCGACTAGGTATTGCTGCATTTTAAACTGCAATGTAAGTGGACCACCATCTGTGCTGCATCAATTCCCTGAAAATGAGATGCATAGATCAGAGTGGATAAACTGTTGTAACATAAAGGCGGCATTTAAAAATAATAAGCAGCTTTTTATATGCAATAAACATTTTCACCCATCGGACTTTTACAAAAAAAACTAAAAAGAAATGTCCATCCAATGATGGGTTTGGAAAATGGAATATCTGATGACGAGAACATTCCAGATAATGAGAACCACGCTTTGGTCAATACCAGCAAGTCCCAAAACACAAAAGCCGAGCCTGATGAAGATGGAGCATGCTCACGTTGCGAATTGTTTTGCCGCAATGAAAAGTATTGGCGAAACAAATTCTTCGAAATGCAGGCAAATTATAATAATTTGTTCGCTGATCACGAAAAATTAAAAGGAGAAAAGGCGGCTTTGCTGGTAACATTGAAAGATAGGGAAGAAAATTGGGCATTGCGGTGCATTGACGTGTCAAATAAGTCGATAGAAGTTCCCGACACTGTCAACGAGGAGTCAAAATTTTTTGCATCGCTACTGCTCAAAAAATCGCACACGAAAATTTTCACTGATGTGCAAAAAAACCTCTTGATGAACATCAACTATAGATCATCAAAAGGCTATCAGTTTATGCGTGATGCCCTATCATTCAATTTGCCCAGTCCAAGAACGTTACTTAATTGGAGCCCAATTCGAATTATTACTCCGGGCATAAATGAACAGGTCTGCCGAAATATAGCTAAACATGTGCAAAAAATGTCAGAGAGCGAACGGAATTGCGTAATTGTGTTTGATGAGATACACGGGCGTTCCGAGCTCGAGTACAACAGCACTACAGACCAGATAGACGGCTTTGTTGACTGGGGCAAAGGAAAGCGGGAGCCATTACTAGCAAATAACTTTCTTTTTTTTCAAGTAAAGGGCATTATTCAGCCATGGAGATACGCTTTTTCTTATTACTGCACATGTAGTCATAAAAGTACTACAGATATTGCAAAGGAAAGCCTCTTGGAAAATATCGGAGTTCTAAGCAAAATAGGGCTTAAAATAAAGGCCGTTGTATGCGATCAGTCAGGGGTCAACCAAAGCATCTATAATAAACTTGGCGCTTCGAAGGGAATATTTGTTGACTCAAAGGGCAATAAAATACACATAATGTATGATTATGTACATTTATTTAAAAGCTTTAGGAACTGCCTGCTGAAGAACACAATATTGACTCCGAATGGCACTGCTAGCTGGAGTGTAGTTGCAGAGTTGTATGAAATTGATGCAAGAAGCACAACAACGCGCATGGTTCCGAAGCTTACTGAGAAACATATCCGTCCGAAATTTAATGAAAAAATGTGTGTAAAATATGCCGTCCAAGTTATGTCAAGGTCAGTAGGAAATGCCATAATAGTGTGCCATAAAAACAACTTGTTTTCGGAGAAAAACATGACACTCGCATTGGCCACTGCAGACTTTTTCTTAAAAATTAACGACTTGTTTGATTTACTAAACTGCAGCTCATACAAGCATGGATACAAAACCCCCTACAGAAGAGAAAATAAAGCAAAACTGCTCGAGTTTAGGGAGTATATAAAAAAACTTGGTTTCAACGCGATAAATCATTGCCATGCAGGTATGCAATTGACTCTTGGCAGTATAAGAACACTTACGGATGAGCTATTTGGTGACAAAACTATCAATTATGTTCACACGACTAGATTTAGCCAAGATAGTATCGAAAACTTCTTTGCTGCTTTGCGATCAAAACTGGGAAACAACACCAACCCTTCAGTACGTGAAATGCAGTATTTGACGGCCAGGTTGATGTCCATGAAAATTATAACAACATCGTATTTAAGTAATGCCAATTGTGCGGATGAAGATGAGGATTTGCACATGGACTGGATATGCGACAACGAGGAGGATAACGAGCCTATAAACCGTTTTGATAAAAGCGAGTCATCACATCCCACAATTCAACACCCAGGCATTGACATCAATCGCGCAGATATTTTGATGGATACTTGATAGCTAAAAAAAGATTTAACTGCCCAAAATGTGATATAGCCCTCAACCATATGGACCCACTAGCAAGCGAGAACTATGAAGATCTGATTAAGGCACGGAATTTTGCAAAGGACAAAATGTGTCTTAAAAACCCATCAGAAGAGTACTTCCTCGTGTGCAACTTGCATTTTGAGGCCTTTGCCGAAGTTTTCGATAGGTCACCGCACTCAACAGGCCTGTGCAAGATAATAACTGAAGAGTGTCTTCGTCGAACCAATATCCACTATCCAACTTGGTTCGACAAAAGAAACAGCAGCTATTTTCATCGCTTGGAGTTGCTTAAAAAGTTGTTAGTCATACTAACAAGGAAAAAAGCGAAGTGGCTGTTTCAGGAAAAGATGCAGATGAAGAAAGACGCATATCATGGGCCCATGGCTAAAAAACTTAAAATTTTAAAACAATAAATAAATAGGTAAGTTTGTAAATTTTGGTAAACATTAATTACAAAATATACTTAGTTTAATTTTTTTTATTTTTACAGCCTGGGTTCAGATTTCTTCAGCTTGGTATCCGAAGAGTTGGCCAACTATGTCATGCCACTCCGGTACATTTGGTAAGCTTACTCGTTTAAAAACACTAATAGAAAAAATCGTTAATAAAATGAAATTTTAATAGGTCGAAGGATGACCCTAGATGGCGCCAAGAAGGATGACCCTATGGATTCTTTAAGAAGGATGAACTTAGAAGGATGTCCCGATGGATTCGCCAAGAAGGTTGACCCGATGGCTGACCCAAGAATGATGACCGTGGATGGATGTGCCAGAAGGATGACAAGCTCAGCTGCAATGCAGCTCTGTAAGTTTGAAATTGATTTATTTTAATATTAATATTTCTTAAATATTTATTTTATTTATTACGAGCGCTGGAATATCACTGACTAAAATGTCTTGAAAGTTGAAAGGTTGATCCACAATTAAGGCATTACCAGAGCATATTCAAGCACTGCTGCTGTGCAGCTTTGTAAGTTAACAATTTAAATAAATTTTTACTTTTCTTTTCAATATTAATACTTTATATTTTTTTCCTTTACGAGCGGATTGGATGGACTCTCTTTAAACGATTCCTATGCTGGAAGGATGTGCTATGGATTGGAATGGAATGATGCACCATCAAGCTGAGCTGCTATGCAGCTCTGTAAGTTTAACGCAAACAATTTTTTTGATTTTCTTTATACTAATACACACATATGTATTTTTAACTTTATTTATTTTCGAGCGAACTGGATTTACTGAGTTGGCTGAGAAGAAAAACCTGAATGGATTGGATAGAGGGTTGACACCAGGAAAGCCGAGCTGAGCTGCTATGCAGCTCTGTAAGTTTAAACAAATTTATTTTGTGTTTTTTTTTATATTAAAATAACCCTTTTTTATTGCGAGCGAACTGGATGATATGGGCTTAAAGACTTAAGAAAAGATGACCATGGATCAAGCAAATGCACCGGATGTTCAGTCGCGGATTTCCAGCAAGGGCGAATTTTCAAAAAAAAAAAAACAAACCGAAAACGGCATAGAAAGATAAGTTTTAAACATTTTTTTATACTTTATTTACGTTTAATACTAATTAATTCTTGTATATATATTTGCAGAAACGTTCATTCGCTGACAAGAAGTATTTACCGTAAAAAGGCTGATTTTAAATTGTATTTTTGAAATATTAATATATGTATATGTATATAATGGCAATTTTCTTTAAATAAAAAGTAAAATATTATTATTTAATTATTTTGCTTAATAAATTTAGTTTATGAGGGAGAGGGAAGGGGGGTTTAATGCAAAAAAAGGAAAAAAGATTAAATATAATCAAGCGCTAATACACCCGCCGCTAAACTCTTATAATTTAATATAAATACGAAAAAAAGTTTTACCGCCATCGAATATTATATTATATAATCAGTATATTATATTATATATTATATAATACAAAAAAATAATAATCTATATATATAAAATAGTTTGTCCTAACTGACTGACTGACTGACTGATTGTTGAGAGACCCACAGCCTAAACGATAAGAGCTAGAAGGCTGAAATTTTGACATTATATTCCATTCAGGTTGAAAGTGAGCACTAAGAAAGGATTTTTAATTTGGATTAAATTTTGAACAACTCAATTAATTGCATTAATCACTTTACCTCATTCCAACATCTGGCGCCTCATTGTCGCACAAGCTGTGAGTTTCAACGCCGCCGAGGTTTCAAACAAAAAAAAAATAAAAAAATGACCCCTTCCACTTTTTGTCTCTTTCCGTTATTCTCTTTTCTTCTTTGTGCCTTTGACAATTGTTTTTCGAATTAAGTAGCATTTGTTGTTGTTGTTGTTAGTAAGTGTTGTTGTTGCTTCTTTTTGTTGGTATCATTGATTTAAAACAAATCAATTAAAACATAATTTGTTTTTTTTACATTAGAATATGTTACGCGATTGGTTTTACCTACATACTTGCTAATTATCAAACAAAACTTAACACACAAATACCTATTGCCATTGTTGTTTTGATATTATTTTCAAACTGACATTTGTTACTTTAGTTGGTGTTGCTAACGCACGCATGTACATACTTACACATGTATGTACGTGCCTTTTAATTGTATAATACCTACATACATATGTATTAACAAAAATGCAAGTGCATATATTGGTTAATGCACGCACACATTGTTGTATCTGTATCAAGCTAATATACATATATACGAGTTGATAAAATCAAAACAAATGAGTTTTTTTCTTTTCTTCTTTGTGCCCATGACAATTGTTTTTCGAATTAAGTAGCATTTGTTGTTGTTGTTGTTAGTAAGTGTTGTTGTTGCTTCTTTTTGTTGGTATCATTGATTTAAAACAAATCAATTAAAACATAATTTGTTTTTTTACATTATAATATGTTACGCGATTGGTTTTACCTACATACTTGCTAATTATCAAACAAAACTTAACACACAAATTCCTATTGCCATTGTTGTTTTGATATTATTTTCTAACTGACATTTGTAACTTTAGTTGGTGTTGCAAATGCACATATGTACATACATACACATGTATGTACGTGCATTTTCATTGTTTAGTACCTACATACATATGTATTAACAACAATGCAAGTGCATATATTGGTTAATGCACGCACACATTGTTGCATCTGTATCAAGCTAATCTATATATATAAAATAGTTTGTCCTGACTGACTGACTGACTGATTGTTGAGAGGCCCACAGCCTAAACGATAAGAGCTAGAAGGCTGAAATTTTCACATAATATTCCATTCAGGTTGAAAGTGAGCACTAAGAAAGGATTTTTAATTTGGATTAAATTTTGAACAACTCAATTAATTGCATTAATCACTTTACCTCATTCTACTACTCTGGCGCCTCATTGTCGCACAAGCTGTGAGTTTCAACGCCGCCGAGGTTTCAAACAAAAAAATAAAAAAATGACCCATTCCACTTTTTGTCTCTCTCCGTTATTCTCTTTTCTTCTTTGTGCCTTTGACAATTGTTTTTCGAATTAAGTAGCATTTGTTGTTGTTGTTGTTAGTAAGTGTTGTTGTTGCTTCTTTTTGTTGGTATCATTGATTTAAAACAAATCAATTAAAACATAATTTGTTTTTGTACATTAGAATATGTTACGCGATTGGTTTTACCTACATACTTGCTAATTATCAAACAAAACTTAACACACAAATACCTATTGCCATTGTTGTTTTGATATTATTTTCAAACTGACATTTGTAACTTTAGTTGGTGTTGCAAATGCACATATGTACATACATACACATGTATGTACGTGCATTTTCATTGTTTAGTACCTACATACATATGTATTAACAACAATGCAAGTGCATATATTGGTTAATGCACGCACACATTGTTGCATCTGTATCAAGCTAATATTCATATATACGAGTTGATAAAATCAAAACAAATGAGTTTTTTCTTTTCTTCTTTGTGCCCATGACAATTGATTTACGACCCCAGCAGCGTTTGTTGTTGTTGTAAGTGTTGTTGTTGCTTCTTTTTGTTGGTATCATTGATTTAAAACAAATCAATTAAAACATAATTTGTTTTTGTACACCAGAATATGTTACGCGATTGGTTTTACATACATACTTGCTAATTATCAAACAAAACTTAACACACAAATTCCTATTGCCATTGTTGTTTTGATATTATTTTCTAACTGACATTTGTAACTTTAGTTGGTGTTGCAAATGCACATATGTACATACATACACATGTATGTACGTGCATTTTCATTGTTTAGTACCTACATACATATGTATTAACAACAATGCAAGTGCATATATTGGTTAATGCACGCACACATTGTTGCATCTGTATCAAGCTAATCTATATATATAAAATAGTTTGTCCTAACTGACTGACTGATTGTTGAGAGGCCCACAGCCTAAACGATAAGAGCTAGAAGGCTGAAATTTTCACATAATATTCAATTCAGCTTGAAAGTGAGCACTAAGAAAGGATTTTTAATTTGGATTAAATTTTGAACAACTCAATTAATTGCATTAATCACTTTACCTCATTCTACCACTCTGGCGCCTCATTGTCGCACAAGCTGTGAGTTTCAACGCCGCCGAGGTTTCAAACAAAAAAATAAAAAAAATGACCCCTTCCACTTTTTGCCGTCTGTAGATGTGTCTCTCTCCGTTATTCTCTTTTCTTCTTTGTGCCTTTGACAATTGTTTTTCGAATTAAGTAGCATTTGTTGTTGTTGTTGTTAGTAAGTGTTGTTGTTGCTTCTTTTTGTTGGTATCATTGATTTAAAACAAATCAATTAAAACATAATTTGTTTTTGTACACCAGATTGTGTTACGCGAGTGGTCTTATCTACATACTTGCTAATTATCAAACAAAACTTAACACACAAATACCTATTGCCATTGTTGTTTTGATATTATTTTCAAACTGACATTTGTAAATTTAGTTGGTGTTGCAAATGCACATATGTACATACATACACATGTATGTACGTGCATTTATCATTATTTAGTACCTGCATACATATGTATTAACAAAAATGCAAGTGCATATATTGGTTAATGCACGCACACATTGTTGTATCTGTAGCAAGCTAATCTATATATATAAAATAGTTTGTCCTGACTGACTGACTGACTGATTGTTGAGAGGCCCACAGCCTAAACGATAAGAGCTAGAAGGCTGAAATTTTGACATTATATTCCATTCAGGTTGAAAGTGAGCACTAAGAAAGGATTTTTAATTTGGATTAAATTTTGAACAACTCAATTAATTGCATTAATCACTTTACCTCATTCTACTACTCTGGCGCCTCATTGTCGCACAAGCTGTGAGTTTCAACGCCGCCGAGGTTTCAAACAAAAAAACTAAAAAAATGACCCATTCCACTTTTTGTCTCTCTCCGTTATTCTCTTTTCTTCTTTGTGCCTTTGACAATTGTTTTTCGAATTAAGTAGCATTTGTTGTTGTTGTTGTTAGTAAGTGTTGTTGTTGCTTCTTTTTGTTGGTATCATTGATTAAAAACAAATCAATTAAAACATAATTTGTTTTTGTACATTAGAATATGTTACGCGATTGGTTTTACCTACATACTTGCTAATTATCAAACAAAACTTAACACACAAATACCTATTGCCATTGTTGTTTTGATATTATTTTCAAACTGACATTTGTAACTTTAGTTGGTGTTGCAAATGCACATATGTACATACATACACATGTATGTACGTGCATTTTCATTGTTTAGTACCTACATACATATGTATTAACAACAATGCAAGTGCATATATTGGTTAATGCACGCACACATTGTTGCATCTGTATCAAGCTAATATTCATATATACGAGTTGATAAAATCAAAACAAATGAGTTTTTTTCTTTTCTTCTTTGTGCCCATGACAATTGATTTACGACCCCAGCAGCGTTTGTTGTTGTTGTAAGTGTTGTTGTTGCTTCTTTTTGTTGGTATTATTGATTTAAAACAAATCAATTAAAACATAATTTGTTTTTGTACACCAGAATATGTTACGCGATTGGTTTTACATACATACTTGCTAATTATCAAACAAAACTTAACACACAAATTCCTATTGCCATTGTTGTTTTGATATTATTTTCTAACTGACATTTGTAACTTTAGTTGGTGTTGCAAATGCACATATGTACATACATACACATGTATGTACGTGCATTTTCATTGTTTAGTACCTACATACATATGTATTAACAACAATGCAAGTGCATATATTGGTTAATGCACGCACACATTGTTGCATCTGTATCAAGCTAATCTATATATATAAAATAGTTTGTCCTAACTGACTGACTGATTGTTGAGAGGCCCACAGCCTAAACGATAAGAGCTAGAAGGCTGAAATTTTCACATAATATTCAATTCAGCTTGAAAGTGAGCACTAAGAAAGGATTTTTAATTTGGATTAAATTTTGAACAACTCAATTAATTGCATTAATCACTTTACCTCATTCTACCACTCTGGCGCCTCATTGTCGCACAAGCTGTGAGTTTCAACGCCGCCGAGGTTTCAAACAAAAAAATAAAAAAAAATGACCCCTTCCACTTTTTGCCGTCTGTAGATGTGTCTCTCTCCGTTATTCTCTTTTCTTCTTTGTGCCTTTGACAATTGTTTTTCGAATTAAGTAGCATTTGTTGTTGTTGTTGTTAGTAAGTGTTGTTGTTGCTTCTTTTTGTTGGTATCATTGATTTAAAACAAATCAATTAAAACATAATTTGTTTTTGTACACCAGATTGTGTTACGCGAGTGGTCTTATCTACATACTTGCTAATTATCAAACAAAACTTAACACACAAATACCTATTGCCATTGTTGTTTTGATATTATTTTCAAACTGACATTTGTAAATTTAGTTGGTGTTGCAAATGCACATATGTACATACATACACATGTATGTACGTGCATTTATCATTATTTAGTACCTGCATACATATGTATTAACAAAAATGCAAGTGCATATATTGGTTAATGCACGCACACATTGTTGTATCTGTAGCAAGCTAATCTATATATATAAAATAGTTTGTCCTGACTGACTGACTGACTGATTGTTGAGAGGCCCACAGCCTAAACGATAAGAGCTAGAAGGCTGAAATTTTGACATTATATTCCATTCAGGTTGAAAGTGAGCACTAAGAAAGGATTTTTAATTTGGATTAAATTTTGAACAACTCAATTAATTGCATTAATCACTTTACCTCATTCTACTACTCTGGCGCCTCATTGTCGCACAAGCTGTGAGTTTCAACGCCGCCGAGGTTTCAAACAAAAAAAACTAAAAAAATGACCCATTCCACTTTTTGTCTCTCTCCGTTATTCTCTTTTCTTCTTTGTGCCTTTGACAATTGTTTTTCGAATTAAGTAGCATTTGTTGTTGTTGTTGTTAGTAAGTGTTGTTGTTGCTTCTTTTTGTTGGTATCATTGATTTAAAACAAATCAATTAAAACATAATTTGTTTTTGTACATTAGAATATGTTACGCGATTGGTTTTACCTACATACTTGCTAATTATCAAACAAAACTTAACACACAAATACCTATTGCCATTGTTGTTTTGATATTATTTTCAAACTGACATTTGTAACTTTAGTTGGTGTTGCAAATGCACATATGTACATACATACACATGTATGTACGTGCATTTTCATTGTTTAGTACCTACATACATATGTATTAACAACAATGCAAGTGCATATATTGGTTAATGCACGCACACATTGTTGCATCTGTATCAAGCTAATCTATATATATAAAATAGTTTGTCCTAACTGACTGACTGACTGACTGATTGTTGAGAGACCCACAGCCTAAACGATAAGAGCTAGAAGGCTGAAATTTTGACATTATATTCCATTCAGGTTGAAAGTGAGCACTAAGAAAGGATTTTTAATTTGGATTAAATTTTGAACAACTCAATTAATTGCATTAATCACTTTACCTCATTCCAACATCTGGCGCCTCATTGTCGCACAAGCTGTGAGTTTCAACGCCGCCGAGGTTTCAAACAAAAAAATAAAAAAATGACCCATTCCACTTTTTGTCTCTCTCCGTTATTCTCTTTTCTTCTTTGTGCCTTTGACAATTGTTTTTCGAATTAAGTAGCATTTGTTGTTGTTGTTGTTAGTAAGTGTTGTTGTTGCTTCTTTTTGTTGGTATCATTGATTTAAAACAAATCAATTAAAACATAATTTGTTTTTGTACATTAGAATATGTTACGCGATTGGTTTTACCTACATACTTGCTAATTATCAAACAAAACTTAACACACAAATACCTATTGCCATTGTTGTTTTGATATTATTTTCAAACTGACATTTGTAACTTTAGTTGGTGTTGCAAATGCACATATGTACATACATACACATGTATGTACGTGCATTTTCATTGTTTAGTACCTACATACATATGTATTAACAACAATGCAAGTGCATATATTGGTTAATGCACGCACACATTGTTGCATCTGTATCAAGCTAATATTCATATATACGAGTTGATAAAATCAAAACAAATGAGTTTTTTTCTTTTCTTCTTTGTGCCCATGACAATTGATTTACGACCCCAGCAGCGTTTGTTGTTGTTGTAAGTGTTGTTGTTGCTTCTTTTTGTTGGTATCATTGATTTAAAACAAATCAATTAAAACATAATTTGTTTTTGTACACCAGAATATGTTACGCGATTGGTTTTACATACATACTTGCTAATTATCAAACAAAACTTAACACACAAATTCCTATTGCCATTGTTGTTTTGATATTATTTTCTAACTGACATTTGTAACTTTAGTTGGTGTTGCAAATGCACATATGTACATACATACACATGTATGTACGTGCATTTTCATTGTTTAGTACCTACATACATATGTATTAACAACAATGCAAGTGCATATATTGGTTAATGCACGCACACATTGTTGCATCTGTATCAAGCTAATCTATATATATAAAATAGTTTGTCCTAACTGACTGACTGATTGTTGAGAGGCCCACAGCCTAAACGATAAGAGCTAGAAGGCTGAAATTTTCACATAATATTCAATTCAGCTTGAAAGTGAGCACTAAGAAAGGATTTTTAATTTGGATTAAATTTTGAACAACTCAATTAATTGCATTAATCACTTTACCTCATTCTACCACTCTGGCGCCTCATTGTCGCACAAGCTGTGAGTTTCAACGCCGCCGAGGTTTCAAACAAAAAAAAATAAAAAAAATGACCCCTTCCACTTTTTGCCGTCTGTAGATGTGTCTCTCTCCGTTATTCTCTTTTCTTCTTTGTGCCTTTGACAATTGTTTTTCGAATTAAGTAGCATTTGTTGTTGTTGTTGTTAGTAAGTGTTGTTGTTGCTTCTTTTTGTTGGTATCATTGATTTAAAACAAATCAATTAAAACATAATTTGTTTTTGTACACCAGATTGTGTTACGCGAGTGGTCTTATCTACATACTTGCTAATTATCAAACAAAACTTAACACACAAATACCTATTGCCATTGTTGTTTTGATATTATTTTCAAACTGACATTTGTAAATTTAGTTGGTGTTGCAAATGCACATATGTACATACATACACATGTATGTACGTGCATTTATCATTATTTAGTACCTGCATACATATGTATTAACAAAAATGCAAGTGCATATATTGGTTAATGCACGCACACATTGTTGTATCTGTAGCAAGCTAATCTATATATATAAAATAGTTTGTCCTGACTGACTGACTGACTGATTGTTGAGAGGCCCACAGCCTAAACGATAAGAGCTAGAAGGCTGAAATTTTGACATTATATTCCATTCAGGTTGAAAGTGAGCACTAAGAAAGGATTTTTAATTTGGATTAAATTTTGAACAACTCAATTAATTGCATTAATCACTTTACCTCATTCTACTACTCTGGCGCCTCATTGTCGCACAAGCTGTGAGTTTCAACGCCGCCGAGGTTTCAAAAAAAAAAAACTAAAAAAATGACCCATTCCACTTTTTGTCTCTCTCCGTTATTCTCTTTTCTTCTTTGTGCCTTTGACAATTGTTTTTCGAATTAAGTAGCATTTGTTGTTGTTGTTGTTAGTAAGTGTTGTTGTTGCTTCTTTTTGTTGGTATCATTGATTTAAAACAAATCAATTAAAACATAATTTGTTTTTGTACATTAGAATATGTTACGCGATTGGTTTTACCTACATACTTGCTAATTATCAAACAAAACTTAACACACAAATACCTATTGCCATTGTTGTTTTGATATTATTTTCAAACTGACATTTGTAACTTTAGTTGGTGTTGCAAATGCACATATGTACATACATACACATGTATGTACGTGCATTTTCATTGTTTAGTACCTACATACATATGTATTAACAACAATGCAAGTGCATATATTGGTTAATGCACGCACACATTGTTGCATCTGTATCAAGCTAATATTCATATATACGAGTTGATAAAATCAAAACAAATGAGTTTTTTCTTTTCTTCTTTGTGCCCATGACAATTGATTTACGACCCCAGCAGCGTTTGTTGTTGTTGTAAGTGTTGTTGTTGCTTCTTTTTGTTGGTATCATTGATTTAAAACAAATCAATTAAAACATAATTTGTTTTTGTACACCAGAATATGTTACGCGATTGGTTTTACATACATACTTGCTAATTATCAAACAAAACTTAACACACAAATTCCTATTGCCATTGTTGTTTTGATATTATTTTCTAACTGACATTTGTAACTTTAGTTGGTGTTGCAAATGCACATATGTACATACATACACATGTATGTACGTGCATTTTCATTGTTTAGTACCTACATACATATGTATTAACAACAATGCAAGTGCATATATTGGTTAATGCACGCACACATTGTTGCATCTGTATCAAGCTAATCTATATATATAAAATAGTTTGTCCTAACTGACTGACTGATTGTTGAGAGGCCCACAGCCTAAACGATAAGAGCTAGAAGGCTGAAATTTTCACATAATATTCAATTCAGCTTGAAAGTGAGCACTAAGAAAGGATTTTTAATTTGGATTAAATTTTGAACAACTCAATTAATTGCATTAATCACTTTACCTCATTCTACCACTCTGGCGCCTCATTGTCGCACAAGCTGTGAGTTTCAACGCCGCCGAGGTTTCAAACAAAAAAAATAAAAAAAATGACCCCTTCCACTTTTTGCCGTCTGTAGATGTGTCTCTCTCCGTTATTCTCTTTTCTTCTTTGTGCCTTTGACAATTGTTTTTCGAATTAAGTAGCATTTGTTGTTGTTGTTGTTAGTAAGTGTTGTTGTTGCTTCTTTTTGTTGGTATCATTGATTTAAAACAAATCAATTAAAACATAATTTGTTTTTGTACACCAGATTGTGTTACGCGAGTGGTCTTATCTACATACTTGCTAATTATCAAACAAAACTTAACACACAAATACCTATTGCCATTGTTGTTTTGATATTATTTTCAAACTGACATTTGTAAATTTAGTTGGTGTTGCAAATGCACATATGTACATACATACACATGTATGTACGTGCATTTATCATTATTTAGTACCTGCATACATATGTATTAACAAAAATGCAAGTGCATATATTGGTTAATGCACGCACACATTGTTGTATCTGTAGCAAGCTAATCTATATATATAAAATAGTTTGTCCTGACTGACTGACTGACTGATTGTTGAGAGGCCCACAGCCTAACAGGGTGACCGAATATGGTATTTTTTATACTTTTTGGTATATAATCAGCTCTGATTTTGCCCAATTGTATATTTATGGTATATTGGTATATTCTAGTATTTTTGGTAAATAATGTGGTATATAATAGTATATTGTATTCTATCACACTTTTTCCAAGCATTTTGTCAATGGTAATGAAAAGTTAAATCCTATTAATATGAGCAATTATATTAAACAAAAATACCGCGAAGAATGGGAAACAATGCTCGAGAACAGCAAGTGGCTTGGGAGAAGCCAAAACAAAGAAGACGCCTTCTGCAAGGCTTGTAATGTATTCATAATGAGCAGATTGGCGTCAATCCGTCAACATGCGGCAACGAAAACGAAAACGTTGAAAAAATTTTACATGTAAAGCAGTCGCTAAGAGAAAACGGCTGTTGTAATTTCGAACCTGACTTAAAAATGATAACTCGCCAAATTCCAATTGTTCTATCAGACAGGTCGGAGGATGAAACGTAAACATTATATTACGAAATGCTTTAATTAGCTACACAACAGGGAATAAGCATTTTGACAAATCCAACGTAAATCCTCTCACAACCAAACCTCACCCAACAAAGTGTCCGGTATCAACGGAAAGGTCACCCACTTGGCGCCCGAATGACAAAACACTCCCACGAACCCATCAAGCACCCATTGAAAGCTTTCAATTCATGTAATAAAAACTTTCAATGGGCACTCAATGGGCTCACAAGAGCACTGCACCATTCAAACGCCAAACAAATGACCCCTCCGTTGACACCAAACACCCCGCTAAGCAAGGCCCAGCTATGAGAAGATTCCAATTTAAAGTTGTCAAAACACTTATTCCCTGTTGTGTACATGTATAACCAAAAGACTTGTTATCTTTAAGTAAATACAAAATGTTTTTTATTGATATAAGTATAACCCAAAGACTTGATATTGATTCTCATATTGATATGTTATAATAAAAAGTTAAATAAACTTTTATAAAAAGAATACAAACACATTTTCTTTAAAAACCGCCGTTCAATTGCGTTCATTAATTTCTTCGTTTTATAAATTTCAAAAAACAATTCAAATTTAAAAGCGTAATAGCAGCAATCTTTCATGGTATTTTCGTGGTATAAAATGAAATTCAAATAGTATATTTTAGTATATTTTCGGGCTAAAAATAGTATATTTCGTCGTTGCCGGCGCGGTCACCCTGCAGCCTAAACGATAAGAGCTAGAAGGCTGAAATTTTGACATTATATTCCATTCAGGTTGAAAGTGAGCACTAAGAAAGGATTTTTAATTTGGATTAAATTTTGAACAACTCAATTAATTGCATTAATCACTTTACCTCATTCTACTACTCTGGCGCCTCATTGTCGCACAAGCTGTGAGTTTCAACGCCGCCGAGGTTTCAAACAAAAAAACTAAAAAAATGACCCATTCCACTTTTTGTCTCTCTCCGTTATTCTCTTTTCTTCTTTGTGCCTTTGACAATTGTTTTTCGAATTAAGTAGCATTTGTTGTTGTTGTTGTTAGTAAGTGTTGTTGTTGCTTCTTTTTGTTGGTATCATTGATTTAAAACAAATCAATTAAAACATAATTTGTTTTTGTACATTAGAATATGTTACGCGATTGGTTTTACCTACATACTTGCTAATTATCAAACAAAACTTAACACACAAATACCTATTGCCATTGTTGTTTTGATATTATTTTCAAACTGACATTTGTAACTTTAGTTGGTGTTGCAAATGCACATATGTACATACATACACATGTATGTACGTGCATTTTCATTGTTTAGTACCTACATACATATGTATTAACAACAATGCAAGTGCATATATTGGTTAATGCACGCACACATTGTTGCATCTGTATCAAGCTAATCTATATATATAAAATAGTTTGTCCTAACTGACTGACTGATTGTTGAGAGGCCCACAGCCTAAACGATAAGAGCTAGAAGGCTGAAATTTTCACATAATATTCCATTCAGGTTGAAAGTGAGCACTAAGAAAGGATTTTTAATTTGGATTAAATTTTGAACAACTCAATTAATTGCATTAATCACTTTACCTCATTCTACTACTCTGGCGCCTCATTGTCGCACAAGCTGTGAGTTTCAACGCCGCCGAGGTTTCAAACAAAAAAAAATAAAAAAATGACCCCTTCCACTTTTTGCCGTCTGTAGATGTGTCTCTCTCCGTTATTCTCTTTTCTTCTTTGTGCCTTTGACAATTGTTTTTCGAATTAAGTAGCATTTGTTGTTGTTGTTGTTAGTAAGTGTTGTTGTTGCTTCTTTTTGTTGGTATCATTGATTTAAAACAAATCAATTAAAACATAATTTGTTTTTGTACACCAGAATATGTTACGCGAGTGGTCTTATCTACATACTTGCTAATTATCAAACAAAACTTAACACACAAATACCTATTGCCATTGTTGTTTTGATATTATTTTCAAACTGACATTTGTAACTTTAGTTGGTGTTGCAAATGCACATATGTACATACATACACATGTATGTACGTGCATTTTCATTGTTTAGTACCTACATACATATGTATTAACAACAATGCAAGTGCATATATTGGTTAATGCACGCACACATTGTTGCATCTGTATCAAGCTAATCTATATATATAAAATAGTTTGTCCTAACTGACTGACTGATTGTTGAGAGGCCCACAGCCTAAACGATAAGAGCTAGAAGGCTGAAATTTTCACAAAATATTCCATTTTCGGTGAAAGTGAGCACTAAGAAAGGATTTTTAATTTGGACCACTCCTTCGAGTACCTCCTGAACACCTAAGTCCTTTTTTTTCTCAACTTTTGTACTAGAGCTATGCTTTTAAATTAATTAATTATTACGAAACTTGGTCAGGACAAGGTGTGAGTTTCAACGTTTTGTTTTTTTGTTATTTCTTATTTGTTTTTTATAACGAGCCATTTGCGCGAAAATAATTAATCTTGAACATCTTTGTATAGTGGTTGATTTGCTTACTTGCTGCTTATCTAACTCAGACGTAACGTCGTACCACACAAACATTGTTGATATACATTTTCGACCAATTAAGCAAAGCACATATGTAAGTTTGTATGTATTTGTAACGTATGGAGGTTTTGGGTATAAAAAGGCAGGCAGAAGGGGTAGGCGCGACATTCAAATTTGTGATGCATATCTGTGGCGGATGGTACCTTTTATCTCCTAATCAAGTTTGGAGAGTCTAGCGCAAAAACTGAGAAAGATATTTTGGTGGGCGGTATAAGTGGGCGTGGCATCCAATATTGCACATTTGTTACGGATGTCACTAACAATGTTTCCAAGTTTGGTGACTCTAGCGCAAAATCTGGGAAAGATATAGAAATTTCAGATGTTACGAGTTGGGTGGAAAAGGTGGGCGTGGCGTATAAAACTTTGATGTAGATCGGTTACGGATGTCGCTAACAATGTTCATACCAAATTTGAAGAGCCTAGGTCGAAAACTGAGAGAGATATAGCGGTGGGCGGTATAAGTTGGCGTGGCATCCAAAATTTGTATGCACACCAGTTACGGATGTCACTACCAATATTCATACCGAATTTGGTGAATCTAGCTTAAAACTGGCGAAGATACATGCCTTCCGGTTTTAGGGCGGTGGGTCATGTCCCGTTGTTTGGGAGCGTGGAATCCAAAGTTTTCATGCATATCTGTGTCAAATGTCAGCATCCACCTTCATGTCAATTTTGGTGCCTATAGCTTGAAAACTGTAGAAGATACAGGCATTTTTGTTTATAATTGGAGCGGGACTGGGGGCGGAATAGGTGGCCGTGGCATCCGTGGCTGGGGGCGGAAGAGGTGGGCGTGGCATCCAAACTTTCGATGCAGTTTTTGAGGAATGTCATCGGCTATCTTGCCCACAAATTTGGTGACTCTAGCTGCTAAAATGTGAGATATATATATATGTGTTTCATCGATTTGCACATCGAGGTATCGATTTGTTATCGATTTCCCAGGCCCCTGAGGTCGTAGAGCCAAATTTAACACTTTTTCTGACGAAGGTATGTACCAAGATATTTGCAAAGTTGCAAAGCTCTAGCTTTAAGCGTGTTGAAAAAGTTGCGTTCAAACGGACGAACGGGTGGACGGACGGACAGACACCTTAACGGACATTGCATAAACCCAATATAATATGATACCTTTGGTATCAAAAAATAATGACGCGTCTGATTCTCAACCTCAATGGTGGCGTGAAAAAGAGAATATTTAATACTTTGCTAATATGTTGTTAAACATTAACTAATTTATTTATTTTATATGTATTGCTAAAATTTTGTAAAAACTATTGGCGCAGCGAAGCAAGCGGGTCACTTACTAGTAATTAATAAAACGAAACATTTCAATAAATAATTGGATCAAATATTTTGTATAACACAAATTCTCTATTCATGGCAATGACTCATATGTATGTACTTACAATAACACCAATACCAAAACAAACCAATGCAGAAAGGGCGACACAGAAAGTATACAAAAAAGAGCTTATCAATACGAATCAGCTGAATGAGAACAGATCAGACCCATGATACAAAGACTAAAGGGTAATGCAAAGAAATGCGCGAGTTTGGCTGCGCAAGAAATATGTAACGGTATCGATCAGCTGTTGCGCACTCAGTACGATGGTCACTCTTTAGACTTTTCGTGCTAACATTGCTCGCTGTTTCACATAGTTTGTTGCTTTTGTCGTGTGTGGTGTTTGTTTTGAACTGCTATTTGTGAAGTTAAAATGAAGTGTGCTGTAAAATATTGCGAAAATAAATACAATCGATTAAAAAAAGAAAACAACAAAAGGTTTTTTCATTTCCCCAAAGACCTTGTTACTGCCCAGAAATGGCTTGAGTTTTGTGAGATTGTTGGGCCCGTGGGTGGTAATTGGAGAGTATGCGAAGCCCATTTCTCAAAGGAAGACATAATTGGAAAAATGCAGTGCAGTGCGGGTAAGAAATTAAATAGAAATGCACACGCAGATAATATTTAACACTATTTAAATAACATTTCTAGGCATAGAAAGACGAGTAAATCTAAAGCCTGGTGCAACTCCCACAGTTAAAAGATGTGGATTGATAAGCCCGCGGCGCCACGTGCTTCAATATAAATTAACCGACCAAGCCGTGCAGACCGATGAAGGAGAAATCGAGCATTTAAAACAGATACTGTAAGTTGCTTAATTACTATATTTTAATATTTCACTTTTTACTCATAATGGTTATTTGCCAGGTTGTTAATGGAACACAATTATAAAATGCTGGAAACTAAAGTTCGCGACAAAGGTATTGAATTTGAAAATATCATCAAAAGGAAGGATTACAAAATAAATTACAGCAATATTTTCGTCAAAGGTTGTGAAAGGCAGAAGGTTAAACCGGCTGCTAAATTGTTTTCCCACACCATAGCACAGGCTTTAACTCGAGCGGCTAGTCTTGGCTTTCTACACGGAAAAAACTGGGAAGAGTGCCACGACTTGTTGAAAACGGTATGTTTGTTTCGCAACCTACATTAAAAATGCGTTATTAATTAAACATTTTTCTTTTAGACAAACGATTGGTTCGACGTTTTAAACGCTCGCACTATCCGACCGGACAGCAGGACGCGGAAACATGCATACGGGCTTGCATTGGAGACACAAAACGATATTTTGGACAGAATGACCACCTTGGTGCAAAGCATGAGAGTGGTAAACAAAAACACGTTACTGCCCTTTCAAAAAGGTAAAAAAATGCAAGAATATTATTTGAAGACCATTTAAAAGTAGCTTTTAACTTGTAGGTATCATTCAGACCAACAATGCCCTCAAATCCATGCTTCCGTATCTTCAGGAGCGGTTTGGCATTGAATATATTATAACCTATCGCCTTAACCAGGATGTTCTTGAAAACTTTTTCGGACTCCTGAGGGCTAGAGGCGGCTTACATGATCACCCGGATCGACAAGAGTTTAAGTATAGGCTTCGGTCTCACCTTTTGGGGCGTAATTCTGGCATGCTGTCAGATGCTGGAAATACAATGCAGGATGACACTCCAGATTTGGACGTGCCTTCAGCATCTATGACAGGTATTAAAATATGCAATTCCTATATTTATTTATTTTGTATTCATAAATTCAATTTTGTTGCAGCCATGATGCTAACAAACTTTAAATGCCCACCACCACCAGCCGAAGTGTTCGATGATTTTGCCGACTTGGAGTTCGATGCCCTAGAACATTTTTCTGGGTATATTTGTCATCGGCTCAAAAACCGTCTTGGCAGCACCGAACTTGCCACCTCCGAGTCTACTCATACTTGGGTAAACGAGCTGTCTGAAGGTGGGCTGTGCAAGCCTTCAGATGACTTCGTTAAAAAAATTGGTCAGCTGGAAACTATTTTCATATCATTAAACGGAGATAAATTGCTTATAGCTGAAAAATATATCGCAATTCACGTTAATGAAGCTAACGAAGTTGACCTTAACACAGAAGTCAAAAGATTATTTTTTAGATCAAGAATGTATTTTTCTATTAATAACTTAAATAGATTAATTAGTAATAAGAACAACATCCCGAGGAAAATAAACAAAACAATAAATTAGATTCATTGCATTATATATTTATTTCACGGGAAAACAACTTTCAAATTTCATTCCGAAAAACATGCGCCGCACCCCATAGTGCGAGTTGCAAAAATGTAAACAAAGCAACCTGTGACGTCACAGGCTGTCGATTTTTTTAACCGTCACATAACGGACCTGCGCATTGCATTACCCTTTAGTCTTTGTATCATGGATCAGACCAGTATTTTTAACATACGCTTAGAGTCACGCAGAATGTTTACAGCAGCGTAACATTAAGATTTCTGTTTACCAGTCTTTACATAAATAGTCTCTGGAGACAACAACTTTAACAGAAAAAGAACATCTCTAACAGGGGAACACAGCGAGTTAAGATGGCGGCGTTTGCCTTTTTAAATGATGTGCCGCCTTCTTAAAAATCAGCTGGTGACAAAGAATCAACGGCGATCACTTTTTTTCACTTTGTTTTGATGGGAACGTGTGCGAAGAAAGCGACAGCAATAATATGTTGCTGTTCGTTTGTGTTGTTGTCAAACTCTTGACTTTGCTTGAGTTTGGCAATTTTACACTTTTGCTTCAATCGGCTGGCTGCTATACTACATGGGAGTGTAGTATAGATTTTATATGAACTTTGCGTAAATGAATGGGTTATCAAAAGATACTAAAATATAATTTCCACATTAAAAGTCTGCAAACTTATTGATAATTAGGTAGGGCATATATGAATAATGAGAGTTTTTTATGAGTTAGTTAACTTATTCTAGAGTAAGGGTATTTTGCAAAAAAATAGTCAAAATAAGTTATATGTTATGTTTAAATTATTTGTAAGTGGTTTCATTGATTTCCACTTAATATTGCCAGAAAGGGTATTTAAACATAGCGCAGTTGCTGCGTCTTGTTAGCTTTGCCTATTGTAGTTCTCATTTTATGTATGCGGCTGTTTTGTTTCACTTACTCTTTGCTTTCCGCCTTTTGTAAGAAAGGGACAGTGAAAAATGCATAAGTATTAGTATGCGTGTGATGCGTTTCATTTTGTGCTGGCTTCGCTTTGCCGAGATTTTTGATATTTATTCTTTTCAGTTGCCTTCAGCTACCCTGTATGTATTGGGTAATTGAGTAGTACAGCTATATTGCAACTTTGTACAATAACACACCTGGAAATGAAATACCTTAGCATGATTCCCCTGTAGTTTTGGAATTAGGTGGTTATATATATTTAATTATTAGTGGCTAAATATTAATAATTTATATCTATATATATAAACAAGTAAAAACGTTGCAGTCGGACGCAACCGACTGCGATATACTTTGATACCAGTCAGAAGGGGTAGGCATGACATTTATCTGTGGCGGAAGGCACTTTCTATCCTCCTTCCAAGTTTGGAGACTCTAGCGCAAAAACCGACAAAGATATAGAGGTGGGCGGTATAAGTGGGCGTGGCATAAACAATTTTATGCACACCTGTTTCGGATGTTACAACCAATGTTCATTCCAAATTTGGTGACTCTAGCCCAAAAACTAAGAAAGATATAGAGGTGGGCGGTATAAGTGGGCGTGGCATCCAAAACATTGATGCAGAACTGTTACGGATGTCACTACCAATGTTCATACCAAATTTGGTGACTCTAGCTTAAAAACTGACAAAGATACATGCCTTCCGGATTTTTTTAGGGCGGTAGGGCATGTCCCGTTGTTTGGGGGCGTGGCATCCTATGTTTTGATGCATAACTTTGTCAGATGTCAACATCTACCTTCATGTCAATTTTGGTGGCAATAGCTTGAAAACTGTAGAAGATACAGGCATTTTTGTTTATAATTTAAGGGTGGGTGGGGGCGGAATAGGTGGGCGTGGCATCCAAACTTTTAATGCAATTTTTTGGGGAATGTCATCAGCTATCTTGCCATCAAATTTGGTGACTCTAGCTGATAAAATGTGGGATATATTTGTGTTTTATCGATTCACACATCGAGGTGTATCGACTTGTTATCGATTTCGTAGGCCCCCTGAGGTCGTAGAGCCCTAAACTTAACACTTTGTCTGACGAAGGCATGTACCAAGATATTTGCAAAGTTGCAAGGCTCTAGCTTTAAGGGTGTCGAAAAAAGTTGCGTTCATACGGACAGACGGACGGACGGACGGACAGACACCATGACGGACATTGCACAAACCCAATATACTATGATACCTTTGGTATCAAAGTATAAAAAGAATTGCTGTTCGTTAGTCCTGCTAAAACTCGAGAGCGGCTGAACGGATTTATCTTATCTTGGTCTTGAATTATTCATGAAGGTCTAGGGAAGGTTTACAAGGTGACAAAAATTCGAATAATTGCCGGAAAAACCCTTAAAACAGCCATGCTAGAGTTGAGCCAGCCCTAGAGCTGTGTTTTGCAAAATCTTAGTAGGCTACATTTAAAATTCAGTAGGAAAAATAATTCTATTCGACGTGTAAATGAAATTATTTAGTTATCCGGCGCGCATTGCTTCGCCAACAACTGAAATAATTTAAAAAATTTTTTTTTTTAAAACAAAAAATTCATCCTCTAACTTTCTTTACTTTACTTAAATGAATTGCTGTTCGTCAGTCCCGCTAAAACTCGAGAACGGCTGAACGGATTTATCTTATCTTGGTCTTGAATTATTCGTGGAGGTCTAGGGAAGGTTTAAAAGTTATACTTTGTGATACTTTGATTAATTACAATTTACGATGCCGAGGAGAACACGACCTGACTTAGGTCGTCGTAGTCAATCAAATGTGCGAAGAGCTACCTCACCTGCTAACCGCACTGATGACCGGAGACAGACAGATCAAGAAAACAGTCGTATTGCTATGTCAGTATTGCGTTCTTTAGTGAGTGACAATGTAGGAGATAGGCTTAGAATGCACCACCTCACAATTTGCAGTTAAAAGTAGGATCAGTTGTCATCATGCTGCGTAACATTAATCAACCTCGACTATGCAATGGAACAAGACTGGCTGTGAAAAGACTGATGAATAACGTCATTGAGGCGACAATCATAAAAGGAAAATACAAAGGAGAGGATGTCTTGATTCCGCGGATACAGATGATTCAAACGGACTTAGCATTCGATTTTAAACGCTTACAATTTCCAGTACGTCTGGCCTTTGCGATGACCATAAATAAATCGCAAGGACAGTCGTTAGAAGTTTGTGGAATCAACTTGGAGTTTTCCTGTTTCGCGCATGGACAATTATACGTCGCGTGTTCGCGCGTCGGAAAACCGTCTTCTTTGTTTATTTACGCACCACAAAACAAAACAAAAAAATATAGTTTATGAGAAAGCTTTAAATTAATTAACAGACTGTATTTTAACATTGTGTGTCTGAGAATATCAAATTTAAACCTTATAAATAGCCCAATTCAACATTACAAATCTTTTTGACAGGAAGAAGTCTGTCGGGTCCGCCGCTGCAACGCGTGGCTGGGTTAGCTAGTTATTATTATATAAATAACAATATAATAAACTTGTTTCGTATTCAAAATGATATATTTATAGCCATTTTATTTGATTGGCATACTTCAAAAATGTCCATGCCATTAATTTCAAATTGTGACAATGGGTATTTCTAGTTGTGCAGCTTATACATACATATCAGCTACAACAGCCAGCCTATGGGTACACATTTATGCATATACACAAAGATGTGCCTGACCTGCGATACGTTTTGCGTTCACATGCAGCCAAATAAGTACACCAAAACGTAAGCAGCAAAAAATCAAACAAGTAAGAGGCTCTAGTCGAGAAATCCCGACTAGGACATACCCTTAACCCGATACTTAACGCTTACAGTTACTTATGTGTATAACATCAGTGACCAAACTTCAAACTGCGATATCTCCGGTGTTTCTTAACCGATTTTGACCAAATTTTAAATGTTCATTATTTTATCAATAGTCTTAAACCTCATTTTCACAATTTTGAAATTGAAGATTTTTTTGTTATCGATCACATGTGTATATCGGACACCAGAAGTGTTATCGAAAATTCAAAACAAACTTGATCTTCTCATGGTATAGGAGAGCTTAAGTTTCAAATTTGAAGTCTCTAGCTCTTATAGTCTCTGAGATCCACGCGTTCATACAGACGGACAGACAGACGGACAGACAGACATGGCTAGATCGACTCGGCTGTTGATGCTGATCAAGAATATATGTACTTTATGGGGTCGGAGATGTTTCCTTCTGTCTGTTACATACATTTGCACAAAACCATTATACCCTTATTTACCCATTTTATGGGTTAAGGGTATAAAAAACAAATGCGGCGGCCAGCACAGAAGTATAAACAAAAGCAGCTGTTCTGTCTACCTACGACCCGCCGTCAGATTTGTTCATGGGCGAGTAAAATTTTTATGCCAGTTCTTTTTACATCTCTGTTAGTATTATATACTCGTTGCTCGGCTGCTAAGTCACTGCGCTGCGTCAGTGGCTTCGTTTGTCGCGTGCCGTCTTCTCTGCCGCTACCGCTGGTTTCTTTGCCAGTCCAGTCGTGGCCTCTGCTTGATGCCCGTATCTAATAGTGCTGCGTGCCTAGCCTTAAATCAGGAGTGCTCAAAATTGCCTTACGGCAGTGCCCTTACCAACACAAGCAAAAGAATACACACGCACACATGTATCGACGCCGTTGTATTGCAGCAAAATAAACACTGAGAGAAAAAAATGTTAATTAAAGAAAATAATAATTTTGGTTTCTTTATTTGTTTATTTTATATAAAAATTTAAAGTTGACTTAGAAAATTATCAATATTTATATTTATTTTTGTTGTAGATAATTTTAATAATGCCTCCAGATGATTATTTGTTATACGGCTTCGGTGATTATTTTTTATTAATTTTAATGTTGAAAAAGCACTTTCACAAATATATGTGCTTCCAAACATCGAATACATCCTCAATATGATGCACCGTAGAGACGGGTATTTTTTGGCACCTTCCAATTTCCAGAAATCAATTCCTTTTAAATTGCTTGTCTTCATTTCCAAGTCACATTGTAGGTCACATAATTCCAATTGAACTTCCGGATTTTGTTCAAGTATGTTGCATGTTATTGGATTAAAAAAAATATCCATACTATTTTTGATATCATCGAAATCGGTAAATCTTTTTCAAAATTAACTTTTAAAGCAATAATATGGTTTTTAAATGCTGTGAAATCATAGGTAGAAATTTTAAATTCATCAAAAACTAATTTTAAGGACGGAAACGAATTTAATTTTTTTAATTGCAAATCAAAGAGAAAAACATCTGTTTTTTTTAAAAATCCTTCAATGGAACCGATTAAATTAAATATGTTCTTATTTTTACCTTGAAGAGAACTGTTAAGGTTGTTAAGGTGTGTTGTAACATCAGTCAAAAACCCAAGGCTAATATTGAATTCTTCCGACTTTATTTCATTTAAAAATTCAAAGTTTGGCATATTGAGATCCAGAAATTCCACCACCTCCTTACGTAATTCAAAAAATCGTTCAAGACATTTTCCCCGACTCAGCCATCTCACCTCCGTGAACATAAGTAGGTCTTTATATTGACTTTCGCATTCCTCAAGAAACATTTTAAGTTTGCGGTGGGTTAATGAATTATGCAGTGTTTAAAATGCTTCAGTCGAAGCAGCAAAATTTACAAATTTTCGACTTATTACTGCTTTGACTGTTTGTAACTGTTTAATATGAGCTGCTGCTTCTGCTTATGCTTCTGAGAAAAACGAAAGTCGC
This sequence comes from Scaptomyza pallida, assembly GCA_018152965.1. NCBI lineage: Eukaryota > Metazoa > Arthropoda > Insecta > Diptera > Drosophilidae > Scaptomyza > Scaptomyza pallida. The sequence goes on from JAECXP010000237.1 coordinate 126,889, forward strand.
AGTCGAAGCAACAGCAAAAAGCGATCTTCGACGAAAAGCAAAGCAACAGCAGCCGTCGCCGTTTGAGAATTTTTGATTTTGCTATGCTTCTGCTTTCGATCAGCAACGCAAGTTGAAGCAGCAGCAACTGCTCGACTTCTGCAAGTCGCCGTAAGTCGCAGTCGCGACTACTGTCTCGACAGACTTTTTCTGCTTATGCTGTTTGATTCTTGATCATTTCATTTTAATGTGTTGTGTTTTATGCATCAGTCTCAATTGAAGCAACAGCGATACAGGAGCTTAACTTAACTATGGCGCATAGTGAAGTTTGGATGCATTTTGAAAATAATGTAGATGAAGGCATAGCTACATGTAAAACATGTAAAAATAAGCTAAAAAATAATAGACTTTCAAATTTAAAAACTCATTTGCTTAAAATGCACAAAATAACTTTCAATGCCGCAAGTGTCGAACAGTTTGAAACGTCGTCGTCAAATTCGTCAATAAAATTAATAAAAACAATCAGAAAAAAAAATTAAAATTGAAGTCAATAAAAAACAACTCCTAAGATCGTATATTGGATTGGTTACAGAAGACAGCATTCCTTTTAATGTTTTAAATTCTCAAAATATGAGAAATATCGTTGACCCAATTTGTGATGGACTTAAAGCCGCCGACGGAAAAAAAATTACATTAAATGCATCAAACTGTAAAAAAACTTTACAAACAGTAGCAAACAATATAAAAGCGCATATAACCACTGAAGTGAGAAATAAATTATTGTCCCTAAAAATAGACAGTGCCTCGCGGCTGACAAGAAACATTTTTGGCATAAGTGCCCAATATATAAGTTCAGCTCAAATAAAATCCCTTATATTGGGCATGGTAGAGCTTAAGGGTGTTGGATCAAGCACAGCCAAAAATCTCGCCGCTGAAGTGCTAAAAGTTCTTAATAAATATAATATAAACTTAAATCAAATAGTTTCAATTACGTCTGACAATGGTGCCAACATGCTTAAGGCAACAAATATTTTATCATATGTTTTTGATGAAAATATTGACGAGGACGACGAAGTCTGTTCTAACGATGAATATTTAAAAAAAATTGAAAATATGGAAAAAGTGCCAAGCGTGCTAATAGGCAATATTCAAGTATGTCGTTGTGCTGCACATACAGCTCAACTGGTTGCTCTCGATGTAACTAAATCGTCGGATATGTTGAAATATCTATTTAACTGTCGTAACATGACAAAATTTATAAGAAAAACCTCAAATGGGTTTCGCGAAATATTTGAGATGAAAGAGCTAAAAATGCCGCAACTAGATTGTCCAACCAGATGGGGATCCACCTACACGATGCTTAAGGATTTGTTAGTGGCTAAAGATGTCTTACTTAAAATTGAGTCAACTAAAAACAAACTCGAAGAAGACAATTTTGAAGTGGATGCATCGTTTTGGGAGTTTATTGAAAACTATTGCTTAGTGTTTAATCCATTGCAGAAAACAATAAAAAAATGCCAAGAGGAGCAACTGCATTATGGAAATTTTTACGCCCAATGGCTTAAGTTAAAAATTTGCACAGAAAAAATTGTTAATGATGCAAGTCACGAAATGACAAAAATGATTGGCGAAAAAATTCTGAGCTCTATAGAAGTGCGATCCAAAACATTATTAAATAATAAATTTCTCATTTCGTGTTTGTTTTTGGATCCTCGTTTCCAACATACACTAACACCACATCAAAAAACAGATGCAGTGTGTCATTTAAAATCGATATGGGATAGAATATGCGATATAAATCCTACTGGCAATTTATGCTCAACACCAAATTCGGGATCATATCAATCCCTGAACCGTTTCTTTGATGAAGAAGATGAGTTGTTAAACGCTTACTTAGTGCAAGGGATCCAAACGGAAGTCAATAGCACTTTCGACGTCTACTCAAAGATTGAAAATCTTCAACTTTCCTTCCAAAGAATCGATGCAGACGTTCTCACATTTTGGAAAGGAAAGCAGTGCACTGACCAGGAGCTATACGCAATAAGTAATGTTTGCTTTGCTGTACCACCAACTCAGGTAAATACGAATTTTTTCATAAATTAATGTTCACAGTTTCATAAGAATGTTTTCTAATAGGTGACGATTGAACGAGCGTTTTCGACGTTAAGACTTGTGCTAACAGATTACCGAAATCGCTTAAGTCAGGAAGTACTAGAGAACATACTGCTAGTTAAGTTGAATCCAAGCTTTCTGGACTCAGCAATTGACAGCTTGTCTCTTTTTGACGATGACGAAGATGAGAGTCTGTGACTTAATAATTATTAAAATATTATTATTATCTATATATATAAAATAGTTTGTCCTAACTGACTGACTGACTGACTGATTGTTGAGAGACCCACAGCCTAAACGATAAGAGCTAGAAGGCTGAAATTTTGACATTATATTCCATTCAGGTTGAAAGTGAGCACTAAGAAAGGATTTTTAATTTGGATTAAATTTTGAACAACTCAATTAATTGCATTAATCACTTTACCTCATTCCAACATCTGGCGCCTCATTGTCGCACAAGCTGTGAGTTTCAACGCCGCCGAGGTTTCAAACAAAAAAAATAAAAAAATGACCCATTCCACTTTTTGTCTCTCTCCGTTATTCTCTTTTCTTCTTTGTGCCTTTGACAATTGTTTTTCGAATTAAGTAGCATTTGTTGTTGTTGTTGTTAGTAAGTGTTGTTGTTGCTTCTTTTTGTTGGTATCATTGATTTAAAACAAATCAATTAAAACATAATTTGTTTTTGTACATTAGAATATGTTACGCGATTGGTTTTACCTACATACTTGCTAATTATCAAACAAAACTTAACACACAAATACCTATTGCCATTGTTGTTTTGATATTATTTTCAAACTGACATTTGTAACTTTAGTTGGTGTTGCAAATGCACATATGTACATACATACACATGTATGTACGTGCATTTTCATTGTTTAGTACCTACATACATATGTATTAACAACAATGCAAGTGCATATATTGGTTAATGCACGCACACATTGTTGCATCTGTATCAAGCTAATATTCATATATACGAGTTGATAAAATCAAAACAAATGAGTTTTTTTCTTTTCTTCTTTGTGCCCATGACAATTGATTTACGACCCCAGCAGCGTTTGTTGTTGTTGTAAGTGTTGTTGTTGCTTCTTTTTGTTGGTATCATTGATTTAAAACAAATCAATTAAAACATAATTTGTTTTTGTACACCAGAATATGTTACGCGATTGGTTTTACATACATACTTGCTAATTATCAAACAAAACTTAACACACAAATTCCTATTGCCATTGTTGTTTTGATATTATTTTCTAACTGACATTTGTAACTTTAGTTGGTGTTGCAAATGCACATATGTACATACATACACATGTATGTACGTGCATTTTCATTGTTTAGTACCTACATACATATGTATTAACAACAATGCAAGTGCATATATTGGTTAATGCACGCACACATTGTTGCATCTGTATCAAGCTAATCTATATATATAAAATAGTTTGTCCTAACTGACTGACTGATTGTTGAGAGGCCCACAGCCTAAACGATAAGAGCTAGAAGGCTGAAATTTTCACATAATATTCAATTCAGCTTGAAAGTGAGCACTAAGAAAGGATTTTTAATTTGGATTAAATTTTGAACAACTCAATTAATTGCATTAATCACTTTACCTCATTCTACCACTCTGGCGCCTCATTGTCGCACAAGCTGTGAGTTTCAACGCCGCCGAGGTTTCAAACAAAAAAATAAAAAAAAAATGACCCCTTCCACTTTTTGCCGTCTGTAGATGTGTCTCTCTCCGTTATTCTCTTTTCTTCTTTGTGCCTTTGACAATTGTTTTTCGAATTAAGTAGCATTTGTTGTTGTTGTTGTTAGTAAGTGTTGTTGTTGCTTCTTTTTGTTGGTATCATTGATTTAAAACAAATCAATTAAAACATAATTTGTTTTTGTACACCAGATTGTGTTACGCGAGTGGTCTTATCTACATACTTGCTAATTATCAAACAAAACTTAACACACAAATACCTATTGCCATTGTTGTTTTGATATTATTTTCAAACTGACATTTGTAAATTTAGTTGGTGTTGCAAATGCACATATGTACATACATACACATGTATGTACGTGCATTTATCATTATTTAGTACCTGCATACATATGTATTAACAAAAATGCAAGTGCATATATTGGTTAATGCACGCACACATTGTTGTATCTGTAGCAAGCTAATCTATATATATAAAATAGTTTGTCCTGACTGACTGACTGACTGATTGTTGAGAGGCCCACAGCCTAAACGATAAGAGCTAGAAGGCTGAAATTTTGACATTATATTCCATTCAGGTTGAAAGTGAGCACTAAGAAAGGATTTTTAATTTGGATTAAATTTTGAACAACTCAATTAATTGCATTAATCACTTTACCTCATTCTACTACTCTGGCGCCTCATTGTCGCACAAGCTGTGAGTTTCAACGCCGCCGAGGTTTCAAACAAAAAAAACTAAAAAAATGACCCATTCCACTTTTTGTCTCTCTCCGTTATTCTCTTTTCTTCTTTGTGCCTTTGACAATTGTTTTTCGAATTAAGTAGCATTTGTTGTTGTTGTTGTTAGTAAGTGTTGTTGTTGCTTCTTTTTGTTGGTATCATTGATTTAAAACAAATCAATTAAAACATAATTTGTTTTTGTACATTAGAATATGTTACGCGATTGGTTTTACCTACATACTTGCTAATTATCAAACAAAACTTAACACACAAATACCTATTGCCATTGTTGTTTTGATATTATTTTCAAACTGACATTTGTAACTTTAGTTGGTGTTGCAAATGCACATATGTACATACATACACATGTATGTACGTGCATTTTCATTGTTTAGTACCTACATACATATGTATTAACAACAATGCAAGTGCATATATTGGTTAATGCACGCACACATTGTTGCATCTGTATCAAGCTAATATTCATATATACGAGTTGATAAAATCAAAACAAATGAGTTTTTTTCTTTTCTTCTTTGTGCCCATGACAATTGATTTACGACCCCAGCAGCGTTTGTTGTTGTTGTAAGTGTTGTTGTTGCTTCTTTTTGTTGGTATCATTGATTTAAAACAAATCAATTAAAACATAATTTGTTTTTGTACACCAGAATATGTTACGCGATTGGTTTTACATACATACTTGCTAATTATCAAACAAAACTTAACACACAAATTCCTATTGCCATTGTTGTTTTGATATTATTTTCTAACTGACATTTGTAACTTTAGTTGGTGTTGCAAATGCACATATGTACATACATACACATGTATGTACGTGCATTTTCATTGTTTAGTACCTACATACATATGTATTAACAACAATGCAAGTGCATATATTGGTTAATGCACGCACACATTGTTGCATCTGTATCAAGCTAATCTATATATATAAAATAGTTTGTCCTAACTGACTGACTGATTGTTGAGAGGCCCACAGCCTAAACGATAAGAGCTAGAAGGCTGAAATTTTCACATAATATTCAATTCAGCTTGAAAGTGAGCACTAAGAAAGGATTTTTAATTTGGATTAAATTTTGAACAACTCAATTAATTGCATTAATCACTTTACCTCATTCTACCACTCTGGCGCCTCATTGTCGCACAAGCTGTGAGTTTCAACGCCGCCGAGGTTTCAAACAAAAAAAAAAAAAAAAATGACCCCTTCCACTTTTTGCCGTCTGTAGATGTGTCTCTCTCCGTTATTCTCTTTTCTTCTTTGTGCCTTTGACAATTGTTTTTCGAATTAAGTAGCATTTGTTGTTGTTGTTGTTAGTAAGTGTTGTTGTTGCTTCTTTTTGTTGGTATCATTGATTTAAAACAAATCAATTAAAACATAATTTGTTTTTGTACACCAGATTGTGTTACGCGAGTGGTCTTATCTACATACTTGCTAATTATCAAACAAAACTTAACACACAAATACCTATTGCCATTGTTGTTTTGATATTATTTTCAAACTGACATTTGTAAATTTAGTTGGTGTTGCAAATGCACATATGTACATACATACACATGTATGTACGTGCATTTATCATTATTTAGTACCTGCATACATATGTATTAACAAAAATGCAAGTGCATATATTGGTTAATGCACGCACACATTGTTGTATCTGTAGCAAGCTAATCTATATATATAAAATAGTTTGTCCTGACTGACTGACTGACTGATTGTTGAGAGGCCCACAGCCTAAACGATAAGAGCTAGAAGGCTGAAATTTTGACATTATATTCCATTCAGGTTGAAAGTGAGCACTAAGAAAGGATTTTTAATTTGGATTAAATTTTGAACAACTCAATTAATTGCATTAATCACTTTACCTCATTCTACTACTCTGGCGCCTCATTGTCGCACAAGCTGTGAGTTTCAACGCCGCCGAGGTTTCAAACAAAAAAAACTAAAAAAATGACCCATTCCACTTTTTGTCTCTCTCCGTTATTCTCTTTTCTTCTTTGTGCCTTTGACAATTGTTTTTCGAATTAAGTAGCATTTGTTGTTGTTGTTGTTAGTAAGTGTTGTTGTTGCTTCTTTTTGTTGGTATCATTGATTTAAAACAAATCAATTAAAACATAATTTGTTTTTGTACATTAGAATATGTTACGCGATTGGTTTTACCTACATACTTGCTAATTATCAAACAAAACTTAACACACAAATACCTATTGCCATTGTTGTTTTGATATTATTTTCAAACTGACATTTGTAACTTTAGTTGGTGTTGCAAATGCACATATGTACATACATACACATGTATGTACGTGCATTTTCATTGTTTAGTACCTACATACATATGTATTAACAACAATGCAAGTGCATATATTGGTTAATGCACGCACACATTGTTGCATCTGTATCAAGCTAATCTATATATATAAAATAGTTTGTCCTAACTGACTGACTGATTGTTGAGAGGCCCACAGCCTAAACGATAAGAGCTAGAAGGCTGAAATTTTCACAAAATATTCCATTTTCGGTGAAAGTGAGCACTAAGAAAGGATTTTTAATTTGGACCACTCCTTCGAGTACCTCCTGAACACCTAAGTCCTTTTTTTTTCTCAACTTTTGTACTAGAGCTATGCTTTTAAATTAATTAATTATTACGAAACTTGGTCAGGACAAGGTGTGAGTTTCAACGTTTTGTTTTTTTGTTATTTCTTATTTGTTTTTTATAACGAGCCATTTGCGCGAAAATAATTAATCTTGAACATCTTTGTATAGTGGTTGATTTGCTTACTTGCTGCTTATCTAACTCAGACGTAACGTCGTACCACACAAACATTGTTGATATACATTTTCGACCAATTAAGCAAAGCACATATGTTAGTTTGTATGTATTTGTAACGTATGGAGGTTTTGGGTATAAAAAGGCAGGCAGAAGGGGTAGGCGCGACATTCAAATTTGTGATGCATATCTGTGGCGGATGGTACCTTTTATCTCCTAATCAAGTTTGGAGAGTCTAGCGCAAAAACTGAGAAAGATATTTTGGTGGGCGGTATAAGTGGGCGTGGCATCCAATATTGCACATTTGTTACGGATGTCACTAACAATGTTTCCAAGTTTGGTGACTCTAGCGCAAAATCTGGGAAAGATATAGAAATTTCAGATGTTACGAGTTGGGTGGAAAAGGTGGGCGTGGCGTATAAAACTTTGATGTAGATCGGTTACGGATGTCGCTAACAATGTTCATACCAAATTTGAAGAGCCTAGGTCGAAAACTGAGAGAGATATAGCGGTGGGCGGTATAAGTTGGCGTGGCATCCAAAATTTGTATGCACACCAGTTACGGATGTCACTACCAATATTCATACCGAATTTGGTGAATCTAGCTTAAAAACTGGCGAAGATACATGCCTTCCGGTTTTAGGGCGGTGGGTCATGTCCCGTTGTTTGGGAGCGTGGAATCCAAAGTTTTCATGCATATCTGTGTCAAATGTCAGCATCCACCTTCATGTCAATTTTGGTGCCTATAGCTTGAAAACTGTAGAAGATACAGGCATTTTTGTTTATAATTGGAGCGGGACTGGGGGCGGAATAGGTGGCCGTGGCATCCGTGGCTGGGGGCGGAAGAGGTGGGCGTGGCATCCAAACTTTCGATGCAGTTTTTGAGGAATGTCATCGGCTATCTTGCCCACAAATTTGGTGACTCTAGCTGCTAAAATGTGAGATATATATATATGTGTTTCATCGATTTGCACATCGAGGTATCGATTTGTTATCGATTTCCCAGGCCCCTGAGGTCGTAGAGCCAAATTTAACACTTTTTCTGACGAAGGTATGTACCAAGATATTTGCAAAGTTGCAAAGCTCTAGCTTTAAGCGTGTTGAAAAAAGTTGCGTTCAAACGGACGAACGGGTGGACGGACGGACAGACACCTTAACGGACATTGCATAAACCCAATATAATATGATACCTTTGGTATCAAAAAATAATGACGCGTCTGATTCTCAACCTCAATGGTGGCGTGAAAAAGAGAATATTTAATACTTTGCTAATATGTTGTTAAACATTAACTAATTTATTTATTTTATATGTATTGCTAAAATTTTGTAAAAACTATTGGCGCAGCGAAGCAAGCGGGTCACTTACTAGTAATATAATATAATAGAAAATTTTTGATATTTTTTAATTATGAACTTTAAAAATGTTATTATTTTTTTATTCTTATAATTTTTAATGAATTTTTTATTTTTTAGTTTTGTTAATTTCTTATTTTATATGTTTTTACTTCAACAAAAAAAAACAATTAATGAATTAAAATATTACGCACAATCAAATTGCCAAACTTTTAAAATTTTTTAGAATACAAGGAAGCAGCAAACAAATAAGCAGCGTACAGCATAAGCAGAAAAAGTCAGTCGAGACAGTAGTCGCGACTGCGACTTACGGCGACTTGCAGAAGTCGAGCAGTTGCTGCTGCTTCAACTTGCGTTGCTGATCGAAAGCAGAAGCATAGCAAAATCAAAAATTCTCAAACGGCGACGGCTGCTGTTGCTTTGCTTTTCGTCGAAGATCGCTTTTTGCTGTTGCTTCGACTGCGACTTTCGTTTTTCTCAGAAGCATAAGCAGAAGCAGCAGCAACATAAATGAAACTGTTTGCAGTTTTTTAAACACTGGAATTATGGCCTCCTCGTATTTTGTTGATAATTTTTACAACAACGTTCATTGTGTGAATATTGTTTGTCCCTTTGGTACACAAGGCTTCCTGATGAATGGCACAATGAAAGGATGGCACACGAATATTATTTTTTATTAATTGCCCAATAAAGCCATTATTTCTCCCCAGCATAGCAGGTGCACCATCTGTGCATACTGCGGATAGTTTGTTGATTCCTTCTTCATCTTTTAATTGTAACCTTTCGGTTACCGCATTAAAAATATCAACTCCCCTTGTATTTTCCATAAGTGGAATAAGTGCGAAAATCTCTTCAGTGACATTGAAATCCTTGTCAACCATTCGAATAGCTATTATTAATTGACTGACGTCAGAAATGTCGCAAGACTCATCCAAAGCGATGGAAAAATAAGAGCAAAACTTCAATTTGTCGGTTAACAACGTATCCAAATAATTGTAAAGTTCTTCAACTCTACGAGTTACTGAACATCTCGACAAATGAACAGTCTCGATTATATCAGCTGATTTTCTGCCAATTTCTCCAAAACAATTTAACATTTCCAGGCATGCCTTCTTAATGAACGGGCCATCGGAAAATGGTTTGCACTGTTTAGCAATAGCTAAGCTAGTTATGTATGACGCTTTTAATGCCGGTTTGTAATTTTTCTCGAAATTTGACGAAATTTTATTTTTTTGCTCATCTATTTCCTCGAAATTAGTTTCAATAAATTGAAGAATTTGTTGCGCATCGAAGTCATAAAATCGCATTAAAAGGTCTTTATAATTGGGAATTAAGCCTTTTGCTGCATCCACCTCATGCATAATCTTAAAATGCCTTTCGAGAAAATAAGTTTTTCCAGCCAACAAAACTTTGTGGCAAATTAAACATTGTTGTTCACATTTAAAATTTAAAGCGAAGTAATCACTTCGCAATGCATCACTCATTTTAAAAAAAAAATCCAATTAAATGCACGTGTCGCTGGTCCACAATAAACTTAAATCAAATTCTTTCAAAAACGCACAAGTAAAATTTCAGTGCAGAGCCGAGAACAAGACAACAACACTTTGCATTGTGAGTTGAGGAAAAAAAAAAAAATTCAATGGAATTGTTGTTGGCTTGGCTCGATACGCACAGCGACACAAAGAGTAGAAAAAAAAATGCAATGGAATTGTTGTTGGCTTGGCTCAATACGCACAGCGACACAAAGAGGAATTGGCGTGTGCCCTAGGAAGGTATGGCATGTGCCGCTCCGTATGCTATGTGCCAAAACAAAAACAAATGTGCTCGTGTGCCATAGCATTGAGCACTCCTGCCTTAAATATACCCTGTCCCTTAAATATAAATACTTTTCTTATGTTTTACTCCTCCACGGCCTGTAATAGTTTTAAACAAAACTCTTAATCCTATTGGTACCTTCGTGGTGCATTTCATTATACTTAAATACTACTATAAATGTTGCGAAGGAGTTTACTCCTTCACAATTTGTAAATGATTTAACAAAGTTTAATATATATAGATATACATTTATGTATAAATATATCAATGTGAGTATAAATGTATTACCCTTTTGTTTTAATGAGTCTCGACTTCATATATATATGTTTTCATAATTTTTTATAGACTTTAAAATGCCCTTGTGTAGATGAAGTCGAGACACATTAAGAAAATAGGGTAACACATTTATTCATATGTAAATCTTGATATATATATATATATATATATATATACAAATTTTAAAATAAGGGAGCACGCAAATACATAAATGTACACACAGAAAAAAAACATTGTAAATCGTATAATTAACACTTACAGTCAAAATTGTATGGCAATGATTTTCGACTAATGTGTGTTATTTTCATTTTGAAAAGTGCAATTTTAAAAACAATTTTTAAAAGTAAAATTTTGATATCAAAAAAATAATATTTTTGTTTTAAGGTGCCAACATTTTACATTTGACAATGAAGAATTTTCGATTCAAGTATTTTTCATATTTAAATAAAGCATTATTTACTTTAAATTAATTGTAAATAGTATTTGAATCGAAAAATAACCATTTTACAATCTAAGTTATCCGATATTAAAACCAAGGTGACTAATTTTTAAAATGAAAATAAAAAATTGTTTCTTTTAAAAATCAGGCATTTTTCGATAAAAAGTTAATATACTTTATTTTATTACTATTGATTTTTAAAATTAAATTTTTTTTATTAAAGTATTATTTATTTTGAAAATAATGTTTTAATTCTTTTACTTTAAATCTTTTACACCTTATTTTAATTAACAATTATTTATCGTTTCCAACCGAAGAATATAACTTTCATGTGCATCCAACAATGTTATTTTCTTTTTCTTTCCTTCTCCTGTTTACTAGCTGTTTGAAGGTATGACAGATTGAAGCAAGCTTATCAAAATATAATCTTACGAATCTGTTTTCAAAGAAAAGTTAAAAAAAAAAATATTAACAAATTTGTATGTAGACAATAAATTAAGGTCTTCTGTTATTATCAATATAAGCTGGAAGGTTTAATTGCAACAAAATATTTTTGCAGTCTTCGTTGTGAATATTAGTTTTATATTATACGACAATCTTTTCCTCAAAAGCGTCCTATTTCGCAGATAGAATCGATTCTTTTCCTGGGAATATAATGTTAATATCAAGGTTTATCTGCAATTTTAAAAATATTTTAAAGTTTTAGCTTTATTTATTAGTTTTATTATACTAACCAAATCGACTGCACGACTATCTGCGTATTTGGGCCATTCCTTTAAAAAATCTTCAGGCGAAAACGATTTTAAATCACATTTACGCAATTGATAAGTTTAAGTCCATTTATCCCAAACTATGTCCCAATCAGAAACATCTCGTTTTAAATCAGCCTTGTATCCAGTACACAAAACGACATCAAGTTCTGGCTTCAACTCAATTTCTTTAAACGATGCTTTCTCAGACGACGCACACAATCTCATGCGTTTCGATCGCGTGTTTATGTATTTTGAATAAAGCTTTCCTTTTGGGTTTTCTTTTCCAGACCGAGGAATAAAATAAAACTCCTAAGAATATTTCTATTAGCTTTAAAATATTAACTATTGTTAGAAGTAAACTTGCTTTTGAATCCAGCTCACTCGAAAAATTTGCAATTATCTGATTGACAACACCAGAGAATTCGCAAGTTTTAATGGACAGTTCGCGAATGTTCGCCTCCTCAACAATCATTCAGATGATCTGATCTCTGTGGTAATTGGTCAGATGTTGTTTCGTGTCGTAGTACTTTAGTATTGCTTTGCCTCTGGAACAGCTTTGTAAAATATGGGCAACGCTCTAAAGTTGGGAGTATATATATTATAATTAAATTTTAATATTTCTGATGTTTTATTTATTTATTTATTTATTTATTTATTGTCAACTAATATCAGTCGACATAAAAATTGAAATTAAATCAAATTAAAAAGTAGAGCTTAAGCTACAAAAATGTTTAAGATTAATGAACAAAATTTAAAATTAAATCAGTAAACAAACTGGAATGAAATGAAAAAGTTTAAAAATTAAAATATTCTGGGGAATTAACAAAAATTTAATTTAATGATCCAACATTTGTTGCAAGGATTGGGAAAAACCCAGAAAAACCCAATCAGATCATAAGATTAGTGATTAGTGACTATGACTAGATAAGTAAAGCAGTATGGATCTTTTTAGTATGGGAATGGAGGCCTCAAAGGAAACAAGTGAAAACATCTTATTGTAGTCTGCGCACACTACTCGAAACGGTTCATGCATTAGATAGTTAGTAGAGCAACGATCAAGGTTAATAGGTACAAAGTTACGAGAAGATCTAATAGGGACAGATAAGTTTATTCGACTTAATAAAGTAGGTGAGTCGATTTCACCATTGAGCAGATTAGTAACAAATAAAACTCCATGCATAGTTCTACGGTTTAAAAGAGAAGGAAGGTTAATTAATAGAAGTCTACTTGAATACGAAGGCAAATCAACTCCGGGAACCCAGTTAAAACTTCTAAGTGCAAATAAAAGAAATTTCTTCTGAACAGATTCGATTCTATCCTGATGAATCTTGTATTGCGGAGACCACACACAAGATCCATATTCAAGGATGGGACGCACTAGGGATGTATAAAGTGTTTTAGTAGTGTAGGGATCGTTAAACTCTTTCGACCACCGCTTGATGAAACCAACGACACTGATGGCTTTATTAACCATGCACGATATATGAGAATCAAACTTTAATTTTGGGTCAAGAATAATACCCAAATCCTTCATTTCTAATACGCGATCGAGTGGTGAGCCATCAAGCAAGTACTGAGCAGTATGAGGAGTACTTCTACAGAAAGACATTACTTTACATTTAGAACAATTTAAGTTAAGTTGGTTAAAGTTGCACCAATCAGATAGTGCACTAAGATCAGACTGTAGTAAGTTACTGAGAGAAGGTTCATTATAGGACAAACATAATTTAACGTCATCCGCAAACATGTACACGTGCGAGTTAGATATTACTGCAGGAAGATCATTAATAAAGAGATTAAATAATAAAGGCCCAAGGTGACTACCTTGGGGGACACCTGATGATACATTAATTGGTTTAGAGACAGATGATTTAAAGACAACTTTTTGTGTACGGCCACACAAGTACTCGGAAAGCCAAGAAAGGAGATTAGTTGGGAGCCCAATAATGTTTAATTTATGAAGCAAAAGTTGATGACTAACAGAATCAAATGCCTTACTAAAATCGGTATAAATGACATCAGTTTGCATTTTGCTTTGAAATCCTTTAATAACAAGCGATGTAAATTCTAGAAGGTTGGTGGTAGTAGATCTACGCTTTACGAAACCATGTTGATAAGGCGAAATAATTGCACTACATGAGTGTTGCAATTGGGAGCAAATAAGTTTTTCGAAGACTTTCGGAATGGCAGACAATTTCGAAATCCCTCTATAATTTTTAACATTGGACTTGGAAGAATTTTTATGAAGTGGAATAATAAAAGATTGCTACATATTACATATCAGGGAATACTGAAGATTCAACAGACAATTTAAATAATTTTAGTAAAGGTTTGCATAGTGTATCAGCACAATATCTAAGTACACAACCGGGCACTCCATCAGGACCAGGCGAGAAGCCAGGTTTGATCAGGTTTAGGTCACTTAGCAGCGAACACTCAGTTAAGACCGGGGCAAATATGCAATTTGATGTTTGAATTTGGAAGGGATAAGTATTACTAGAACTATGAGAACTCAAAGAATAAACTGATTGAAAATATTCAGCAAATAGATCGGCCACAGCCTGATCCGTACTTGCTTTCGTATTATCAAGAAAAACTGAGGATGGCAGGCTGGAGGATTTACGTTTAGAGTTAACAAATTTATAAAACTGTTTAGGATCTCGAGAGAAATTCATTCTACATTTATTAAGATAGTTATTATAGCAGGATGAGTTAACAGAGAGAAAATTAGACTTTGCTATAATATAGGTTGATAAGTCAATAGTATTTCCCGATTTTCGGAATTTTTTATAAGATCTTGTCTTCACATTTTTTAGTTTTGATAATTCCCTTGTAAACCAAGGTGGTTTGTTATCACTTGAGGAGTGACAGAGGGGAACACATCTGTCCAAATGCGAATTCAAGGTCTCATAAAATATGGCAATGGCAGTTTCTAAATCACTACAGGAATAAAGCTGAGACCAATTAGTTGCATTCAAAAGTTGATTTAATTTAGTGAAGTTAGTCTTACGGAAACAACGTGATTTTGCAGAAATATAAGTATTAGAGTTAGAGTTAAGTATTTCGAGGGAAAGTTCTAAAGTTGGATGGTAAGAGTCTTCCGGCTGCACTAAGGGGGGTACTCTGTTTACCTTACAACAATCAACATCAGAAACAAATACTAAGTCTAACATTCTACCACTACAATTAAGTATATCGCTTACTTGTGATAGCCCCAACTCCAGGATACCATCTATAAAATCATCAGATGTGGTTGGTAATTGTGTGGAAGATGAGTCACACGCAGACCATCCCACATTTGGCAGATTGAAATCACCAACCACAATTAGATGATCCATGTCTAACAATAAGGACGAAACATGTTGCAAAGCATTTAAATGGGACGAATAAATGTTAGTATCACAATTAGGAGGAATGTAGGAACATGTAATAAAAAGTGAACGACTACCATAAGATATTCTAACACATACAAACTCTGTATCCGGAAGATCATTGGATTGAATTTGTTCAGAAGAAATGCAGGAATCAACAGCGATGAGAACCCCACCACCCTTACGGGTTGTGCGATCACATCGGTATAAGTTATATTTATTTGGAAAAACAGAGTAATCAGAAATATCAGGTTTTAACCAGGTTTCAGTAAGAGCAACTATTTGTGAATCAAAGGATAGGCTATTAACGTAAAGTTTTGAAAGTTTAGTATTAAGGCCTCTTACATTTTGATAGGATAGACTAATTACTTCAGTTAGTTTTTTGATACAGACGTAGAAGGAAGTGAGTTACTAATAGGGATGGCACTACTAGTATTACTGTTAGTGTTATTGCTATTTCGCCTGTTAACATACTCTTTCACGAGAATGTTCGGCGGCCAAAACTTTTCAGAACTAATTGTCGAGAAAAGTTCAGGCGGCACACTCAACTTGAACGAAGATATGTTACGAGCGTGTTTAAATTTAAACTTTTCAACAACAATTAACGGGGAGTCGATATTACTTTTAATATAGGCACTAACATCTTCTGAGGAGGTATCAGATGCTAGCCTAGATACAAAAATATATTTTCTAGTAGGGACAACTACAAGCGGCTTAGGTGCTGCAGCTACGCTACTAGGAATGGTTAATCGAACATTAGAACAAGACGGTTCAACAACAGGAACGTGTAAGGGGGTAATATTACCACCGGGCAGTATCGGATTATTTGCCGGTGAGTTAAATACCATTAACGGGCCCGCGATTGGATTTGGGCTATTCATGCTAGCAGCCAGAAGTGGCTTAGGCAGGACAAGAGGGGCAATAGGAGGGCAAGAGCCCGAAGTCTTTTTGCGCTTTGGAGAGTCGTCAAGCATCTTCCCATTTTTAAATTTTAATTCGAGGTCTTTAAAATTGGCATGAAGATTGTCAAAAGCAAGATGCACAGCTTAAAAACAATTATAGGACTGCCTCATGTATTTTGACATCTCCTTCTCAACCACATTGCAGGCATCACAAAACCATTTAAGGCCAGAGTCAGTTCCTAAACAGTCTTTGATTTTGGCAGTGAAACCTGCACATTTTAAGTGGATCGTGTTATCGCACATCCTACATACGATGAAATCAGCGCTGGTTGCTGTAACAATTTTACAGTTCTTACTGCAGCAGACAAACATTTTATTAAAAGTTAATAAAATAAAATAAGGGCAAATTAATGTGCTTGATCAAAGCAAAGTAGGTGAAAGAATGTAAGCGTAGCAACGAGCGCAATATAACGGACAATAGTGGGAGAGCGCTTGAGTATAATAGCGCTTGAGTGAAAAGAGCGCGTAGGCAGATAAACCGCAAGAACTGTGAAATAGAGCGAGAGAGAACTGAAACTGGAGAGCAAGAGTGCGTTAATAGGTAATTTTTGTTAGTAAACGAAAACAAACGAAAGCAAGCGAGAGCAAATATACGTATGTATGTATGTATGTATTTTCAAGACAAAGCAGCGTCCGCTTGACTGCAAAATAAAATAAGTTAAATGTTTAAGCAAAGTAACTTTAAACACATAAATCCGTACAACGTATATCTGCGATCACTATTTAGTATGATTACCACAATTAAACCAATTAATGCACAGCACAAACACTCGAAAAATAATTATTTAGCAGGAGCACTCAAAAATACAACCGTCACCAACGAAAGTTAGTTATGTTACCAAAGGCTTATACATACTATTTAAAGTTGGTGTTACCTTAGACTGCGTTGATATAGTGTTGTCGTCAATATTAAACTGTGGATTAGTGCACAAATAAGAGTTAATTTATAAATAATGTTTTATTAATGTGTTCGGTATTGAGTACAAAAAGGTTAAAATTCGTACCTCTTTCTTTCACCAACTAAACAATTTTACGCAGAACTCAGCTCTAAGCCCCACGCTTGGTATGACGTCTTTTATATCGTCCACAGAAATATACTTTAACGAATGATAACTAATATCATGAGCTAAAAATTATAAATATAGACTTTTTTTACAACTCGATTTTAATTATGCTTGCTTCATGGCGAAATGATATCGCTAACATGACAAGATTTCATACTTACATTTTAAATCATCATATGCGCGTTCCAAGTTGAATGACTTTAGCAGGTCCATTAGCAGTACATCATCCTCAGTCGCCATTTGTGCCTGTACGTGTATGCAAGAAAAGAACTACAACTATTTAACTGCATACATACATACATATGTTCTAAAATTTCTTTCAGCAAATTTAAGTTAGCTAGCATCACCGACAAAATATATAATAGACGCGTCAAAGTGCTCATACTCACGTGAACAAAAACTATCATAAGCCTGGCGCCACGTCTCTCTCGGGTGTTGAGAGAGGCCAGCCCATGATGAAATAACATAAGGTGGTCTCGTCGGCAAAAGACATCCACTTATTGTATGCTTGCAATAAGTGCGAGTGAAAGGAACATAGTTAATAGTGTCGTATTGAGTGTGAGTGAGGCGGCAATGTGTTTGTTGATTAACCCTTCGCATACGTGCACTGAAATAAGTGGATACTTCGTAAAACTTCGGCTCCGACGAGACCACCTTATGTTATTTCACCATGGGCCAGCCCATGATACAATTAATACGGTAGTGTCATCCGAGAGTGTGCTCTCTTTTTTTTCGGTACTAGTTGTACAAACTGTCACAACAAAGCAACCAAAATGTATCGGCCGCATACATATAACAAAACACTATCTATACCTTACTCTATCGCACTTGCAAAACAGCCCTTTAATAGACTCGAGAGAGTAAAATTAAGAGAGCAGCTTAGCCCTCTCTTTCGCACTCGCACATTATATGGCAAGTACGGGCTGTCTCGGATCATGGTGAAATAACATAAGGTGGTCCCGTCGGAGCCGAAGTTTTACGAAGTATCCACTTATTTCAGTGCACGTATGCGAAGGGTTAATCAACAAACACATTGCCGCCTCACTCACACTCAATACGACACTATTAACTATGTTCCTTTCACTCGCACTTATTGCAAGCATACAATAAGTGGATGTCTTTTGCCGACGGGACCACCTTATGTTATTTCACCATGTCTCGGATGACACTTCCATTAGTAATTGTATCATGGGCCAGCCGAACGCAATGCGCCGCTCAATTTGCAGGCGTAGCGTGGCGCTAGGAAATTACAAGGCATTGTTGTGCTGGCTTTCGCTGCGAGCACAACAAAAAACCCACCCCTTTATGTATGCGCTGCTATGCCAGCGATCCCATGGTACAATTATACATGGTAGTGTCATCCGAGACAGCCCGTACTTGCCATATGATGTGCGAGTGCGAAAGAGAGGGCTAAGCTGCTCTCTTAATTTTACTCTCTCGAGTCTGTTAAAAGGCTGTTTTGCAAGTGCGATAGAGTAAGGTATAGAACGTGTTTTGTTATGTGCAGCTATGTCCAAGCTGAGAGAGCTGTGTGAGAGAGTTTGTTGTGACAGTTTGTACAACTAGTACCGAAAAAAAAGAGGGCACACTCTCGGATGACACTACCGTATTAATTGTATCATGAGCGATCCTACGTATACACACATACATATATATGTATATACATATGCACGCTTTTGCCAGTGCGTCTGTTTGTGATCTGCTTCAAGTGGACCTAGCCGAAAATTAGCAAAAACAACATAAGAACGTATGTATACCTACATACATATATATGTATGTGTGGGTATACGTCAGCATTTGATTTCATATTGTCGGACTCTGGCTTTGAAGCGATTTTTGATATTTTACTTTTTCTACTCTTCCTAACTTTTTTTTTCTATGACACTTGTAAGTAACTTTGTCATCGCAGCTACCGTATATACAGCTGCGGTCAAAATAATAGTAGTGCCAACAGGCAACATTTTTAAGCTTCGATATATCATTTGTATATTAAAGCTTTTGTTTTCTGTCTTTGTCAGATCATAGTATTGGCAAAGCTTTTTAAAAAATTAACCGTTAGAATATAAAAGCTTTTTCTATTTCAGAGTTGCTTTTGTGTTTTGTTGACCACGCTAAATTTTGTGCAGTCAAAATAATAGTAGTGCGCTGGTTGCAGCTGAAAAAAACGCAAATTAACCCGGCAGAACACTCAATTAAGAATTTATTTAATTAATTTGATTATTTGGAAGACAATTTATAAAGTTTTATTTTATTGAAGTTGTTGCAATGGGGCGTGGCAAGCATTGCACAATTGAGAAGCGTGCACTTAAAAAAAAAAATTGATTTCAGAAGGGAAAACATATAAGGACGTTCAAAATTTGATGAAATGTTCTCCTACCATGATCAGGAACGCGATTAAGAACTCTCCAAAAAAAGAAACACGTGGCAGACCTCGTTCAATGTCTCGGAGATCAGCAATTAGAGTGATCAGATTTGCGAAGCGTGACCCGTTTGCTCTTGCTACCGTTATAAAAAAGGAGTTGAATATGAGCCAAAGTGTGAAAACCATTCGTAGATGTTTGCGAAGTAATAAACTAAAGGCAAGAAGCCCGAGAAAAGTCCCGCTTTTTAAAAAAATACACGTACAAAAACGATAACGGTTTGCCAAAGAGCATTTGAACTGGCCTATTGAGAAGTGGAGGAACATTTTGTGGTCAGATGAGTCAAAAATTGTTTTGTTTGGTGGCCGAGGATCTCGACAATATGTAAGGCGTCCACCAAATACAGAATACCAGCCTAGATTCACTTGCAAAACAATCGAGCATAATGATCTGGGCGTGTTTTTCGTATTATGTTGTCGGACCCATATATTGGATTAAAACTATTATGGATAGGCACCTATACGTTAAAATACTTGAGGACGTTATGCTCCCGTATGCTTCGAAAGACATGCCGTTTATTTGGAAATTTCAACAAGACAACGACCCGAAGCATACTAGCAGAGCTGCCAAGGAATGGTTTGCATCCAAGAGGGTTGACGTAATGGAGTGGCCCCCACAGTCCCCTGATCTAAACCCAATAGAGCATTTGTGGGCTGATGTGAAGAAGGAAGTTGCCAAGCATCAACCAACAAATAATAACCCCCTTTGGGTGACCGTCAAGACCTCCTGGAACTCAATTCCTCCAGAGAGATGCCAAAATCTTGTCAATTCTATGATCTGTCGTTGTAAAGCGGTTATTCAAAACAAAGGCTTTACAACCAAATACTAAAATAATTATTTATGAAGCCCCTTTTTATAAAATTACTATTTACTACAAAAAAAATTTGTTAGTCTTTTTTTTCTTTAAAAAAAAAGATGAAATATGAAATATGAATCACTACTATTATTTTGACCGCCAATTTTTCAGGGTATTACACAAAAAAAAATGTTGTGTCTAAATAATGAAATATTATTAAATTTTTATTTCCCTACAATATTAACAATATAATAAGGTTTTCTAAAAAAAATAAAATAAAAATTTAGATTCAATATAAAACATATATATATTAGGTTTTTAAGGATCATTACTTGCACTACTATTATTTTGACCGCAACTGTATGTTCAAGAATGCACAAAGGTTCAAAAAGAGTATTTACGAGTGCATTTGTGTCAAGATCTAAAAATGCTTGTGTGCGTTCATGTAGGTAGAGAAAGGGTTTACATGCGTTTGTCTACATGTGGTAATGAACTGCGAATACCCTTTTTGCAGATCAGATGTGAAACCACATAAAAACGATGCATGCATACTTACAAAGGGTATTCGCAGTTCATTACCACATGTAGACAAACGCATGTCAACCCTTTCTCTACCTACATGAACGCACACAAGCATTTTTAGATCTTGACACAAATGCACTCGTAAATACTCTTTTTGAACCTTTGTGCATTCTTGAACATATATACGGTAGCTGCGATGACAAAGTTACTTACAAGTGTCATAGAAAAAAAAAGTTAGGAAGAGTAGAAAAAGTAAAATATCAAAAATCGCTTCAAAGCCAGAGTCCGACAATATGAAAACAAATGCTGACGTATACCCACACATACATATATATGTATGTAGGTATACATACGTTCTTGTGTTGTTTTTGCTAATTTTCGACTAGGTCCACTTGAAGCAGATCACAAGCAGACGCACTGGCAAAAGCGTGCATATGTATATACATATATATGTATGTGTGTATACATAGGATCGCTGGCCTAGCAGCGCATACATAAAAGGGTTGGGTTTTTTGTTGTGCTCGCAGCGAGAGCCAGCACAACAATGCCTTGTAATTTCCTAGCGCCACGCTACGCCTGCAAATTGAGCGGCGCATTGCGTTCGGCTGGCCTCTCTCAACACCCGAGAGAGACGTGGCGCCAGGCTTCCGATAGTTTTTGTTCACGTGAGTATGAGCACTTTGACAAGTCTATTATATATTTTGTCGGTGCTTTAATGCTCGAATAGACGCGGATACATTGCTTTCAATTATCAATAAGCTGCACATACGAGGGTATCCCGTTGTTGCAATTGTTTCAGATTTGGGCGCTGGAAATCAAAGATTATGGAAAGAGCTTGGCATATCAGAGAGTAAGTGTCTTATTGCAATTAATTCAAAAGAGAAATTTAAAACATTTCTTGTTTTAGCAAAGACCTGGTTTAGCCATCCAGCGGATGGAGACTTGAAGATATATGTTTTTTCGGATACTCCACATCTGATTAAATTGATCCGTAACCACTACATAGATTCTGGATTGGTCATCAACGGAAACCGATTATCCAAGGCCACAGTTCAGCAAACAATTAGCCACTGTGCAAAATCAGATGTGTCAATATTATTCAAGATCACCGATAATCACATCAATATTGGTTCTCTGGCTAAACAGAAGGTGAAATTGGCAAAACAACTGTTCTCTAATACAACCGCCAGCGCCATTAGACGATGCTATGCGTTGGGCTATGAAGTAGAGAATGCATGTGAAACCGCTGATCTGTTCAAAATCATTAATGATTGGTTTGACGTACTCAATTCAAAACTTTCAACAGCCAATTCCATTGAAGCGACGCAGCCTTATGGCCAACAAATTGATGTGCAACGAGGCATTTTGGCGAAAATGTCTGAGCTTATGCGCACGGATATACTTGGCAAAGCTCATATGCTGCCCTTCCAAAAAGGAATTTTGGTTAACAACGCATCTCTTGATGGGTTGCATGGATATTTGGCTGAGAGGTATGCAATTCGGTTTATCTTAACAAGTCGTTGAAACCAAGACATTGTGGAAAATTTTTTTGGCGCCATGCGATCTAAAGGTGGACAGTTCGACCATCCAACTCCACTTCAATTTAAGTATAGGTTAAGAAAATATATAACAGGTATGACAAAGTTGAAACATTCAATTACAAAATAATTGATTTTAATAATACTAACTGTCAAATGTTTAGCTCTATGTTTCAGCCAGAAAAGTTTTAGTCGTGATTGTTTGTAGGTTTGTTCTGTGTTCTGTATTTTGTGTTGTGTTTTGTCAATTATAATGTTTTTGTTTATTACTTTTATAATTTTTAATAATCTTTATTTTTATTTAGCCAAGAATACTGAATTGTTGTCAAACAATCAAAATGTCAATGAAGACAATTCTGACACTTGGTTGAACCTAGATATAAGTTCCCAAGCAGACAAAAGTCAACACAAGGACAGCGACTTAGAAGATTTTGCGGTAGATTTAGGTAACAGCGTAGCACCGGAATGTGATTTAGACGAGTTAGCGGAAGATGCTATTGAGTACCTGGCAGGCTATGTCATCAAGAAACTACGACTATCGAATGAGTTTGCCGAAAATTCTACATTTACGTACGTAGATGAGGTCTCGCATGGTGGTCTCATAAAACCTTCTGAAGAATTCAAAAACAAACTTAAAGAGCTCGAAAATATATTCCTATACATTAATAAGGAACACTTTAATATAACAAAAAATGTTAAACAAAAATTGTTAATGGCTGCAGAAAATGTAAATATTAATTTAGATATAAAAGCATTTTATTTTAAGATAAGAATTTATTTTAGAATTAAGAATCTTAACAAAAAGATATTTGTGCAAAAACAAAAACAACAACTTGTTTCAAATTCAAAATTATTAAAAATTAAATTATAAAAAAATCAACTCATTTTATTATAACAGGCGAAATAAAATACCATGGTCCATCTAAGGGTTAATCAACACGCTACTTTGAGGTTTCACTCACACTTACTACGCTTAGCCCTTTCACTCGCACTTATTATAGGTATTGTTAACGGACACGTTTTGCCGATGAGACCACCTTATATTATTTCATCATGGCTTTGATTAAAGGCCTGTTTACCCAAAATTTAATTTAATTTAATTTATTTTTAATTTAATTTAATTTAATTTAAGAAAATGTATGCGTTTACCCAAAATTTAATTTAATTTAAGGAAACAGTGTGTAAAGCGTGTAAAATTATGTTAGCAGTGTTGTTAACACTCCGTTACATTTTGAATTGGTATTCAAACACATTTTTACTTGAGCTCATGGCAATATATAAGCCCAAACTTATCTTTTTTAATTATATTTTTAAAGTATTTTGACATTTTATCACACAACAAACATGATTTTCAACTAAAATAATAAGCTTATGCTTGTTCATTTAAATATTTGAATATGTAAACGTTTTGTACAACACTTTTTGATCAGCTGTTTTGTATTTTCAAGCTTACCAACACCGAAAAGATTTAAGAATCTGCAACCTGCAGGTTCGGAACTAAACTAAATTAAATTAAATTAAATTAAATTTTGGGTAAACGCTCACATAGAGTTCACATAGGTTTGATTGAGTCAGCTGACTGTTAAATTAAATTAAATTAAATTAAATTTTTGGGTAAACAGGCCTTAAGTGCGTGAGTTATGATTAAGTACAGCATAAGTTGGTAGTTTTAATATTTATTAATAATAAAATGAATACAGAAGTGCTTATTTCCTTTTGATGTCTGAAACTCGACTGAAATGGTTTCTAAGTGCAAGTCGATATATAAGGCTTGGGATCGACAAGCCGTTGTCGATCCCAAGAATTCTGGTGGGCGTCTCGGTGCAGCGTCAGCGATTTCGCAATCGCTGTGTTGCTGGTTGGCATAAGTACGCTGTGCTACATTGTATGTAGCCTGGTCAGCATTTATGCAGGATGTTGAAATGGGTCGGCGGCGGCGACTACTCCAGTGGCGTAGTTGCATAGTTGTTGATATTCAGAGGGGGACAAGTCAGTGGTGGAGTCGATGTGGCTTGGACGGGGGTACCGTGACGGTAACTCGTGCGAAGGAGGTACAGATATTAAGCTTTTTGGTTGACTTGCAGAGCGCGCGCATAAATAAGAGAGTTAGCGTAAATGGCCCATTACAAACAGATACAGCGAGATTTTAAAATAATTTGTCAGCAAGCGCCTATCATAAGAGCGACTCTCTCTTAAGCTGCCTCTTTGGGGTTTGAACCAAGAGCGGGACTCACACGTAAGACGCAGCATGCATAGTTTCGCTCAACGCTATGAATTTTTTCAAGAATCACTTGTATAAGCAGCATAAGTTTAAGTTTAAGTTATGTGCGTCTGAGTGATACGTGTACGCAGCAGTCTTTCACATAAACACACATTCGCTCTTTTATTGGAGTTTATGTTTCGCGTTGCGTTTGCTGTTCCGTTACTTGTAAAAGGGAGTAAGCGCTAATGCTAATACAGTAAACCATGAAGTACAATCTGGAAAAAGTCTAAGTGGCCGAAATCGTCAGAAGCTATTTTAGAACACTTGGGTTCTTCATTGCTTTTGCCAGTCGTAACACGGTGGAATTCGTTGTACGAAGCTGTCAAAAAACTTATGTCGTACAAGTCGAAGTTTAACGAATTTTGCGATAAGCTGAGCTTGGGACACTTCAGACAAGGAAATATCTAACAAAGGCTCTGAACTTTTTTTCAGGGAGTGAAAAACCTCCATTATGGTAATAGTCGCATACTTGAAATCTTTAACTTTTAAATAATAATGTTATCATTTCATTCAATATAGGCTATTTAATTCCAACGCTAATCACGTTCAGCAATAGGCTGCAAAAGCTGTCATAAAATGAGGAGCTGCAGTCTTTTGCTTCTGTGATCAATAAAATTAAGCAGAAGCTGAGAAACAGGTAAAGGTTTTGAAGAAACTTAACTCCGAGTGCACGAATGAAAAGTTTTGCATTATCGCGTTGGACGCTGTTTACACTTTTCATGCAAAGCATACGAATGTATTAAGTTCCGACACGACGATGCAAAATAGCAATATTGTTCCAGATGTCGCCCAACACTTTGACTTCGACGATGGTGAGTACATTTTTCTATTTGCTTGAAATGCATGAAAATTAATATTGAATTTTTTTGCAGATGATGAAAATGATGCAGGTCCCTCTTCGAAAGGTAATGAAAGAAATGCCCAGCGTTCGATTATTTGCCATCAACTTTTCAGCTACTTGAATTAAAATTTCACCACTGAAGATGGTTGGCAAAAAAATTGACTTTTAATGGAAACAGCAATTGTGTTCAATACGCCAACATCATCAGCGCTAGTTGAACGCCTGTTTTCTTTTGCTGGCATTATAAATGGTCCCAGGCGGCAATCATTATCTGATTTTTCCTTTGAAAAACTAGTTTTAATGAATGCGATCGCCGAATTTGTAGTGTAAAGTTAATTAATGTTTAATGTAAAGTAAATTGAAATTATTTTTTTGTGATTCGTCACGAAACTTTTATGTATTAATGTTGAAATTTATTTGTTTTTTTTTTTAATGAAAAATAGTCACAATTGGTCAAAAATAATTAAAAATAGTCACAAAAAGTAAAAAGTAATCAAAAATAATCAAAATAATCAAATATAATCAATTAGATTATTTTTGATAATTTTGATAATTTGCGATAGTTTCAGATTATTTTTGATTTTTTGTAATCGTAATAATTATATATTTGTGTAAAACCTAAAATAGTCGTAATGTAATGACTAGTTCAACTTTTCAACTAAAATAATTTAACTACTGACTACAATTAGTAATCACCCATTCTGCAATTTCACCAATTGATCATTTGGGTATATTGTATAACAATATATTCAAAAATATTCATCAAAACTAAATAAAATGGCTTTTTTTCTGGCTATTTATGAATTTAAGGTTTTTGGAAGCAGGTTTGGAAGGTTACTTTAGCACTTTATTGCCCAGAAGAGTTGGTAGCACTGCCCTTAACCCTTAAGTATGTAACAGACAGAAGGAAGCATCCCCGACCCCAAATGCAAAGGATATTATCACGCCAGCTAATCGACTTTGGCACGTTAATTTTGTCGCCTCTGCGGCTCGCGTAAATGATAATCGCATCATCGACAAAATCTTCCCAAATTTCTTCCAATGCAGAAGCGACTCCTGCATGTTTAGAAACACCTGAAATAATAATTTACAAATGTACTAAAATTACCACAAAATGCATTCTATCCAATATACCTTCAATTGCCTCTATATCCTGAATAGCTTGGAATGCTTTCCATTGCAAAAGGGAGGACTTCACGCTTTTAAAAGGCATTTTCTATTTATTTTCTACCAATCACTCTCTCAAACTACACTCACATTAACCTTTGCTTTCATTTATCAAGCCAACCAGTGCTTGCCTTAAAATTGATGTTTTTAATAAAAATCAAAAATAAGAGTAATTATATGATTTTTATTTTTTGCTTACAAAATAATTTTTATTGTTGATTTTAATAAAAAAAATAAAAAAATAACTGTTATGAAAAAGTCTTTTAAATAAAAAGCAGTCATTGACTGTTATTAAAAAAGCAAAAATATAAAAGTCACTCTATGATTTTATTTTCGTTTTTCAAAATAAAAGTATAAATATAAATAAATAAGAACACGCATACAAGGTTTACTAAAGTCGAGTTGAACCGAATTTTGCATTTTCCGATGACATTTTCCAAACCTCAAGACGGCAAGCACAATAAATAGTTTTTTATAGATTTCTTGTGAAAATTTCATATTATAATCTATTGCCATTTGTAAAAACCATTTTAATTAATTATATTTAATAATTCCCAACCGGTTATTGCATAGGGACACTAAAGAAACCACTTAAATTTGTAAAAGTAAAGTGCAAAGTGATTTAAGTGCATCATATAACATAATCATCAGTGAAACTTCAGCAAAATGGGACGCAAGCAGAATCGTGTAGTTCGCAGCTGCTTTAACACTACACCCGATAAAGAGCAAATGAAGTGTAATATTTGCAAAGCATTATTGAAAGGCAACTATATTTCAAATATGGTACGCCATTTAAAGTCGAAGCATGAGGAACCGTGGAGAGAACTCGATTTTAATGAAGAACTACCTGAGAAGAAATTGAAAATTACAGTGCATATTGGCAAGGAAGAAGTTAAAAAGACCTGTGTGGATTTGACAACAGAAAAAGTAGCACATACACTTTTGGACTTCAAGGCTTTTGTTGTTGTAACTGAACAAATTTTTAAAGGGTTAAGTATGCCCCCAGTAACTTCCAGAAACGTGATGGAAATTATTACGGAAGAATTTCAAAAAAAAAGGAGTTAATTCATTCTTCTATGAAAAATAAAATCAATTGTTTGAAAATTGATGCCGCTACGAGACTTAACCGCAGTATGTTCGGAGTCAATGCACAGTACTACAGTGGCAAAAAACTGCACATTGTAACACTTGCTATGATTCAGTAAACAAAACGGCATACAGCAGCAAACTTGTGTGCAGAAATAGAATCGGTGTTATCTGACTTTCATATAAGCAAAAAGCAAATATATTTGGGATATTCACTCCAACTGCTTAACGGGTTATTTGCTTATTGCTTATTTCTTCAACAACATAACAACGAGAAATAAGCAAATTTGATTAACCCAAACGTTCCTCACAAAATTATCGAGTTATATTTTAAGCAAACAGTGTTCAAAGTTGAACAAATAGTGCTGTGAAATATATTAAATATACTAAAAATACCGAACTTTAACAGGGTGGCAGCACCATTAAAAATAAATTAAAGTTCTGTTAAATTTGAGCATACGGTGGAAAAGTAAGTACAAAATTAACAAATAATGCATTTAAGTAATCGTATATAATTATTTTAGTGGAATCTAATGAACAAAGTTATAAGCGCATGCGGGTGAACGAGACCAAGAAGTGGTTGGACCATGATATTTATGCAATTTTTAGATGCACGTGCATAGAAATCATGAGGTATGTTTTGTGTCCATGTTATAACTATAAGCAATTGGCATTAAGACCGCTTATCTTTCATTAGAAACCAACTGCAATGATTTATTATAATAAATTAATTTTGGAGCAAGGTACGCCACTTGAAAGGAATGCTACAAAAAGCAAACAAGTGGACGCAATCGAGCGGTGCAGGTTTACTGGATGGCGATGCCGAAAAAAATATAAATGGTAACTCTTAACGAGGCTAAAAATAAATAAAATGTGCCCACATTTTGACAAACTGTCGGAAGTGTTTGGCAATGAAAGAGAAGTGGAGGCCACAGTGCTTGATTCACTTGAATTTGAGGACACCCCCTTTTTTGAGGAACAAAACTTGGACATTCCATTTTTCATAAAAAAAACTTTCAAGGAAGCGCCCGGCATCAGCTATCAACAAATTGGCAGAAATTAAAGAGAAAACAAGTAAAAACGTTGCAGGCTAGAAGTTTTTGAAGATTCCGATTGTTTAGAGTTTGATGCGCTTAACCGATCATTTTTATATGCAAAAAGTTAGAAACATTTTACTAGGCATATTTTATAGACAAATTCAAAATTCGTTTTTTTATCGATATCAAAGAAGTTATCGATAAATTTAATTAAACTTGTACTGCCTGGAGCTTGGCGATCCTATAATTTAAATCTGGGGTCTGTCTGTCAGACTTTCGTCTGTCTGCTTTAAACTTTTGCACAAAGCCACTATACCTTTTTTACATTTTGTGGGCTTAGGATACAAACATTGGCATTAAAAACATATCACTTTCACAAAAATGATTGAGAACCTTGCGAAACATGAGGTGCTTTAATTAATAACATGAGGTATATAAATATGACAATCATAACATTGGCGTTGGCTTTTTTCACTTGCACGTAGCTACACAGCAAAAACCAAACAAGCTTTGTTGCACTTTAACGGCTTCCGTTTGTCACTTTAAGCCAACACTTACATATAAGTGAGTTTATGTAGTATGTAAAATAATATATGTATGTGTTAACACCAAGAGACGGTTGCATCAGTTGATTGTGTTTAATATGAATCACTTTTAGGTTAATCACGTCAATAATTTTTCATAATGCACCGTTGATCGGTTCCAATACAAAGCACTGATTTCGAATGGTGCTAGAATTGAAATAAATTATTCTCGGACGATATCTAAGCACCAATCGATCTCAGTTCTTCAATTTGAACTGGCTGATGCACTGGGCACACTTGGTATGCTCCTGCTTCCGTACGCGATCAAGAGCCCGAATGATAACGATTCTAGCGAGAGTCACAGACGACTGTGTGGGGCACAGTCTCAACCTCTGTTTAAATCTGAGAAACCTGTTACACCTGAGAAGATTTTTACAATAGACCGTATGCATGTCCATACGTTCATGTATGTGAGCGACTGTCGATCAACTCGTATTTCTGTCTTTGGCTTTTCCCTTATAGCTTACTGCTTTAGCCACCTACCATACACAGACTTCGTCAGACCCTAAAGTGTATATGTGTTTGCTCACTTACTCGGTTATACAATGTAATGTACACCCATAAGCCCAAGTTTGCCTTCCATGGACCAATCGACTGCGGCTAGCTACATGCCCGAAAGCTTTGGCATTGCACATTTGTGCCACTTCTTTTCTTTACTTCGTTTAAATGCTATTTTTTACTTTGGTAATTTAATTCAAGCGTACCTGGGCGTATGTTTTTATGAAATAATTAGAATTGTTTTGGTTTCAATTTCAAGCGGATCCCATCTAACTCGACCCAGAGCAGGAAGCCCGTCACCGCAATCTTTTGTGCATCAAGGTGCACAATCATTTCAATCTAACAGTACATGTCATATGTACATCTGTATGTATGTACGTACATGCATATGCATCTATACACTCTAACAATTTCTTTTCTGTATCTGACGTCTGATGTGCTTTTGTTATGTGTTGTTTTTATACTCTGATGCCAAAGGTATTAGTAGTATATTGTTTTTGTGCAATGTCCGTCAAGGTGTCTTTCTGTCTATCTGTATGAAAGCACGTTACTTTAACACCTTTAAAGCTTGGGCCCATGCCCGCCAGAAAAAGTATTATTGTTGTGGCTGAAAAAACGATACAAAACAAGTAAGAAGGCTCTACTCGAGAAATCCCGACTAGGACATACCCTTAACCCGATACTTAACGCTTACAGTCATTTGTGTCTATTTTTCGAGTGACTGATATGACCAATATGACCAAACTTCAAACTGCGATATCTCCGGTGTTTCTCAACCGATTTTCAAATGTTCATTGTTTTATCCGTAGTTTCAAACCTAATTCTTACAATTTTAAAATTCAAGATTTTTGTGTTATCGATCACATGTGTATATCGGAAACCAGAAGTGTTATCGAAAATTCAAAGCAAACTTGATCTTCTCATGGTATAGGAGAGTTTAAGTTTAAAGTTTGAAGTCTCTAGCTCTTATAGTCTCTGAGATCTACGCGTTCATACAGACGGACAGACGGACAGACAGACATGGCTAGATCGACTCGGCTGTTGATGCTGATCAAGAATATATATACTTTATGGGGTCGGAGATGCTTCCTTCTGTCTGTTACATACATTTGCACAAAACCATTATACCCTTATTTACCCATTTTATGGGTTAAGGGTATAAAAATCCCTCAAAATATGCATCAAAAAGCCGCCCTATCCAATTATGAATAAAAATTACATCTTTCACAAAGCTACAGCCACCAAGTTGGTGGGAAGGTAGATGCTCACATCCGCCTTAGATTTGCATAATTTTTCCCTCAAATCCCTCAAAGATCTGCATAAAATGGATAGAATGTGCACCCACCTCTTAAAATCGGAAATCTTTATATCTCACTCAATTTTTGTGTTAAAGCCATCAAATTTGGTAGGAGGAAAGATAGTAACATTTGTCAGTTTTTATATTAAAAAACAACGATATCTTACTTTTTGCACATTAAGTACTTATTACTGGTTTTTAATTCTGGCATCAGAGTATATGGCAGTCGTGTGCGACCGATTGCAACGTTAGTTAATATAACTAATACATGAACTAAGCCAGCTTAACTACAAAGTTTTATAGAAATAGCTTTAAAAGAAATTAAAAAATTCTAACTCCTTATTTATTTGCAGTAAAAGCTTTACTCGCGGACATCATCCGCAGGCGGACATCTACCGTGAGTAGACAAAAATACTGAGATGTCCCAATAAATGGGTAAAATAGGGTATAATGGTTTTGTGCAAATGTATGCAACAGACAGAAGAAAGCATGAAGTATATCTATATATTCATGATCAGCGTCAACAGCCGAAGGGATGTTGCCATGTCCGTTTTTCAGTCTGCCCGGCCGTCTGGATGATCGCCTGGATCTCATGCAGAGGATGAATAAACACAAATGAATAAATGCATTTTGTAACGGTTCTAGGGTATATCCTATTCAGGATTTCTCGACTAGAGTCCTCTGACTTATTATTAAAGAGTCTTAATTGTCAGTATGTTAAATCAATACACAGTGTGGATTCACAGTTTAGTTTTTTTATGGCATCAACGAAATATGGTTGATACTAACCACTTAATAGGCGAATATTTGTGCAATGTCCGTCATGGTGTCTGTCCGTATGAACGCAACTTTTTTCGACACCCTTAAAGCTAGAGCCTTGCAACTTTGCAAATATCTTGGTACATGTCTTCGTCAGACAAAGTGTTAAATGTAGGGCTCTACGACCTCAGGGGGCCTGAGAAATCGATAACAAGTCGATACACCTCGATGTGCAAATCGATAAAACACAAATATATCCCACATTTTATCAGCTAGAGTCACCAAATTTGATGGCAAGATAGCTGGTAACATTCCTCGAAAAACTGCATTAAAAGTTTGGATGCCACGCCCACCTATTTCGCCCCCAGCCCCCTCCAATTATAAACAAAAATGCCTGTATCTTCTACAGTTTTGAAGCTATAGCCACCAAAATTGACATGAAGGTAGATACTGACATCTGACAAAGTTATGCATCAAAACATTGGATGCCACGCCCCCAAACAACGGGATATGCCCCACCGCCCTAAAAAAAACCGGAAGGCATGTATCTTCGCCAGTTTTTAAGCTAGAGTCACCAAATTTGGTATGAACATTGGTAGTGACATCCGTAGCAGGTGTACATCAATGTTTTGGATACCACGCCCACTTATTCCGCCCACCGCTATATCTCTCTCAGTTTTTGAGCTAGGCTCTTCAAATTTGGTATGATCATTGTTAGTGACATCCGTAACAGATCTGCATCAATGTTTTGGATGCCACGCCAACTTATACCGCCCACCTCTATATCTTTGTCGGTTTTTGCGCTAGAGTCTCCAAACTTGGTATGGGGATAGAAAGTGCCATCCGCCACAGATAAATGTCATGTCTAACCCTTCTTCCTGACATTTTTACCCAAAACCCCCATATATTACTTTTGCACACAGAATCCTTAACACAGCTATGTAAACAGGTATCAAAGTATATCGCAGTCGGTTGCGTCCCACTGCAACGTTTTTACTTGTTTTAATTGTAGACATAGCACAAATTAAATCTTTTCACTTTGCTTTTTTGGTAAGGGTTGCCATGTTATGGTGAACAGGGCTGCCATGTTTTATCGAACAGGGTTGCAAATCACGCGCGAGGTATCTCGTCAATGTAAATAGACACGCGATATTTTGCAGCGAGTGTCCACGCGTTCGAATTCGAACGCGAGTCTCGCCTTGCGTCTCGCGCCAATGTAGATAGGCCTTTAAGCGAAGAGGACTAAATATAATAAGAGAAAATGCCAGATTGTTACAACGCGTGAGTACACGAAGTTCGTTGGCTTCATACAATCGCTTGGAATTCCAAAATTGATCCCACTGTGAACTACAGTTATGATGAAAATTTAGATATTGAACCAATGACGACTTTATGCCGATATTGCAATGCGTTAAAGTTCAAAAGAGAAACGGCTGGATTGTGCTGCGCATGTGGAAAAGTGGAAAAATGTAACGCGGGCAGCGTCTGTTATTAAACCCTAGGGCCTAGGCAGACGTTTGCCTGATAAACCTCTCTATTAAAGAAACAAAATTATTTTTTTTTAAGTCTTATTTTTAATAATTTAGAGCTAATTTTTTGTTAAGGTACCTAATTCTAAAATATATCCTAATTTAAAACAAATTCTTAACATTAAAATTAATATTGATTGCTTCAGCAGCCTTCAATAGTTTTTGGTGGATATTTTTTGAAATTCTGAACTGTTTCTCTAGACAATGTTTAAATATAAGTTCTTATTTCATAAGTTCTTGCTTAAATGACTCTGATGGTTTTGTCAGACCGCCACGAAAAACCTCATCTACATAGGTGAAAGTTGCATCATTTCTTGATTCTTCATTGCAGCTGAGTCGCAGTTTTTTTAATAATGTAGCCTGCAATGTATTCAATGGCATCCTCCGCTATCTCGTCTATGCTGTTCTCTATGTTTATACTTTGATACCAAAGATATCATAGTATATTGGGTTTGTGCAATGTCCGTCATGGTGTCCGTCCGTCCGTCCGTCTGTCCGTCTGTCCGTCTGTCTGTATGAAAGCAACTTTTTTCGACACCCTTTAAGCTAGAGCCTTGAAACTTTGCAAATATCTTGGTACATGTCTTCGTCAGACAAAGTGTTAAATTTGGGGCTCTACGACCTCAGGGGGCCTGGGAAATCGATAACAAGTCGATACACCTCGATGTGCGAATCGATAAAACACAAATATATCCCACATTTTAGCAGCTAGAGTCACCAAATTTGGGGGCAAGATAGCTGATGGCATTCCCCAAAAATTGCATTAAAAGTTTGGATGCCACGCCCACCTATTCCGCCCCCACCCACCCTTAAATTATAAACAAAAATGCCTGTATCTTCTACAGTTTTGAAGCTATAGCCACCAAAATTGACATGAAGGTAGAAGCTGACATCTGACAAAGTTATGCATAAAAACTTTGGATGCCACGCCCCCAAATAACAGGATATGCCCCACCGCCTTAATAAAAAACCGGAATGCATGTATCTTTGTCAGTTTTTAAGCTAGAGTCACCAAATTTGGTATGAACATTGGTAGTGACATCCGTAACACATCTGCATTAATGTTTTGGATGCCACGCCCACTTATACCGCCCACCTCTATATCTTTCTTAGTTTTTGGGCTAGAGTCACCAAATTTGGTATGAACATTGGTAGTGACATCCGTAACAGGTGTGCATACAAATTTTGGATGCCACGCCCACTTATACCGCCCACCTCTATATCTTTGTCGGTTTTTGCGCTAGAGTCTCCAAACTTGGTAGGAGGATAGAAAGTGCCATCCGCCACAGATAAATGTCATGCCTACCCCTTCTGCCTGATTGTTATACCCAAAGCCCTCATATATTACTATTTGCACTAGGAATCCTTAAAACAGCTATGTAAACTGGTATCAAAGTATATCGCAGTCGGTTGCGTCCGACTGCAACGTTTTTACTTGTTATACGAAGCTCTTTTGCTGCGTCTTCGGGCTCCAACTCGTCATTATTATTTTCTTTTTGATTTAGCTGACAAGTATTAACAATATTTGTGTCGAGTTGCAGCCAATCAACGGTGTCATCTCCTTCAACGTTTCCATTACCGGACAACAATTCAGTATTCTTAGCTGCATAATAATTTATGGACAAACTTTAAGTTCCTTCTTTGAGCCTAGTTCTTGTAACAAAAACCAACTTTCTAGTTTTGTAAAAAACATCTCAATGCTAGTTATTGATTTTAGTTGAGGAAACGGCATTTTTAAGAAAACCGAATTTACATTGTTTGCTTCTTCCATGTTGTTGATGTTTGCCACATTTACCGGTGCATCTTCATAGTTATCGTCAACGGCCATGTTGAGGTTATGTATATGCAAAGCAATGTGGTGAAATTAAAGTTGAATATGTGTATGTGTGGTTCACAGGAGCCCCAGCTGGAGATAGTTTTTTGCACAAGTTGGCATGTGATACTGAACTGATTGATTTAATTGATTTGATTCGAATTGATTATTAATTGCAAGTTTGAACGTTGAAACTTAAGCGGTGTGTTGCGAAATTGTGAGTTGTGACGCTTCAATTTGTAGTTGTATGTGTGAGATGATCGCGTGATCATTTTTTGACAATTGTAGTGTTTTGAATATGCGTGTAATTCGCGGGACACTAATTTATGGACAAACTTTAAGGTTTTTATCCAAATCAATATTTATTAAGTCCATAATTATAAATAACCGTTTTATTGATTATGCTTTTGGTCTGTGGATGTGCTAAATTTTATATGTAAAAATCTCTTCTTCTAACGGAAGATTTACGATGTAATTGTTACCGCGCTGCAAATTTACGGGACCGCAGCCAAAACTAATTTAAATAAAATAAGGGTTGCCCAGTCAAAAATACTCAGACGTATGTGTAACGCTCCTTGGTATGTTAGAAATAGGGACATAGAGAGAGACTTAAAGGTTCCTAAAATTGGCAACAAACTACCAGCAACGCCTTGGGGGCCACCTTAACGAATTAGCTAGACGGCTTACTACAGAGCCAAGTAATAGAAGGCTAAAAAATTGCCATCCATCGGATCTTCCAACTAGGTTAATAAGTTAATATTATATATCAGAAATAGCCCGTACTTACATATATTCAATTTGCACTACAAATCCTAGCCATATATCATCTGTGATCTTTTTTTCTATTAACACAAGTATAACTAGATTAAGTTGCCACAAAAGGTAGCAGTAAACCTGTTTAATAAATTTAAAATATTTTAATAAAAAAAAAAAAAAAAATTGTTACCGATACTGGTCTAATATCGAGTGTGAGAAAACCATAGTTTTGTGATACACTCTTATCGATCACGCCCACAACAGCTTCACGCTGGTCGCCACAAATTAATAACTCACAATAACCTAAAAAGAAGACAAACACAAAACACACAACATAGCAACGGACAAAAACAATTTGCTAAAACATATAGATAAACATTTAACAATTACAATTCAAATAGTGTATTTCGACTACGGTTGACTATTTACACTGTTCATACCTGTTATATATTTTCTTAGCCTGTACTTAAACTGCAAAGGTGTTGGATGGTCGTCTTGCCCACCTCATAGCACCGCACCGAAAAGTTCTCAACAATGTGTTGGTTTAACCTACTTGTTAAAATATACTTAAAATTAAATTCATTCAAAATTTCGGTAAACAGTCCATCTATAGAAGCCTTGTTTACTAAAATTTCTTTTTGAAATGGCAGCTGTCTTTGTTTTTTGGCAAAAATATCAGAGCGTATTTGCTGTGACATTTTAGATAAAATGCTCCTTTGACTCAATTGAGTTGGCTGTAGAAAATTTCGAATTGAATACGTCGAACCAATTGTTAACCAGCTTAGAAAGGTCGGCCGTTTCGCATGCGTTTTCAACATCAAATCCCAATGAAAAACAGCGTCTAACTGCACTGGCAGTTGTGATGGAGAACAACTGTGTTGCCAATTTAACTTTCTGTCTTTTCATTGACCGTACGTTATTGTGGCTTTCATTTACTTTAAACAATATCGACACTTTCGAGTTGTTGCAGTGTCTTATTGCTAGCTGAACACTTTGCTTCGTTAAATGTTTGCCTTTTACATGAAATCCAGTATCAACATAGTGGTTCCGAACTAACTTTAAAATATGCGGGGCATCTGCAAAGACGAAAATCTTTAAATGTGCACCCGTTGGATAACTTAACCATGATTTTGCTGAAACAAACGAAAAGTTTAATTTTCAATGTTTAATTTGTTAAATCGTTTTATCACCTACATTCTGTTATGCCTAGCTCACTCCATATTCTTTGGTTTCCAGCACCAAGATCTGATACAATTGCTACTACTCTGTAGTTGTGAACCATCAATTTTTTTATAATGCAGTTTAAAGTTTCTTCGTCCATTCTTCTGTTGTAGTCAAAAAAAAACTGGCTGCTTCCAAGATTTGATCAATCCTCGAACGATGGCCATTTGCACATTATTGGCTGGTTTGTATACGGCGTCCGAAGAACTGTCGTACTCATACGCAGCAGCAACCTTCATCTTGTCGAAAGCTAGAATACACAGTTTATCGACATCCGACATTTCTTCGTGTTTCATTAAATCAATGACCACATCTAGCGTCCCCGTCTTAATGTCTATATTCGACAACCATCTGCCACTGGAAAATACCCGTCGGGTGTGAGTATTGAGGCAACAATATGGCGGTCAAAAGCTGACTACGTTGCACGAATCCGAAGTCGGACTTGCAAAATTCAAGGGTAACAACTAGTATAAATTTAAGCTATTATTAAAAAATTTATTTATATTTCGTGTACGAATATTTATTTTTATGACGTAGTCTTACATATTTATATTTAGAAATAAAATTTTGTCTATATTTGAACTTAGCAATCTAGTCCGCCTTTCATTTAATATATTTCCTGAACTCGAAAAAAGTCGTTTACTCGTAGCCCAACTTGCTGGAAAAGCTTAAATAATTTTCGCTAAACTCTGCAAAAGTTTCAAGCCTGTGACATTTTGCCAAAAAGTAACACATCGGTGTCGGGAGCAACAACCATATTCTGATATTTTTCAAGTTCTACGTCAATAGAAGTTTTATGAAGCTTATTTTTTTTTTATACAAAATGATTGCCACACAGCGATTTTTTGCGATTGCATTCTTAATAAGTAGACCTCGGATTTTGCATATTTCCCTATTTTTTATCAGATTGCTACCAAACTTTGTATATAAACGTTTTAGAGTTCAAATTAAACAAATTTCAATGCATTTCGAATATATGCAAAGTAAATGCAAAAAACATGCAAAATAATATGCAAAAAATATGCAATATATATGTAACATATGCAAAAAACATGCAAAATATGCAAAATATATGCAGACTAAATATATAAAATTCTGAAATCCACTATGAGGTATACGCAAAGTCTTCCAGGCTTTAACATAATTAACTGTGGGAAGCACGATATTAATCGATATTGTTTAAATAAATCGGTTCACGTAGTCGGTATTGCAGCCCTGCATACTGCAACGCTGAACGGTTAAAATATTGACACATAAATAAACTAAACTTGAGTGAAGTGAAGTAAAATGCCAAAAATAACTAAACATAAGAAGAATTTGATGGGAAAATGGTTTAACAGCCTTCCCGAAAAGTGCTTTCGAATTGAAAAAAACGATGCTTTTTGCACTACTTGTGAAAAACAGGTAAGTTTGTAATATTCAGGCTAATGCAAACCAATCTCAAATTTGTAACCAATTTGTTAATTGAAATATTTGTTTGCAGTAAGCCTAATTCTTAACCTAAAAGTACGTTCTAATGGCTTTTATGTTCTAGATTGCGTGCGAAAAAAATTTCAGTTGCAGCAACATCTTGAAACTGCTTTTCACAAAAGATCAAGCGCCGCCTCAAATAACAACCATGATGAAACTGAGCTTAATTCAAACATCAATATTTCCAACAACTCCAACGAGTTTAAAATGGATTTATGTGAAGCGTTGGTTGCTGGAAATATACCGTGGAACGTTCTAAGTAACCCAACATTTACTGGTTTTTTAAAAAAATATACAGGGCAACAAATTCCGGACGAAAGTTCTATAAGAAAAGACTACCTGGATAAGTGCTACCGAAAATCAATCCAAAAAATTCGCGACACCATCAAAGACGAAAGTGTTTGGATTTCAGTGGACGAAACAACGGACAAACAAGGGCGTTATGTCGCGAACTTAATTGTAGGAGTACTGAGCGAAAATGAATCATCCAGCTCATTTTTATTGTCATGTGCACAGTTGGAAGAAGTTAACAATGCAACTGTTTCTCGTTTTGTGAACGACAGCATTCGTAAGTTGTGGCCAAACGGGAATGAGATGAAAGTCTTGTTGTTTTTAACGGATGCCGCGCCGTATATGATCAAAGCTGGCAAAAATTTAAAAATCTTTTACCCAAATTTAATTCATTTAACTTGTTTTGCACACGGCTTAAATTTAATAGCTGAAAAAGTAAGAGCATCGTTTCCTCTAGCAAATACGTTTATCTCATGCGTAAAAAAAATTTTTGTAAAAGCACCGCTGAGAGTTCAACGCTATAAGCAAATGTTGAATATAGAGCTACCACCAGAGCCAATATTAACTAGATGGGGTACGTGGTTGAAGGCTGCATCATTTTATGCAGATAATATGGAGGGAATAGCAGAGGTAAGATTATGTGTACTTTAATTTGGTAAAGAAAAAAATCTAAAATTGCATCTTAGGTTCTTGAAACACTTAACCCAGAAGATGCTGAATCAATTAAGCTGGCAAAAGAGCTAGTTAAAAATCCCCAACTGCATCTGGATTTTATATTTATAAAATCTAATTTTAAAAGACTAACTGAACTAATAACATCTTTAGAAGCGAGGGGCTTACCACTAGAGAAGTCAATGAATTTGTTCATGGAAGCTGAAATTATAATTCAAAACTTAGCTGGTGAATTTGGAACGGTTCTAAGGCAAAAATTTGATGCAATTTTAACAAGAAATCCAGGCTTTAAAATAATTTCAAAAATTAATAATATTTTAAATCATAATGATGGAGATTTTTCTGGACTTGATTCCGTCAAAAAAGAAAATATACATAAATATAAATTTGCCCCCACTACCTCCTGTGATGTGGAAAGAAGCTTTTCCGCTTACAAAATGGTTTTTGGAGAGAAACGTCAAAGCCTCACAATAAATAGCTTAGAAAAAATTTTGATTGTTTACTGCAATACCAATTATTTTTAAATGAAATGTATACACAAATAAAATAAATTAAGTTTGTATATTTTGCTCTATTTGACAATAATTAAATAAATTTCACAATTTATACCACTCTCTGAATTTTTAATATATTTTTTTAATTTGTTTAACGTAGAACATTTTTGCATATTTTGCATATCTTTTGCATACTTTGCATATTTTGGCATATACTATGCATATGCATTCTATGCAAATATGCAAAAAAAATTTAAATATGCATAGCGTTTTTTACTCTTCTATCAATGACTCGAACTTTGGTGTTGAAAGAATTGACCTATCTTAATCCTCGAAAAATATGCAAATATGCAAAATCCGAGGTCTATTAATAAGTTTAATTCTTTCACTATTACTGCGAACAGCGTTTTCTATTATTTGCCGCAACATTTTTTACTTCTTGTGCTTTACCTTTTTAATAATAGTTATGGTGCAGTGAGTGGAAATAATTTATAGATATGTTGTCAATAGTGATGGGACAATATGCTGTTTGACAACATAGCGAGCGCAACATTCAGACAAAAAAGCGCAAAGGATATTTAAAGTCGGTCAGAGTAGCATTTTTGATGTCGTGTATTTTCGTGTCTAGAGCAAGACACGAACACGAACGGAACACGCACGAAGTTTTTTTTTTAGACACGAACAGACTTCAGACTTAACAGAACGTTTTCCCTCTGTTTTTAAAATTTTTATTTGTGTCGCCGTAAATATTTTCTGAAGAGATTTCTCTAATTGGAAAAAAACCCTCAAGCTGATGGTGCATTTGCGAGACTTGCTTTTCAAGATCAATAATTTTTTTATTTTCAATAAATACGTCGTATCCGAAACTATAAAATATAATATTGTTATATACTCATTTCTTTTTCGCAGTTAACTTACTCTGTTTCTGTGCTCGCATTTTAGTAGCTCGCTCGAATATTTTCTGGCTCCGGCTCTTTCTCCTTTTGCGGCAAAACATCAGGCAGAAGACGCTGTCTCTCCAACTCTTGACCTTTGTTGGTAACAGACTTAAAAGCTGTTGCGTTAAAATGCGTTTGGCATATTTTTGTATGCGGACCAAAGCTGCAGCCTAAGAAATTTTCCCACAATTTTCTGTTATTTTCACATTTTGGGACGGTT
Organism: Scaptomyza pallida; assembly: GCA_018152965.1. NCBI lineage: Eukaryota > Metazoa > Arthropoda > Insecta > Diptera > Drosophilidae > Scaptomyza > Scaptomyza pallida. The sequence continues at coordinate 168,435 of JAECXP010000237.1, forward strand.
ACAAATTTAATTCCATTCGTTTTGATTTCCAACAATAATTACAGTAATTCATTTTCGGCACAAAAGGGTTAAGTACTTTTTAGAAAAAAATTGTCCGCAGAAAAAAGAGAGCGGCTCGGTTATTACGAGACCACCTTATATTATTATACTTTGATACCAAAGGTATCAAATTTGGGGGCAAGATAGCCGATGGCATTCTCCAAAAAACTTCATCAAAAGTTTGGATGCCCCGCCCACCTATTTCGCCCCCAGCCCCCCTCAAATTATAAACATAAATGGCTGTATATTCTACAGTTTTGAAGCTATAGCCACCAAATTCGGTAGGAAGGTAGATGCTGACGCCCCCAAACAAAGGGCCATGCTCCATGAAATGCATATACCTTCGCCAGTTTTTAAGCTAGAGTCACCAAATTTGGTGGGCATATTTTAAGTGACATCCGAAACAGATCTGCATATAAGTTTTGGAAGCCACGCCCACCTTTAACGCCCACCTTCTAAAATCTGAAAACTCTATATCTTTCTCAGTTTTTGCGCTAGAGTCGCCAAATTTGGTGGTAACATTGTTAGTGGCATTCGTAACAGATGTGCATCAAAATTTTGGAAGCCACGCCTACTTATACCGCCCACCTTTATATCTTTCTTAGTGTTTGCGCTAGAGTCTCCAAACTTTGTAGGTGTATAGAAGGTGCTATCCGCCACAGATATGCATCACAAATTTTGATGTCACGCCTACCCCTTCTGCTAATATTTATACCCCCATATATTACTATTTGCACACAGAACCCTTAACACAGCTATGTAAACTGGTATCAAAGTATATCGCAGTCGGTTGCGTCCGACTGCAACGTTTTTACTTGTTTTATCATGGTTTTGGTCTCCTAGCTCAGTGCGTGCTTGTTTGTTAACGTGAAAGGTTGTGTGCGAACAATTTTTTTTCAATTGCCTTAACCCTTGTGTAGAACAACAGAATTGAGTATTTTTTTTTGCCGCAAGCATGTACCGGGTGTGAAATTCATTCATGCACCGAAATGTGATGTCAAAAGAAAGTTGTGGGAGCAAAGCCCGGGTTGCAGCCTTGGCATAAATTCAAAAATCTGCGATACCCATTTTCAAGCTTCTCAATGGAAGTCTGCACCTGACAAAGAACAGATTTATAAAAAACGAAAATTGAATGATGGTGCCGTTTCGGTTAGAGAGGTAGAGTGTCAACCGGACTTTATTAAAGAAGGCTACGCAAACAGAGCAAGTTTAACGTGTGAAAATATATAAATACTAGCTAACCCAGCCACGCGTTGCAGCGTCGAACCCGACAGACTTCTTCCTGTCAAAAAGATTTGTAATGTTGAATTGTTTTGTTTCTACGTATTTTATAGTCGGGGCAAAAAATTCTACTACTATAACCCTTTAGTACAATGAAATTATTTACGAACAAAGACGAAAATGTTGATGTTGGTATACAAATTCACTGGATTGAGATTTGAAGGGGAAGTACGTTGAACACAATTAATTAAAATGTTCTTACAGTTGATATTAAGCAGAAATCAATAGGTACAAAATAAAAATTTATCAGATTTATTATTTCCATTTAATTTTATAACAAATATAAGTGTATTACAGTTAGGGTATTCACTTGCTGTGATATGTGCGTATAGTAATAAAGTGATATTTGAGAGCTTTACAACAAACACACTAGAGCTTTTATAACATAGCATAACACATCATGACATGCCCCTGTATATGTTTGCTATTATTTTGACATTTGTGTTATTTTGGGGTTGCCAGACTAAAAATAAAAACAACCGTTTTCGTGATTACTGATGTAATGAAATTTGGTCACACTGGGCGAGTTTTGGTTGCAAAAGTAAGTAAATTTGATTGCTTATTAACTTTTAAGACTAATCTGATGTTTATAACAGTGGCAGACGCAAGTAAAGCAAAAAGAACTAGAGAAATGGAGATAAAACGCTGGAGCGAGGACGAAGTTAGCAAAATGATAGCGTATGCTCACTCGCATACAAACTTTGAGGTAAGGTTGCACACAAAAATGCAGTGTACATAGTACATATAAATATAAATATGTTTTGTTTTTTTATCATAGAAACCATCGGCAAGAGTATTCTATTGCAAAATGCTCGAGGATTTAAAGATTGACACAAAGTGGCATTTAGCAAGGAGCAAAATGAGACACCTGAAGGCACTTCAAATTAAGGCAAGTGCATTTTTACAGTCTACAGGTGCTGGGGTTGAAGAGAACGATGGCGTTAGCACAGTGCAGGGTAAATTTTACAACATTCTGTAATAATTTTCATATTTGTAATGCATTCAAATAATTTATTTCAGAAAAAGTTAACAAAATTTGTCCGCATTTTGAAATGTTAACAGACATATTCACAAAGACAAGGGAAGTTGCCGTCATGGAATATGACACTTTGGTTTCACCAAATGTGTTTGACTTGGACACAGATAACTTCGGGAAACAATCATCGAATCAGTATGTTACATTTTTGGATGAATCCGAACAGCCCAAGTTCAAAAACGCCGAGTGCAAACGTCTATGGAAAGGCTTTGTAATTCCGAAAAAGAGCGATTAAAATTGCGCCGCGAGCATTTGGCTTTGGAATCAAAAAAACACGAGCAATTATTGAATCTGGAGCACGAAAAACTCAAATTGGAGCAAAGAAAATTTTATTTTGAGGAAGAGAAAGCAAGAGATGAATTTGAACTAAGAAAGTTACAATTAGAAAAAGAGGAAAAAATCTAAATATTAGAATTAGAATTAAAAGCAAGAGATGAATTTGAATTAAGAAAGTTACAATTAAAAAGAGGAAAGAATCCAAAAATTAGAATTAGAATTTAAATATAGTAAATAAAAAACCATTTTTTTGTAAACAATAAAGTTTATTAATTATTTATTATGAAATTAGCAATGGCTTGCCGTTTTTCCTCTGGTGTTGCTCCAGAATTTAAATTTAACGCATTGGGGGAATATTCAACATCGTCGAAATTTTCGTCGAAATCATTTTCTATTTTCAGATTAATTAGAAAATTATGCAGTGCGCAGCAAACAAGCACCCATTTGCACAACAAAGAATGGGATTTTTTGTTGCGCATGTTTATTCGCATCTCTTTAAGGCTAGCAAACTTTCCTTTTAGCAATCCAAAACAATTTTCTACTCTAACACGATACTGGCTATGCAGAGTATTAAACATTTTTTGGGTTGTGGGATGAGCCGATGTTACATTGCACCGATAGGGTGTGATAATGAAGCGAGATAAAGGATATGCTGAGTCTCCGGCAATCCACTCCTCCCCGGACAAATATTTGTTGTGCTCCTTAAAAAGAGCGCTCTTTCGCAATATTTTTGCGTCATGATAGCTGCCCGGACTGCCAACAACAACATTTCTAATACGCAAATGGTGATCACACACAACTTGCATTTTCATCGCGTATATCCTTTTCTATGAGAAATAAACTTCGTGGTCCACTCGTGGTTTCCTCGCAAGTTTTATTTCGCTACCATCGATGTACCCTATGCAATATGGCAACTCGTCCATGGTTTCCAGTGCAAGTTTCCTCCGTTCTGCTGCACTTGGCCAACAGATAAGTTGCGGCAACTTTCTGACAATTGCACCGAAAACTCTGTCTGTTATAATGTCGATTGTCCCACCATCTCCAATTCCAAACAATGTTGCCATTTTCTTGATGGAGGCTGCTTCCCCTGATGAACCCAAGCGGAACAACACAATTGCAACCTGATGCTCAACCGTCATTTGGGTTCGGAATTTTGATGGCTTGAAGCAATCATCATGGCGCACAAGTTCAACAATTGCCTTAAATTCCATTTTGGATACACGTAGCATCTGCAGAAATCTTTCGTCATTGAAATGCGGCAAAACTTTTGTTCGCCATATAAAAGATTTCGGCACATAATAACGTGTGCCCCGTCGAGACGATGATATTATTAACAAGTCCTCCATGAGCTCGTCCATAACTGCATCGTACGCTGCATGGTCATCATCTGAAATTTTACAATTGCTTTAGCTGTTTTTTAATTTTTTTTTGGCATAGCTTCAGCCGTACCATCGACAAACTCCAACTCCAATAAGGCTGAATCGATCTTCCGCAATATCAATTGATTTTTAACTCCTTCTCTTGGCATATTGGTGATAATTAACACTTTTATAATTTTAATTACTCCTTTCAGCTCAGTTGCTCAATTCAATGTAGCTATCGATTGTATTGTCATCGAACTGTCAAACAGCTGACATAGCACAAATACGACAAAAGAAACGTAAAAAGTGCACTCACTAGCTACACTGTCATATATATATTACTATACGATAATATCACAGCAAGTGAATACCCTAAGTATAATATAGTAAATAACATGTGACGCTTAAACTCATGAATGAGGTAGGCAAGGCAGACAGTCTTAAACATTTAAACATTAATATCTATTTTTTTTTTTTTTTGAATTATAAATTCAATTTCAATTTAATTTAACACCAACCGGTGCACAATGTTTTTGGTTAAGCTGTCTTTAGCTAACACAAATAGATTCGACGGTTTCCCAACCCGTGAACACGCAACATATAGTTGCCCAAGAGAAAAACATGGATTTTCCAAATTTAAACCACAAATGGACATTGTTTGACCTTGAGATTTATTTATAGACATGGCCAAAGCTAAACGAATTGGAAACTGTAGCCTTTTGAAGGGTATGGTAGAATCTGATGGTATCATCGGAATACGTGGCAGCAGGACCACTTTTCCTTTAAACTTCCCAGCCAAAATGGTTGCTTCAAGAATGTTTCCGGTAACCTTTTGATGACCAAACGCGTACCGTTACATAATTGAGGTGGATTCAAATTACGGAGGAGAATAATAGGGGAACCAATCTTTAATCGAAGATTATGTGGTGGCATTCCAGGGATATCTAATGAATTTAAAAATTCAAACGGAAAATTTACACTTTCATTTTCATTAACAACAGTATCGATTTTTAAGACATCATTTAAAAGACATCAGATCGCCTGGTAACAACTGTTGTATCTGGAAGTTAATTTCGTCAACATCAACGTTTTTGGCTGCCAAAATCGCCCGTTGACTAAGCCATTTATGATTCAAATAATTATTCTGTATATCCGGAAAAATGCTCTGAATCAATTCATTTTTATCCTGAACAACAGTGCAAAAATTGTCTGGTAGTTTAATGCATTGCGTATTTGGTTACAGTTCTATTTTACCGTTCCCAATATCTAGTAGTTGTTGGGAAAATATTTGTGCTGATGGATCATTTTGCAATTGTACTCGCATATTTATGGTCAATCGAAGTGTTTCAACACTTCGCCATAAGAATGATTGTTTCAAACATGCATTAATCTCATCCGCGAAAGTAGAGCGAGGTATAACCGGTAAGGTCTGCCGGAAGTCACCAGACAAAAGTAAGATAGCACCACCGAAAAGTTTATTATTGCTGTTTAAATCTTGCATAGTTCTGTTTAATGCTTCAAGTGAATATTTGTGTGCCATTGTGCACTCATCCCAAATTATTATAGAACTCTTCCGCAGCACTGCAGCTATTCCACTATTATTTTTGATGTTACACATTGCATCTGGTTTATTATGAACGTCCAATGGCAGCTTGAATGTTGAATGTACTGTTCGCCCACCATCCAGTAAAGTAGCCGCAATGCCTGACGATGCTACTGCTAATGCGATTTTTTGTTGCGACCGTATTTTGGCAAGAATCAACGATATTAAAAATGTCTTACCGGTTCCACCGGGTGCATCCAAGAAAAAAAAAACCGCCTTGTTCAGCAGCAACAGCCAGCATAATCCGATCATAAATAATTTTTTGTTCTGCTGTCAGTAATGGTTCACTGTTCATGATAATTGTTGCTAAACTTCCATGGTCATATTGATTTTCTCGTTGTAAATCGGTATTGACTGAGTCGGTGGCTGGACGATTAGGTGATGGCATACCATAATGATTAAGTGGTAAATTTGAAATAAGAACACATAAATTCTCGATCAATACCAATGCTTCATTGTACATCTCTGGTGTATAATCTATGTTTTGGCATTGATTTGTTTGTCTAATTCGGTGCAAGATGTCTTCTGTCATACAATTTTTATATTTTTCCCACAAAGTTTGTGCTTGCGAGGGATAACATGTCGTCAAAATAATTGCAAACAACTGACGAATGTTAATCGGTGTTGATGTCAACGCAGCATCAGCAAGCGTTAAGTCCCAATGGTTATCGTCTTCTAGCAATTGCAGTTCACGACATGCATCCTGGGATGTATTGAATACTCGACCATTAACTGTTCGTAAAAATTTAAAAGACGTTGGTCCGGGAACATTCACCAATAATAAACGTAAATAGAACGTTGCTTTGGATGTACCGTGTAAAGTCTCCCCAATGTCTTAGCTTTGAATATGCCTGTAATGGAAGGATGTGGTTTTCCTTGTTTCCGTGGCTCCCATTTTTTACTGGATTTGTTCCATGTGAAATAACGTGGAACATCACCATACAATGTCTTCGCGAATTGGCTAAAAACATCAGAATGTAAAAAATTCAGTTTGGGTCGTTTTCGGAGCTTCGAACGCTCTTTGGAGAACATTTTCTTCAGTGAAGTATACACGTTGACCGTTTTCAAGATGTATTGCCAGATGTTAGACAGCACACCCAGAAAAAATGTTCTGCGAAAAATGTTTTTGATTCGTTCTGCATTTCGTTCTTATTTTTTTGGTATTAAAAATTGAACGGCGTTCTTAAAACATGTTCTTGATTTTTTTTTTGTTTTTAAATTGGGAACGGACGTTCTTGATTTAAGAACCGATTGTTCATTTGGACCAAAATAAGAAAATTGGTTCTAGTTGTAAGAATGTTTTGTTCAATTTAGCCTATAATAAGAACTCATGTTCTTATTTTAAGAACAGTTTGTTCATAACGACACACTATATGAACATTGGTTCATACTCTAAGAACAAATGTTTCTGATTCAAGAGCCGTTTATTGTGAACATGCGTTCTTGTGTTATAAATCAATAGGACTATTAAATCATATTAAGAACAAATGTTCTTATTGAAAGAACAGTTTTCTTTATTTAGCCCAAAATGGGAACTCATGTTCTTACATTAAGAACAGTTTGTTCTTATTGGCTCACAATACGAACATGGGTTCATACTTTAATAACATATGTTTCTGATTATAGAAGCTTTAACACGCAACAGAAAAAAAATATGTGCATACGTCAACGTGAGTGGTGTCATCGATTAAACGATTGTTGCAATATAACATGCCAACCCTTAAGTTAATATTAATTATATTGTAATAATAACATAAATATCATATAATTGATATTAATATTATTATTATAACGTTTTTGAAAAGGACATTTCGTTATATCGATTGTATTGAAAACGTCTCTTCATTTGGGCGACTGCCCAAATCATTTGTTAAAAGTGAAGCCAGCGTGCGGTAGCGAAATGCAAAGTGCAAAAGAAGACAGCGATCGCGGTGTGAAAAAAATAATGTGCGGGCGAGAAAGTGATTATGGAAAATGTTCTTCCATTTCTGAAAGGTGAGCTGTTTTTTTTTTATTTTAAAAAGTGAATTTTTATTTTAATCATGTAATCATGTAGTTTCTATGAATGTAAAGACACACACAAGCAAACTAATTCCGGTAAATCGTACATATGTATGTACCTACATACATACACATATACGAATGAATCGACGCCAAGCGCAACTGTGCCTACTTTTTCCACGTAAATTATTTTTTATGATCATAAACCTAAGTAAAGTGAAAATTGGAAAGCAAATCATATAAATAATATAAACATATTCATTATTTAGTGTTTTTGAGTTAAACAAAAAAATACATATTCTATGTACATACATACATATGTATGTATGTATAGAAACACATATTTGTGTGTACGTGCAATTCGTCTGCACCGCGGCGTCTTTTTTCTGCCTTTTTGCTTCTTTATTTTGTATGTACATACATACATACATCTACATACGTACATACGTAAATACATCAAGTTTAACCTTACTGAACGTGAGTTAATTTTTCGTGATCATAGCGCTTATCAAGTAAACATTTAGTAGCAAATTAAATGTATGTACATATGTATGTACATACAAAATTGTTCAAACGTAGCAAAAATCGTGCATAGACGTGAACAGTGCAAGCGTAAACATGCACAAACCTGCACAAATTTTTAATGGTGATATACATATGTATGTATGTTAGTGTAAGCTTTTTAGACTTCAATTCAAAAGTAACAAGTAGATATCAATTATAAATTAAATTAAACGTTTTTGCATGTGTCTTTTATGATTTAATACATATGTACATACATATGTATTTCTACAGACAGTGACATATGTACATATGTATGTATTTACATAAAAAAAAACAAAAAGAATAGGCAAAAATGTGATTGCAATAAATATGTATGTATAATTACGACCGAATGCATTTTTTTTTTGAAGAATGCAAAAAGACGAGGTAAAATCTGTGTCTATGTCTTACATTGTAAACAAAACAAAGAGGTTTGGACGCAGAACCAGTAATATGGAGTCATTCTCCGGCTGCTCAACGAAAATCACGTAAAATAACTGTAAATGCTAGCACATATGTACTATACGAATGCCGTTTTCGTGGCTGGGCGTCTTGCAAAGAACTAGGTAAACATTAGTAGTGTTTTTTTGCATATTGCAGCAATGCTACTTTCAGCAACTTCTTTGGAGTCATAACAAGCATGTAGGGGTGACAATCGTATTTAGTTTAACAAACGAGCGACTAAAGGTTTTGTAGAGTGGCAGTCTTTGATTCATTTGTTTTGTTGGGGCGCAAGACATTTTGATGTCTTGTAAATGCTCTAATATGTAATAAATCTTTTTTACTTAATTTTATGTTTTTTTCGTACCGTGTAGGTATTTAGTTTAATAAAACTAAAGTTGAGAGGTTGATTAGAACCTATAATTTTATTTTTTATTGTTGAAGATAACCTATGATAGTCTTAAATTGATTGAGAAGGATTACTTGCGAGAAGTTGTTCCACCTGTTGGGCTAAGGCTTAAATTTCGCGAAAAATTATTTAACTGGAAAAAGGAAAAGGTAATTATAAAACATTAATTATAGCCTTTTTTATTATTATTTACTAATTTTTTTCTTTTCATATAAGTTTGTCATTGACGATGAGACAATTTCATTTCACATGTCCATCACCGACCTCCTCGACTGTTGAACAAATGCCTTAAAAGCCGCTCTTATCAGAGAATGTGACAACTGGGAAAACGTTTGCGACAAATGGAAGAATGCCATTCACGGCGCCAGATTTGGTAAGAACTAAATACGATTATTTTTCTTATAAAAAATATACTTATCAGTCTTACTATTTATTTCCAGATTAACATAGAATTTGATTTGTTGTATCCCAACAAGGGCCTTGCCTTCCTAACAATAAAACGCAAATATTTTCAAATATGTTTATAAATACTTAAAACACAAAATGGTTTTATTTTTAATTAACAAAGAAAATATAATTATTATTATTATTAAATATTATACCAACGTTCTTAAATTAAGACCGATATTTAAGAACAAACGGTTGTTAAATTAAGAACACATGTTCTTAAAATATGAACGAACATAAGAGCACATCGTTCTTAAATTAAGAACCGATTTTCTTAATGAGGTAAGCACAAATGGTTATAAAATTAAGAACCAATGTTCTTAAAATATGAACGATTTTCAAGAACACATCGTTCTTAAAATAAGAACCGATTTTCCTAATGAGATAAGCACAAATGGTTACAAAATTAAGAACAAATGTTCTTAATGTATGACCAGTGGTTCTTGGCTTGTCAAGAACAAATGTTTCTTAAATTAAGAACCAATGGTGTCATGTTAAGAACATTTTTAAGAACATTTCGGTGATGAAGCAAGAACGGCGGTCTTAAAAAATCCGTTCTTAATTTAAGACAATCGTTCTTAAAATAAGAAATTCGGGTGCTGGCTCACTTTTGTCAACCGACGTTTTTGATTTTAAATGGGCGAGAACGGATTTTTTTTCTGAGTGCAGGATCTCTTTCGTGGATGGAAAAGCTGAGAATATGCCAAATAGCTTGATTGCTGCTTAAGTATCTGCCCATTTGGTTTCGTGCTATTTCGTCATTTTTATTTATGTTTTGTCCTTCAAATATGGCCAAATCACTGCCTTTGTTTACATATTTACAAATATACTTAATTGATTCAACAGAACTGCAAAGCTCAACATTGATATGAGCTTTGTTAGTTTTTGAAAGTAGTGGTGAGTATGGTACCACCCACTTATTATCAAACTCAACTTGATTTGGAAAGTTCGGCAGTCACATTGTAAATGTGTGGCCACCATTCTCGATACTTCTGCGGCGATACATTGGATAACCATCAATATCCGTGATCGTGTCATTCGTATGCGGCTTTGGAAAGTTTTTTTTACATTTTCCATTTTCCATGCACGGTGACGTCATGTTGAAAGCACCGCATGGCCCATGGATCATGTGTTTGGTGACAATATCAAATAATTCTTGATCAATTAATGGGTCTGGAATTTCGGCTGAAATTATTTGATCGATTTCTTCAGGACGGATTCTATCTTTAAGCCAAACCAAAATGTGGGCATGAGGCAAACCTCGCTTTTGCCACTCTATCGTATACAGCCAACAACGTGTGATACCAAATATTGAATATTTAACAATAAAATCAATTAAGGATTTCAATTTTTGTTTAAACACACGTGCAGTTAAATCATGAGATGAATGGCTTGTTGTCCTGGCAATAGTAAAGTTTGTATCTCTTCCCAATTCGGATTACATGTGAATGTAATAAATAAATCCGGTCGTCCGTAATGACGTACGTAAGTCATCGCATCTTGTATGTATTCCTGCATGTTCCGTGGACTGCCGATGTAGCTTGAAGGTAAAATGAAAGCATTACCAATCTCATTGGGATTTAAATTTCCATCGATGTTTCCAGCAACAGCATCTCGTAAGTGAATATATTCTTCCGATCGTAGTTATGCCTGGTTAAATCGAAGGAATCGCAAGCGTTCGCTTTCGACCTTAGCATACATATCAACAATGTATTGATGGAACAGCTGACGATATCGAAGGATATAATTGTCTTGATGTTGTCTAACCATTATTCGGTGTGCGTAGTAGTTCATTGAGCTAACTTTATTATTTCTGTAATCACCTAAAAAAATAAAAAATAAAATGCAATACGAAATTAAAATCTATACATACAATAAGAAAGTAAATAGATAATTGTCAAATTTACCTTTATTTGGATCATACTGTTTGATATTAAGGTGATATTCATCTTGTCCTTGCCAAAATATCAATGGATATTGTAGTGCGTCATATGAACGGTGTAGATCCGAAATCGTACTGACAGTGTTGTCTCGCCGTGTAATTTTTATAGATCTTTTGTCAACTGGATCACCAACCATGATAACAGCAACCTCATCAGCAGTTGGAGCGTTGAATCTACCAGCATGTTCACCTAATGGAATTTTGTTGGCTTTTATGACGATTTGATAATTGTCATTTTGCAGTCGTGGCGAAACTCTTTTGATCAATTGAATTAGTTGATTGTGATCTTCTAAAAAATTTATATCACAATTGCTGTTTCCTCTGCTTGTTCAATAAAATTGTACAGGCACCGAGTCGTCACACGCTCTTCACAATCGCCCACAAAATAAATTTGAAGAAATTTCGGATTGTTATCAGGCATTGGCATCAGTGATCCGATTTAATGGTACACCTGGCCTTGAATTTTGAATGTAGTGTAGAATGCCGTGTATATATATAAGTCTCGCCCGCTAAATGTTACAGTAGCTTGTAATGTTAAGTTACGTTATCATACAGTGTTGCTATTAACAGCTAGGATCGATACCCTACTTAAACATCTAACTCGATAGGATCGCTTAAACAGCTGGGTTAATGGCAGTCGCCCTACTACAACTCGGCCAATCCTGACAACTTGATCTCCTGATCTCAACCAATTACAATATTTTAATCTCTTATGTCTTATTTCTTATTATTATTAGTTAAATTAGTTTAGTAAGCTTATAATTATGAAATAACTTATTATAAGTTTACAAGATAATATCTTACAATAATGGTTAGATTTTTATTTTTTCTTTTGACAAATTATATTTATCATTTATTTTCATTTACAACTTTCATTACTTATTTCTCTTTACCCAATGTCTTATGTTTTGGATACTCCACACACCCTGATCTGAAAACCTTCCACATCCAATCATCGGTCCTAACGTCCTATTTATCCTCTCTACTTGTCCATTTGCCTGCGGCGATCCTGTTGCTATTTTCATGTGTTTAATATTACACTCCTTTAAAAATATCTCGAATTCATTTGACGTATAACAACTACCTCTATCAGATATTATGCATTTGGGTCTGCTGTACGCTCTAAAAAAGTCCTCTAGTGATTTTATTACCTCTTTTGTTGATGTGGATTTTGTTGTATACAACCTGACAAACTTTGTAAACCCATCCACAATCACTAAAACATGTTTATTTGCTCTTCCTGCCGCTACTGGTCCATAATGATCAATATGTAACGGCTCAAATGGTCTATCGCCCTTGGGTATACTCTTCAGAAATCCTTCCTGTTTTCCTGATTTAGGCGAAAACGCTACACCTTTTAAACAATTTTCAATATGATTGGTACTTTTCTCCTTCATATTTATAAACCAATAACTTTTTATAATACTATCAATCATTTTATCCCTCCCTATGTGCCCGAGCTCATTGTTCATCTTCCATATCTTCAGGCACATAAAACAACAATCTATTATCCCCCGTTTTTCTATACACAATGTCATTCCTCATTTCAAAATATTTATGTTCGTTCTTTTCTAATTTTTTAATATTTGTTATCATTGGATCCTTCGCTTGACATATAACTAAATTATCTTCGAAACTATTTTTTTCAATTATCACAACATTTGTACTACGGCTCAAAGCAACTACATGCTCCATTTTATCTCCTGCTCTATGAACTAATTCATATTCATAATTTTGCAATTCTAATGCCCACCGAGCAATTCTAGGATTTAATTCCACCTTGCTAAGCGTAAATGCTAGTGAGTTACAATCAGTTATAATCTTAAACTTTCTTCCTTGCAAATAAATTCTAAACCTACGCAACGCATATATAATCGCCAACGCTTCAAGCTCAAAACTATGATACTTTGCCTCAGCCTCAGACGTTCTTTTCGAAAAATAAAATATAGGATGCATCTTCCCATCTTTTTTCTTTTGCTTCAACACCGCGCCATACCCAACTGCACTAGCATCACAATGTAACTCAACTTCATCCTTAAGATCATAAATCGCTATTACTGGTGATTGCATAAGTTTTTTCTTCATAATATTAAAACACTCTAGCTCGCTTTGAGCTAGAGCTAGATTGTAATCATTATAAGTTTTACTATAAAAATTATAAAATAATGATTATTTTTTGATTTATATTCATATTCTCACATAAGATTGATTAATTTTTGAGTTATACGTACAACTCAATCAATAATCATTATTTTTGAGCAAAAAAATAAAACTCATGAAATAATGATTATTCTTTGAGTTTTATTTTTTTGCTCAAAAATAAAACTCAAGTTGATATTTCGACCTTTTCTTTGGGAATAATCCCAAAAATGATATATATTCCTATTCAGTAAATCAAGACAAACCAAAACAACCCCTTTTTAAATTAAAAAAAAAAACCCTTAAAAAAAATTTTGTTTTATTTATTATTAATTAATTTTTACATATATATATATTTAGAGGTATTAGTAGGTGAGCATTAAGTTAGTACTATTAACAGTGGTGACCAGGCAAATTCTGCTAGTGAGTTAAGAAACAACTTCAGCAGCTTATTTTGTAAATGCTGCGCCAAAAGATAAGAGCTCGTGTTTCTATTGTGCTTGCAGCTGCGCTTGATCGGTTTATTGATCTATTTATAGCAGTAATGTCAAAAGTGACCACCAATACAAATTAAGTTAACTCTTATTTTTGCTCTTAAATAGCACTAAAAGAAATTTGTATATACGTTTGAATTTGGAGTTTGCACTTAAAGTTGTGTTCAAAGAACCATTTTGTCCACCTATTCATATTAAATTACCGATTTTAATATTAATCTCTGCACTATGACCTGTACTCATATTATATCATATAAAATAATTGCCATACAAACATTTTCGTTTAGTGCAGTCTCTTTTACAAAAAAAACAACAAAATACAGTCAAACTTTCATAACTCGAACTTCCCTTACTCGAATTTTCTTTAACTCGAATCTAATCGAGTTGCAGTAGCGTCCAGTAGCGAGAAAAATGTATGCAATGTTTCTTCCATAACTCGAAGTCTCCATAAGTCGAATTTTTTTCATGGATAATGGTGATTCGAGTTATGGAAGTTTGACTGTACATTGAAATTTCGTAGCCCAACAACAAAAATCCGTTACATTGCTGATAAGCATTGGCCGCGAATAGCGGCAGCCGAAGAGCATGTGTACGTGTAAAAAAACTGCTTACGTATGTCTAGGCTCTAGTCGAGAAATCCCGACTAGGGCATACCCTTAACCCGATACATAACGTGTATTTTTCCCGTGATCAATACGACCAAACTTCGAACTTCGACAGCTCCGATGTTTCTTAACTGATTTTGTTCAAATTTTTTCAAATGTTCATTCATCATTCAAGTTTTTTTTTTGTTATCGATCACATGTGTATATCGGAAACCAAAGGTATTACCGATATTTTAAAGCAAACTTGTTCTTCTCATAGTATAGGAGAGTTTAAGGTTCAAGTTTGAAGTCTCTAGCTAATATAGTCTCTGATCGGCGCGTTCATACAGACAGACGGACAACTTTGAAATTCTGACAACACAGATTTTTAATGGCCTGCAAATGCCAGCGGTGACGTCCAGAAATATAATGAACTTGGTAGATGAAAAGTTTGATAAAATCAAATCAGAAATCAATGCTGCACTAGCCAAAAGAATTATTTGCCTTAAAATGGACACAGCCACTAGACAAAATCGTGGAATTTTGGGCATAAATGTCCAATACTATGTTGGAAGTGAAATTTGAGTGAGAACTCTTGGGCTTATTGAGCTTCAAAAATCACACACATCCCAAAATTTGTGCGCCCAAATACAAAACATTTTAAATGATTTTCATATAAAAAAAGAACAAATTTACGCCATAACAACCGACAATGGGCGTAACATGCTCAAGGCAGTAGAGCTCCTAAATGACTGCTCGGCATCAGCAGATGCCTCTGACGGGTCTGATAACGCAGATGAGAGTTTGGATGATGATGATGATCTATAAAATGTGCTGCACATACACTGCAGCTTGCTGTTCATGATTTTTTTAAACAAATGGATTCCCTCGCGTTCATTGAGAAAGCACGGAAAATCGTAAAGACTTTAAGAACTTCATCATACAGGTGCGTTTTTAAAGCCATTTTTCTATTTTAAACAAATAACTAATTTTGCATTTCATAGATCTTTAATTATAGCCAAGTCATTGCCAAGGCCAGAGCTGGATGTTGTTACGCAATGGAACTCAACATACACAATGCTAGACACATTGGTAAAGTATGAAGACTTTTGTAGCGAGTACCTTGGTAGTGCAACTAAGTTGACTGAATCTGAATGGGATGATATCAAATCACTCGTGCGCACATTGCAACCGGTGTACTCAGCAACGCTGAAACTGCAAAGCACGCAATTGTACATGGGTGATTTTTACAAGCTGTGGTTGGAGCTCAAACTTGCAGTCAGCGCAGCAACATATTTGCACAGCCCAAAATTACACGAGTGCATTCAAAATAGAGAGAAGGCCTTGCTGGAAAATCATGTGGTCGTCTGCAGCATTTACTTAGACCCAAGAATAAGAAGAGTGCTGCTGCAGACTCCCTTGACTCTCATGCTCGCTAGGGTTCACCTTAAACAGCTTATGCTAAGGATACATAATATGGACCAAAACGTAAGTAAATATCTATCGTATTTTCATATGGTGTGTTAATTTTATATTATTTATTTAGATTGACCACGTACGAATTCCAAGCACAGTAACCTCGCAGGCTTCAACATCTTCCCAGGCGGATAATAGAGAATTCTTGCAGGAGTCAAATACCTGCTCTCTATTAAATGAATTTCTTGAATATTGACAAGAATTTGCAAAAAGCCTATTATGAAATTGATAACTATAACCCAAAGCCAATAGACGTAAATTCGAATATAATGGAATATTGGGGAAAAAAAAAGTTTCGATATCCCAATTTGTATCAACTGGCCAGAATTGTACATTCGGTTCCCGCAACACAGGTCAGCGTCGAAAGGGCGTTTTCTGCCCTCAGGTTGATTTTATCAGATCTGAGGTGCAACCTCTCTAAAGAGTCGTTGCAAAAATTACTTTTTGTAAAATTAAATAGTAAATAAATAAAAGGTTCCCGCATTTCAAATAAAAATAATATATACATACATACAAAAAAAATGTATATACATATACATTAATATATAGATATGTATATTTATATAAATATATGTCAAAATTAATAAAAAAAATATATTGTTTTTTAAGAAAACAAAATTTTTTAAGGGATTTTTTTTTAAATTTAAAAATGGGTTGTTTTGGTTTGTCTTGATTTACTGAATAGGAATATATATCATTTTTGGATTAATCCCAAAGAAAAGGTCGAAATATCAACTTGAGTTTTATTTTTTGAGCAAAAAAATAAAACTCAAAGAATAATCATTATTTCATGAGTTTTATTTTTTTGCTCAAAAATAATTATTATTGATTGAATTGTACGTATAACTCAAAATTAATCAATCTTATGTGAGTAAATTCATAAAAATTGAAAATTTTTAAATCATGCTGAAAATGCATAAATGAGCCTTAAAGATGAATATTGGTATATTTCTCGCTGTCCCAAAGATACTATAAGTGAATGATTTATTTATTAAAAAAAAAAAACAAATAATCATTATTTGCAGTCCCTGCTTTATCTTTCTTTAATAAATCATACAGCGGCTTTGCAATTACTGAAAAATCTTTAATAAATCTTCTAAAATATGAGCACAACCCTAAAATTCTTTGCACAGTTTGTGTTTTATCCGGTATAGGAAAATTCTCCACTGCTTCTAACCCCTTATTATCCGCTCTAATTCCTTCTTTCGTAATTAGAAAACCTAAATATTTAATACTATTTTGCATAAATTCACACTTTTCAAGTCGTAGCTCTTATTTATTCTGAACCAATCTTCTAAACACTTCATTCAATATCCTTAAATGCTTTTCTATATCCGTACTTGTTACCATTATGTCATCCACGTTCACTATCACCTTATCTTTCCTTATTAAATCTGCGAATATTTTATTCACAAATCCTTGAAATACTGCCAGTGAATGTTTTAGCCCCATTGGCATCCTTGTAATCTCAAATTGTCCCAACGGTGTGACAAATGACGTGTACTTTATTGATTCTACATTTACCCGCACGTTAAAATATCCGTTTTTCAGATCAAGTTTCGAAAACACCGTTTTGTTCACTAACTTGTCTAGCAAATCGTCTATTAATGGCAATGGATAGTTATCCTTTACTAATATTTTTTTAAATTTCCTGTAATCAATACATAACCGTAAATCATCAGTTTTCTTTTTCACTAATACAATAGGCGAAGCATACTCAGAATCACTTGGCCGTATAATTCCTCCCTCCAAATACTCATCTATTAACTTTTGTAATTTTTCTTTCTCGGCATACGATAGTCTTCTAGGTGCACAACTAAAAGCTTTCGAATTTTCCACACATAATTTCATTTCACATTTCACTAAAGGTTCCTTGGGCCTTTCTGCCCTCAAATACGTTCTCTCAAACATCTTATCAAACTTTCATCTAGTTTGATGGCTCACATCTTTCCCATAAATATATTCGATTCCATCATTCACTACATTTATACATAAAAACTTTCTTCTAAATGAGCAGCATCTTTAATCACCGCGTTGCATATAATTAGTTTTTTTTTTTCTAAATTCTCATTCAAATTACCTCGCCCTACGTCAACGTTTTCATCTACTTCTTGTTTGATACCGCTATCGTTTTCACTTAACACATTATTCAAAACACTCTGCTTTATCCTAAACATATCACTCCTAACACTATTCTCGTTATATCACCATGCTCTTTACCTAACAAATTACCCATAACACTATTCTCCTTACCTGACACATTACTCATAACACTCTTTTCTTTACCTAACACATTACCCGTTACACTATTCTCACTATCTGACACATAACTCATAACACTATTTTCTTTACCTAACACATTATCTTTACCTTTGACTTTATTCAGAATCGCACTTTCATTTAACATCACCGTATCCCCTCACGTAATGAACTGCTCATAAAACTTCCTTTATTTTCGTACAACTTTTGCACATTATCGCCTCCGATCACTTCATCCTTTCGTACATTTTTAGCTTGCATAATCACAGACCTTTTCCGTATTTTCTGCGCCAACCACATTTACAAGAGATGTATCAATATCCAAACCACAAGCATTCATAAAATCCCTTCCGACTATAACATTTTGACTCATAGACTCTTCAGATACAACGATTAACTCAAAATTAATTTTTATTGTTTTTTTCAATATATTACAAAAGATTTTCCCATATACTTCAAGTCGGCTCTTATTTATGCCGTAATAGGATTTAAATACTGGAAACTTCACAATACTTCCAGGAACAAATGAATTTTTAATTAATGAAACCGCACTGCCTGAGTCTATGAGACAATCTGTAACCAAAAATAGCTTAGGATATGTATGAAAAAATATCTTAAAACATCTTACAAGCTTATTTGGGTTCTCTCCGCTGTGTTGTGGGCATTGCGCAATATAATGCCCCATTTCTCCGCACTTATAACTAGATCCAGCCGCACGTTTTGGTTTCTTGCAATCCTTTGCAATGTGGCCTCTTACATTGCAATTGTAACAGCGCATCTCCTTATCCTCATCTCTTTTTATCCAGCTCTTTTTCCTTCAAGCTTATATTTGTAAACGCCTTAAATAATTTTTCAGGGCTGAAAAAACACTGGATACGCGCTTGATCACGCATATTTTTCGCTGGTATTCCTTCTATCATATGTTCCAGTATACTCTAAAAACTGTGTGTAAATTTACTTCACATTTATTTTTAAAAGGATAGCAAACTTACTACAAAATGTGTTTAATTTTACTATAAAAATGTGTACGCGCTGATTTCTGTTTAATATTACACACATGTGTAGTAAATTTGCAATTTTTGTGTATTTTTAAACATTTGTTGGTGAATATTACTATTAAAATGTGTAAAAATACTAATCAGCAGTTATTATGAACATTGTGTGTTTAAATTCGCACAAACGTAATGTACTTTTGCGTGAAAAATCTCGTTTTTTTACACATCGAGTGTGTATTTATAATCGTGTGCATGACTTGCATACGATTGTCATTTTCGTTTGTATATTGACACGCGCAAGTGGATTTGCCGGCTAGCAGTAACAATTGTGCAGGGTTTTTGAGGATTAAGCTGTAAGTATCAATTGAATTGAATGAAATCATTATTTCGCAGAGGACATAACATTTCTGCTGCAGAGTTTCGAGGTTTGTTTTGTTTGTATTCAAAACGTCGGTTTTCTAATACTGTTTCTGTCCATTTCAGTTTGGCACATCTATGGAGGCTCTAAAACAACAAATTCCAACAAACACTCCGTTTATATCATGCATAAGTAAGTTGTTTATTTTTAGTGTAGCTAAAAATTTTTTTTAGTAAAAGCAATCGCAGTGTTCTGTAGTCATTGCAAGCTTTTTTTTTATTTATTTCAATTCATCTGATTCAAAAATTTTTTAATTTCAGAAGGTGCAACGGAGGACAAGGATATATTTTTATAGAAAAATACGTTGTTGCGAATGTAATTAATTATTTTTATATTTTTAATATTGTGTATCCCCGAAACATTACGCAAACTATGGAATTTCTGGTCAGATTTGGATACAAAATTTACTTTAACCAAACGCGGGGAACCAAAAAAAATGTAAATAGCGCGCAAAAAATTAACAAATTACTTTCCAAAATAAATAGCATTTAAGAAATGTAAGCATATTAATAAACAACACAAACAAAATTAAAAAATAAAAATTAAAAATAAAACAAAGTTTACTTTTACATTTTAAATGTTTAGTTTCACGCAAAAAAAAAGCGTATTTTTACTTTTCCAAGGTGTATTATTGAACATCATATGTTTAATTTTACACATTAAATGTTTAAGTTTTACACAAACAATGTGTGTTCTTAAACATCATATGTTTAATTTTACACAATAAATGTTTAAGTTTTACACACATAATGCGCATTTTTACATAAGAAATATTTAATAGTAAACTGTGTGTAATTTTGCACACATTATAGGAGAAAATTGTTTTCCTCCTATAATAGTAGTAAACATTTTTAAGAGTGTAATTCTTCTGTATCGACGTTGATTTCCTGCGTTAAAAACATCTTCGCTTTATAATATGCGATGAATGTTTCTCCCGAGCGCCATGTACGCTCCTGAAATTTGCGTCTCATGTCCGACTTCGTAAGTTTGTTGCCAAACACTGTGACCAGCTGCTCGCACAAACTATTAAAAGTTTCTAGCATGCGCGTCGGATTTGCCTGCACCCAGCGTTGCGCCTCTCCCTTCAGCTTGGCGATCAGTAGCATCCGCAGGCTCGCCTCGTCCAAGTTATATATTTTGCCAATATTTTTTATTTGAACCACCCAATTTTGGACGCCAGTGCCACCATCAAAGTCCATCGCAGTTTCTTTTGCCAAAGACAACAATTTAGTTGAGAATTTGCCATCAATTGTTATCGGTTGTTGCACAGCAGCATTTGCACGATGATCATCAATGTCAACTGTGCCGCTTGCAGCGCAACCTGCTTCTGAATTGTTTGCGCTGCACACGCCATCTACTGCATTATCGCCGACGCCCTCTACCGGTATACGATCAGAATCTCTTTCACCGCTGCCATCTTCGCTATTAGCGTTGCCACCCTCGATAGCACCAGCGTTGCCACTGCCGCCGCAGCTTACGCTGCTAATATGGCTGCTGTTCCCGCGCATTTGCTGCATTTGCCGCCACTTGATTATGATTTGTTTGCACGCTGCATTTTCAGCCTGCAGCTGCTGAACCAATTGCAACAGTTCAGCCTCTCTTTCATTTCGAATTGGTGCTCTGCACTCCGCATTTCCACTGCCGCTAGCGCCGTCGACCTCCCTCTCTAGCTCGCCACCGCCGCCATTTTCTGCATTGTTCTCTAGATCCCCGTCCGTGTCCATCTCAGGCGCACATCTACGCCGCTCAGGCGAAACACTGTTCAGCCGCGCAATCAATTCTGCCTCCTTGGTACCGTTTGTTGGCAATTTTAACAAAGACAGCCATTTTTTCAATTGGATTACTTTGAAATTATTTTTATTAATTTATTCCATCCCACTTCTGAATTGTAGAATGCCGTGTATATGTATAAGCCCCCCATTCAGTTATAATCGAAAATGACTGTATTTCCCACAGTTTTAAAGCTATACTCACAAAATTTGATAGGAAGGTAGATGCTGAAGTCTTACAAAGATATGCATCAAAACTTTGGATGCCACGTCCTCACTGATACCGCCCACCTCCTAAAGTCTGAAATCTCTTTATCTTTTTCAGTTTTAGGGCTAGTCACCAAATTTCGAAGAAACATTGTTAGTAACATCCGTAACCGATCCACATCAAAGTTTTATATGCCACGCCCACCTTTTCCACCCACCTTGTAAAATCTGAAATTTCTATATCTTTCCCAGATTTTGCGCTAGAGTCACCAAACTTGGAAACATTGTTAGTGACATCCGTAACAAATGTGCAATATTAGATGCCACGCCCACTTATATCGCCCACCTCAATATCTTTCTCAGTTTGATAGGGAGTTGATAGGGAGATAGAAGGTGCCATCCGCCACAGATATGCATCACACATTTGAATTTCACGCCTACCCCTTCTGCCTGCCCCCATAGTTTATCTCTTCTCTATCTCTATATATATAACAAGTAAGAAGGCTCTAGTCGAAAAATCCCGACTAGGACATACCCTTAACCCGATACTTGACCATTACAGTTACTTATGTATATTAAATCAGTGACCAATATGACCAAACTTCAAGCTGCGATATCTCCGGTGTTTCTGAACCGATTTTAATTTATTTTATATATATATTTATATTTTTATAATTTTCATTCATGGTATAGGAGAGCTTAAGTTTCAAGTTTGAAGTCTCTAGCTCTTATGGTCTCTGAGATCGGCGCGTTCATACGGACGGACAGACGGACATGGCTAGATCAACTCGGCTGTTGATGCTGATCAAGAATATATATACTTAATGGGGTCGGAGATGCTTCCTTCTGTCTGTTACATACATTTGCACAAAACCATTATACCCTTATTTACCCATTTTATGGGTTAAGGGTATAAAAATGAATTGCTGTTCGTTAGTCTCTCTAAAACTCGAGAACGGCTGAACGGATTTATCTTATCTTGGCCTTGAATTATTCGTGGAAGTCTGGGGAAGGTTTACAAGGTGAGAAAAATTCGAATAATTGCCGGAAAAACCCTTAAAACAGCCATGCTAGAGTTGAGCTAGCCCTAGAGCTGTGTTTTGCAAAATCTTAGTAGGCTACATTTAAAATTCAGTAGGAAAAATAATTCTATTCGACGCATGATACAATTAACAAGGTAATTTCATGCGAGAAAGCGCCCTCTACAGTTAAGTACCAAACGTCAGTCGTAAAGTGCTTGTCGATTGGGTAAGACCACCGACATCATACTAATAGACGCACCGGGGCGTGCAAAAGCGTACCGGCTCTGGCGCCATCTCTCTCGTGTGTTGAGAGGCCAGCCGAACGCAATGCGCCGCTCATTTGCGGCGTAGCGTGGCGCTAGGCATTGTTGTGCTGGCTTTCGCTGCGAGACATCGAAACCCACCCCTTTATGTATGCGCTGCCAGCGATCGTATGTGTCACACATATATATGTATGTTATATCAGAGACCGGCAGCGGTGTATCGCAACTACTAGTGCACCGCACAAACACTGGTATTTTTCATACCAAGTAAAAACTACGCATCATTTTTTGATGCGGTGGTATTTTACTCCTATTTTTACGCGGTGGTATTTTTATCCTCATTTTTTACGCGGTGGTATTTTTACTCATCATTTTTTATCATTTTTTATACCCGGTGGTTTTTTACTCATCATTTTTTACCGGTGGTTTTTACTCATATTTTTGAGCGTCACATATTGCACTGGTATATTTTTGAGTATGTGTTCGGCCACCGCGTAAATGCAAAACAACCCTAAATGATAGTATATTTTTACCTGTTTTTCGTTGCCTTCGTTTTGCATGTCACTTCTGAATGTGTGTGTATGTATGTAAAAATACTTTGAAAATGTGCTCATATACATATATGTACATATGTATGTCAATGAATGCGTTTTTTTATATAAAGTAAATTTAGATAAAAATAAAGCAAAGCAAATTTTTATTTTCTTTAGTTATACCTTAAAGCTAATAATTAATTAATAATAAAAATAATAATACATTTCTTTAAGTTAACTTATAACAGATTTATTTTTATAATATGAATGTAAATAATTAAACTATCTAGGGCATTGGGTCCTAATCCTAACCATCACGTATTTTTGCGACGCAACTGCATTGACGCGGTGCGTGTACCACCGCCAACGCATTTTGTGCGATGGTAATCATACTACCACCGCACTTTTGCGATGGTAATCATATTACCACCGCACTTTTGCGGTGGTATCATCTCCACCGCACTTTTGCGGTGGTAATCATTTTCCACCGCACTTTGCGGTGGTAATCATACTGCCACCGCACTTTGTGCAGTGGTAATCATACCGCCACCGCACTTTGAACGAGTACACTAGTAGTGCTAAAAACAGGCACCGCTGCAGGTCACTGGTATATATATATGCACGTGTATGCTAGTGTGTCTGTTTGTGATCTGTTTCAAGTGGACCTAGCCGAAAATCAGCAAAAACAACACAAGAGCGTATGTGTACATACATGCATACATACATATGTATGTGTAGGTATGCGTCGCATTTGTTTTTATTTCGGCTTCAGATTTTTGATATTTTCTTCTTCTCTTTTCCACCTTTTTTCAAATGACACTTGTGTACTTTGTCACAGCTACCGTATATATGTTAACGAATGCCAAGGTTCAAAGAGTTTTCGAGTGCATGTGTCAGATTAGAATGCTTTGTGCGCTCACGTAGGTAGAAAGGGTTGGCATGCGTTTGTCTATATGTGGTAATGAACTGCGAATACCCTTTGTAAGCATGCATGCATCGTTTTTTGTGGTTTCACATCTGATCTGCAAAAGGGTATTCGCGTTCATTACCACATATAGACAAACGCATGCCAACCCTTTTCTACCTACGTGAACGCACAGCATTCTTAGATCTTGACACAATGCACTCGTAAATACTCTTTTTAATTTATGTGCATTCTTTAACATATAAACAGTAGCTGCGTTGACAAGTTACTTAAAGTGTCATAGAAAAATGTTGAAGAGTGAAAAGTAAATATCAAAATCGCTTAGCCAGAGTCCGAGAACATGAAACAAATGCTGACGTATAGACATACATATATATGTACGTAGGTATCATACGTTCTGTTTTTTTGTAATTTTCGCTGTCACTTGAAACAGATCCAAACGACGTACTCAAATGCGTGCTATATATATGCATGTTTTTACGATCGCTGGCATAGAGCGCATCATAAAGGGTGGGTTTCTTGTTGTGTGCGCGAAGCCGAACAACAATGCCTTGCATTCCCTAGGCCGCTACGCCTGCAAATTGAGCGACGCATTGCGTTCGGCTGGCCTCTCGCCCCGAGAGGTGGCGCCAAAAAATACGATGCGCGGCAATTTTCCGCTGTCTTGGTAATAGGTCGGTGGTAAGACGTTGATGTGGACGAATTTTATACTGTTTGTCATATTTGTTGATGTTTGTTTTTTAGGTTAAGTTGTGAAAAGTTGTGAAAATGCCTTACTGCGTGATTTGTGAAAAAACCATTGTAGGAGGCGAAGTTAAAATCATTCGTGTTCCCAAAGACAATGAAAAAAGGCAATTATGGGAAAATGAATTGCAGATTAGTTTGGAAGAAAATAGCAGAGTTTGCACTTTGAAGCCAACGATTTCAAGGCTGCAACCAATAAAAACAAAACACCAAAGCGAAGGCAGCTAATGTCTAATGCAATACCTAAAAAGTTCTGCGCGATTTAAACGATTTTATGTCAGACTGTCATAAAAATTGCAGTACCCAAACAGAGTAAGTAAATGCGGTTTCGTGCACGTACATATATTTTTATGTATATGTATTTTACAGTTCCGAAACCATACAATCGCGAATATTTCTTGAAAATATTAGTTTAAAAAAGCAGGTAGCAGAGCTCGAGATGCGAAATAGCCGTCTGACTAAGGAGTTGGAAAAAATGAAAAATTTGACGGATTCCTTAAAAGATATCTTCACCGAAACGCAACACGAAAAACTAATGAGCGGTGGCAAAAAAAAAAATGTGGTCGTCAGCAGATATTTCATATGGGCTTTGTTTCCATGCTGCTGGACCACAAGCTTACCACCACCTTTACAAAAAATCGTTTCCGCTCTCAAACTTGTCAACACTGCACAGATGGTTGCGAAAAGTGGATTTTGAGCCTGGTATTCTGGAAGTGGTATTAAATCTAATGCAGCAGAGTGTTGAAGTTGCAGATGAGAACAGAATCTGCGTGCTCTCCTTCGATGAAATGAAAATCTCAGCGAGCTATGAGTACGACTCTGCATCAGACATGATCTTTGAGCCACGAAATTATGTGCAGGTCGCGATGGTGCGGGGGCTGAGGAGCTCATGGAAGCAGCCAGTTTTCTATGATTATGACTGCAGCATGGATAAAGCAACACTTGAAAATATTATTTTCAAGCTCCACAATGCCGGATACCCCGTTGTGGCTATTGTTTCTGATTTGGGCCCTGGAAATCAAAAATTGTGGAGAGAGTTTGGAATATCAACCAGTAAGTTGCTGATACAAAACTTTAGAAAATTGATGAGCATAAGAAATTTCATTCATTTAATTTTAGCCAAGACATGGTTTCAACACCCAGCTGACGATAGCCAAAAAATTTTTGTTTTTGCGGATGTACCACACCTTATTAAACTAAACTAAGAAATCATTTCTTAGATTCAGGACTGTGCGTGGAAGAACAAATTATTACAGCGCAAACCATAAAACAGGTTTTATGGTAAGCCACACAGCCACATCCGATGTCCGAATAATGTTTAAAGTTACTGAGGAGCATTTAAATGTTAAATCAACTGGCCGGCAGAAAGTTAAGTTAGCTACGCAGTTGCTATCGAACACAACTGCCTGTGCTATCAATCGCTGCTATTCTTTGGGCTATGAGATGTACAATCCGTGTGAGACCGCTGGTTTTTTTATACTTACAAACGATTGGTTCGACGTTTTCAACAGCAGAGTGGCAAATTTAAATCAAATGGCTAGCCTGCAACCGTACGGGAAAAGTATAGAAAACCTAGGAAGAATATTGAAAAAGATGTCCGATGTGATGAGCATTCAAATTTTACCAAACAAAAGTAGAATAGCGCCATTTCAGAATGGCATTATTGTTAGCAACTGTTCGTTGGATGGCCTCCATTCATATCTTGAAGAAAAATACTCCATGAGCTACATTTTAACAAACAGGTTAAACCAAGATATATTGGAACATTTTTTTGGAGCGATCCGAGCACGAGGAGGTTTGCAGGACCATCCAAGTCCCCTGCAATTTGAGTATAGGTTGCGAAAGTATTTAATGGGTAATGATAAGTATATGCTGTTTATATGTTTAACAAATATTTAACTATTGTTATTAATGCTTTGTATGTTTGTGATTGTCCAAGTGTTTTTAGAAAATCGTAATTGTGGTAGTATATGTAAAACTTATATATTTTTGTATTATACTTAAAGCTAGTTCTTTTCCACTAATTTAGCTAAAAATACCGAAATTTTAAACACGGAGGGAATGAATATAAGCGCAGAGCACGTTCCATTTTTAAACTTGGACTATAAAGAGAACCCACAAACTAGGTCCTCTGAGAACGTAACCGAAGTTGAATTTACATATCTGGATAGCTCCTTTGCGACTTTGCAAGATCTTACGAAGGATGGTTTAGAATATGTTGCGGGCTATATAATTATAAATTTAATATTGCCAACAGTGAGTCCACTGACGCTTCATACACATATGTAGATTAACTGTCGTGTGGAGCTTTAAAAAAACATCAATTTTTTTTTTTTAGAAAAAATTATGGCTTTAGAAAGCATTTTTATACTTTTTCATAAAAGCACCGTTGCACAGTGGATCCGCTTGTATGGAAGAGCGGCCAAAAATACTAATAATAGCCATAGCGTGCTGAAATTTATAACAAAATAATAGAAAATTTTTCTAAACATATAACAAAAAAATGGGACAAATCGAACGGCTATATCCTATAGCTCCCATACGAACAATCGATACAAAGTTAGAAAAAAAATATTTTTTTTATGTAATTGATTAAGATTTTATTATTTATACACATAAAAGTAATATATTAAGAAAAAAAGGAAGCTATTTAACATATCCAAACATATTATCAAAAACTTAAATAAAAATCAACAAAGAAAATATTAAAGGAACAAAAATTATAAAGAATCATCAAGTAAATCATACACAGATGTAAGCAAAGTTGACTTGTCTTTTTTTGGAAGTTGTCTCTGTCCTGTTAAAAATGGATCTGAACGTTGTTGTTAAAGTTCGTGACACTTTCCGACTGTGCTGAAGTCTACATTTTTTTATTTCCTTGTTATTGGACTCTGCAGCTTCCTCTGAAAGCTCTCCAATCGACACTAATGCGTGCTCTATTACAGCTGAACCATGAATTAATACCTTAAGAACGGTAGCCGGTAAATAGTACCATGAATATGCAGATATTAGATATTTAGCTGTATTCAGCGCGTAATTTTGAAACTTCTCCGTATTAATTTTGTATCCTGATGTCATCGCTTGCAATAATGTTGCACATCTATGAATCAAAGAAGCATCAATTCCTGTTATTTCGGAGCTCAAAGCTGCATTAGAAAAGAATTTTCTCGCGATATTTCCATCGTTGGACGATCCCCTACCTCCATCTCTAGGTTTGTCGACAAGTATACCCATTTTTTCGCGAAATTCCTCCTGAATGTGGTTTTTCCTGTTCAATACTTGAATTTTCTTCTCTGCATCTCTTACTTGCCACTCTTTGACCTCTAGTTTATATGAAATATGTAAAAGTATTCAAAGAAGCGTATATATGAATGTAGTGGATATAAGCCAAATTCATAAAATCTTTTTTGAACTTTTTTACTCAAACATTTTTGAACATTGTTCATTTCTGTTGGCTTTGCTCCACATATATAACACGTTGCCGAGGATGATTCACTGATTGCGTTGCACACCTTTCCATCTACCATAGTAAGATGCAAGACATGCGTAATAAGAATTTTTTTATTAGAGACGCTTAATTCTTTTGGCTTTAATTGCTTAGTTTTTGCGTCAATACATTCTGCTTCGTCTTTCGACAGCTTAGCGGTCTCTTTCTTAAATTGAAATCTTATTGGTCGACAGTAACGAGTCGATGATGGCCGGGGGTTTTTCCAAATTATTGTGTTATCTATTTGAGTAACCAGTTGCAGAGGTACGTAGGATTAATTAGGATAAGGATTATTACAATTAAAGTTAGATTCTTAACTATATTTTCAGGAATAGTTTCAATTATGTTGGTCTGAAGCTCTATTATACTAGATGCCGTATTATCTAGTAAGCTCTGTAATTCGACTTCCGCATGAGATTCGTCTATATAAATACCATCAGGGTATCTAATTTTTTTGGAACTTAGTACTCTTTGATAACTGGGAAAAAATTCAAAGGATATTTTACTATTTACAAAGTTTTTTATCAGCAAATATTGGTGTTTCGTCATAGAGGTCTCCATTAAAAGCGAAATAACTTCCATTGGATCAGCTGGCAGGAAACTTCGATTTTGATTTTCATTGCATAGAGCAGAAACAGCAGACTCATCTTTTTCCCTTAGCTGACCTATACGCCGTCGCTTTGTTCTCCTTGAAGCCTCCTCAAAATCAAGTTTAGGACGGCCTCGATTAGCACTTTCTTCTATATGATTAGATTTGGAGTAGGTGCTTTTTAATAAAATAGATTCCATTTTATTAAGCCATCCAGATAGATATTGAATAACTGATGATTTTTTTGCGTTTGTATTTTTTCCAAAAAGTTACAATTGTTTTGCAAATATTCTCAATTATTTTTGACAGTTCGCTCAACTCTGGAATAATGTAGCCGTCGTTTTCAATGTTCCCTTGCACATCGGAAATCAGTTTCTTCAATTTTTCTGCGTTGGTTCCATTTTCTGTGCACCACTTATTAAAAATATATAAACGTGGAAACACACACTTTTGCGATGCACCTACCAAAATCATATATGATGCAAAGGGAAAAATAAACAAAATTTAAATATAAATTTATAAATAAATAGTTTTGTAAAGATTTGCAAAAACACAAAACACGAAAGACGAAGACAAAGCAACAGCACAACACCACAAAAGGCAAAGAGTCAGCTTTGACTGCGTTAATATATTTACTAGTAAGTACACATCTGCAAATTTCTGCAGCTAATTTTATAACATTTAACACCTAAAACGTAAGACAAACACAATGACATACAAACCAATTTCTGCATTTTCTTGGAACACATCTAAAACTTTAACTAAACATAAAATAGACTTTCACAAACACACAAAAAAGGGTTATTCCATAAAATTAGTTTAACGAAAAAACTTTGACAGGAAAGTTAATTATTAATATCTCGATTTAAAGTAAACACCTTCAGTTTCAAATTGCATTTTAAATAATTAAATTCGGAGCACTCTAGCTAACGTTTTGATCTCCTTAAAGGGCGATTTGAAGAAGAGAAAAAACTTTCTGAGCGCAGCTGCGTTGCGAAAATGAACACGTGTTCATGTTTGCAATGCTATTTTTAGAAAGTACCGTTAGATTTCTAGAAAAATCCGGTATGCCATTGAGGAGCTTTGACTTTTAAGAGACAATTTGTTTACATTTTGTTTAAATCCTACGTCATCACAATTTTTGATTTTTGGATCCACTGTGCGTTGGTGAAAAATCCAACGTGCTAAGAGATTTAAATAACTCTGCGGAAAGTATAGATTTGCCAACGCATTTAAAAACTTTTTTTTTTTAAATAAGAATTCATTTTCGTATTAAAAATCTAAATTTTAAACTTAAAATACAAAAACAAAAACAAAAGCTAATGGGCCATCGAAAACTGTTAAAAATAATGATCTAACTAATAAATAATAATATATGTTGTAAGTTTCTAAATATTAATATAGTTTTTTAATAAATAAATATTCAATTTGCTCGATTTACAGCGTTTTATTTAAACTCTAAATTTAATTATTATTTTCACAAAGGAACAAAATTGTATCAGCTGTGCACAAGCAACACGGTTTTTATACCTTACTCACTCGCACTTACAGAAAGAACTTCTTAACAGAGGCAAGAAGTTAAATAACAGAGAGTCATATAGCGGTCTCTGTCGCACTCACACGGTAATATACACTGGTAATGGCTTCGTCGCATGACACTACCTTGTTAATTGTATCATGATTTAACGTATAAATAAAATTATTTAGTTATCCGGCGCGCGTTGCTTCGCCAACAACTAAAATAAATTACAAACATTTTTTTTTAAAAACGAAAAATTCAGAATCTGAATCAAAACAGTTTTTTTTACTATTTAAAATCATACATTTTTAAAATGCCTGCAATACGCAGAGGAGCTACCATATAAATATTTTTTGTCACAAACGTTAAATTATAAATCTTAAGTTAAATTTCTGAACGCAATCATAATATTTGACTTTAGATTTGACAACCAAATAATATGTCAATCCATCCTGTCGCATTTCATAGCTAGACATAATGAAATTGAGCGAATCCGCAGACGCAGTGCTCCTGTGATTCGTGAACGAACTGCATTCCACTATGATCCGATTGATTATTGTGCCGACATGCAGTGCATACTTTAAACTTCAAACTTCCATAGCGATGAAACTAGAAGGGGTAATGGAATAAATGAGGTATCAAATTAAAGATTAAATTTTATAGAATAACATAACATAAAACATTTATTGTCAACAACTGCTTAGATAAGAAAAACTTCAAAAACAAAAAATACTGCCTGTTTCTAGGTCACAGCTTAAAGTATGCAGTATACCAAGATCCTCTGCTCTCTGAACCAAATTGTCCTTTAATATTTGAAGGTACTTTAGTTTGACCATTGTCGATTCTATAAAAGCCAGTTTCCCAGGGCCAGCAGCCGAAATACAGGCCCAAACCATCACGCTGCCACCGCCGTGCTTTACAGTGGCCTTGAGGTTCTTCGGGTCGAGCTCTGTATTGGGCTTTCGCCAAACATATGCGTTCCCATCTGATCCGTGTATATTAAATTTTGACTCGTCTGCAAATATGACACTATTCCAGAAGTCTGGGGTCTTTAAAATGTGATCTTTGGCATATTTCAGACGAGCTAACTTATTTTTTGGACTAATGAAAGGCTTTTCGCGAGCTACGCGGCCATTATAGTCATGGTTACGTAAAACTCTCCGAATCGTTTTACTACTACAATCTTTACCAAGTCCAGCCCTAACCTCAGATGCTAGTTTCGGTGCTGATAATCTCGGTTTGGCTTTGATTTTCCGCACTATGTACCGCTCGTCGGCTTCATTGAAAATCTTGTTTGGTGCTTGACGTCCTTTATTTTAAACGATTTCGTGATGAAGCGCTGGATATTTTTTGACTGTTGGGGTTTTATATTAACGATTTGCATTTTGGCTGGAGATTGTTTTTGAAGTGGTTATAACTAATTCCCGTTTTTCAATGTGGTGCGTGGACTCATTTTGAAGATCACTTATCATCAGTGTGGGATCGATGAAAACTAAATGCTTCGATCGAATTAAGGAGAGTAGCAAGCAACAACAAAAGAACGGTAAATTCCTTGAATTATGGTAGTTGATTGGAAACTCTGATACTTTAAGCTGTGACCCGAAACGAGTTTTTGTTTTGAAGTTTTCTATTTAGTGTTGACATAATGAATTATGTTTGTTATTTATTTATTTTAATTTGATACTTTTTCTTCCTTCTAGTTTCATCGCTATGGAAGTTTTAAGTATGCACTGCATACATATGTATGCAGATTACATTTTCTTAAGTTTGCAAGTATGTATATACATATCTGTGGTCACATGGAAGAGTAGCTTAAGTCGACTTAAGCGCGAATTGAGTTATTGCAATAGGAGGTATATAGATGTCAAAGCGCATAAATCTGTTTAATCAGTTTTGAAAAATAATGTTTCTTCACAAAATTATGTTCGTTTACTTTTTAGCTTATCAAGTATGTAAAAAAATACACAAAATTGGCGATATCTCAAAACTTCAATTTTCGACTTAAGCTACTCTTCCATGTGACCACAGATATATTTGCACTTGCATTTTTTGTTATATATATGTATGTACAAAAGAATGTTAAATGTACGTACATACATGTGTATGTACAACACTTACAACAACAACAAACGCTACTTAATCCGAAAATCAATTGTTAAAGGCACAAAGAAGAAAAGAAAAAAACTCATGTGGTTTGTTTTTGTAAACTCGCTCGCGGTCAAACTCCCAGCATATGTATTAATGTACATGTAGATTACATTTTTGGTGAACGTGTTTATAGCTTTCATTTAGCTTGCTACAGATACAACAATGTATGCGTGCATTAACCAATATTTGCACTTGCATTTTTGTTAAATATAGATGTATGTACAAAACAATGAAAAATGTACGTACATACATGTGTATGTATGTACATATGTGCATTTGCAACACCAACCAAAGTTACAAATGTCAGCTCGAAAATTATATTAAAACAACAATGGCAATAGGTATTTGTGTGTTATGTTTAGTTTGATTTCGATAATTAGCAAGTATGTAGATAAAACCACCCCCGTAACATATTCTGGTGTGCAAACTCTTCTAGGCGCACAAAGTTATGTTTTAATTGATATGTTTTTAATTAATGATACCAACAAAAAGACGCATTGCGAGCCCAACAACAACACTTACAACAACAACAAACGGTACTGGGGTCGTAAATCAATTGTTAAAGGAACAAAGAAGAAACAAGTAAGAAGGCTCTAGTCGAGAAATCCCGACTAGGACATACCCTTAACCCGATAGGTAATGCTTACAGTAACTTGTGTGTATTTATTCAGTGACCAATATAACCAAACTTCAAACTGCGATATCTCTGGTGTTTCTTAACCGATTTTAATCAAATTTTTTTAAATGTTCATTATTTTATCCATAGTTTCAAACCTTATTTTCAGAATTTTGAAATTCATTATTTTGTTGTTATCGATCACATGTGTATATCGAAAACCAGAAGTGTTATCGAAAATTTAAAACAAACTTGATCTGCCTATGGTATAGGAGAGTTTAAGTTTCAAGTTTGAAGTCTCTATCTCTTATAGTCTCTGAGATCGGCGCGTTCATACAGACAGACAGACAGACGGACAGACGGACAGACAGACATGGCTAGATCGACTCGGCTGTTGATGCTGATCAAGAATATATATACTTTATGGGGTCGGAGATGCTTCCTTCTGCCTGTTACATACATTTGCACAAAACCATTATACCCTTATTTACCCATTTTATGGGTTAAGGGTATAAAAAAGAGACACATACACAGGGCATGTGTTTTGTTTTTGTAAACTCGCAAGCGATCGCTTGTACAGACGGCAGAAGTGGAATGGGTCATGTGTTTTGTTTTTGTAAACTCGGCCGCGATAACTTGTGCGCAGACGGCAGTAGTGGAATGGGTCATGTGTTTTGTTTTTGTAAACTCGGTCGTGGTCAAACTCTTAGCTTGTGCGACAATGAGGCGCCAGAGTGGTGGAATGAGGTAAAGTGATAAATGCAGGACATTGATTTGTATGGGAGCTCACTTTCTACCTGAATGGAATATTTGGTGAAAATTTCAGCCTTCTAGCCCTTATCGTTTAGGCTGTGGGTCTCTCAACAATCAGTCAGGCAGTCAGTCAGTCAGGACAAACTATTTTATATATATAGACTAGAAAACCCGGCAAACTCCGTTACGTCACCTCGTTTTTTTAAACATTTTGTTTGAGGATTTCTTCAACACATCCTTGAATACAATAACTGTATTCGCATGACTTCATTTGGAGCTAATAAAGATAAAACGCATACAACCAATTAGGCATCCAATATTGGACCTGCGGTTTGCCCAAGTAAACCATTTTCCACAATGGTTGGATCGATATAACCAAATAAGATTGTGTGCGTGCGGCAGGCCTCGCTTTTGCCATTCGATTGAATCAGGATGGCAACTTCGTCTAATGTTGGAGCATTAAATGTGCGTTCGTGTGTTCCAGATGGTCGTTTATCTGATTTGATGACAACTTTATAGTCATCATTTGGCATGCGCTCTAAAGCACTCTTAAACAACCTGACCAACGCATGATGTTAATGAAGTAGACACTGCAAGTCTTGAAGAATTGCTCGCTTCATTCCTGCATTGATCCCTAGGCGTCGATCAAGTTGTTCTTCCATGTTGCCCATAAAATATATTTGTAAAAATTTATTCTGTGTATCTTCGAAAGAAAGTAATGATCCAATTCGATGGTGAATCTGTCCTTGTATCTTAAATGTCGGATTAAATCCTCGTTCTTCGATAATATCTGCCCCAAATGACGTCATTTGGAAACAACCATTGTATTTTTGAGTGTTTGCAAGAAAGTGGCGTGATTCTTGTGTTTCGCCACAAAGCAATGAATACAATGGCTCATGTGGCGGAGTCAACAACGGCAATTTTACTTTACCATTAAGGCAGCATAATCCAGCCGTTTCACCGGAAAACTTTAATGCACCACAATACTCACAAACAACATACATTTGCCCAATGCAAACGCTACAATGCAAGCTGTAATCATCGCGGCAATCGTATCGAAAAGCTGCTCGATTCAAATCAGCTCTTGATAAATATCTTCTGCGTCGCAAATCATCTATTTGTTGACCTCTGTTGTTCGCTCGACATTTCCGCATTGCCAACCGAGCTGTTTCACGGGCTGCTTCACTTTGCTCTTGTGATTGAGAAGCACGAAGTCGAGCCATACTATCGCGTCGCTGTTCACGTGCAATTTCTTGTTCTTCTTCGGTTCCTTCATTTGCAGTATTTCGTTGCTGGGTTGCATGTCTTGTGCGGTGGCCGATTTTCCCACGTCGCACAGTGGGGCCTCTGCCGGAAAAGCGTTGCATAAATCATTTTTTTCATGAACGCGTTTGGCAAAAGTAAAACATGTAATCGACAGAGAATACTTCAAAAATAATGGATCCAAAATATTTTTGAAATCGGTTAAAAATTATGGCTGCTAGAGCTTATCAAAGTTGAGAAATATTTCGTGAGTACGAATAAATGACAATTTTTACAAAAATTCGCCACTTTCAAAGTGAATATTGGGCGATATAAACAACCGATCTTCGATCTATTTTTTTTATATGAAAAGTATGTTCAATGTTAGTATTTTGTATTATAAAGTTTGAATATAACTAAAATACTTATTAAACCAGACACATTTAAAAAATACACTTAATTTTCCTTATTTTTGAGCTTTCGTGGAATAGAACTCATAGGGATAAGACGGGATAAGTGTGGGACCACTTGCATATGATAGATGAAATATATACCTTTCATAT
Source organism: Scaptomyza pallida (assembly GCA_018152965.1). Lineage (NCBI taxonomy): Eukaryota > Metazoa > Arthropoda > Insecta > Diptera > Drosophilidae > Scaptomyza > Scaptomyza pallida. Next base: position 204,559 of record JAECXP010000237.1, read on the forward strand.
GTTTTTGGTCGCAATCTGCGGAAATCTGCGGAAATCGAGATAAATCCAAAAATAAAATAAAAGTTTGCACAATAAACGTGTTTCCAATTGAACTGTTAACAAACGAATAACTTTTACCCCAAAACTGAACAGATTACAATTAGAAGCTGTCAAACAATGTAACGACATGTTTTTGTTAAAGGTGTAAAAAACTTTCCCGGTTTTCCTGCATTCCTGTTGAACATTTTCCTGAATTTTGTTTGTGGTAAACCTTCCCCTGGCTCTAAGCAACCTCCCTGCCAATTTACACCCAAATCTGTTTTGCCGTTCTTGAGATCTTAGCGCAGTAACTAACACGACTTTCTTTTATATATATAAGATAATGTGACTGTTTTGTAGGGAAAAAGTTCAAAATCATGCAATGTCCATAGAAAATGTGAGATGAAAGATTATTGGGGAAGAAATTCGTTGCTACGCGTTGTTAGAGAAGTCGCTGAGCAAAATTTTTACTGCGACACAAATACAAATTTTAAAGAGCGGTGGCAAGGGCCTTTTTTTTTTTTTTTTTTTTTTATTGCTGGTTTTATTTTTTGAATCTTTCCTTATAATAGGGAAACTAACAAAAAGTTTACAAATCTTACTAAGTATTACTTAGTTAACTATTTGTTGTTGTACAAATAGTTGGTGGCCGCGTACCTCAACTCATCGCTGGGTTGGAAAGTCATTGCGACGAAGACGGGATCGGCTGCTTGAGTTTGAGAGTCCTCTAGCAAGATAGTTTGGGTGCGATGACAGCTTGCCAAGGTAATTTTTCTTGTAGTCCGCAATTACTTTCTTGATTGGTGGGACGTTTAAGTCGTTTTGAATGTTTTCGTTGCGAACGTACCACGGTGCCCCGGTGATAGTTCTCAGGATCTTTGACTGGGCTCTTTGGACGATGTCGATGTTACTGCTGCTCGCACTACCCCATAGCTGGCATCCATAGGTCCAGATTGGTTTAAGAACAGAGTTGTAGAGCAGGACCTTGTAGTCAAGGCTTAGCGGGGAGCGAACGTTGATAAGCCAGTGGAGGCTATTGGCTTTTAGCTTTAGTTGTGTTCTCTTGGCTTCAATGTGCCTGCGCTATGTAAGCCTTCTGTCCAGGTGTACTCCTAGGTACGTTACTTCGTTTGCTTTCGGGAGTGGGATATTATTTAGCGTAAGTGGTGGACAATCTTTCTTGTTAAGGGTGACCGTTACATGATTACATTTTTGTTCGTTAACTTTAATTCGCCAGTCGGATAGCCATTTTTCCACGTTAACCAGATGACGAGCTAGTTGCGATGTGGCTTGCAGTGGACATCTAGATCGGCTAAGAATAGCTGTATCGTCAGCAAAGGTTGAAGTTGTAAGTCCCCTGCATGTAAGAATGTCTGCTGTGTAGAGTACGCTTTCCTCCGGAACGCCGGCTTCAATACGGTGTTCGCTTGATGTTGCAGTGTTGCATCTTGCTGCAAACTTCCTGTCGTGAAGGTACGACTTTAACAGTTTATGTGTGTTTGCTGGAAGCGTTGATTTGATCTTATACATCAGCCCTTCCAACCAGACTCTGTCAAACGCCTGAGCCACATCCAGAAAAATTGCAGTACAGTATTCTCGATTTTCAAACGCGCCTTGAATTTCTGAAGTTATGCGATTGACCTGTTCCGTGGTTTTGGCGAAAGCCGAATTGGTGCGACGGGATTATGTTGTGTAGGTTCAGAAATTGATTAATCCGAGTCATCAAGCATTTTTCGAACAGTTTTGATAGACACGATAAAATGCTTATAGGTCTATACGACGAGGGTACTGTTTGATCCTTTCCCAGCTTTGGTATCATTATGATGATAGACTTTTTCCATCTTTCTGGGAAATGCCCGAGTCGTGTGATCGCATATTTTCTTCAAACGACATATCTGCGGCTATTTGTCTGCATACCGCAGGCCCACGGGCGTACAACCATCTGTATAAAAAAGGATTTCCCTTACCTAGTCGGGAAACCTTGTACAAATGGTTGTCTGATGTGGAAATTAAAACGGGTATGTGACTGGATGTCGTCATTGATCTTATGCAAAATGAAGAAATGGATGAAACAGATAAACTCTGCGTTTTGGCTTTTGACGAATTGAAGGTTACTGCTGCTTTCGAATATAAGAGCTCGGCGGACGTTGTTTATGAGCCAAGCAATTACGTGCAACTGGCTATAGTTCATGGATTGAAAAAGTCATGGAAACAACCAGTATATTTTGATTATAACCAGGCACCGCAAATAATAATTACGAATTGAAAAAAATTAAAGACCATAAAAGCCTCCATGATGAGTGTAAAAAACACACAAGTATGAAATAAAAGCTATTTATTGCCTTATACGATATTTCAAAATGCGTCCAGAAATTAGAACTTTTCAGAAATTAGAACTACCCCAGGAACCAACTGGTTCTAATTTGTGAGCGTCCACTGTATTAAATTTAAATTTTATAATAAAAATAGAAAATAATTATTATTTTATGATTTTTATATTCAAATTAAATCATAATTTTTATTTGTGCTTTTTATTTTAAAAATTGAAAATAAAACTTATTTGTTGAGTTTTATAATAAAAATCGAAAATAAAACTCAAATTCAAATACCTTTTGGAGAGAGCTAGACAATATTTAGGCATATATATAAAATCTGCTCATCAATACCTTTGTATAATATGTATGTACAAACGCATGTACAGACGTACATATATATATATACAATAGTCTGCTTAGACACTTGCTAAGACCGCCTTATCAGCGGCTGATGTGTAACTGCAAAACTGTTAATGAAGAAGAGCGAACAATTTGAAGATAAGCATGAGACAATTACAGAAGTGTCCAAAATTATATTTACAAAAATACAATTTATTTTCGGCTTTTGTTTAACGATGCTGCAATAATATTAGTTTTCGTTATAAGAACGGCAGGAAAAAATTAGTTTCAAAAATACACTGTATAATACACTGGATAATGTGCAAAATAAAAACAATGAGGTTTGCGATAAGAAGTGGTTAACGCAGCATCGTCAAACTTTTTCTATGCATTGGTTCTTGTACTGTTTGGGTTTTGATTGCGATAGGTCGTAAACGCGATGCTATAGTGCGAGAATTTTTCGATTTTGAACCGAAAAATGAAGTTTCGGGGTGCAAAATGTGTAAGCGTTCATTTAAGGGCAGTTATTTGTCAAATTTGAAGAGGCAGCTTCAGGAGTCCCATGCCTACCGATCTGAGATTAACCAAGGAGAAGATGAGCCGGAGGTGAAGAAAATGAAATTTTCAGTGACAATGTCAGCGATGGAAGTTAAAAAAGCTTGCGTGCAACTGGTGACGGAAGAAAAAGTGCCGTTTAAATTTTTTGATTCTGCTCCATTTAAATTGCTTACAACGCAGATTTTTCATGGGCTAGACCTGAGTCCGATAACATCACGGAATGGAATGGAACATGTGTTGGAAAAATATGAGTTTGAAAAAAGCTTATTAAAGAATCGAATCAAGGATAAAATGCTTTCCCTAAAAATCGACATACATAGCTTTCCGACATTCAAAAGGTTTACTGGGAGTGAACGTACAGTACTACCGCAATCATGCCATTGAGGTGAAGACATTGGGTGTTATTGAGCTGCATCGGAAACACATAGGGCTCAATGTGAGCATGTTGATTAAAAGTATTTTGGCAGAGTTTTCAGTTTCCAAGCAGCAGATTTACACAATAACCTCAGACATTGGCAGAAATGTCTTAAAAGCGATCGAGTGCCTGAACGAAGACCCGGAAAGCGTGCTCAATTCCGATCTCAAAAACGAGGAGCTGATGAATGACATTAGTATTTGTTAAATCTCGACAATCCGCTGTGCTGCTTACTCCATGCAACTTGCTGTTAAAGACTTTTTGAATGATGATGCACGGAATGAAATTGTTGCAAGCGCGCGAAAAGTAGTCAAAACATTGCGAACTCCAACCTTCAGGTAAGGACACAAAATAGAGAATATTAAGGTATTAATATTTAATATTAATTAAATTTTTATTTGAATTGACTAGGCTGTTTCTACCACGTCTCTACCGCTGCCAGTACTGATGTGCCAACAAGGTGGAGCTCCACGTTGAATGCTGAAAGTGTTTTATACATGTCCAGGAACACCATACTGCAAATTTGCGGTTGACGGAAAAGCAATAGGCCGACATCAAATTGTTGCTGTCTGTGCTGGAGCCGATTTCTGCAGCCACCAAAAAATTGCAAAGCGAACAGCTTTATTTTGGTGACTTTTACAAGCTTTGGTTAGAGACTAAATTGACAATTAAATCTATGAATAGTAATATTCATAGTGAAGATCTAGCCAATAGCTTGGAGAGTCGTGAGAGTATTCTCACAACTAATGATTTTATTCTCTCTGCAATTTTTTGGATCCCAGGATTCGGCGGATTCTTCTTAAGAATCCACTTCAGCAGGCGGCAGCCAAAAATCATTTAGCAGGACTGATGCGCCGAGTTCTCGCTCTTAATAAGAAGGTAAGCGTTATGAAAATTAACATATTAACATGACTATTAAATATTATACTTTTTTTGTTTTTCAGGAGAGCCCAACAAATGTAGAACGGGTTGCATTAGAAGCCACTGAGTCAGCGTCAACACCAGCAGAAAACGCAGTTGAACTGACATCCCAGAGCACATGCTCGCTTTTAAATGAATTCTTAAATTCGATCGAGGTGGCCTCTGAGTGTGAAGAGTCTGAGGAAGAAGATGAACCGGAGCCAGTGTTCGGAACCGTACGATAATTATCGTACATATACGATAATTTCGTGCCTACGTACGATGTACGATAGCACATTATTATCGTACGCAGATTGTACGATAATTTCTATCACTAGAGAATAAGTTGGATATTCGATTTTCCGAGAATTCCGATTATGTTCGTACTTGATACGTTTGCGTAAAATTGTTGTCAGTTGTGTTAAAAAGTTATTTAAATCAAGTAAAGACTGAAGCGGTTTTCTAAGACAACAAAATTTTGATTGCTGTTATTGTTGTGTTGTATTGACAAGTAAGTACATATATCTATCAAAAACATTGCTTCAGTATGTATATGATATATAACTTTACTAACCTATCAATTATTTTTAATTTGTACAATAAAGAATGAGCACGAGCAGTGAATCACACGATTTTTGAGTGAAACGGTTTATTAAAATATAGTAATTTTATTTTTTGTTTTTATGAATAGAGTACATATTTTTTGTTTTTATGAATAGAGTATATATTTTTTGTTTTTATGAATAGAGTATATATTTTTTGTTTTTATGAATAAAGTATATATTTTTTGTTTTTATGAATAAAGTATATATTGATAAATAAAAAATTCTTTCATTTTATTTATCACTAGTGTTTCATATCCATTTCTTCTTTATAAATAAAATTTTGTCAGAGCTAATTTAAAATTTGGCGCGTTTATTGAACTTCAAGTGGAAAGGGAGTCTGTTCAGGTTTAAACCATGCATAAACATATGTTCTGTTAATTTGAAAGCGGTCACTTTAAAAAAGTACGATAATTTTGGTCCATTTTCGGTTCATGTACGATAATTCTACGCCCCTGGTACGATAGTCAGCTCGCTTCAGGTTGCTAACACTGACCGGAGCTGAAATTGGCAATAACAGAAATACAGGGGTATTCGCCAAAGCCAATTGACTTGAACGTGGATATAATGAGCTATTGGGAGAGCAAAAAGTTCACGTACCCTCGGTTGTACCGCCTAGCTTCAATCCCTCACTCTGTGCCTGTTACCAGTGTTGCCAGGTGTTGAGCTCTCGAATAAGCTAGATTCTGGATAAAAATAGGCTAAAATAGGCTAGCATTTTAAAATAAATGCTGAAAAACAAGCTATATCCAAGTAGAATAAAACATGAAAAATCTTTAGGTTTTGAAATGATAGTATGTAGTTATAATTCAAAAATTATGAACATTTCAAACAAAAACATAATTTTTTTTCATTTAATACAAATTAAATAAAGCATAACAAATTATCCAAATCATTTTCCTTAGCATCGTTGATTAAATATTTTTCATTACTTTGAATGCGGCTTAAATATTTTTGTGGCAAATTATATGAATAGCAGCACGCGTTCCACTTCCGCATTTGAGCATGGCAGCGAAAGCATTTGGATGGCAAATAACGCAAGGGACTCAAAGGGATTTTTATTTCCAGCATCTTTATATGCGAGAACCTCTGCCCAAAATTTTACTGTGTCACTTATGCACTCCCATTTAATAAGGTGAATCTTATCTATTTGAGATTTGAAGTCATCAATGTTAGAAATACCAAAATACTAAAATATTTTAATAAAATCAAGAATGTTCTTGTGTGCTCGCAGAATGTTATCAACTGTAAATACGTCGATTTTTTTTAACGTATCGAAATTATCGGGCAGTCTGAAATTTAAGAGCAGAATGTTATATATTGTAATTGTATGAAATCAAAAGCACCATATTCGTACCTTTTACGAAGTTGCATTATTAATTCTTTAATAAAATCAATGCACACTTTCCGTATTTCGGATGTTTGCTGTTGAAATTTCACTTCTTTAATTTTTTGCTCAAAAGCATATCCCAAATAAAGATCTTTAACTATAATATCTTCAAAGTCCTCATTAAATATGTCAATCGCAACACATGCTGGAATAATTTTCTCCTTAAGTGAGTTTATGCAATTAATTAGCTCGTTGAGTAATTTGGAGGACTCCGGCCGTTCGCATTGAAATAGCTTGTTGAGCCTTTGCATATCATTTAATATGGGCTTCAAAAATAATAAATACACCAAATGAACTTCGTCGCTGTAAAGATCATGCAATATTTTTGCTTTGAGGCATTTTTTCATTGCTAGCAGCCAAAGCGAAATGAACCTTCAGTTCACACCACTGATGCGAAATTCTAAACACCGCAGGTTCGATTGATAACCATCGGGTATCGCAAACTCGGGGAATTTTCAAGGGCGTCTGCAAAAATTAATTTGGTCAGTATAACCCATAAATGCAATGGCATATTAAACAATACAAGTGTTAACACACAAACAACAATAATTAATCTACTAACCAAAATGTATGACAAACTCGGGAGTTATATGTTAAGATGTTTAACATTGATTGGACGAACACGGTTTACAATTCAACTGCACACGTACAATATACCTGATCATTATTTAAGCATTCATAAATTTTTTTATAGTTATTTTGTCTTTGCGAACTTTTTGAGAACCAGGAATATGTTTCCGATATTAAAAATTCCAATGCGTCCGGCATACTATTTTTGCATGCCTGGTTCACCGCCAGTTGAATGGAATGACACACACACTTTATCAATATTAAAGAAGGCACACTTTTTTTTAGCTCTGTAAAAACGCTTTTCTTCGATCCTGTCATGACACTGGCGTTGTCCGTTCCTAGCCCTATCATATTCGAAATATTTATGTCATTTTTTTGTAGCTCCACTTTTAAGCAATCGGCTATGGATACAGCATCCCCGGAGTCAAGGCTTACTAAGCTTAAAAATGTGGAAACCATGCATTGTTTCCTAATGCTAAAGTAATTGATCACCACTCCTAAGGGTTTTAAAATTAACAAAAATGCAATGACAATTCATTAATGAGCTCATACAAATTTTATAAAAGTAAGAAAAAAAACACATGTTATATTACCAAGCAGTTGTGTCACACTAATATCTGTGGACTCGTCTAGCAATAAGCTATATTTTGATGTTCCGATGTCGGTTCGCAAATCTTCCATGAAGTGCTCAGCCAACACATTATTTATTATTTGGGTGCAATTTGTCAGCTCAAGCTGTATTTTTGCAGCTGCACTACACGCTTTGAAATTTGTGACGCATAATCGGGACAAATGGTCCACAGGTGAGATTGACGTGTGCTCAGCAATGTACATGCATAGCGCAGCTTCCTGCTCCTGTGTCTTTAAACATTTTGCAGGAAAACTGATTTTTTGAGATTGGCTTATTGAGCTAAATGCTGTTTTATGTTTTTGCGTGGCTGCATGCTGCCTTATATCGTAAACTTTTGCTGCTATTGTTGCTTTGCAATAGCAGCAGTACGCTTTCGTCCCGTCTGCTGGCAATCGGCTAGCCACTCCTTAAATTCGCTATCTTGTAGCCAAGCAGCGCGAAATAACTGTTTATAAATAGTTTTTGGCATAATTGTGCGCGCTTAAGTTTTTATAATTTTACAAAGTAAAGTTGGGTTCGCTTTAAAGTTATCGCGTCACTTTTTATCTTATCGGTTATCAGCTCAACACACTCTTCATCGGTTGTCTATCGATCTGTGGTACTGCCACTGCCAATCTGACTGCAAGTGGTGTCACTATCAGCATACTATGTTGTTTTCACGAATATGCTACAATATGCTATATGGACTTAAAAATATGCTAGATTTTTGGCTATAGGCTATAAACAATTTTTATAGGCTATTCCATTTTCAAATATGCTAGATCTAGCCTGAAATAGGCTAAACTGGCAACACTGCCTGTTACACAGGTTTCTGTGGAAAGGCCATTTTCTGCTCTCAAATTAGTTATAAGCGATTTAAGATGCAACCTTTCTTCGGATGCAATTAAAAAGATAATGTTTCTCAAATTAAATAAATAGAAAATTATTTTAAAAAAATAGTATACACACACATTATATTTTACAAATATTTTTGAAACTAATTTTTTCCTGCCGTTCTTATAACGAAAACTAATATTATTGCAGCATCATTAAACAAATCGCAACAAGACTGAACGAAAAGCATGTTTACGCATTAAGCGTCAACGTCTATAGCCATACGTTGCTTTAGTGCTTTGTCTCTTCTTCTTTCTTTTTGAAAGAAAAGAAGAAGATACCAAACAAACCATATGACAGTTCCTTCTTCTTATTTATTTTTGACAACCAAATAGCAAAATCAGGTGATCATTGAAAGTCTAGCAAAGTGAAAACAAAATTGAATAAGATAAGCACGAGCAATTAAATGAAATATGTATAGCGATGAGTGCATTGTGTAATGCCGCAAAAGTAATCGTTGCAATGAAGAAAAAAGAAAGAAAAAATAGAAGATCCTGTGCAGTGCGGCTCATAAATAAGGACCGGTATTTGCACGGGTTTTACGAAGTGACATTTAAGTCCATGAAGATCCACGACAGCCAATAATTTTTTATATACACGCGGATGAGTGTGCACCAATTCCAGGCATTGCTGAAATTAGTTGAGCCTGAAATTAAGACAAATCTTAGGAAGAGGAGTGCATTTATAAGTGCCGAGTGCAGGTTGTCGATTCTGCTGCTGTGAGTACACATATTAACATAGACTTTTCAGGAATTACATTTCAATAAAAACTTTACAAAACAGATTCTTGTCTCAGGGAGTTTCAATGCAAATAATTTATGAAACTGCTGACATACTTTGGAAAACATTGTACCCATATTATGTTGGTGAGCCAAATATGAATGACTATGTGCAAATTGAGCATGACTCAATAATACATATATATATTTTTTAATATACTTTGATACCAAAGGTAAAGGTATTGGGTTTGTGCAATGTCCGTCATGGTGTCCGTCCGTCTGTCTGTCTTAGAGCTGCTTGTTTTTAAATTAAAATTCTTATATTATGGAGTAACGTTTTCGTGACGTGTGTCGTTTTCGTGTTTACGTTTAAGCGACTTTTTATACCCTTAACCCATAAAATGGGTAAATAAGGGTATAATGGTTTTGTGCAAATGTATGTAACAGACAGAAGGAAGCATCTCCGACCCCATAAAGTATATATATTCTTGATCAGCATCAACAGCCGAGTCGATCTAGCCATGTCTGTCTGTCCGTCTGTCTGTCTGTCCGTCTGTCTGTCTGTCTGTCCGTCCGTATGAACGCGCCGATCTCAGAGACTATAAGAGCTAGAGAAAACTTGAAACTTAAACTCTCCTATACCATGAGCAGATCAAGTTTGCTTTAAATTTTCGATAACATTTTTGGTTTCCGATATACACATGTGATCGATAACAAAAAATCTTAAATTTCAAAATTGTGAAAATGAGGTTTGAAACTTCGGAAAAAATAATGAACATTTAAAAAAATTTGAACAAAATCGGTTGAGAAACACCGCAGATATCGCAGTTTGAAGTTTGGTGATATTGGTCACTGATTTAATATATGTACATACATAAGTAACTGTAATGGTTACGTATCGGGTTAAGGGTATGTCCTAGGCGGGATTTCTCGACTAGAGCCTTCTTACTTGTTTCCCCTTTATTATAGGGCATTTACCTATATTTGGGGCTATAAAATCTTCCTGAACAAATTTTCTATGTATTTGCTCAAGAATTTTAGTTGGCTTTCGAATGGAATTTTTTAGAATTTGCAAATAATTTTCAAAACCATATGCGGAACCAGCAATCGGATCTCCGATCTGTCGAACTGTTTCACCAACATGCAGAAGACTAGGTACATTATATAAAACACTGTTATCGCCGAAAATTTTAGGAAATTTGCATCGCGCTGCTGGGGATTGCAAAGTAATCTGTTGGCGCAGTGTAGCAAAAAAAATACATAGTACTGATCATCATCTACTTCGTCCTGCAAAGCAACAATGCCAGTATACAAAAGAAATTGGCGAAACTCAGTTGCTTTCCAATGCGGCAGTTCTTGCAATACCCGCGGTTTGCAAACAAATTCCATTGGAACATGGCTGCGCATAAGTTTTAATTTATCTGACACATTCTTTTTTTTTTATATCGGACAATTATACTTTAACCATGTTGTTTTGAAGCCGAATCTAAAACTTACGCATAACACCCAATTCAATTAGGTGCATGCAGTCTAAGGGTATCTGGGTTACCATTTGAACACCAATGTGTTCAAATGCGCACTATTGCGCTAAGTATTCTCTCCTGTGATGCCCAGGATATACTCTATTATTGAAGTCATCGTCCGTTACTAAAACCCCCGATTCTGTACTGAAAGTTAATGTGGAATTAATTTTCTTTGCTACTTGTGTACACTTAGCACATCCATGGCGAGACGTATGCCCGGAAGCACCAGTTATAAATGCTCTGGCAGGCGCTTCACACACAATAGCTCGAAGTTGCACGGACATATTTTTTCCGTCTACAACAACACCGCTTTTTACAACATCGGTTAACTCTGAGCAAAAGTTGCCAAGAAACTCATTACAATTTCCCGGCTTACTTTTTCCCAAAAACACACCGATTGGTCAAATTGGCACACTTTCAACATTAGTATTTAAACGGATTAAAATTGGCCACAGTTGAGCCCTAGAGTTATTAAATAATGGTAATCCATCAATATTTATATCTAAGCTCAAGCTGCTTGGCAATTTTATCCCTGCATTTACTTTAATTAACTGATTTTTTAACCCCACATTTAAATATGATCCGCCATTAATATCAGATATTTTAGGGTTTTTCATCACCCTCAAACTTATAAAATTTCACCCCGAAAAATTTTGATAAGCTCAATGGTGCAGTCGCGTCTGGGCTTGTATTTCACAAACCAAGCTTATCTTTTCGTCACTACACGTAATGTCCAATACGTTCCCGTCACCGTCCCCGTCTTGCATATCATGCGCAAGTTGATTATGCTCAGGCATCTCAAGCACACTCACTGCGCTCTGCGCAGGTTGCTCTGCTTGGTTGCTTTCACATACCATTAAACGCCCAAGACGCTCCCTTTCTGCCGCTTTCAAGCGCCGCAATTGTCTTTCACCAACCATAACTTTTATAATTAACAATAGTTACTTTAGTCAACAAAATCAACAAATTTACACACAAATCACAAAAATATTCACTAGAAATTAATATTAATTGCTTAGAATCACTTGACGCGTGCCAAAATTTCACCACAATTAAAAATGTGAAAAACGAAAGTCATCGACGATAAGAACACTTTCTCTTTCTTCTCTTCTCTTTTGTTCAAACAAGAAATTTGGTAATAAACACATTCACTGCACAACTTTTGTATACCCTTCCATAAAATCAAATAATTTCAAATAAAAATTATTTTCATTTAAACTATTTTCAATACTAAGCTAAACTAATATTAATTATGGTTGGTCATTCATTGTCATATTAATAGTAAGTGCTCATAAAAATGCATTCCACTAGCAAGCTGTAAAATATTTTGCTGATAGGGTGTTTGAAGGTTGACATAGGGTTATTTTTATACCCTTAACCCATAAAATGGGTAAATAAGGGTATAATGGTTTTGTGCAAATGTATGTAACAGACAGAAGGAAGTATCTCCGACCCCATAAAGTATATATATTCTTGATCAGCATCAACAGCCGAGTCGATCTAGCCATGTCTGTCTGTCCGTCCGTCCGTCTGTCCGTCTGTATGAACGCGCCGATCTCAGAGACTATAGGAGCTAGAGACTTCAAACTTGAAACTTAAGCTCTCCTATACCATAAGCAGATCAAGTTTGCTTCAAATTTTCGATAACACTTCTGGTTTCCGATATACACATGTGATCGATAACAAAAAATTCTTGAATTTCAAAATTGTAAAAACGAGGTTTCAAACTATTGGTAAAATAATGAACATTTAAAAAAATTTGATCAAAATCGGTTCAAAAACACCGAAGATATTGCAGTTTGAAGTTTGGTCATATTGGTCACTGGCAGAATACACACAAGTAACTGTAAGCGTTACGAACCGGGTTAAGGGTATGTCCTAGTCGGGATTTCTCGACTAGAGCCTTCTTACTTGTTTTGATTTGCTTCTGCCAAGCAAAGGAAAGCAATTGAAAAAGAATGAGGAAGTCAGCCTCTCTTTCTCTCTCGCTCTGTCTTGACTGACGTGTAAGAAGTCGAAAAAAAAAAGCGAGAGAGCAAGTTAGTGTGTGGGCAAGTTCGACTGCATTGCTTAGTTCGGGCTTAATATATAATTTGACACGACGCATCGACGTAAAAATAACAACGCAGAGTGATAGTGAGCGAACACTTACACTTGCAATAAAAACTATGCGTACAGGCTTAATGTGCGACTTTGATAGTGAATATATACATACTTTATAAGAAGTTTGGTATCAATGGATAGTTTTTAATTTTTCCAAAGGTCTATTTTCAAAACTTTTTTTCTCGGGTTAAAACCAAAAATGTTTTGATGCAAGAAAAAAATTTGATCAAAAATCTCTTCGCATGTATTTTTTATAATTTTTTGAAAATTACTAAAAATTACTACTTTTGATGAATAGAGGGTAAAATAGTAACTTTTTGTCATTTTTAGCTTCTTTAAAGCTTTTGTCTAGCGTCTTCAATTTCTTTTCTATTTGATTTGTATTGAAATTATAGCCATGCTCCTTCAACTCCTTGGCAATTTGCATCCACTTTTTTTGTTTGTTTTTAATTTCTAAAGTGTGGCCTAACTTTGGCTTGTACTTCCTATACAGTTCAATTAGCAGCTTTGTGCTTGTTTACCCAAATTGCCTTTTCGTTATTTTTTTTCGGTGCGGTAGCTGCTGCTTGCTGCTCTGAATCTACTTCAGGCTCTGCATATTGTAAAAAAAAGTTATAAGAGTAAAGAATTTATTTAATACAACCTTCAATTGAAAACTGTAAATACTCCTCTTCCATGTAAAAATCATCCTCATTTTGCATTTTATATTATATTTAATTACATACAGAACAAAACTGACACAAAACAGCTGTTTTTAACCGACTTCAAAAAAGAAGGAGGTTATCAATTCGTCTGTATTTTTTGCGTTGTTACCTCAGAACTTGCGACTGGGCGAACCGATTTTGATAATTCTTTTTGTATTTGAAAGCTGGTGCTTCCAGTGTGGTCCAGTTTTTTTTTTGGTCTGGTAAGAAAACCGCAAAGCTCTTTAATTTGCAAACTTATTTATACGTATCTCGCACGATTTTTGAGCTAGATTCGCCAGATAAGTTCAGAAGTTGGGTGATGCCGTCCCCTTAAGATCTGCAACAAAAGTTTGGATGCCACGCCCACCACCTTTTTAAATCGGAAACGGCAATATCTTTAACAGTTTATGAGCTAGAGTCACCAAATTTGGTAGGAAGATAGACGGGGACATCTACCGATGACCTGCATTAAAAATTTGGATGCCACACCCACCTGTGCCACCCACCTTTTAGAAACGAGAATTAAGTACTATTTTACAGTCTTTGAGCTAGAGTCACAGCACGTTTAGTAGGTCTACCCATATTCAGAAAACTTATTAAATATACCATCAAAATCACTAAAAATTAAACAACAATTTTAACAAAAAAAAAACCAACTTCAAATAACTAAAATGCCCTAAAAAGTTATTTTTTACTTTTTATGGCATTTTTGTAATTTTGAAGTTGGTTTTTTTTTTGTTAAAATTGTTGTTTATGTTGTTCTACACTTTTCTGCTCTTGATTGTTGGTGGTGTAGAAAAGTGCAAAAAAGTGTAAGTTAGGGCACACTAAACAACACAGGGCAGACAAAAATTACTATTTTACCCTCTTTTCATCAAAAGTAGTAATTTTTAGTAATTTTCAAAAAATTATAAAAAATACATGCGAAGAGATTTTTGATCAAAGCTTTGGAAGAATTAAAAACTATCCATTGATCCCAAACTTCTTATAAAGTATGTATTTATTCACTATCAAAGTCGCACATTAAGCCTGTACGCATAGTTTTTATTGCAAGTGTAAATGTTCGCTCGCTCGCAAAACAAAAAGTTAAACTTTTTTCTAATTCAACCACCAGCTCCCAGACGCTGCTTTTCGTTTGGGGTATCATGTGGATAATGCGTGCGAAACTGCAGATGTGTTTAAGCTGTTTAATGATTGGTTTGACATTTCAAACACAAAACTGTCCACGTCAAACTCAATTCCGTCCATAGACGAATTATGTAAAGACTGGATATAAGAAATGTTCTCGCTATGTTAACTAACATAGCGCAACCGTAGAGGAAAGTATTGTTGTTGCGTTTTGTCTATTCCCGATCGACACATACCGACTTGAATGTGAGGTCTGTGTGAGCTCAGTTTATATGTATGTGTGCATCGTCGGCCGCATTTCCAATAAAAAAAAACAAGTAAGAAGGCTCTAGTCGAGAAATCCCGACTAGGACATACCCCTAACCCCATACGTAACGCGTACAGTAATTTGTGTGTATTTAATCATGGACCAATATGACCAAAATGATCAAATTTCAAAGTGCGATATCTCCGGTGTTTCTTAACCGATTTCAATCAAATTTTTTTAATGTCTATTATTTTATCATTAGTTTGAAACCTTGTTTTCACAATTTTCAAATTCGAGAATTTTTTGTTATCGATCACATGTGTATATCGGAAACCAGAAGTGTTATCGAAAATTTGAAACAAACTTTATCTGCTTATGGTATAGGAGAGTTTAAGTTTTAAGTTTGATATCTCTAGCTTTTATAGTCTCTGAGATCTAGGCGTTCATACAGACGGACGGACGGACAGACAGACGGACAGACAGACATGGCTAGATCGACTCGGCTGTTGATGCTGATCAAGAAAATATATACTTTATAGGGTCGGAGATGCTTCCTTCTGTCTGTTACATACATTTGCACAAAACCATTATACCCTTATTTACCCATTTTATGGGTTAAGGGTATAAAAACAACAACAAAGTTCACATACACCGCGCTGGGTTCTTGCTGGCCTGGCAGCTTTGTCCAAATTTCAGTTTTGCATTTTCTTATGTATAGTCTTTCTTATTTTTTTCGATGACACTAGCAAACAATGTTGTCAACACTATGACCATACAAATGTTCACGCATGCATATTAATTCTGATAGAGTATTCAGAAAATTAATGTGGAGATCTTTAAGGCCTATACGCAGATGCCCGTAATGCTTCCGTAACGAAAAAACTTCATATAAAAACAAGTAAAAACGTTTCAGTCGGACGCAACCGACTGCGATATACTTTGATACCAGTTCTGAGTGCAAATAGTAATATATGAGGGTTTTGGGTATAAAATTGGAGACTCTAGCTCAAAAACTGACAAAGATATAGAGGTGGGCGGTATAAGTGGGCGTGGCATCCAAAACATTGATGCAGATCTGTTACGGATGCCACTAACAATGTTCATACCAAATTTGAAGAGCCTAGTTCAAAAACTGAGAGAGATATAGCGGTGGGCGGAATAAGTGGGCGTGGCATCCAAAACATTGATGTACACCTGCTACGGATGTCACTACCAATGTTCACACCAAATTTGGTGACTCTAGCTTAAAAACTGGCGAAGATACATGCCTTCCGGTTTTTTTTAGGGCGGTGGGGCATATTCCGTTGTTTGGGGGCGTGGCATCCAATGTTTTGATGCATAACTTTGTCAGATGTCAGTATCTACCTTCATGTCAATTTTGGTGGCTATAGCTTCAAAACTGTAGAAGATACAGGCATTTTTGTTTATAATTGGAGGGGGCTGGGGGAGAAATAGGTGGGGGGCATCCAAACTTTTAATGCAGTTTTTTGAGGAATGTTGCCAGCTATCTTGCCATCAAATTTGGTGACTCTAGCTGCTAAAATGTGGGATATATTTGTGTTTTATCGATTTGCACATCGAGGTGTATCGACTTGTTATCGATTTCTCGGGCCCCTGAGGTCGTAGAGCCCTACATTTAACACTTTGTCTGACGAAGACATGTACCAAGATATTTGCAAAGTTGCAAGGCTCTAGCTTTAAGGGTGTCGAAAAAAGTTGCGTTCATACAGACGGACGGACGGACGGACAGACGGACAGACACCATGACGGACATTGCACAAACCCAATATACTATGATACCTTTGGTATCAAAGTATAAAAAAGGGTCTCGTACACTGACCAGACAAGAATAACATTTGTTTGTACGCAGTTCTGTTAGTTACGATAGTAAAGTAGTGTTGAACAATGAAACTGTTAAGTGACAGTTAGCTGTTCTTACGACAGTAATAAATGCTGAGCACTTTATTACGAACGTAATAACGCTTGAGAATGTCAGGACGCAAAAGTCGCTTTATCAATTTTCCACAAAATGAGGACAAAGTTGAACTCATTCGGGCAGTTGAGTGTCGTAAGGTCTTGTGGGATATAACCCATAAAATGCATTTTAATATTGTGACCACTAAGAGCGCCTGGGAGGAAATAGGCGCTGAATTGGGAAAAGATGGTAAGTACCTTGAACAAAATAAATGATATATGTATTCACATGTATGCGTATTTACATTTCAGCAAGTGAGTGCAATTGGCGTGGGGGCTTTACGAGATAGCCACCGCTACTATTCCAAGCCAAGCGGCAAACGCGAAAGAGCGGAAGTGCAGGCGGCAGTGCCCTTCCTGCGCAAAAATTGGAGATTGGGAGTTGGCCGGCCATATGGCATTTTTGCCAAATATGTCGGAAAAGAGAACGTATGGCCATTTTAACTTAAAATGTTTTAAAAGCTACACCAGAAAAAAACTCGTTCTAATTGTACCAAATCATTACCAAACTATTACCATTCGGTCATGATAGTACGCTAAGAACGTTTTTTCTTAAAACATGAACGCCGGTCATGTTTAATAAACGAATTTGAATGAATTTTTTAAGATCGCTTTTTTGTGTTTGGTCATAATTCGTTCCTAAATTAAGAAAATTTCGTTCTTAATTTATGAACAATTTTTCTTATTTTAAGAACATTTCGTTATTAATTTGTTAAAAAATAAAAACTTTTTTTTATTATCAAGATTAACAACATTTTTATTTTATTTTACGACTAATTATAATATTTCATACAATTGTGTATAACAGTCCCCCCAATGTATTATAATTGTGTTAATGTTAATGTTAGCAGTTAATGTTAATGTGAATATGCTTAATAATGCTTATTATAAATAATGCAGTTTTTACTTACCTTTTTTTCCCAACGAGGATTTGAACCGGGGACTTTCGGTTTGAGCGGCGTCTTAGACAGCACGACCATCAGGCGTCATTAAATGACTCGTATAATTGTTAAATACCCCTTTCTGCCGACCACTGCTCTAATGAGAGACATTCCGTTACTTCGCAGATACGAGAGAGCGATCCCGTTACTTTGCATACACATTTCATGTTTGCGAGAGAGCGAGTATCGATTCACGGGTTCATAAATAAGAGCATCGTTCTTAATTAGGTACAAATCTACCAAATCCGTTCTATTTGTACCAAATCAAGAACATTTCATTGCTAGCGTTCTTAATTCATTACCATTGTTCTTAATTCAAGAACGAAAATTTATGAACGGTGTCGGTAAAAATCATAACCAAATGGTTATGATTTTAGAACTGGCTTTTTTTCTGAGTGTATAATATTAGCAATACATATTATTTGTTACAGAACTATAAGCTCGCCATTAACTATTGATGATGATGATGAACCACTAATGACAAATGTTGGATTGGATGCGTCGACTAGCTCTTCCACACAATGTGAATCACCTTCGCAATACTCGTACACGCCACGGAATGCAACAAAGCGAAAGCACGACGACGAGGATCAGTTGCTAAACAATATGCTGGTCTCCCAAGCAAATTTGGTAGAGAAGCTATCAAAAGAAGCTCCAATAGAGCCTTATCTTTTATTTTGGCAGTCGATGCTGCGCAAAATGGACGAGGACACTCGGGATGAAGTTGTGGCCAAGGTCACGAAAGTAATTTTCGAGGAGCAAGAAAAATATAAAAATTTAAATAAAAAATAATAATAAAAATAACTAACATTTTTATTCGGCAACTCCAGCCGACTCATATTGCCAGGATACAGATCCATTAGGTGAATTAACAAAATCTTTTAAGTGGTTCCGGATCTAAGTTTCTAAACTAACTAACCAACTAAAGTGTTTTAGATCAATTTTTTCTGTAACCTTTTGCACACGAGAACGCGCGCCATTTTTGTGCATATGTATGTAGTACACACCTATGTCTGTATAAGTACTTCGAAGCGTTTGGCGTACGTGTACGCATGTGTAAAAGGGAATTGGCAAAAGTTTGACAGAAGAATGGCGAAGGCACAAAGCGGGAAACCAAGACTTTTTGACATTTGGTTGCCGGCATTAAGCCGAACGATGAAATTTTCTTTTGCCAGTTCACGTCGGTCAGTTGTGCAGTGCAGTTCACTCTTTTTTTACAGGTTGAAAATAATCAAAACTTATGAAAAATATATAAAAATAAATATAAAAAAATAAATCGAATTTTCTCTAAATAAATATGAAATATTTTAACAACAATACAAAAGGATGTTAAAGATATTGATATGTGATTACTTTTTTCAATAAAAAGTTCTTCGTTCAAAACAAAATGGCGTCAGCTTCCGCTGGTCATGGTTAATTTAAAGAAGCATTGGCAGTTTACTGGTGAGTTATTTCGAGAAGAAAGTCTTTCTTATGTATATTTTAAACATTGAGTTTGCCCAATTTTGATTTTTTATGCATTAAAATAATACTTAAAAATTGTGCATTCGCTTGCGAAAAAACATGGCGTCTATAAGCACAAAAAAATGTGTAGAAAAGGGTTTCGAATATAAGCGAGCATCACCAAACAGGCACAAACGCTTAAGTTGGAAAGAGAACACACTACTATTGCATTAGGCCTCTGTCGACGGCACACGGCAGCAACGCCGGCTGCGCGCTTGCGTAGACAGAAAAATAGTTATGTGTTGTGATTAAAAATAAGTGTTTGCTAAAGCGGTTGGACTTTAGTTTTACATATGTACATATGTAAATATAATCTAAAATTTTTGCTTATGTCGGCAGGCAGGAGTACGTGCATAAAAGTTTTTTCTCTTTTTGACGAAACATGAAAATAAAAATGGCGGACACTTTTACGATTGAAGCAAAAGTGTAAAATTGCCAAACTCAAGCAAAGTCAAGAGTTTGACAACAACACAAGCAGAAACGAACAGCAACATATTGCTGTCGCTTTCTTCGCACACGTTGCCATCAAAACAAAGTGAAAAAAGTAATCGCCGTTGATTCTTTGTCACCAGCTGATTTTCAAAAAGGCGGCACATCATTTGAAAAGGCAGACGCCGCCAACTTAACTCGCTATGTTCCCCTGTTAGAGCAGAGTGTTTTCTGGTAAAGTTGCTGTCTCTGATTACCCCTCTGTTAGTAATATATACTCTTTGTTGTCAACTAATATCAGTCGACATAAAATTAAATTTAAATCAAATTACAAAAATAGAGCTTAAGCCACAAAAATATTTAAGATTAATGAACAAAATTTAAATTTAAATCAGTAAGCAAACTGAAATGAAATGAAAAAGTTTAAAAAATCAAATAGTCTGGGGAATTCAACAAAAATTTAATGATCCAACATTTGTTGCAAGGATTGGGAAAAAACCAGAAAAACCCAATCAGATCATAAAATTAGTGACTATTTATATTATTATATTTTAAGTAATTAATTAAAAAACAGCTAGTAGGTATTATTTATGTAAGAATATCAATTTATTGAATAAAAAAAAACAACTAAAATTATTTTAATGTAACATTGTTTGATTATTATTGCCATTCGCCTGCTCACAAACATTATTGCGTTCGATTTCGCTGCGCCGACGAAACTTGACAATTAATACCTCAATGATCCAAGGCACAGCACACATGGCCATGAACACATTCAATATGTGAAAGACTAACAGATAATCCTGGGTGCGATCTCGTATATAGCCAACGATAGGGCCGATTATGAACTTCGCATTGCCCTGTGTAAACATAAACAAGCCATAGCCGCTTGCATAGCTAGCAAAAAAGAACAAAGTTAAATAATTGAAAATTGTACGTTTTCTTAGTCGATAACGCACCGTTCTTTTGGCAAATAATCAGCAAATGCCAAGGGCAGGGGTACATGTATCCAGGTGCGCAAGAAACCAAGTACGGCCGTTATGCAGGCCATGCCCATGGCTAGTGATGCCCAGGCTCGGATCCTTAATAAATAAAACAAAAATATCCGAATTCTCACTCACCAAAACGGGCAAATATCGTAAAAAGTGCTCCAGCCAAGTATATGTAACGCGCGGGAACTTGAATAAATATAGCTGTAATCGCCAGAAATATTCGCGATAGTAAATCAGCAGCGGCTCCAATTGCAATCACATTTGCTGTTTCAGCCTGCAAGAAATAATGCATGCAATTAATTTGTGAACTAAATGCTGGCTCACAATATGAATCACGTTCACAATGCATTGGCATGGAAGCTCAGACACATTTTAAACAAGGTGGCAGCGCTCAAAAGCAACGGTTCTTTTTTCTGTCGGCTTTAGCTAATGGCTGCCTTTCTGTGACTGCTGCACATGCGTGCGAGTGGGATAGCTGTAGTGCGCGTGTGCCAAAAAAAACGTCGGCGTCAAATTTTTGTCCGTTTCGTCAGTTGGCGCCGGTTACTAATGCAGTGCAGTTCATCTTGTTTAATTGTGACTTTATTAAATTTAAATAAAATGTGTTGGCTTTCAAAAAGTTATAATCAAGTAAATACTGAGTTTTTTTTGCAATGCAATTCATGGACATTTCTGGCGCTTTATGCTGTGTTAATGTGCATGTAAGTTCACTTACATATATATACACATATATTTAAATATACATATAATTCCAAGAACTCATCAACTGAATCGCAAATAAGAGACATATTAAAAGTCAGTCTGCGTGAAATATTTGATCAGTTTTTGTCGAAGTAAATCCAAATTAATTGAATTTAATTCTTGACGCAATTCGAACTTTTGTGTAAAATATAATATTAAATTAAAGTTATGTTGAAAAATGTTACATTATTATTCAAAAACTCTTTCTTTGTGTGTGCCACGGCTCTCTAAACTCTCGCATTTATTTTTGCTTCAAAAGTAATCATTACATATATTATCTAAAATTTCAATTCAAATGCACAAAAATATGTTCAAGTTGTCATCATTTTTTTTTTTTTATGCATTGCGAAAAAAAAAATGGCGTTCCTAGAAAAATGCTCGAAGCTTCTTCTTGTGCTTGTTGTGTAGGTATTTGGGCATGGGACTTGTGTGAAGGAGCCAAAAGCATAGACGTAAAGAACAGTGCAATCACATCAAGGCCTAAGTGCATAAGAGAACACAAAACATAATTGCGCGCGCATTAAGCAAGATCAAAAAATGACAAAGAGACAACGCATTTTTCATAGATATTCGGCGAATTTTAGTTGATTTGTGTATAACTTTAAACAACTAAAGTGTTTTAGATCAATTTTTACATCAGTTTTTTCTGTAACCTTTTGCACACGAGAACGCGCGCCATTTTTGTGCATATGTATGTAGTACACACCTATAAGTACTTCGAAGCGTTTGGCGCATAATGTAACTAACAAGGTGGGCTCATTTCGATCAGCTGACACCTTTTTGGGTCCGATTGTGGTCCCACTTCGATACAAATAATCGCATACAAAAATCGTTAGCACAGTATCGATGTATCGCATTATGGCTTGTATCTGTTATTGAAACTATATTTGTATTGTTTATTTAAAGTGAAAAGCAAGTTAAAAGTTTTAAAATGCCTTATTGTTCAATTTGCTGCATATCAACAACAAATACAAATTTAAGTGTTTTCCGCGTCCCAAAAGACGCTAATGTTAGAGGAGAATGGGAAAATGCTCTAGATATAAAATTTAAAGCTGATGTTGAATCACGAATCTGCGAAAAACATTTTCTGCATAGTGACATGCAATTTGCAAATAAAAGAAAAAAATTAATACCAAATGCTGTACCGCAAAAGATGTTTCGTGAAAATGAAGTCATTTTAAAAGAGACACAGAAATGTTCAAGTACGCAAACCGAGTAAGTATATATACATACATATATGCAAAATACGCATCAATTTTTAACAAACTTTTATAAATTATAAAGATCTGAAACAATTAAAGCCGGCATACTTTATGAAAACAAACGCATGAGAGAGGAAACAGAATCGCTGCGAAAAGAAAATGCTTTTCTGCGCACAGAAAATGCGGATCTGCGGCAAGATTTGTCGAAACTGCGCGAGTCACTGAGCAAAATCTTTACCAAAACTCAGCTGACAAGGATGCAAAGCGGCATACAAAAACATTGAACCCGGGAGGACATTTCCTATGGCATTTGTCTGCATTCGGCTGGTCCGCGCGCTTACCATCTTACCCTTACCCAGCCGTGCAACCCTTCAGAGATGGGTTCAAAAAGTTGCCATTGAGCCTGGCATGATCGACGTGGCTCTCAATCTCATGCAGCACGATGTCAACCTCAGTGAGGATGAAAAGATATGTGTTTTAATGTTTGATGAAATGAAAATTTCAACAGCATTTGAATATGACTCCGTTGCGGACAGAGTGTAAGAGCCTCGTAATTATGTGCAAGTGGCGATGGCAAGGGGCTTAAAAAAATCGTGGATGCAGCCTGTTTTTATTTTTATTTTGATTGTCGCATGGATGTTGAGACAATAAACAAAATAATTTGCAAGCTCAATGAGGCAGGATACCCTGTGGTCGCAATAGTAAACGATCTTGGTCCAGGCAATCAAAAGCTTTTTAGGGATCTTGATATCACTGAAGGTAATATATATACAGTGGCGAGCAAAAATGAGTACATGTTTGCACTTACCACACATTATGTTGCACAGAAGACACAATATCAAAGCAAAAATTTCAAATTTTTATTGAATACTTCTTAAACAGTTATTAACAAGTTTGCATACTTAGATTATGGAAATCATCAACGAAAAAAAATAAAAATACAAAACTGAAAATAGTCGCATGTACTCACTTCTGCTCAGTACAAACAAAATTCAAAAAAATTATTAATTAATATTTTGTCCAAAGACCCTTGTTTTTTAAAACGCTATTTATTCTTTTTGGCATGCTTTCCACCAATGTTTGAATAATTTCGTTTGGAATTTTGCTCCACTCCCTGAATCCGGCTCCAAAGCTCATCCTGGTTTTTTGGAGCCCTTTCAAACTGTCCTAACCGTCGCTTCACAATTGACCATAAATTTTCAATTGGATTGAGGTCAGGACTCTGAGCTGGCCACTTCAAAACCTTAAAACTCTGATTTCCTAACCATTCTTTCACTATTTTGGCGGTATGTTTCGGATCTCCGTCTTGTTGAAATACAATTTCGGTTGGATCGTACATGCATTTGTCTACAAAATCGCAAAGATGGGTATTTAAAATATCTAGGTAATGCTCCTTTCGCATTATGCCATCAATTTTAGTCAATGGTCCGAGGCTCCACCACGTAAAACAGCCCCAAACCATAACATGGCCGCCTCCGTGCTTTACGGTCTCCTTTATGTGCCTTCTTTGGAGCCTTTCCCGGGCCTTTTCCAGCAGTATTGTTTTCCATCTGACTGGTATCGGTTGAATTTTGATTCGTCAGACCAAATAACCCTTTTCCATTCATCAACGGTCCAATCCCTGTGCTCCCTGGCAAATTTAAGTCGCGCTTTACGTTTTTATCAGAAAGCGCCGGTTTATTTTTTTAACGCATGACCTGTATCCAATCCGTTTTAGCGCTCTGCGTGCCGTCCATTCGCTCACATGTTTGTCTAATGTTGCAGCAGCTTCCTTGGGTGTTAAACTTTTGTTTCTTTTTAAACTTGTCATCATAAGCCTGGCATCTGCATCGGTTAACAAGCGTGGACGGCCCTTCTGTTGACATTTTGACCCAATATTGCGCCTTTTTGAACACGAATGACTACTGACTGACTAATATTCAAGTTTTTAGCTATTTCGCGTGATGAGCAACCATTTTCGGTTAGGCTTTTAATACTGTTTTCAATATAAATTGGCAACTTTCTCATTTTGTGTTTTTTGTATGTAATTAAAGAATGTAATGCACAGCGAATTTTCTGCAGATCCAAACCATGTGGTAATTTAATTTAGAGATCATATGGCAAAAGCTTTAAGCGTTAGAACCGTTAGTTTGCTGAAAAGCTTCACAGGAAGCTTTTCCCTAAAAGTTTTACAGTGAGCAGAAGTGAGTACATGCGACTATTTTCAGTTTTGTATTTTTTATTTTTTTTCGTTGATGATTTCCATAATCTAAGTATGCAAACTTGTTAATAACTGTTTAAGAAGTATTCAATAAAAATTTGAAATTTTTGCTTTGATATTGTGTCTTCTGTGCAACATAATGTGTAGTAAGTGCAAACATGTACTCATTTTTGCTCGCCACTGTATATCTGCTATCTTAATTTAATATAAATCAACAAACTATTTATATTTTCAGAAAAGCCATGGTTTCTAAGCCCGTCCAGCGCAGACTCAAAAGTCTTCGTCTTTTCAGATGCCTCTCATCTTATAAAACTAATTCGGAATCACTTTCTGGATACTGGACTATTGATAAGAGGCAAACTGATAGTACCAGAAACTGTTAAGCAGGTCATGAGACATACGAGCTCATCTGACTTGTCAATTTTATTCAAAATCTCCGAAAACCGTTTGTCTGTAACGTCGACGGCAAGGCAGAAAGTCAAACTGGCAACCCTGTTATTCTCTAACACAACTGCAAGTGCCATTCGGCGGTGCCATGCTTTGGGGTATAATGTTTTAAATGCTTGTGAAACAGCAGAATTTTTCAAATTGGCTAACGACTGGTTCGACGTTTTTAATAGCCGATGCCTGTCAAAAAGTTTGCCAACGTGTCGACCTTTCGGTACACATCTTGCCGAGCAAAAAGGCGTGTTGGCTGAAATGACACACGTTATGCGACAGCTAATTTTACCTAATGGTAAAAAGATAGCTCCATTTCAAAAAGACATTTTACTTAACAATGCTGCACTACAAATGCTTTATTTATATTTAAAAGATAAATTCGGAATGGATTACATTGTAACCAATAGATTAAATCAAGACCTTCTTGAACATTTTTTTGGTGCCATTAGAGCCAAAGGCGGACTATATGATCACCCCACGCCTTTACAATTTCAATATAGGTTGCGGAAATATTTATTGGGTATGAAAGAGTTTTAATACTTGTGTTTGTTTCGTCTAATTGTTCAATGTTTGTGATGTCCATGTGTTTGTATGTTCGATTTTGTGGTGGTACTAGTCAGATGTATGTATGTATATGTATTTTATATAATATTTATTTTAATAAGTAATTTTTTTTACAAATCTAGCGAAAGTAGTCGTCCACGTAGTGGAAATGAACCCACCTTTTTAGTAACACTATGGTTTGGCGTACGTGTACGCATGTGTTAAAGGGAATTGGCAAAAGTTTGACAGAAGAATGGCGAAGGCACAAAGCGGGAAACCAAGACTTTTTGACATTTGGTTGCCGGCATTAAGCCGAACGATAAACTTTTCTTTTGCCAGTTCACGTCGGTCAGTTGTGCAGTGCAGTTCAGTCTCTTTTTTTCCAAGTTGAAAATAATCAAAACTTATGAAAAATATATAAAAATAAATATTAAAAAAATAAATCGAATTTTCTCTAAATAAATATGAAATATTTTAACAACAATAAAAAGGATGTTTAAGATATTATGTGATTACTTTTTTTCAATAAAAAGTTCTTCGTTCAAAACAAAATGGCGTCAGCTTCGGCTGGTCATGGTTAATTTAAAGAAGCATTGGCAGTTTACTGGTGAGTTATTTCAAGAAGAAAGTCTTTCTTATGTATATTTTAAACATTGAGTTTGCCCAATTTTGATTTTTTATGCAATAAAATAATACTTAAAAATTGTGCATTCGCTTGCGAAAAAACATGGCGTCTATAAGCACAAAAAATGTGTAGAAAAGGGTTTCGAATATAAGCGAGCATCACCAAACAGGCACAAACGCTTAAGTTGGAAAGAGAACACACTACTATTGCATTAGGCCTCTGTCGACGGCACACGGCAGCAACGCCGGCTGCGCGCTTGCGTAGACAGAAAAATAGTTATGTGTTGTGATTAAAAATAAGTGTTTGCTAAAGCGGTTGGAATTTAGTTTTACATATGTACATATGTAAATATAATCTAAAATTTTTGCTTATGTCGGCAGGCAGGAGTACGTTCATAAAAGTTTTTTCTCTTTTTGACGAAACATGAAAATAAAAATGGCGGACATTCTTACGATTGCAGCCAAAGTGTAAAATTGCCAAACTCAAGCAAAGTCAAGAGTTTGACAACAACACAAGAAGAAACGAACAGCAACATATTGCTGTCGCTTTCTTCGCACACGTTGCCATCAAAACAAAGTTAAAAAAGTGATCGCCGTTGATTCTTTGTCACCAGCTGATTTTCAAAAAGGCGGCACATTATTTGAAAAGGCAGACGCCGCCAACTTAACTCGCTATGTTCCCCTGTTAGAGCAGAGTGTTTTCTGTTAAAGTTGCTGTCTCTGATTACCCCTCTGTTAGTAATATATACTCTTTGTTGTCAACTAATATCAGTCGACATAAAATTAAATTTAAATCAAATTACAAAAATAGAGCTTAAGCCACAAAAATATTTAAGATTAATGAACAAAATTTAAATTTAAATCAGTAAGCAAACTGAAATGAAATGAAAAGTTTAAAAAATTAAATAGTCTGGGGAATTCAACAAAAATTTAATGATCCAACATTTGTTGCAAGGATTGGGAAAAAACCCAGAAAAACTCAATCAGATCATAAAATTAGTGACTATTTATATTATTATATTTTAAGTAATTAATTAAAAAACAGCTAGTAGGTATTATTTATGTAAGAATATCAATTTATTGAAAAAAAAAAACAACTAAAATTATTTTAATGTAACATTGTTTGATTATTATTGCCATTGCCTGCTCACAAACATTATTGCGTTCGATTTCGCTGCGCCGACGAAACTTGACAATTAATACCTCAATGATCCAAGGCACAGCACACATGGCCATGAACACATTCAATATGTGAAAGACTAACAGATAATCCTGGGTGCGATCTCGTATATAGCCAACGATAGGGCCGATTATGAACTTCGCATTGCCCAGTGTAAACATAAACAAGCCATAGCCGCTTGCATAGCTAGCAAAAAAGAACAAAGTTAAATAATTGAAAATTGTACGTTTTCTTAGTCGATAACGCACCGTTCTTTTGGCAAATAATCAGCAAATGCCAAGGGCAGGGGTACATGTATCCAGGTGCGCAAGAAACCAAGTACGGCCGTTATGCAGGCCATGCCCATGAAGCTAGTGATGCCACCAAGAGCTGCAAAGGAATCTATATATTAATAGGCTAAGCCTTTTTTAGTAATCCCTTTTTCCCTACTTCCCGTTAACCGATTTTGAAACGGAATATACCATTCGATTCGTATTAATTTGTAGATGTGCAGAATATGAAAAAAATGAATTATTATTATTATAATTAATTACTAGGATCGCTTAGTGGGGGAAAATCCCCGCAACAGAGCTGCCTGTGCTGTGTGCTACGTTGCCAGCGTCTCTGTGGCGCAATGAAATTGTTGTTGTTTCCGTTTCGTATGCTTCATATACGTATTTCTCGTTTACCTGAACTTAACAGGTAACATTGTCAAATTCAATTTTTTTTCATATTCTGCACATCTACAAATTAATACGAATCGAATGGTATATTCCGTTTCAAAATCGGTTAACGGGAAGTAGGGGAAAAAGGGATTACTAAAAAGGCTTAGCCTATTAATATATAGATTATTAATTCGAAAATCTGCTGTATTTATATAGAACTGCTTTATGCATATATACTGCTTTCTACACTGCTTGCTATGTTGTGCAACTGCTTGGTGTGTGCACTGGCTAGCGTCCAGGGCTGCAAACTTAAAGTACAATTCGCGCGGTTGAATTTAATTTGTTCTATATATTTAATTTGTTATCTTCTATATATTAATAGGCTAAGCCTTTTTTAGTAATCCCTTTTTCCCTACTTCCCGTTAACCGATTTTGAAACGGAATATACCATTCGATTCGTATTAATTTGTAGATGTGCAGAATATGAAAAAAAATTGAATTTGACAATGTTACCTGTTAAGTTCAGGTAAACGAGAAATACGTATATGAAGCATACGAAACGGAAACAACAACAATTTCATTGCGCCACAGAGACGCTGGCAGCGTAGCACACAGCACAGGCAGCAGCTCTGTTGCGGGGGATTTTCCCCCACTAAGCGATCCTAGTACCCATTAATAAATAAAACAAAAATATCCGAATTCTCACTCACCAAAACGGGCAAATATCGTAAAAAGTGCTCCAGCCAAGTATATGTAACGGGCGGGAACTTGAATAAATATAGCTGTAATCGCCAGAAATATTCGCGATAGTAAATCAGCAGCGGCTCCAATTGCAATCACATTTGCTGTTTCAGCCTGCAAGAAATAATGCATGCAATTAATTTGTGAACTAAATGCTGGCTCACAATATGAATCACGTTCACAATGCATTGGCATGGAAGCTCAGACACATTTTAAACAAGGTGGCAGCGCTCAAAAGCAACGGTTCTTTTTTCTGTCGGCTTTAGCTGCCGGCTGCCTTTTCGCTGCAGCTTCTGTGACTGCTGCACATGCGTGCGAGTGGGATAGCTGTAGTGCGCGTGTGCCAAAAAAACGTCGGCGTCAAATTTTTGTCCGTTTCGTCAGTTGGCGCCGGTTACTAATGCAGTGCAGTTCATCTTGTTTAATTGTGACTTTATTAAATTTAAATAAAATGTGTTGGCTTTCAAAAAGTAATAATCAAGTAAATACTGAGTTTTTTTTGCAATGCAATTCATGGACATTTCTGGCGCTTTATGCTGTGTTAATGTGCATGTAAGTTCACTTACATATATATACACATATATTTAAATATACATATAATTCCAAGAACTCATCAACTGAATCGCAAAAAAGAGACATATTAAAAGTCAGTCTGTGTGAAATATTTGACCAGTTTTTGTCGAAGTAAATCGAAATTAAGTTGAATTTAATTCTTCACGCAATTCGAACTTTTGTGTAAAATAAAATATTAAATTAAAATTTTGTTGAAAAATGTTACATTATTATTCAAATACTCTTTCTTTGTGTGTGTCGATGATCTCTAACCTCTGGCTTATAACATTGCTTAAAAAATAATCATTATACTATATTAGTTAAAATTTTAATTCAAATGCACAAAAATATGTTCAAGCTGTCATCATTTTGTTTGTGCATCGCGAAAAAAAATGGCGTTCTAAAAAGTAAGTTCATTTACACATGCGTATGTATGTACATATATATACTATATACATATATTTCCAAGAACTCTTTAACTAAACCGCAAGAGACATAGAAAAAGTGAGTCTGCTTGAAATATTTGATCAGTTTTTGTCGCAATGTTAAATTCAAATCTACGTAATTTAAACATTTTTGTTGCATTAAAAAGATGTAGAAAAATGTTACATTATTATTCAAAAACTCTTTCTTTGTGTGCCACGGCTCTCTAAACTCTCGCATTTTTTTTTGCTTCAAAAGTAATCATTACATATATTATCTAAAGTTTCAATTCAAATGCACAAAAATATGTTCAAGTTGTCATCATTTTTTTTTTGTGCATTGCGAAAAAAAAATGTCGTTCCTAGAAAAATGCTCGAAGCTTCTTCTTGTGCTTGTTGTGTAGGTATTTGGGCATGGGACTTGTGTGAAGGAGCCAAAAGCATAGACGTAAAGAACAGTGCAATCACAGTTCGTTAAAAAAATATATATTTTTCATAGATATTCGGATATTCGGATATTCGGATTTTAGTTGATTTGTGTATAACTTTAAACAATTAAAGTGTTTTAGATCAATTTTTACATCAGTTTTTTCTGTAACCTTTTGCACACGAGAACGCGCGCCATTTTTGTGCATATGTATGTAGTACACACCTATGTCTGTATAAGTACTTCGAAGCGTTTGGCGTACGTGTACGCATGTGTAAAAGGGAATTGGCAAAAGTTTGACAGAAGAATGGCGAAGGCACAAAGCGGGAAACCAAGACTTTTTGACATTTGGTTGCCGGCATTAAGCCGAACGATGAAATTTTCTTTTGCCAGTTCACGTCGGTCAGTTGTGCAGTGCAGTTCACTCTTTTTTACAGGTTGAAAATAATCAAAACTTATGAAAAATATATAAAAATAAATATTAAAAAAAATAAATCGAATTTTCTCTAAATAAATATGAAATATTTTAACAACAATAAAAAGGATGTTTAAGATATTATGTGATTACTTTTTTTCAATAAAAAGTTCTTCGTTCAAAACAAAATGGCGTCAGCTTCGGCTGGTCATGGTTAATTTAAAGAAGCATTGGCAGTGTACTGGTGAGTTATTTCGAGAAGAAAGTCTTTCTTATGTATATTTTAAACATTGAGTTTGCCCAATTTTGATTTTTTATGCAATAAAATAATACTTAAAAATTGTGCATTCGCTTGCGAAAAAAACATGGCGTCTATAAGCACAAAAAAATGTGTAGAAAAGGGTTTCGAATATAAGCGAGCATCACCAAACAGGCACAAACGCTTAAGTTGGAAAGAGAACACACTACTATTGCATTAGGCCTCTGTCGACGGCACACGGCAGCAACGCCGGCTGCGCGCTTGCGTAGACAGAAAAATAGTTATGTGTTGTGATTAAAAATAAGTGTTTGCTAAAGCGGTTGGAATTTAGTTTTACATATGTACATATGTAAATATAATCTAAAATTTTTGCTTATGTCGGCAGGCAGGAGTACGTTCATAAAAGTTTTTCTCTTTTTGACGATTTAACATGAAAATAAAAATGGCGGACATTCTTACGATTGCAGCCAAAGTGTAAAATTGCCAAACTCAAGCAAAGTCAAGAGTTTGACAACAACACAAGAAGAAACAAACAGCAACATATTGCTGTCGCTTTCTTCGCACACGTTGCCATCAAAACAAAGTTAAAAAAGTGATCGCCGTTGATTCTTTGTCACCAGCTGATTTTCAAAAAGGCGGCACATTATTTGAAAAGGCAGACGCCGCCAACTTAACTCGCTATGTTCCCCTGTTAGAGCAGAGTGTTTTCTGTTAAAGTTGCTGTCTCTGATTACCCCTCTGTTAGTAATATATACTCTTTGTTGTCAACTAATATCAGTCGACATAAAATTAAATTTAAATCAAATTACAAAAATAGAGCTTAAGCCACAAAAATATTTAAGATTAATGAACAAAATTTAAATTTAAATCAGTAAGCAAACTGAAATGAAATGAAAAAGTTTAAAAAATTAAATAGTCTGGGGAATTCAACAAAAATTTAATGATCCAACATTTGTTGCAAGGATTGGGAAAAAACCCAGAAAAACCCAATCAGATCATAAAATTAGTGACTATTTATATTATTATATTTTAAGTAATTAATTAAAAAACAGCTAGTAGGTATTATTTATGTAAGAATATCAATTTATTGAATAAAAAAAAAACAACTAAAATTATTTTAATGTAACATTGTTTGATTATTATTGCCATTCGCCTGCTCACAAACATTATTGCGTTCGATTTCGCTGCGCCGACGAAACTTGACAATTAATACCTCAATGATCCAAGGCACAGCACACATGGCCATGAACACATTCAATATGTGAAAGACTAACAGATAATCCTGGGTGCGATCTCGTATATAGCCAACGATAGGGCCGATTATGAACTTCGCATTGCCCTGTGTAAACATAAACAAGCCATAGCCGCTTGCATAGCTAGCAAAAAAGAACAAAGTTAAATAATTGAAAATTGTACGTTTTCTTAGTCGATAACGCACCGTTCTTTTGGCAAATAATCAGCAAATGCCAAGGGCAGGGGTACATGTATCCAGGTGCGCAAGAAACCAAGTACGGCCGTTATGCAGGCCATGCCCATGAAGCTAGTGATGCCACCAAGAGCTGCAAAGGAATACCCATTAATAAATAAAACAAAAATATCCGAATTCTCACTCACCAAAACGGGCAAATATCGTAAAAAGTGCTCCAGCTAAGTATATGTAACGGGCGGGAACTTGAATAAATATAGCTGTAATCGCCAGAAATATTCGCGATAGTAAATCAGCAGCGGCTCCAATTGCAATCACATTTGCTGTTTCAGCCTGCAAGAAATAATGCATGCAATTAATTTGTGAACTAAATGCTGGCTCACAATATGAATCACGTTCACAATGCATTGGCATGGAAGCTCAGACACATTTTAAACAAGGTGGCAGCGCTCAAAAGCAACGGTTCTTTTTTCTGTCGGCTTTAGCTGCTGGCTGCCTTTTGCTGCAGTGACTGCTGCACATGCGTGCGAGTGGGATAGCTGTAGTGCGCGTGTGCCAAAAAAACGTCGGCGTCAAATTTTTGTCCGTTTCGTCAGTTGGCGCCGGTTACTAATGCAGTGCAGTTCATCTTGTTTAATTGTGACTTTATTAAATTTAAATAAAATGTGTTGGCTTTCAAAAAGTAATAATCAAGTAAATACTGAGTTTTTTTTGCAATGCAATTCATGGACATTTCTGGCGCTTTATGCTGTGTTAATGTGCATGTAAGTTCACTTACATATATATACACATATATTTAAATATACATATAATTCCAAGAACTCATGAACTGAATCGCAAAAAAGAGACATATTAAAAGTCAGTCTGTGTGAAATATTTGACCAGTTTTTGTCGAAGTAAATCGAAATTAAGTTGAATTTAATTCTTCACGCAATTCGAACTTTTGTGTAAAATAAAATATTAAATTAAAATTATGTTGAAAAATGTTACATTATTATTCAAAAACTCTTTCTTTGTGTGTGTCGATGATCTCTAACCTCTGGCTTATAACATTGCTTGAAAAATAATCATTATACTATATTAGTTAAAATTTTAATTCAAATGCACAAAAATATGTTCAAGCTGTCATCATTTTGTTTGTGCATCGCGAAAAAAAATGGCGTTCTAAAAAGTAAGTTCATTTACACATGCGTATGTATGTACATATATATACTATATACATATATTTCCAAGAACTCTTTAACTAAACCGCAAGAGACATAGAAAAAGTGAGTCTGCTTGAAATATTTGATCAGTTTTTGTCGCAATGTTAAATTCAAATCTACGTAATTTAAACATTTTTGTTGCATTAAAAAGATGTAGAAAAATGTTACATTATTATTCAAAAACTCTTTCTTTGTGTGCCACGGCTCTCTAAACTCTCGCATTTATTTTTGCTTCAAAAGTAATCATTACATATATTATCTAAAATTTCAATTCAAATGCACAAAAATATGTTCAAGTTGTCATCATTTTTTTTTTTTATGCATTGCGAAAAAAAAAAAAATGGCGTTCCTAGAAAAATGCTCGAAGCTTCTTCTTGTGCTTGTTGTGTAGGTATTTGGGCATGGGACTTGTGTGAAGGAGCCAAAAGCATAGACGTAAAGAACAGTGCAATCACAGTTCGTTAAAAAAATATATATTTTTCATAGATATTCGGCGAATTTTAGTTGATTTGTGTATAACTTTAAACAATTAAAGTGTTTTAGATCAATTTTTACATCAGTTTTTTCTGTAACCTTTTGCACACGAGAAAGCGCGCCATTTTTGTGCATATGTATGTAGTACACACCTATGTCTGTATAAGTACTTCGAAGCGTTTGGCGTACGTGTACGCATGTGTAAAAGGGAATTGGCAAAAGTTTGACAGAAGAATGGCGAAGGCACAAAGCGGGAAACCAAGACTTTTTGACATTGGGTTGCCGGCATTAAGCCGAACGATGAAATTTTCTTTTGCCAGTTCACGTCGGTCAGTTGTGCAGTGCAGTTCACTCTTTTTTTACAGGTTGAAAATAATCAAAACTTATGAAAAATATATAAAAATAAATATTAAAAAAATAAATCGAATTTTCTCTAAATAAATATGAAATATTTTAACAACAATAAAAAGGATGTTTAAGATATTATGTGATTACTTTTTTTCAATAAAAAGTTCTTCGTTCAAAACAAAATGGCGTCAGCTTCGGCTGGTCATGGTTAATTTAAAGAAGCATTGGCAGTTTACTGGTGAGTTATTTCGAGAAGAAAGTCTTTCTTATGTATATTTTAAACATTGAGTTTGCCCAATTTTGATTTTTTATGCAATAAAATAATACTTAAAAATTGTGCATTCGCTTGCGAAAAAACATGGCGTCTATAAGCACAAAAAAATGTGTAGAAAAGGGTTTCGAATATAAGCGAGCATCACCAAACAGGCACAAACGCTTAAGTTGGAAAGAGAACACACTACTATTGCATTAGGCCTCTGTCGACGGCACACGGCAGCAACGCCGGCTGCGCGCTTGCGTAGACAGAAAAATAGTTATGTGTTGTGATTAAAAATAAGTGTTTGCTAAAGCGGTTGGAATTTAGTTTTACATATGTACATATGTAAATATAATCTAAAATTTTTGCTTATGTCGGCAGGCAGGAGTACGTTCATAAAAGTTTTTTCTCTTTTTGACATTTAACATGAAAATAAAAATGGCGGACATTCTTACGATTGCAGCCAAAGTGTAAAATTGCCAAACTCAAGCAAAGTCAAGAGTTTGACAACAACACAAGAAGAAACAAACAGCAACATATTGCTGTCGCTTTCTTCGCACACGTTGCCATCAAAACAAAGTTAAAAAAGTGATCGCCGTTGATTCTTTGTCACCAGCTGATTTTCAAAAAGGCGGCACATTATTTGAAAAGGCAGACGCCGCCAACTTAACTCGCTATGTTCCCCTGTTAGAGCAGAGTGTTTTCTGTTAAAGTTGCTGTCTCTGATTACCCCTCTGTTAGTAATATATACTCTTTGTTGTCAACTAATATCAGTCGACATAAAATTAAATTTAAATCAAATTACAAAAATAGAGCTTAAGCCACAAAAATATTTAAGATTAATGAACAAAATTTAAATTTAAATCAGTAAGCAAACTGAAATGAAATGAAAAAGTTTAAAAAATTAAATAGTCTGGGGAATTCAACAAAAATTTAATGATCCAACATTTGTTGCAAGGATTGGGAAAAAACCCAGAAAAACCCAATCAGATCATAAAATTAGTGACTATTTATATTATTATATTTTAAGTAATTAATTAAAAAACAGCTAGTAGGTATTATTTATGTAAGAATATCAATTTATTGAATAAAAAAAAACAACTAAAATTATTTTAATGTAACATTGTTTGATTATTATTGCCATTCGCCTGCTCACAAACATTATTGCGTTCGATTTCGCTGCGCCGACGAAACTTGACAATTAATACCTCAATGATCCAAGGCACAGCACACATGGCCATGAACACATTCAATATGTGAAAGACTAACAGATAATCCTGGGTGCGATCTCGTATATAGCCAACGATAGGGCCGATTATGAACTTCGCATTGCCCTGTGTAAACATAAACAAGCCATAGCCGCTTGCATAGCTAGCAAAAAAGAACAAAGTTAAATAATTGAAAATTGTACGTTTTCTTAGTCGATAACGCACCGTTCTTTTGGCAAATAATCAGCAAATGCCAAGGGCAGGGGTACATGTATCCAGGTGCGCAAGAAACCAAGTACGGCCGTTATGCAGGCCATGCCCATGAAGCTAGTGATGCCACCAAGAGCTGCAAAGGAATACCCATTAATAAATAAAACAAAAATATCCGAATTCTCACTCACCAAAACGGGCAAATATCGTAAAAAGTGCTCCAGCTAAGTATATGTAACGGGCGGGAACTTGAATAAATATAGCTGTAATCGCCAGAAATATTCGCGATAGTAAATCAGCAGCGGCTCCAATTGCAATCACATTTGCTGTTTCAGCCTGCAAGAAATAATGCATGCAATTAATTTGTGAACTAAATGCTGGCTCACAATATGAATCACGTTCACAATGCATTGGCATGGAAGCTCAGACACATTTTAAACAAGGTGGCAGCGCTCAAAAGCAACGGTTCTTTTTTCTGTCGGCTTTAGCTGCTGGC
This sequence comes from Scaptomyza pallida, assembly GCA_018152965.1. Lineage (NCBI taxonomy): Eukaryota > Metazoa > Arthropoda > Insecta > Diptera > Drosophilidae > Scaptomyza > Scaptomyza pallida. The sequence goes on from JAECXP010000237.1 coordinate 241,429, forward strand.
TGCCTTTCTGTGACTGCTGCACATGCGTGCGAGTGGGATAGCTGTAGTGCGCGTGTGCCAAAAAAACGTCGGCGTCAAATTTTTGTCCGTTTCGTCAGTTGGCGCCGGTTACTAATGCAGTGCAGTTCATCTTGTTTAATTGTGACTTTATTAAATTTAAATAAAATGTGTTGGCTTTCAAAAAGTAATAATCAAGTAAATACTGAGTTTTTTTTGCAATGCAATTCATGGACATTTCTGGCGCTTTATGCTGTGTTAATGTGCATGTAAGTTCACTTACATATATATACACATATATTTAAATATACATATAATTCCAAGAACTCATGAACTGAATCGCAAAAAAGAGACATATTAAAAGTCAGTCTGTGTGAAATATTTGACCAGTTTTTGTCGAAGTAAATCGAAATTAAGTTGAATTTAATTCTTCACGCAATTCGAACTTTTGTGTAAAATAAAATATTAAATTAAAATTATGTTGAAAAATGTTACATTATTATTCAAAAACTCTTTCTTTGTGTGTGTCGATGATCTCTAACCTCTGGCTTATAACATTGCTTGAAAAATAATCATTATACTATATTAGTTAAAATTTTAATTCAAATGCACAAAAATATGTTCAAGCTGTCATCATTTTGTTTGTGCATCGAAAAAAAATGGCGTTCTAAAAAGTAAGTTCATTTACACATGGGTATGTATGTACATATATATACTATATACATATATTTCCAAGAACTCTTTAACTAAACCGCAAGAGACATAGAAAAAGTGAGTCTGCTTGAAATATTTGATCAGTTTTTGTCGCAATGTTAAATTCAAATCTACGTAATTTAAACATTTTTGTTGCATTAAAAAGATGTAGAAAAATGTTACATTATTATTCAAAAACTCTTTCTTTGTGTGCCACGGCTCTCTAAACTCTCGCATTTATTTTTGCTTCAAAAGTAATCATTACATATATTATCTAAAATTTCAATTCAAATGCACAAAAATATGTTCAAGTTGTCATCATTTTTTTTTTTTATGCATTGCGATATTCGGCGAATTTTAGTTGATTTGTGTATATCTTTAAACAATTAAAGTGTTTTAGATCAATTTTTACATCAGTTTTTTCTGTAACCTTTTGCACACGAGAACGCGCGCCATTTTTGTGCATATGTATGTAGTACACACCTATGTCTGTATAAGTACTTCGAAGCGTTTGGCGTACGTGTACGCATGTGTAAAAGGGAATTGGCAAAAGTTTGACAGAAGAATGGCGAAGGCACAAAGCGGGAAACCAAGACTTTTTGACATTTGGTTGCCGGCATTAAGCCGAACGATGAAATTTTCTTTTGCCAGTTCACGTCGGTCAGTTGTGCAGTGCAGTTCACTCTTTTTTTACAGGTTGAAAATAATCAAAACTTATGAAAAATATATAAAAATAAATATTAAAAAAAATAAATCGAATTTTCTCTAAATAAATATGAAATATTTTAACAACAATAAAAAGGATGTTTAAGATATTATGTGATTACTTTTTTTCAATAAAAAGTTCTTCGTTCAAAACAAAATGGCGTCAGCTTCGGCTGGTCATGGTTAATTTAAAGAAGCATTGGCAGTTTACTGGTGAGTTATTTCGAGAAGAAAGTCTTTCTTATGTATATTTTAAACATTGAGTTTGCCCAATTTTGATTTTTTATGCAATAAAATAATACTTAAAAATTGTGCATTCGCTTGCGAAAAACATGGCGTCTATAAGCACAAAATAATGTGTAGAAAAGGGTTTCGAATATAAGCGAGCATCACCAAACAGGCACAAACGCTTAAGTTGGAAAGAGAACACACTACTATTGCATTAGGCCTCTGTCGACGGCACACGGCAGCAACGCCGGCTGCGCGCTTGCGTAGACAGAAAAATAGTTATGTGTTGTGATTAAAAATAAGTGTTTGCTAAACGCGGTTGAATTTAGTTTTACATATGTATGTACATATGTAAATATAATCTAAAATTTTTGCTTATGTCGGCAGGGGGCGGATACGTAAAGTTTTTTCTCTTTTGACGAAACCATGAAAATAAAAATGGCGGACATTTTTACAGTGCAAGTTTTGAATCAAAGGAATACTTGCAGACTTAAATAATGAAAATGAAATTAAAAGCTATAAGAAATTGTTTGAACTTTAAATATTTTTAGGCAATTATGTATTATACAAATTTAGTGCCTTGCACTTTTTAGCTAGTATTTAAAATTAAACCAAGCAAAAAAACGCAAAAAAAGAGGAGCTCCGCCATCTTTTATACACAAATAAACTTGCAAATGAACACCTATACATAAACACATATACACACATACATACTTACTCAAATTTTTCTTTTAACTTAAACGAAAAACTACAGAAATTATTTTTATATAATTTACCTTCGTATAACCCAATTCGAAGAGATAAGAGGGTTGCATGGTGAAAAAGGATAGATCCGAGTACAAGGCGAATATAATGCCGAGCACAATAATAATATAGATGGGCTTCTTGAACAGTGTCAGATCCAAGAAGTCAACAATAAAGCCACAGAAGCCTCTCTAGAAGCCTCTCTCTTAGCAGCATTCTCTTTGCCATTAGAGACGCCATTGCCATTGGCATTAGCAGCAGGACATCCACTGACAACACTTTGGCGTCGGGAGGCCTGATGATTGTGCGTCATTTGTGGCGCGGCATCGCTGACAACCATGGGTCCAGACCAGTTGCCCAGACTGGTAATGCTTGAGGCGCGGCTCGATATAATCCTGAGCGTGTGCTGCTGCTCATCGGCATGGGAAACGCGTCGTTAACCCACCAAACTGCTGGATACTGGCAATGTGTTGTTGCCATTAGCTGTTGCTGCTGCTGCTGGTGCAAAGATCAGTTCGGGTATGGCCGTCAATGGCGTCTCTGGCTGCACATTGACAACAATGTTCGATTGAATCGGTTGACGAATCGAAATCGGCTGCAATTGCTGCTCTTCCTCCTCCAATGGTACGCGTCGCATATGCCACTTGACCGGATGCATAAGCAGCATGCCAAAGATGGCATGTGCATTGATGGCGGTCAGCACCAGGAGGCAACCACGAAAGCCATACCATTGCAACAGCTTCTGCATCACAATCAGATAGATCATCGAGCCCAGGCCAATCAGTGTCTGGGCAAAGCTCATCCACATCACACGATTCTTCACAAAGTAATCATTGAACGAGGTATAGCTGGTGGGCACGGTGGGACGAAACACTGAGCCGGAGAATAAGCCGGCAAAGCTCATTGAGCAAAAGAATGTGCTGGTTATAATCGCAATGGCGCTCATCTCTGCACCAATGCCCTTCAGGAAGTCACCAAAGATCAGGCCAAACGATGGTAGTGCTGCCAATCCACTAACCTGTTTCAATATAGTTGAAGAAAAGAACTTATAAAATCTTTAAACATGCAAAACATATTCGAATCGAAAATATTTTTTGTGTTATACTTGAATAGCATTAAGACTTAGCGAAATCTTTGCAATTTTATTGATTAATACCAAAAAAAATATTCATTTTTCTGCTTCTTATATTATTTTTTAAATCACATATTAAATACATATACACATTATATAAAGAGAAAAAAACTTGTTCATCTCTTAAGTCTAAAAATTTATTTCTTGAAGTTCATCTGATAATTTAATACTTTTCTTACTATTTTTAGGATTTTTTTTTGTTATTATTAGTGGAATCACAAACATTCCCAAGTTCTTAAACTAAAATGCATGTCCCATTTTTAGCAAACATCCCAACATACAGACATTTGCTTAGGTTTGCTCTTTGAAATGTTTTCGCCAGCGATTTATTAAATCAAAATCGAAAACGAAATCGCTGCCGTCCAAAATTAAAATATATGGCTGTAGTGCAATTATTGAAAGCATTGCGCACACAAATCGATGTCTATGCAGATGCAAGTGAATGAGAATTGAAAAATTATGTTAAATTCGGCTAAGAAGAAGCAGCTGGCAAAAGAAGCTAAAGAAAAAAGGAACCCAAAGGGTTCACTTAGTGCTCGGTTTCTTCTGCATTCCAGCACGTTGAGCAATTTATTAGCACAATGCCCTATCCGCTTGTCCCACTTTAAGGCAGACACTATTTAGAAATACAATACAAACAGCGGAATGCAGCCTAAGAGTTGTGGGCAGGGTCAGAGAAAGAGAGAAAGAAACCTGGTCGAAAAGCCTTCGCTCCGTGATTAATGCCCGTCGTGGGCTTTTGTGCTGGCGCGCAAAATTTTTCCGTGTAATCTGCTTTAAAGTTGGGGGAGCATTGCATAATTTTTGTGAATGCAGGCCGCCATGGCGACTTGCATGGAGCCATCCATTCTTTTTTTTGTGCTTCCTGCAACGAGCAGAGCAGAGCAGGTGGCGGTGTGGTGGCAATGGATTAGGGAGCTTCAGTAAGCATTTGGGGGGGGGGGTCTCGTCAAACGTTACGATGCGTTACATGGGGGGGTCTTTCACACGTACGTAACATTCTGCCATTCTGCGGTTATAGAAAAAGCTAAATTATTGTAAATTACAAATAAAAAATAAATAATAATTTTATTTTATTTCAAGTTCATTATTAAAAATAGCTAAAATAGAAAATGTGAAGCAAAATGTATTAAAAATAAACAAAAACGCAGGCGCTGCGGATAAAAATCTAAAAAAAATTGTCACTTGAGTGTTACGTACAATTGGGGGGGGTTGAAAAACGTTACGGTGCGTCATTGGGGGGTCAAATCTTAATCGTTACGTATTTTAGGCAGAAACCTGGCAACAAGGCAACTAACTCTAAGTGGCCAGGAGACGCAGATATCCCAAAATATATGGGGCCACAATGAATGATGAAGGTACAGGGAGGGCTTAAAGGCATGGAGAGCAAGAAGAAGGATGTACCTGAAGGCTGAAGCCGAGATTTTGATCTAAAATATATATAGATGTAATGTATATATGCCAGGCGAAAAGCGTAAAATTATAGTTTAGCTAGTTTTTAAGTGAAGAGGCAAGTGTGTGTGGTGTGTGTGTGTGTGTGTGGTGTTGACTTATGTTTAGAACATGTTGCAAGCTGTTTTAGGCATCAAGCAGATGTGGCTTTGAAGTAAGATGGTTGGCAAGCTATGCTCATAGACTTAACTGAGCTTAAATCGGCTTTGGAAACATGTAAAGCAGGGGTGCTCAATGCTATGGCACACGAGCACATTTGTTTTTGTTTTGGCACTTAGCATACGGAGCGGCACATGCCATACTTTCCTAGGGCACACGCCAATTCCTCTTTGTGTCGCTGTGCGTATCGAGCCAAGCCAACAACAATTCCATTGCATTTTTTTTTTATCCTCAACTCACAATGCAAAGTGTTGTTGTCTTGTTCTCGGCTCTGCACTGACACTTTTTTTGTTGCGTTTTTGATAGAATTTGATTTAAGTTTGATTTTAGTTTATTGTGGACCAGCGACACGTGCATTTCATTGGATTTTTTTCTCTCAGTGTTAATTTTGATGCAATAAAACGACGTCGATACATGTGTGCGTGTGTATTCTTTTGCTTATGTTGGTAAGGGCACTGCCGTAAGACAATTTTGAGCACCCCTGATGTAGACTGGAAATAAGACACAGTAGCTTAACAGAGCTGTTAATCTGAGCGCAACCGTAGAGAAAAGAAAAGTAACGAGTCAAATTGTATGCCAGTTCTCTCTCTGAGTTCTCTCACGCCTTTGACTTGCACAGTTGTTTGCTTTACCCCTCAATGACAATCAGTTGTGTTTGTTTTGATTCTGGCCAGTGCTTCTTCCCGCCATTTCTAGATTGTTTTTGGTGGCGGCTTATCGTTTATACTAATAATATTTATTTTAATTTTTTTTATCCCATGCAATAACCAAATAAATAAAATGTAAAAAAGGTTAAATTTATTAAAAAAAAAAAAAAGAAAAAAAGTTGTCTCGATGGGGGTTTGAACACACGATTTCCAACCCGTAAAAAAGCGGCAGTCCTCCCCCCATGCCACAAGGGCTTGTTAATGCTGATTGTCAAATGAGGAACTTAACTAAAAGAAAAACTGTTTTTCGTTGCTTTCAAAAGGTACAGAAAATTCATATTTCATCGCGCTGAAAACTTCAAAAACATATAATGTAATAAAACAGACAAGTCATATAAAAATCAATATTTATTAAACAAATGTTCTTCATACTAATAATAATACAAATAATAATTGTTTCAAAAGCTGCAAAATGAAATGAAAGAGGCAATTCAAAACCTGCAACATGAATTTCAAACTTTAAAAATTCAATTTTCTGAAATTTTTAAAGTATGCAAATCATGTTGAAGGCTTCGAATTTCCTCTTTCATTTCTTTTGTCACATCATTTTTAATGTTTTTAATACACTCTTAGAACTTTTTTTCCATATTATTTTGTTTTTTTATTAGTAAATTTAGTTTTTTATTTAAAATTGATATTTTTTTTCACTTGCTGCTGGCGCTGTTGTCCTTGCCTTTGTGGGCGACGCTTGTATCCCTCTCGCCGCTGCTTGGCCTCATAAGACTGCCGCTGCTTTTGAGGCTCGTCATGCCCCCGCTGCTGCTGTTGCTTCACTTGCTCCTCCTGCTACGGTTGCTGCATAAACATACGCGGCGGCTGATATATTAGCTGCTGCTGTTGCAATAAAAATTGTTGCTGTTGCAGAAGCTGTTGCTGTTGGTTCCAAAATAATTGTTGCTGTGGCTGTAGTATATTGCCCGGGGCCACCACGGGCAAACCGCCATTCCAGTAATTGAAATTCATCTCGTCTGCTTTCGATGACTTCACTTTTAAGACTGACATAAGGCAATGCTTAACCTAGAAAAAAATTGGATACACACTTTTTTGCCTACAGCTCTGGTCGTCGCTTGCTTTATTTTGTGACATCCCATTGGTGCATAAGGAAATAGCAAAAATATTTTATTATTTGTTGTTTTTTTTTTCGCTTTTTTCCTTTTGACTGCAAATGTGTAACTTTTGTTGGTGTTGCATATGCACTGATGGACAAAATAATAAATACATTGGTTACATTTAAAGGCAAATGAATTTTATTAGTTTTTTTGCGATTTTCGAGGTGAAAATTGTCGTGGACAAAATAATAAATACATCAAGTTCTTTAAACTATTTGAAGTGTATTGTGTGCTTTTTATCTAATCAAAAAGAAAAAGGTAATTAGAAGATAATATAGTATTTTTGGGTAAAGTTTTATTTTGGCAAATTTGGGAGAGGGGCGAAATACGCATGCGAGTCCTGAAGAGCGCCGATTGGTCTTTAGAATGCGTGAAGAAGGAAAAACACTGAGATCAATAGCCGAATCACTTGATCGATCTCTAGGATTCGTTCAGAACGCATTAAAACCGGAGAAAACAACAGAAACTCGTGGTAGACCAAAAAAATCAAGAGATGATAACCGAATTGTTACACTTGCAAAGAAGAACCCGTTCCTTTCTTCTCGCATGATTGCATCAACCATTTCTAACGTGGTTTCTTCTAGGACAGTCAGAAGAAGATTGAACAAAAGTGGACTTCCAGGGCGAATTGCTAGACGAGTGCCTCTCATGCGCAAAGCTAAATTAACGAGACGTTTGAATTTCGCCCTACTGAAACATTTAAATTGGTCAGCGCCGGATGGTGAAAGAAAATGGCGCAACATACTTTGGAGCGACGAAACAAAAATCAATTTGTTTGGTAGCGATTCTGGAAGGAACGTCCGTCGCCCCAAAGGCAAAGAATTTCACGTTCGCTTCACTCAAAAGACTGTAAAGCACGGCGGTGGAAGTATCATGTTATGGGGCTGTTTTTCCTGGTACGGTGTTGGTCCCATATATCGCATTCCGGGTATCATGACCAAATTTGAATACAAAAACATATTGGAAAACACCATGCTTCCATTTGCAGAAGAGGAGATGCCACTGCTTTGGACATTTCAGCAGGATAATGATCCAAAGCACACTTCCAAGTTTGTAAAAGATTGGTTTGCTAGTAAAAACATTCAAGTGCTTGATTGGCCAAGCCAATCACCCGACTTAAACCCAATCGAAAACCTTTGGGCAGTCCTAAAAAAAGAAGTTGCATCACAAAATTTCACCAATAAGGACGATTTGTGGAAATTTGTCCAAAAGTCCTGGTATGAAATACCAACTACCATCTGCAGGAAATTAGTTTCAAGTATGCCAAAAAGAATGCATAAAACTATTTCCAATAAGGGCGGTTACACTGGGTATTAATAATTTTTAAACCAGGTTTAGATATAAACAAGTATAGTATTTTTATTTTGAAAAACCCGAAATGTATTTATTTTTTTGTCCAGGATATTTGACCATGCTTGACCGATTTTTCTTTATATTTTTCCTAAGTTGCTTGTATCCTAGAAAATGTGTGTAGTTTTAAGTTGATATCGAAAAGATCTAATAAATTTCATTTTGTTTGGCAGAAAGAATTGAAGTGTTTTGAAAACAATTCAAAGTGCAATGAGCTCAGGCTCATGTATTTATTATTTTGTCCATCAGGTATGTCAGAGGTTGGCAAGCACACATACTAGCAAAGTGTTTACACGCATACTATAACAATTTGCGCGAGAAGCAGCGAATGCTTATAATGTACGTATTTTGTGCTGCTTGCCGCGGCAGAGGGCCTATGCACGCGTGTATACGAATTTCGACATGTGCCCATCTCTGACATATATATGTATATACAGTGCAAAAACAAACGCACTCACAAATAGAAACTTAAGAAAATGTAATCTGCATAAGATTGCACATTTGTTACGGGTGTCACTAACAATGTTTTCAAGTTTGGTGACTCTAGCGAAAAACTGGGAAAGATATTGAGTTTTCAGATTTTAGAAGGTGGGCGGTATCAGTGGGAGCGTGGCATCAAAAGTTTTAATGCATATCTTTGTAAGACTTCAGCATCTACCTTCCCATCAAATTTCGTTAGTAATTTCTTTTATTTGCACTTAGAAGTTTTAAGTGGGTTCCCGGTGTTGATTTGCCTTCGTATTCAAATAGACTTCTATTAATTAACCTTTCTTCTCTTTTAAACCGTAGAACTATGCATGGAGTTTTATTTGTTACTAATCTGCTCAATGGTGAAATCGACTCACCCATTTTATTAAGTTGAATAAACTTAACTGTCCCTATTAGATCTTCTCGTAACTTTGTACCTATTAACCTTGATCGTTGCTCTACCAACTATCTAATGCATGAACCGTTTCGAGTAGTGTGCGCAGACTACAATAAGATGTTCTACACTTGTTTTCTTAGAGGCCTCCATTCCCATAGTAAAAAAAACCATACTCCTTTACTTATCTAGTCATAGTCACAAATCACTATTCTTATGATCTGATTGAGTTTTCCGGGTTTTTCCCAATCCTTGCAACAAATGTTGGATCATTAAATTTTTGTTGAATTCCCCAGAATATTTTAATTTTTTAAACTTTTTCATTTCATTTCAGTTTGCTTACTGATTTAAATTTAAATTTTGTTCATTATTCTTAAACATTTTTATAGCTTGAGCTCTATTTTTTAATTTGATTTAATTTTAAATTTATGTCGACTGATATTAGTTGACAATAAACAAATAAATAAAAATATATAAAAACATGCATAACTAAATCCAATAAAAGCCAAATGCAGATTTCCACACCACCATTGAGGTACTGCATGTGGCGCATTAACCATTTTTTGGCTGGTTTCCCATTGAGGTACACCCAACTCTTTTTTTACACGGTAGATACGTTCCTCAGAAATCTGTGTAAAAAAAAACCGTGTAAAAAATGAGGCGTTTCCTATAGTAAAACGGGGGATACGTTCCATGTGATTTGAAAACCATGTAAGATGAAATAAAGAACTATATTTACTTCGAAAAACCGTGTAAAATAAGTTGAAAACTATAAAATTTCATACAAATTGTATGTTCAGATGGCATTTTAATGAGCATTTAAACTTAAAATACATAATTCATATTAGAATCTGTTAATCCAGAATTAAAGAACAGAAAAATTAGAATAGAAATAAAGAAAAAAATATTTACATAGCTACATAATTATTCGTCGCTACTTGATAACAAGAGCAATTTTTGCGACGATCTGGACTAAAGTCGGTATCACCACTGGAGATATTCATCAAATCCAATGGTGAGTGTCTTCCGGTAATAGAGTTTTGAACTGTCGGACTACTTTCCGAAAGGTCTTTCGCCGTCGACTTTTTTATTAACCCTTTCGACCCCAACTTTTTTCCTGATGAATGAAAATTTTTTTTTTACTTTTAATCTTTTTGTATTTATTTAACAAGTATTTGACCAAATTTGTAGGTCGCCACGCCCATCGGTTTGGGCGCTACAGAAAGTTGCTTGTGAGCAACGTTGGGCCATAGTGGCAAATAAAAAAAAAATTGTTTTCTTGGAAACAGCTTATAATTATTTTTATTTATTTTAGAAAATTAGGTATGAAATGAAATAAAACAGTTTGTATTGTTATTACAGCAAAGATGGACTTTGCATTTAAAGCATTTGGACAATGGTGTTCCTGTCTTGCACAATCTGCAACGCCCTTTTTCACCAAATACTACCCAATGTTCCACTTTATCGTAACGCAGTGAGTTTGGAGGATCCGGCTGGAACCTGTACTTTTTTGACTGCTGCAAAGACACACTGCTTGATGGGGAGCCCAGTGGTGTTATCGAGCTTTCCTGTTCTGCATTTGATGGTAGACCTCTCTTTTTTGCCAACGAAGTAGTGGCAGTACATTGTAAAAGCTCCTGAGCAACTTCCATTTGAAATTGTATTAGAGGAATATGCTTCTGTCCCGGGTTTATCAAATGTAAATGCTTTCTATATAGTAGCCACGCATTTGTAATGGATGTTCCCAAGCACCAATAAAAGATTCTAATGTACCACTTTCTTGAACGGTGGTTGACCTTGTAGAGCTCCATGAGCATGTCTGCCAAATCTACTCCTCCCATACCCTTATTGTAAGATGCAACAATCGCAGGCCTTGCAACATCAATATAAGCCTTTGCTTTTGGATTCCAACGTTTGCATATCCCAACAGGTTGATGGTCTTCACACGAAGATATTAGTTGAAGTGGCTTATTGTCAAACCATTTAACACATACCAGATTGTTATTGATTTCAGTTTTTATATCGAAAGACCCTCTTCCACGCTTTCTTAATTCTGCGTCTGAAAGTAGTTGGCAATTACTTATGTGATTTTTACGTACAGTACCTGTTGCAAATATGCCCATTTCCTTCAACGAAATCAGAAGGATTACTGACGTAAACCAGTTATCAAAATAAAGCTTAAAGTGTTTGTCCTTGGGAAGACCTTGTGCCAAATATAAGACTACATCCGAAGATATTCCCAAACCGTAAGAAGGACAGGTGCCTTCACCAACATTCTTCTGAAATCATATTTTCAAGAAGGCCAACCTCAATGGTTTCTCCTCTTTCCACGATCCCTTCCAAATTCTTCTCCAGCACTGCAGAAATGTCATCCATCTCATTACCACTGTCTTCGTCAGTAGATGCATCCCAATCGAAGTTAATAATCCTCTCAATATCTTCATTTGACAAACCCTTCTGTTTTGGTCTCATATCTAAGTACAAATATATTTATTACCACTATGGCCCAATGTTGCCCACAAGCAATTTTACAACTTTGAAAATTACTAACCTGGGTACTGTTGAAAATAAATCAAATTCAACTTTAACACCTTTTAGATAAATCTCCGCTTAAAAACAACTCATTTACTGTTTTTAATTTTTGGTTATTATTATAAAAGTTTTTCACTCACTTAAATACCTCTTCCAAATTTCACAATTATATTTTTTGCGACTTACTTGCAGTCTATTTAAAATAATTTCTCTAAATGACCTGCAAATGTAAACTTCTTCGCATATATTTTGAGTAGACACATAAAAGTTCCGTTATCATTAAGAATGAGCAGACAAAAAACAAAAGGAACGCTTATCGTTAGCCGTTAAACAACACAAATTGCTCACCGGCAACAGTGGGGTCGAAAGGGTTAAGAAATCTTTTATAGAACTTATGTGAAAAATATGTGTGTCAGACAGAGACAAAACATTTTCCAATATCACGCTGACATTGTAAGCGCGCCTTAAGAAATTTCGAATAAGGGGATTTCCCCAGTTACTACTATGTATGTTCATTTCAGCAATGGTGCCAAGTGTTGTAAAAACAAACATAGTAATTACAAAACCGTACTAGATAAAAAAATTAAAAAAAATTTTTCAACCGTGTAACTTCAAATCCGTGTAAAAAAAGAGTTGGGTGTATATTCACCACTATGTACTACTAAATAGTTTAATAAATTACTAATTACTCAAACACCATATATGTATTAAAATATTTCCTGCAAATCTACTTAGATTAGTTTATTATTATTTATTAGTTTATTCTACAAAAAACATTTACACATTTCTTATTTCCAGTCTTTACATAGTTCGTCTATGATTTCCAGTCTTTACATAATTCGTCTATGGCATCAACGAGTATGTAATACTAACAGAGATGTAAAAAGAACTGTCGAAAAAATTTTACTCGCCCATGCCCTGACCTGACGACGGGTCGTAGGTAGAGAAAAGACAGAACAGCTGCTTTTGTTTATACTTCTGTGCTGGCCGCCGCATTTGTTGTTATGATTTTTTGCTGCTTACGTTTTGGTGTACTTATTTGGCTGCATGTGAACGCAAAACGTATCGCAGGTCAGGCACGTCTTTGTGTATATGCATAAATGTGTACCCATAGCCTGGATGTTGTAGCTGATATGTAGGTATAAGCTGCACATTTAGGAATACCCATTGTCCCAATATGAAATTAATGGCATGGACATTTTTGAAGTATGCCAATCAAATAAAAGGGCTATAAATATATCATTTTGAATACGAAACAAGTTTATTTTATTGTTAGTTATATATTAATATTTAGCCACTAATAATCTATCTATATATAAAAACTTGCTAGCCCAGGTACAAATTATCGTGAAGGCAGAGTTCCGCTTCCCCTTCGCGATCAAATGGAATATGCTGGCTTTCAATACGATCCTGACTGCGACTACAGCCTGCATGGTGACATTGGAGCAATGAATATTATTTGTACGCATTGCAATGCAGCGAAATTTTGAGGAGAAACTGAAACTGCCAGCATTGGAACCGCCACCCGATCCATTACATTCCTTGATCACTGGAGAATCGCCGACGTTTAAGCATTTCTTGAAGAATATTCAAGCATTCAATTCATGCTTTCAAATGACTTTTTTTGGTGCAACAAAAATCATTAGAGATAAATTTATGCCGCCGTTCAAGGTTCAGGGAGAAATATATCATCGAGCAGGCTCGCTCTTACCATTTGCCGATGCTGACTTTAAATTTTTGCAAATATAAGTTACAGTTTTAGAAAAATAAGTAAAACACAAACTAAAAACCATTAAAAGTTTTAATCGATGCACCGGGTAACAGCTAGTTATATACATATAAAAACAAAAAGAAACTAATTCAATTGAAACAAAATAAATTCTTCAATTACATACTCAATTATGAAAAATAAAATTAGAACTAATCACTCTCTGAGTCTTTAGTGTATGTTGTCGTAGGCCGGATTTCTTTAAAAAAAATTGGTCCAATGTTGCTGAAAAATTTTTTTTAAGCGTGAAATACATTTCCTTGTAGCAATTGATATTATTAATTAAAAACATATTAACGACTTCATCCCAAATCGACGCAACATCGAAAATCTAACGACGCACAATGAAAATTAATTCTAATTAAAGGTGGGTATCCAGTACAGCAAAAAAAAAATTTCCCATACAAAATCGTCGTAGCAGGAATTGTTTTTTTTTGGCTCCGTGTCTTTGGGTATCCAGTAACGTAGCAAAAATACTAAACTTCTTATCGATAGTTGCGATTAAATAAATAGGTACACACTGGCGCTCGGCTCAGGAAATACCAAATCATATATATTTTTGTGCCGAGAGCGAAAACAAACAGTTGAAAAAAATTAAAATGGAAAGGAAGACAAAAAAACGGGCGGAAAATTTTAGCCATGATGAGAAGATTTTGCTCATTAAATCTGTCCAGTCGCACCCATGTATCTGGAGTCTGACAGAGAAAAAACATTTTGATTTTAGTACAGTGAGAAATGCATGGGAGACTATTGGCACACAGATGGATAAAGACCGTAAGTTTTAACATACTTAATAGGTTATTAAATATATTAATAATCAAATATATCTTTGTTAGCGAATGAGTGCAAGAGCGCTTGGACGTCGCTGCGTGACAGCTTGCGATACCAGCGTAGTAAGCTGGCCAAAAGCGGAAGTGCAGGTGGCAGCCGATCCCAATCCTCAATGGCAACGAATTGTGTGGACTGGCAATATGCGGACCATATGGCTTTCATCCCAGTCCTGTCGCATGAGAGACGGTAAGTGTATATACATAGATAACATATCTCTTCAAACATTTGATTAACATATTTTACAGTACAAAAACTAGTACCGTAACATTTGTGGACAGCCCGACGTACAGCCCAGAATTTATCTGCACCGCAGAAGAGGCAGAAGCAGTCTTGTTATTCATATGTGAGTACCTTTTAACTTGTACAAATACTTTAAAAAAAATTAATAACAAATTGTATTTGCAGCAAACGAATTCTTCAAAAAAACGTCGATTAAACAGCGACCCACCAAACAATTCAGAGAGCATTGCTAACATGTTCAAAGAAGTATTGAATGTAACAAAAAATACCAGGAACATCTTGCCCTTTTGGAACGAGCTGCTAAACAAGCTTCCTAGCAATGTAGCCACCGCAACCGAGGTTGAAATAACGAACCTTATTTATAAAAAGATTCAAGAACATTCAGGTTGAATAAACAACATTTATTGAACATACATAAATTTTTTAGTCTCTTACACCCGCTGACTCATTCTGCCAAGATACTGCACCAGCTGCTGAGTTGACATAGTCTTTAATTGTGTTTCGCACATACTTCGGGTAATCCTGAACGCGACCTAGAAAAGCTTCGGCATCCATGCTTCTTTCCAATAGTGCTGGCTGCCAGTCAATGTTCGAATATTCTATCGCTCCCGTTCTCATCATAAAATTATGCAGATAGCAGCATGCGGTTACAATGTTTTGTGCTCTTTCAGGTAAGCACTGCAATGTGCCCTGCACGGCCTGCCATCTTTTTGAAAGAATACCGAATGCATTCTCTATGCAACGACGAGCGCGTCTCAGCCGGTAATTGAAAATTCTTTCAGCCGAAGAAAGATTCCGTGACCCGTAGGGCTTCATTATCCGCTTGTGTAACGGGAATGCATCATCTTCTACAATATAATAGGGCATGCGTGCTCCATTAATTTGGTTGTCATTGGGAAAGGATATCTCGCCCGACAACACTGCTTTTCCCAGGGTGCAATTTGAAAATGCATTCATATCCCCCTCGCTGCCGTAAGCTCCGACGTCTATGTAAGTGAACTTGTAATTCGCGTCACACACGGCCAGAAGCACAATGGAATGGAAACCTTTATAATTATAAAATGCGCTGCCGCTGTTGGGTGGCGCCCTTATTGCGCAATGTTTGCCGTCAATGGCACCGATGCAATTTGGAAAATGCCACCGATCCATGAAATCTTGTGCCCACTTCAGCATGTTTGCTGAGTTCCATTTTGGCAACTCGTCGCGCAGCGCTAAGGATATGGCATTGCAAACCAGGCCAATCGTGCGTCCCAAGTGCTGCTTGCTGATCCGGTATATGGACCCAATGTGGCATTGCAGGTCTTCAGTTGCGAAAAATTCCAGAACAACGGCAAATTTGGCTTTCAAGGGTATCGCGTCTGGGCGTGTGTTGCGATTCGCTACCAAATGCGGCTCCACCAAAGAAAACAGATAGTTAAATTGAGCTTCTGTCATGTGGAAATTTTGGAAGAATACAGTTGGACTCTGCATCATATTATTGAAGTCGTTGACAAATCTTCCTTTTTGATGCCTTCGCTGCAAATATGGGTTGACCCACCATTTGTGCTGTCGGCGTTGACGGATCCGATCCTTTTCCTCGCTCGTTTTTGCAACAACATTTGCTACAAACAACGGGATAAGCATACTTGCACTACTCATCTTGTCTTTTTTCTTTCTTCGCTGTTTGTTGTTTACGTTTTTATATTTAAAGCCTCAGTGTGACCATGTATCTATTTAATATTTAATGCCTCAGTGTGTGCCTAAGATATTATACAAAATGGTATATTTTTACCACACATTGGAGGTCACACTGGACACGCTTCCAAAATATATTACACATTTTGGACAGGAATTTTTTGCTGTACTGGAGACAGGCCTTAAGAAGCGACGCAACTTCGAAAATACGCAAAACGAAATGACGCCAAGCGAGGGATAGGTGTATCATATGCCTGTTAAATTGATCGATTATCTCATGACTAATATTATGATTTTTGCAATAAAAAAAAGCAAGTTTTTCTTTGCCATTTTTCGATTTTTCTCTTCAGATTGTATTTTCTTTGACTTTTATTATCCATACAAACGTTAATTTATATTCTTCAGTATTGACCAGTAAGCTTGCAAACTAGATTTTTTTCAGTCCTACGTAGTCGATTGCGCGGGTGTACTAGTTGAGCTGACTTTAGTAGACGTCAAGATAACCTCCGCTTGCCAGTAAAAAGTCAACCAGTAAATGATGAGAAAATCATGGAATAGAATTAAAGATCCAAGAAGGGCGTCATTGAGGCGCATCTCGGCAAATCGACTGCCATGTATGGTTTGAGCGTGGTACATGACAAACTAAAAATAAAAGGAATGGAGAACCACATTCTAAACAACTGACTCGCACAAAGACAAACTTACGAACAGAATAAGTATGTTGATGGCGATTTCAATTATAATATAACTTAATTCCTTTTGTTCTGGTACCACAAATAGTACGATCAGAAAGAAGACTGCGCTAAGTAGGCACAGAAAGGCCACAATAAAAAGTATGGCCACATCCAAGGTAAAGTCAATCTAAATGAAAATTCTTAAAGAAGTAAAACAGAAAAAAATTTATTCTTAATGACTAACGCTATTCGGAAGAAATGTGCCAATTAAAATAACTATCCAGAGAATCAAAAAACATATTGAAAAATATGTAAGTAGGTCCACCCAATAGGATTTAGCAATCAAAGGGAACACTGATACAATTTGCAGTTCAACCTTGAAAACAAGAATATTAATAATCGTACAATGCAATTCATTTTTACAGGAGTTACTTACTATAAAAAAGCTAACAATAGAATTCAAAATTTTGATACGACGCAGTTTTTCAAAAAATATAAAAATAGCAAAGAGCAGTACGGACAGAAAGAATGTTAAAAAGCCAACATAAGAGTGCTTAATAAACATAGTTTTGCCAGATTTTCTGGAAGGTTAAAAAATTGTGTATTTTAGTAGTTCTCCTTGTAGGTATTTTATTTAGACCTACACAAGGGTCACGATGCACCACTGTACAAGCGCCAGAATAAGCCCTACAAACAACAAAAGATATGTCTTGATGGCAAATATCTTGCGGGCTTTTCTGTAGTGACGTTTGATCTCTTTACCGTCCATAGTGGTCGAATTACCGGAGGAATGTGCGGCACTGTCCTATTATGGTGACGACAATACTTGCATCGAATTTAGCGCGACAATGGACTTAAAGTAAAACTAAAAATTTGGATAAAAATAAAATTTTATGTAAAGTTTTTTTAAAATTTAAAATTAAGAATTTAAGCATCATTCTCAAAACTAACTGAAGCTTGAAGCTATGATAGCCGATATTAATTTTACCGTTAACTTATGAAATGGGTAAAAAGGTTATAAGCGTCTCTGAAACCATAAAGTATATCTCTTCTTGACCAGCATCAATAGCTAAGTCGATATAGCCACGTCTGTCTGTCCGTCTGTTACAGATGTCACTACTAATGTTCATACCATATTTGGTGACTCTAGTCCGAAAATTGAGAGAGATATAGAGATTTGAGATCTTACGACGTGGGCGGTATATTTGGGCGTGGCATGCAACTCCCTTCATTTAATGCAGATTATTGTGGAATGACGACATCCGCCTTCCTACTAAATTTGGTGTCTCTAGCTTAAAAACTGGCGAAGATACATGCCTTTTGGTTTCTATTAGGGCGGTGGGGCATGTCCAGTTGTTTGATGCATAACTTTGTCAGATTTCAGCATCCACTTTAATACCAAATGTGGTGGCTATAGCTTCAAAACTGCAGATACAGGTATTTTTGTTTATAATTGGAGGGGGCTGGGGGCGGAAGAAGTGGGCGTAGCATCCAAACTGTTGATGCAGTTTTTTGGGGATTTATTTGTGTCTTATCGATTTGCACATTGTAAAGGAACAAACAAGTAATTTATAAGGGCATTACAAATTTAAATTTAAACAATTTATAATAAGTTCGATTTGTGAAATATCGTCAAAATGCGAATGGAACATAAAGGAGCGAACGCATCGCATAACAAAGAACCAAAAGTCATATGCTAAAATGAATTGGAAATGAAACACTTTTTATACCCTTAACCCATAAAATGGGTAAATAAGGGTATAATGGTTTTGTGCAAATGTATGTAACAGACAGAAGGAAGCATCTCCGACCCCATAAAGTATATATATTCTTGATCAGCATCAACAGCCGAGTCGATCTAGCCATGTCCGTCTGTCCGTCTGTCTGTCTGTCTGTCCGTCTGTATGAACGCGCCGATCTCAGAGATTATAAGAGCTAGAGACTTTAAACTTCAAACTTAAGCTCTCCTATACCATGAAAAGATCAAGTTTGCTTTAAATTTTCGATAACACTTCTGGTTTCTGATATACACATGTAATCGATAACAAAAAATTCTTGAACTTCAAAATTGTAAAAACGAGGTTTCAAACTATTGGAAAAATAATGAACATTTGATCCAAATCGGTTGAGAAACACCGAAGATATCGCAGTTTGAAATTTGGTTATATTAGTCACTGGAAAAATACACGCAAATGACTGTTCTCGACTAGAGCCTTCTTACTTGTTTGTGTTTGACTTTTATTTTTGTTTGCTTTGGGTTGTATGCGTTGTCTGTTGCCGCCAAATACATTTGCTTCTAGTTTTGTTTCTTGCATATTCCGTTCAACGCAAGCGTCAATGTGTCTGCGCGCTTGCGTCTTCATCTTGAGTTTAAGAAATGTTAAATATATAGTGTCGTATAGCAGTTTAAATGTGACAAAAAAAAAAAAACTAAAAAGTTTAATTATATTTAATTTTAATTATTTTTTACATCGCTATAAGAATGGAATAAATTGTGTTTGATTTTTTCTAATCGCATTCTTAGCCTTTAGGCGTCAATGTGTCTGAGCGTGAGTCGCCGCCATCTTTAATTTGTCCGTATTGTATTGTATCATAAACACAAATAAAGGCAACAAATTTATTATATTTAATTTGATTACTTTTTTCATCGTGCTAAGAATGAAATAAATTGTGTAGGATTTTGTTTTATTGTTTTTAAGTCGCATTCTGTCTTTTTTGTTCTTTTGTTTTTGCGCACTTTTCTGTCTGTGCTTGCGTCTCCATCTTCCATTTGTATGTATGTACATAAAAATTTATTCAATGCATGTTTTTTTTTTGTCGTACGCGTTACTTTGTGTTCGCAGGCGTCGCCATCTTGAATTAAATATGTGTAAAATAATTTGTGCTGCTTTACAGATCGAAAAGTGATGCAAAAAACAAAAATTAAAAGTAACAAGTAAATCAAAAACAATTTTGAAGACATGCTTTTATATGCTTTCTTGCATACATTTGTATTAGATTTTTTACAAACAGACAAGTCAGTTAAATAAAAGCATGTCAAAAGTATGTCACGGTCGGGGTTCGAACCCACGGCCTTTGGCCTGTGAAGCGGCAGTCTTCCCTCCATGCCACCAAAGCTTTTGAATTTTGGCAATCATATTAGTAGCTTGAAGAAAAGGGAACACTGTTTTTCGTGGTTTTTACATGATATTACACATTTTATCGCGCCGAAAACTTTAAAAACATGTATTGTCATCTAAAACACATCTTTGGTGAAAATTGCAGAGCTCTAGCTAGTCGGGAACTTGGTGAAAATTTGATTACAAGATTCCGGTACAAACAGACAAGTCAAGTTCAATAAAAGCATGTAAAAACTAACTAATTCTAATGATCTTTCCATCGATATAGTAATGAAATAATTTATGTAGGATTAATAACTGGTCGCATTCTTTCTTGTCTTTAATATTTCTTTTCTTTTGTGTGCGTATTTGTATGTCATCGCTTGCGTCTCCATCTTCATTTTGTTATGTTTATTCTGTCAAGCGCACGCGTAATACGCAAATACAGAAATAAATGAAAAAAGATCATTTTATTCAATTTTAATATTTTGTTTAATCGTTCAATCTGGCACCGCGAGTAAAATTAGTAAAGCCTAAGAAAGCAGCTCCAATGGCTCCAACGGCTCTAGTAGCTCCAGCGGCTTCAGTGAACTCAGCGGCTCCAGGCGCAGTACCGGCCGCGAAGCGCAAGCGTGGCTGGCCATCATACAAGCATTTGCAAGAAATGAAGAAAAATGAGCCCCATCAGCAGCAGGAGCAGCTTGAGGAGGAAGAGCTGCCGGCTGCGAAGCGTGTGTGCCCCAACACAGAGCCTGTTGACACTCCTACAGTACCTATGTCTACCTCCGATTCAAAGGACGAAAGCACAATGCTGCGTCACATGATCAGGCATCAGTTGGAGACAGCGCCTGCTTCTGCTGTAGTTGTTGTTAATCCAGCGCCAGCAGCGCCAGAGCCGGTTTTGCCCAAGCTGCATGATCGCCGCTTTACCGGCGATCGTTCAGCGCCCGCACCAAAACAGCAGGTGCCGGTGCCGGTGGAAGAACAGGACACTGCTGAAAAGAATACTATGCTTCGCAGTTTACTGGACGCCGAGTCAAGTCCTCCCTGCTTGCAGCCACAGCAACAACTGCAACATCAACAGAACATCAATGCCGTCAGCGATGATACATATTCATCGACGACGAATGCTGCAGTAACGATACCATCAACGAATCCTCCCTTGCTAGCATCTGTACCAAATGCCAGGGTCGTCAATCATCCCTAAGAGCTCGGTCTAGCCATAAATCAGGTGTTTAGCCTGGCCGTTGCTTCGCCCCAAAAAGTTCCATCTGTAACGGTACCGCTACCCGTTGCTAGCAACAGCGACTTTGTGGTTACCCAAAGTGTAACGCAGAATGTCAATGGGAGTGCGCCAGCACAGATTAATATATCCATACAGCCGCATCATACTCCACAGCAAAACCCAGCAGCCAGCACACATCCGTCGCTCTCGAATCGTGCCAAAAATCTTGTTGCCGATCGTTTTCGTAGCATGGCGCTCAATTGCAACTTTTGCGCCCATACTGTAATGTGTATACGGGAGCATTAGAAGTTTCATTGCTGTGGCTTTGGCGTCAAGGATTATTTGCAGTGTGCATACTGTTCGCGTGTTGGTGTGGATGTCAATGATTTTGTGCGACACGGCGTCATTGAACACGGTCTTGCCTTGCGCTCCGAACTTCAGTATCTAGAATCTAGATACGCCGACGACATCAGTTAGCAGTAGTAGTAGTAGTAGTCATCATCATATACGATGACTGTGCCTGACCGGATTAGGGATTTGGCTACTTCCATTGCATTTTTGTCGATGTTTTGTCATGAATATTGAGTTTTATTTAATTGTATTAAAAAATCAAACGCATGCAAGTAGCTTCGATAAAGCAGAGCCAATTTATCAATGTTCATTTTATGTCTCCGGTAGTTAAACGCGAAAAAAAATTTATGCTAATTGGGTCCAAACTCGGTAACTAAAATCGCCTGAATTTTGTATACATATCGACTTATCGACAGATTCAGCTGTTTTTTTTTTTTTACTATTTTTTGATTTGCGACTGCCAAGTCCTTCTTCTTTAAGGGAAAATTTAACTTTCGACGGTTATTTAACCTAACTTCGAGAAATTTGGCTTTTATGCTTTTTTCTTCCGTTTTCTGCGAATATGTATGAATAATGCAACATTAAGTTGATCAAAGATCGATATAAATATTAAAAATGCTAAAAATAATAAAATCCAAGCTGATGCGCTTCACGCACTAAATGGGTTAACTGAAAAAGTTTACAAACACATATAAAACAATGAGAATAAATTTAAAAAAATTTACAGGAATTTAAGCCGCTTACAATTCCAGCTAGTGAAACGAAAATTCACAGTTGCATTCGGGTTTATTATTGTTATTGTTTTAAGGTGGGCAAATTGAAGTTTCAGTTACAGTTGGCATTGCCGTTTGCAATATATATTATAAGTCGCTTCTGTATACATTTTTGTTAAGCCTTAAATCTATAAAAGTGGAATTGTTTTGTTGAAAATTCGATCCAACAAAGTATTATGTATTGAATATGTTTCTATCTTGGAGATTATTTTTCATTAATATTTATAATTCACTAGCTGTTACCCGGTGCACTTCGCTACACCTATATCGATTAAAACTCTTAATGGTTTTTAATTTGTGTTTTACTTATTTTTCTAAAACTGTAATTTATATTTGCAAAAATTTATAGTCAGCATCAGCAAATGGTAAGAGCGAGCCTGCTCGATGGTATGTTTGTCCCTGAACCTTGAACGGCGGCATAAATTCATCTCTAATGATTTTTGTTGCACCAAAAAAAGTCATTTGAAAGCATGAATTGAATGCTTGAATATTCTTCAAGAAATGCTTAAACGTCGGCGATTCTCCAGTGATCAAGGAATGTAATGGATCGGGTGGCGGTTCCAATGCTGGCAGTTTCACTTTGCCATTGGAGCAGCACATGCCAGCTGTTTCTCCTCGAAACTTCGCTGCATTGCATATTCCATTTGATCGCGAAGGCGAAGCGGAACTCTGCCTTCACGATAATTTGTACCTGGGTTAGCAAGTTTTTATATATAGATAGATTATTAGTGGCTAAATATTAATATATAACTAACAATAAAATAAACTTGTTTCGTATTCAAAATGATATATTTATAGCCCTTTTGTTTGATTGGCATACTTCAAAAATGTCCATGCCATTAATTTCATATTGGGACAATGGGTATTCCTAAATGTGCAGCTTATACCTACATATCAGCTACAACATCCAGGCTATGGGTACACATTTATGCATATACACAAAGACGTGCCTGACCTGCGATACGTTTTGCGTTCACATGCAGCCAAATAAGTACACCAAAACGTAAGCAGCAAAAAATCATAACAACAAATGCGGCGGCCAGCACAGAAGTATAAACAAAAGCAGCTGTTCTGTCTTTTCTCTACCTACGACCCGTCGTCAGGTCAGGGCATGGGCGAGTAAAATTTTTTCGACAGTTCTTTTTACATCTCTGTTAGTATTACATACTCGTTGATGCCATAGACGAATTATGTAAAGACTGGAAATCATGGACGAATTATGTAAAGACTGGAAATAAGAAATGTGTAAATGTTTTTTGTAGAATAAACTAATAAATAATAATAAACTAATCTAAGTAGATTTGCAGGAAATATTTTAATATATGGTGTTTGAGTAGTTAGTAGTTTATTAAACTATTTAGTAGTACATAGTGGTGAATATACACCCAACTCTTTTTTTACACGGTTTTTTTTACACGGATTTGAAGTTACACGGTTGAAAAATTTTTTTTAATTTTTTTTTTTTTTTTATCTAGTACGGTTTTGTAATAACTATGTTTGTTTTTACAACACTTGGCACCATTGCTGAAATGAACATACATAGTAGTAACTGGGGAAATCCCCTTATTCGAAATTTCTTAAGGCGCGCTTACAATGTCAGCGTGATATTGGAAAATGTTTTGTCTCTGTCTGACACACATATTTTTCACATAAGTTCTATAAAAGATTTCTTAACCCTTTCGACCCCACTGTTGCCGGTGAGCAATTTGTGTTGTTTAACGGCTAACGATAAGCGTTCCTTTTGTTTTTTGTCTGCTCATTCTTAATGATAACGGAACTTTTATGTGTCTACTCAAAATATATGCGAAGAAGTTTACATTTGCAGGTCATTTAGAGAAATTATTTTAAATAGACTGCAAGTAAGTCTAAAAAAATATAATTGTGAAATTTGGAAGAGGTATTTAAGTGAGTGAAAAACTTTTATAATAATAACCAAAAATTAAAAACAGTAAATGAGTTGTTTTTAAGCGGAGATTTATCTAAAAGGTGTTAAAGTTGAATTTGATTTATTTTCAACAGTACCCAGGTTAGTACTTTTCAAAGTTGTAAAATTGCTTGTGGGCAACATTGGGCCATAGTGGTAATAAATATATTTGTACTTAGATATGAGACCAAAACAGAAGGGTTTGTCAAATGAAGATATTGAGAGGATTATTAACTTCGATTGGGATGCATCTACTGACGAAGACAGTGGTAATGAGATGGATGACATTTCTGCAGTGCTGGAGAAGAATTTGGAAGGGATCGTGGAAAGAGGAGAAACCATCGAGGTTGGCCTTCTTGAAAATATGATTTCAGAAGAATGTTGGTGAAGGCACCTGTCCTTCTTACGGTTTGGGAATATCTTCGGATGTAGTCTTATATTTGGCACAAGGTCTTCCCAAGGACAAACACTTTAAGCTTTATTTTGATAACTGGTTTACGTCAGTTATCCTTCTGATTTCGTTGAAGGAAATGGGCATATTTGCAACAGGTACTGTACGTAAAAATCACATAAGTAATTGCCAACTACTTTCAGACGCAGAATTAAGAAAGCGTGGAAGAGGGTCTTTCGATATAAAAACTGAAATCAATAACAATCTGGTATGTGTTAAATGGTTTGACAATAAGCCACTTCAACTAATATCTTCGTGTGAAGACCATCAACCTGTTGGGATATGCAAACGTTGGAATCCAAAAGCAAAGGCTTATATTGATGTTGCAAGGCCTGCGATTGTTGCATCTTACAATAAGGGTATGGGAGGAGTAGATTTGGCAGACATGCTCATGGAGCTCTACAAGGTCAACCACCGTTCAAGAAAGTGGTACATTAGAATCTTTTATTGGTGCTTGGGAACATCCATTACAAATGCGTGGCTACTATATAGAAAGCATTTACATTTGATAAACCCGGGACAGAAGCATATTCCTCTAATACAATTTCAAATGGAAGTTGCTCAGGAGCTTTTACAATGTACTGCCACTACTTCGTTGGCAAAAAAGAGAGGTCTACCATCAAATGCAGAACAGGAAAGCTCGATAACACCACTGGGCTCCCCATCAAGCAGTGTGTCTTTGCAGCAGTCAAAAAAGTACAGGTTCCAGCCGGATCCTCCAAACTCACTGCGTTACGATAAAGTGGAACATTGGGTAGTATTTGGTGAAAAAGGGCGTTGCAGATTGTGCAAGACAGGAACACCATTGTCCAAATGCTTTAAATGCAAAGTCCATCTTTGCTGTAATAACAATACAAACTGTTTTATTTCATTTCATACCTAATTTTCTAAAATAAATAAAAATAATTATAAGCTGTTTCCAAGAAAACAATTTTTTTTTTATTTGCCACTATGGCCCAACGTTGCTCACAAGCAACTTTCTGTAGCGCCCAAACCGATGGGCGTGGCGACCTACAAATTTGGTCAAATACTTGTTAAATAAATACAAAAAGATTAAAAGTAAAAAAAAAATTTTCATTCATCAGGAAAAAAGTTGGGGTCGAAAGGGTTAATAAAAAAGTCGACGGCGAAAGACCTTTCGGAAAGTAGTCCGACAGTTCAAAACTCTATTACCGGAAGACACTCACCATTGGATTTGATGAATATCTCCAGTGGTGATACCGACTTTAGTCCAGATCGTCGCAAAAATTGCTCTTGTTATCAAGTAGCGACGAATAATTATATAGGTCTGTAAATATTTTTGTCTTTATTTCCATTCTAATTTTTCTGTTCTTTAATTCTGGATTAACAGATTCTAATATGAATTATGTATTTTAAGTTTAAATGCTCATTAAAATGCCATATGAACATACAATTTGTATGAAATTTTATAGTTTTCAACTTATTTTACACGGTTTTTCGAAGTAAATATAGTTCTTTATTTCATCTTACTATAGGAAACGCCTCATTTTTTACACGTTTTTTTTTTACACAGATTTCTAAGGAACGTATCTACCGTGTAAAAAAAGAGTTGGGTGTATCTCAAGGGGAAACCAGCCAAAAAATGGTTAATGCGCCACATGCAGTACCTCAATGGTGGTGTGGAAATCTGCATTTGGCTTTTATTGGATTTAGTTATGCATGTTTTTATTTATTTTTATTTATTTATTTATTTGTTTATTGTCAACTAATATCAGTCGACATAAATTTAAAATTAAATCAAATTAAAAAATAGAGCTCAAGCTATAAAAATGTTTAAGAACAATGAACAAAATTTAAATTTAAATCAGTAAGCAAACTGAAATGAAATGAAAAAGTTTAAAAAATTAAAATATTCTGGGGAATTCAACAAAAATTTAATGATCCAACATTTGTTGCAAGGATTGGGAAAAACCCGGAAAACTCAATCAGATCATAAGAATAGTGATTTGTGACTATGACTAGATAAGTAAAGGAGTATGGTTTTTTTTACTATGGGAATGGAGGCCTCTAAGAAAACAAGTGTAGAACATCTTATTGTAGTCTGCGCACACTACTCGAAACGGTTCATGCATTAGATAGTTGGTAGAGCAACGATCAAGGTTAATAGGTACAAAGTTACGAGAAGATCTAATAGGGACAGTTAAGTTTATTCAACTTAATAAAATGGGTGAGTCGATTTCACCATTGAGCAGATTAGTAACAAATAAAACTCCATGCATAGTTCTACGGTTTAAAAGAGAAGAAAGGTTAATTAATAGAAGTCTATTTGAATACGAAGGCAAATCAACACCGGGAACCCACTTAAAACTTCTAAGTGCAAATAAAAGAAATTACTAACGAAATTTGATGGGAAGGTAGATGCTGAAGTCTTACAAAGATATGCATTAAAACTTTGGATGCCACGCTCCCACTGATACCGCCCACCTTCTAAAATCTGAAAACTCAATATCTTTCCCAGTTTTTCGCTAGAGTCACCAAACTTGGAAACATTGTTAGTGACATCCGTAACAAATGTGCAATCTTATGCAGATTACATTTTCTTAAGTTTCTATTTGTTAGTGCGTTTGTTTTTGCACTGTATATACATATATATGTCAGAGATGGGCACATGTCGAAATTCGTATACACGCGTGCATAGGCCCTCTGCCGCGGCAAGCAGCACAAAATACGTACATTATAAGCATTCGCTGCTTCTCGCGCAAATTGTTATAGTATGCGTGTAAACACTTTGCTAGTATGTGTGCTTGCCAACCTCTGACATACCTGATGGACAAAATAATAAATACATGAGCCTGAGCTCATTGCACTTTGAATTGTTTTCAAAACACTTCAATTCTTTCTGCCAAACAAAATGAAATTTATTAGATCTTTTCGATATCAACTTAAAACTACACACATTTTCTAGGATACAAGCAACTTAGGAAAAATATAAAGAAAAATCGGTCAAGCATGGTCAAATATCCTGGACAAAAAAATAAATACATTTCGGGTTTTTCAAAATAAAAATACTATACTTGTTTATATCTAAACCTGGTTTAAAAATTATTAATACCCAGTGTAACCGCCCTTATTGGAAATAGTTTTATGCATTCTTTTTGGCATACTTGAAACTAATTTCCTGCAGATGGTAGTTGGTATTTCATACCAGGACTTTTGGACAAATTTCCACAAATCGTCCTTATTGGTGAAATTTTGTGATGCAACTTCTTTTTTTAGGACTGCCCAAAGGTTTTCGATTGGGTTTAAGTCGGGTGATTGGCTTGGCCAATCAAGCACTTGAATGTTTTTACTAGCAAACCAATCTTTTACAAACTTGGAAGTGTGCTTTGGATCATTATCCTGCTGAAATGTCCAAAGCAGTGGCATCTCCTCTTCTGCAAATGAAAGCATGGTGTTTTCCAATATGTTTTTGTATTCAAATTTGGTCATGATACCCGGAATGCGATATATGGGACCAACACCGTACCAGGAAAAACAGCCCCATAACATGATACTTCCACCGCCGTGCTTTACAGTCTTTTGAGTGAAGCGAACGTGAAATTCTTTGCCTTTGGGGCGACGGACGTTCCTTCCAGAATCGCTACCAAACAAATTGATTTTTGTTTCGTCGCTCCAAAGTATGTTGCGCCATTTTCTTTCACCATCCGGCGCTGACCAATTTAAATGTTTCTGGGCGAAATTCAAACGTCTCGTTAAATTAGCTTTGCGCATGAGAGGCACTCGTCTAGCAATTCGCCCTGGAAGTCCACTTTTGTTCAATCTTCTTCTGACTGTCCTAGAAGAAACCACGTTAGAAATGGTTGATGCAATCATGCGAGAAGAAAGGAACGGGTTCTTCTTTGCAAGTGTAACAATTCGGTTATCATCTCTTGAGGATGTTTTTTTTAGGTCTACCACGAGTTTCTGTTGTTTTCTCCGGTTTTAATGCGTTCTGAACGAATCCTAGAGATCGATCAAGTGATTCGGCTATTGATCTCAGTGTTTTTCCTTCTTCACGCATTCTAAAGACCAATCGGCGCTCTTCAGGACTCGCATGCGTATTTCGCCCCATCTGTGAAATTTGCCAAGTAAAATCTTTACCCAAAAATACTATATTATCTTCTAATTACCTTTTTTCTTTTTGATTAGATACAAAAAGCACACAATACACTTCAAATAGTTTAAAGAACTTGATGTATTTATTATTTTGTCCACGACAATTTTCACCTCGAGCAAGCAAACCATTAAAACTAAAAAATTTATAACGGTAATCTCACATATGTTTCTGTCAAAAGAACAGCCAGACTCAGAGATTTAAAAATATGTACACACTTTCGAGTAGGGTGATCGCAAAACTAATAAAATTCATTTGCCTTTAAATGTAACCAATGTATTTATTATTTTGTCCATCAGTGCATTTGCAACACCAACAAAAGTTACACATTTGCAGTCAAAAGGAAAAAAGCGAAAAAAAAAACAACAAATAATAAAATATTTTTGCTATTTCCTTATGCACCAATGGGATGTCACAAAATAAAGCAAGCGACGATTGACCAGAGCTGTAGGCAAAAAAGTGTGTATCCAATTTTTTTCTAGGTTAAGCATTGCCTTATGTCAGTCTTAAAAGTGAAGTCATCGAAAGCAGACGAGATGAATTTCAATTACTGGAATGGCGGTTTGCCCGTGGTGGCCCCGGGCAATATACTACAGCCACAGCAACAATTATTTTGGAACCAACAGCAACAGCTTCTGCAACAGCAACAATTTTTATTGCAACAGCAGCAGCTAATATATCAGCCGCCGCGTATGTTTATGCAGCAACCGTAGCAGGAGGAGCAAGTGAAGCAACAGCAGCAGCGGGGGCATGACGAGCCTCAAAAGCAGCGGCAGTCTCATGAGGCCAAGCAGCGGCGAGAGGGATACAAGCGTCGCCCACAAAGGCAAGGACAACAGCGCCAGCAGCAAGTGAAAAAAAATATCAATTTTAAATAAAAAACTAAATTTACTAATAAAAAAACAAAATAATATGGAAAAAAAGTTCTAAGAGTGTATTAAAAACATTAAAAATGATGTGACAAAAGAAATGAAAGAGGAAATTCGAAGCCTTCAACATGATTTGCATACTTTAAAAATTTCAGAAAATTTAATTGATGCACGCGAACACGACGGTTCATTTAAAGATAGGCTGGAACCGTACAACAATGATCGCTTTATGTTTGAAGATGATTCACCAGAGATGATGCCAGAGTCTAAAGCATCTTCATCAAACATAAACAAGTAAAAACGTTGCAGTCGGACGCAACCGACTACGATATACTTTGATACCAGTTTACATAACTGTGTTAAGGATTCTGTGTGCAAGTTCTTATATATAGGGGTTTTGGGTATTTATATATCAGGCAGCAGGGGTAGGCGTGACATCCAATTTGTGATGCATATCTGTGGCGGATGGCACCCTATAACCCCCTACCAAGAATGAAGACTCTAGCGCAAAAACTGAGAAAGATATAGAAGTGGGCTGTATAAGTGGGCGTGGCATCCAAAATTTTGATGCAAATCTGTCACGGATGTCACTTACAATGTTCCCACCAAATTTGGTGACTAGCTAACTGAGAAAGACAAAAAAAGGTTTTCAGATTTGAGAAGGTGGGTTGTAAAGGTGGGCGTGGCATCCAAAACTTTGATGCAGATCTGTTACGAATGTCACTTACAGTATGCCCATAAAATTTGGTGGCTCTAGCATAAAAACTGGCGAAGATACATGCATTTCGGTTTTTTTTAGGGCGGTGGGGCATGGCCCGTTGTTTGGGGGCGTGGCATCCAAAATGTTGGTGCATATCTGTGTCAGATGTCAGCATCTGTATGCCAATTTTGGTGGCTATAACTTTAAAACTGTAGAAGATACAGGCATTTTTGTTTATAATTGGAGGGTGGCCGGGGGCGGAAGAGGTGGGCGTGGCATCCAAACTTTTGATGCAATTTTTTGAGGAATGTCACCAGCTATCTTGCCCCCTAGCTGCTAAAATGTGGGATATATTTGTGCTTTATCGATTTGCACATCGAGGTGTATCGACTTGTTATCGATTTCCCAGGCCACCTGAGGTCGTAGAGCCCTAAATTTAACACTTTGTCTGACGAAGACATGTACCAAGATATTTGCAAAGTTGCAAGGGTCTAGGTTTAAGGGTGTCGAAAAAAGTTGCGTTCATTCGGACGGACGGACAGACGGACAGACACCATGACGGACATTGCACAAACCCAATATACTATGATACCTTTGGTATCAAAGTATAAAAACGTTTCTGTACTGTTGACAGAACAGTACGTAAAAACTTAACATTATTTGGTACGCTTGACAAATAAGTTTCTAACAGTGAGTTGAAATTTTAACAGCTGTTAACTTTTCACCACGTAGCCGTAACATAAGTGTCAACAACTTAATTTACGGTTGTGACAAACAAAAATGACATTGCGAAAAAGCCGATTCGAGAATTTTGCAACAGCATATCAAAAAATAGATTTAATTGCTGCTGTAAGGGGCAAACCCGTGTTGTGGGACCTCACAGACGCAAATCATTATAATGTTATAGTGTCAAAAGCAGCATGGGAGGAAATTGGCAGCAATTTAAATAAGGATGGTATGTAAAAATGTGAATATATTTTATATATGTATATATACTAAATTTCCAGCTAATGAATGCAAACTTGCATGGGTAGTTTTGCGCGACTGCCACCGCTACCACACTAAGTCGCGAGCCACTAAATTTGCAAGAAGCGGCAGTGCTGAAAGCAATCCAATGCCAGCAAAAAACATTGCAAATTAATGGGCGTTTGCAGCCCGTATGGCATTCTTGCCTGATTTGTCTTTGAAGAGAACGTAAGCTAACTTGATTGCAATATTGTAAGTCATTATTTAAAGGCTTTTTTGGTTTTAGAACGATGAGCAGCGCATTTGAGGCCACGCCAGCAGAAGTGCAGCAGCCAACGACAAGTAGCGAGTAGACGGACAGCGAAACCGTACTGGATGATAGCATGCAGGATACTGAGGACATGGTCCCAAACCGCTGCTACACCTACGTAAGAACTAAAATATATTGCATGTTAACGTAGCGACTAACAAACAAATATTGATTCTAGGGATCGAGAATGGTTGCGCGTAAACGCAGGAGAGAGGAGCCGTGCGAATTGCATGCGTCGGTGTCTAATCTGCTGGCGACGCAAACTAAAATTCTCGAGTCTATGAATACGCCGCAACCAACTACAACAATTGACCCACTTCTTTTAACCTGGGGTCAAATGTTAGATTCTTTGCCAAATGATGTTGCCATTGCGACTCGGCAACATATAACTAACTTACTTTTTGAAAATCAAAAAGAGCACAATACGAACAAATAAAAATAATTGGTTATTATATATTAAAACAACAATTTTAACAAAAAGAAAACCAACTTCAAAATAACTAAAATGCCCTAAAAAGTTTTATAGCTTGGCTGCCCCCGATACGGCAGAAATTTATTAATTCTGCATTGTTTAAGACCAGTTCAGTAAAACTGACAAACACAAATTCACAGTTTCGCAAAACGTAGTTTTGAGAAAAACGCATTTAAAGTTTCAATTTTAGTCTACTCAACGGATTTTCTCTTACAACAGAATGGCTATCTTTTCAATATGGAACATCGATCAACATACCTTAGCTGACACCGACTCCAAAAATAACAATATTTCTAACTACTTGTACAAGAAAACCCAATTATTTTTTACTTTTTAGGGCATTTTAGTTATTTTGAAGTTGGTTTTCTTTTTGTTAAAATTGTTGTTTATCTTAAGTACTTTCAGTTTTGACTTATTTCTGGCTTCCACGTTGAAGTTAGAGTTTTGGTATGTTCTGAAAGTTGAAGCATAATTTCACGACAAACATTTTTGTGGACCATTTTAACCCTCTATCGCCTCAAAAAGTGGAACTTTTTACGCTTTTTCGAGAAAAAAAGACCCACTTCTTACAGGCGATGGAGGGTTAAAATGTTCTACAAAAATATTCCTCGTAAAATTCTACAAAAGACTCCCGAACACACCTTATACCTAAAACGTAAGAATAGCATGGTTTTACATACCAGTTTGAAATAAGAAAGTTTAAAAGGGGTGAAACTTTGACCCCTCCTAAAATGAGAATAAGATGTAAACTTTCAAAACGCCAATACACGTATATTTTTTTTGGGCCCCTCTACCAGAATCCGTTGGTCGCACCTTGTTTAATTTTTTTTTTGTGTTGTACAGTGTAATTAAAGGCAAAAAGTGACAAAAAGTCTAAATTTATCGAGCGGACCTATTTAATTTTTGCTTTTTTAATGAGATATGTATATGTATATGTAGCAATTGAAGATGAATTATGGCTGCATTCAGATTTACCATACTTGAACAGACTTTTTCTTTCATTCAAAATAAAGTTTGTCAAGAAAGTGTTTTGAAAACATTTAAAGTTAAATCTGCGCATAATTTATACTTACTTTATAAAAAGTTTGGTTACAATGGATAGGTCATCTAAATTCCGTTTTAATGATCCAATCCTCTTCTTAACCCATTGAATGTTTTTAATTCTTCCAAAGGTCTATTTTCAAAACTTTTTTCGAGGGCTTAAACAACAAATGTTTTGATGCAAAAAGTTGCTTCAAACAATTCTCATAGTGATTAAAAAAAATGAGAGTTTTTACCCATTTTTCATGAAAAATCGTAATTTTTAGCATTTAATGGGTTAAGAAGAGGATTAGATCATTAAAACGGAATTTATATGACCTATCCATTGCACTATAGGACGTTTGCCCCCATTTTGTGGCCAAAGCGTTTTTTTTTTTTAAAGTTCATAAAACTCCAATTTGAATATCGCGTCCGATTAACAGAAGACCAATCTTCAATGTGACGTTTCAGAAATTCCGCTAGAGGGCTTTACCGCGGAGTTAACAGCTGTTAAACTAGCAGTTTTAAACGCTGTGGTCGCGCCAAGAAAATGTTAAGTTTTGTTAGCTCTCGTAAAAAGCAAATATTTTAATTTCTAAAACTTTTGATATGAATCAAAAGAAGTGTGGTTTGTACTATGTTGTTGTACTAAGTACTTTGTAGAAATCGGTCGTGATGTCCGCATAGTTCAGTGTTAAAGTAAAATGTCTAATTTATAAAAAATTACTAAGCAACCAATTTTTAAGTAGACTTATAAAGTGGGTCAATCCGAGTCGATCGTTGAAACCTTTTGTAACTTGAAGAGTATTGAATTATTTTTCAAATGAATGTTGTCTCAATATCCACATTTACCCACAAATTGAGATATTTCCATTTTTAGGACATAACCTCCAATTTTCCAATTTTGATTTGTTTGATACGTAGAGAGCCGTGGCTGCAAAAGACGCAAAACAGGATGCAGTCTTGAATTGCATAAAAGCGGCAATATCTGGTTCTGATTGGCGATGTTTAAAAGGAAGCATAATAATTTTCTCAGTTCGAATACACGTACGTGTTGAAAAATCCTTAAATCCAGTTGGTCGACCACCTTTAAGTTTTTCGACAAGAGGGATAAGATCACGCAGGAGGCAAGCTGCAGATCTAGCAGTAACGGAAGGTGACAACGTGGCCTTGTTAATCCAAGCTGTAAATATTGCAGCTCGAAAGAAAGGAAAATGTGACCTTGCTTTTATACTAAAGCTCTTGTTAATATGCCCAGAAAAGGCGAAGTCACTGCGTAAAACATTAACTGATCAAATTATAACTCCTAAAGTTAATTCAGCTAACGATGCATTGGCTCTGATTTTGGATCAAAGCCTGACAAAAGATCAGTATTTGGCTATAAGGGAGCAATTGAACAGCAAGAACTTTAATATTTACCCTAGATATAACGAAGTTGCTGAGCAAAAAAAAAAGGCCCAACCTGCTGATGTTGAAGTTACAGACATTAAAGCCGAAGTACCTTTGCAGAGTTTGTTTGACCACACAGCCGCTAGCCTTGCTTTTTTACAAGAAGATGTGATTGCCAACGTTATGCAGGACCAAGGGACAGATAATCTTAATGGCGGATCCAATACTTAGCTATGGATTTGACCGAAGTTCAGGACAGTCCAATTATAATCAAGGCTTTTGTAATGCACAAAACTCCAACCAAAACTCCTCAATATTTGCCATTACCGTAACTCCCTTGATATTATTAGATGCGTCTGCAAATGTTCTATGGAACAACAGAACTCCACAATCTATTAGATTTTGTCGCCTCTTAAAGTTGGAATACTTAAAAGAGACCAAGGATGAAATTATCAAAGAAAACGAGAGGTTAAAAAAGCTGATTTTAAACTTAAAGTTCTGCAAAATTATTTTTGACAATGGAAAATTCTTATACGTAAAGTTCCAGTTACACCTTACAATGATTGACGGAAAAGTGCTCAACGCCTTGACGAACACAAAGTCAACCCAAGCGTGTCCAATTTGTGGTGCAACTCCCATAGATTTTTTAAACAATAAAAATTTTAAATGTGAAAAATTTTTTCCAATCCTCAGCCATTTAAATTTCGGATTGAGTCCACTACACTGTTGGAATCGACTGTACGAATTTACTTTGCACGCCGCTTATAAATGTAGTCTGAAGAAATGAAAAATACATGAAGAATATGATAAGTAGTTTCTGATCGAAAAAAAAGCATTCAAGATTTGTTTTGGAAACTACTTTCACTTAGAGTTGATAAGCCCAAAGTTGGAGGATGTGGAAGTACCAACGATGGCAACACAGCTCGTCGGGCATTTTCACAGCCACAAATATTTTCTAATATAACTGGAATTGATGTGGAACTCATTAACAATTTAGGAATAATTTTAATAAGTCTGACCTGCAATTTGCCGATTATTGTGAACAAATTCCAAAGCTTTTGCTACAAAACTGCAGAAATAATCATCGACAAATATCCTTGGCTACCTATGACGGCCACAGTTCACAAAATTCTAATTCATTCAAGCGACGTAATTCAGAACACAGTTCTTCCAATTGGCTTTTTAGGAGAGGAGGGAGCCGAATCGCGAAATAAGTTCAACAAGTCAGACAGACTACATCACAAAATGTTTAATCTTACAGATGTATTTCACCGATCTATGGACACTTCAGATCCCACCATTTCGTCGGTGCATTTAGAAAGCCGAAAACATCGAAAAAAAAAATGTGTCTTCCAGCTAAAGTTTTAGATTTCCTTTCCGACACATGTAATAGCTCAACTCACAACTCGTGACATAAAAAGAAATAATTGAATTAAATAATAAATTTTAGGAAATTCCAGACAGTCAGTATTGTCAGTAATATCTTAAGATTTTTCGTAATTAAATTTGTTGCGGAGATCTTTTCCATCACATAATAAGAGTTTGAAGTAAAGCTTTTAGTGTATCCCAGCAAACTATTTAACCCCAAATTATCCCCGACAATAACAGCAAACACAAAGAACATTTCTTGTTCGCTACCATCTACTTTAACTTTAATGCCATATTGTTCAAAACATTTGATTTTTTCTACAAGAACCTTTAGCCATGCTTCCCAGCCAACCATCGGAGTCCGCAGGGTGCTCCGTTAGGGCTCCCAGTACGGTGCGATAAACCTCCTAGGGAGGCTCCGAAAGGTGCCCAAAAGGAGCTATTTTGCGGGAGAAAAGTGAGTTTTCAAAATAAATGAAAAAAGGGAACCTATGGGACTCCTTAAATGAGTGATTATGGAGTCCTAAAATGCTCCCTTAGATAACCCGCAAAGATTCCGTGCCGATTCCTATTTTTGCTTGTGTTATTTGGGAGAGGGACTCCTTAAAACATCCAAAGATAACCCAGACGGAGTGTTTTGGGATTGTTATTGGGCTCCTATAATAGTCCAAAGAGGAGTCCCCACGGTTTCTTAAAACAAAAGTAATTAATAAGAATTTGGAACTATTTTTTCAAAATACATTTTTCAACAATAAATCAAATCAAATAATAATAAAATTAATTTAAATGTAAAAAAAAAAATAGTAAATGAAACTATTTCTTTTCCTTTTTGGAATGACGTTCCTTTGATGTCTAAAACCATTTCACGCTAGCTCGTACGAATTCCTTGTCAGCGCCAACAAATTTTCTAGTAAATGCGCCTGAAAATACCAATGTTAGTCAAACGATTTTTGTTACCCGCTTACTGCTAACCTCTTAATGAATCGTCAGTGCCATAACGTCTACCGCATTCTTTTTTGCCATCCCCTTCCATGAATAATGGGAAGCGACGTTATCGTTTAATATTTTTCGCCACATTGAGCAAATAAACTTCGACGCATCACTTCCTTCATGTTTGAAAATTTCATATTCCTAAAAAGTGTTTGACAATTAAATTATATTAAAATTTAATTCTATATATAAAACCAAAGCAAACAAATGTTTGCCTAAACCTAGTTACTTACCAAATTGTTGCATAACTCTGGTGAACTCTTCAAGTCGTCCTCAAACTTTTCAAATTCCTCGACTGAGTTGAATGGTTTTCTTATTATTAAAGTATGTTTTTTTTGGAGTAGTTAGAGAGTTAGAGTTAGAGTTAGAGAGTTAGTTGCCGCGAATGCATTTTTTGATTATTGGCTTCGAGCTTTTCTACTGTAATAGTTAAATCTTAAAAAAAAAATCGAGAATAAAGGGTGTCATATATTGTTTTAAAAATCCATATCTGTGCAGTACCTTTCAAAGACTGCATAATTTCAATAGAATTTTTAAAATTTCATTGAGTATATCTTTAAAGAGGACGATTTAGTTATTCTTATTTGTATTAAAAACTTTACGTATCTTACCATTCTGTTCATATCAGTTTGTTTAAACAGGTTTCATGGTGGTGTACAGAACGTCTTCCCGGGTTTGTTTTCCTTGTCATCTTAAGAACAAAAAATATTAATATTTGGCTATTTAATTAAAAAGAAAAATTTACCCTTACCTTCAGTTTCATTAAAAAACAAATGTGAGAAACTCATGTTAAATATAGGCAGCAAATATATCACAATTATTGTAGTTAAATTTCAGCACTTTGCTTGAAATTTGCGAAACGTTATGATAATACAGCTTGCCACTGAACTTAAGTGACGTTGTGCAATATAAATGTACCAAACTTGACCTTTAAGCATCGCGCACACCAGAGCGAATAATCCGCAGCGGCAGCGGCACAAATAAACCGCGTGATATTTTCCGCCCCAAAATCGCAAGTGTGACCATACTGCGGCGAATTCGCGACCATTTTTTTATTCGCTAAGATGTCTTCCTCGGATGAAGAAGTTCTGTTATTAACGTTGTTGTTAGAAGAAGAAAATGAAACAAAAGGGTGAGTATTAAATATTTGATTTAAAGTGATCGTTTATTATAACATTATATAATTAAATTAGGCAAAAAAGAACTTGGGTACATCCCATAAATGCAGAGAGGCATTCCAATGGAGAATTTAGCAATTTGATGCAGCAACTTCGGAAGGATGAAAAAAGATTTTATATATATTTCCGAATGACCTCCACATGCTTCGATTACCTTTTAAAGTTGATCGAAGCTGATATTAAAAAGCAGCACACAAATTACAGGGAGCCCATTTCACCAGAAGAACGATTGGCAATCTTCCTAAGGTAATATTATTGAATCATTAAATGTGAAATTTGAATCACCTGAGCTAAAATTTGTGTTAAAAGTATTTAAAGTAGAGTTGTTATCAAAGGTGAATTGTGATGAAAGGCTATTGGTGGTGTAACTTGGTGAATTTTCCTCAAGACTCGCCATTTCTTCCTCCATAATAAGTTTAGCAATTTTAAATTTTACTTGAGCCTGTCTCCTCGGACTGAATTTTTTAATTGTTTGGGCATGCGCCATAAACAAAATGTCAACATCGTCTTGCTTTTTTTCTTCTTTGATTGTAAATATTCAATAACATCCTTCACGGACGGAAATCTGTGCCCCTATCATATATAAATTTTCGGGGGAATGTATTGAATAGCAAAATGTATTTGCTTGAATTGAAATTATATTTGCAAGTAAATCTTTTTTTTAGAATTGAACTGGATGGTTGTGCTCCTTTTGGACAATTTTTGCTAATTTCCACAAGTCTATTATAAATCTGGCTGCTGACGTTTGTGCCATTTTTAATCATTTTCTTAATTTTAAATAAAAAGCTTTTAAATTTAAATGCGCTGAAAGAATCTAATGGATCTCCATACACTAGAACTTCGTCAGAAAGATGAAGCATTGAATGAAAAAATTGAAATGAAATGAAAAAAATTGGGCTGTAGTGGGTAGGTTATAATACCACAAAGCTGTGAAACAGTGCATTGGCACAAGCATTTTTCGATATACAATATTCTTTGATAAAAAAGGATACGGATTCCAACACTTAGTTTAAGAAAGTGGTCATAGCGTGCTTTTGTTAATATATTTCTTAGTACCACTGGGCCGGTGTATAAAAGAAACTGCCGAAATTCAGTGGCTTTCCATCGCTTTAACTCTTTGGTACTCCTGGGTTTCCTACTAAACTCTTTCCCAACACAATTTTTTTTAATGATATTAGTTGTTCATTTAGGAGAACTATTGTTATACCCTTAACCCATAAAATGGGTAAATAAGGGTATAATGGTTTTGTGAAAATGTATTTAACAGACAGAAGGAAGCATCTCCGACCCCATTAAGTATATATATTTTTGATCAGCATCAACAGCCGAGTTGATCTAGCCATGTCTGTCTGTCCGTCTGTCTGTCTGTCTGTCCGTCTGTCTGTATGAACGCGCCGATGTCAGAGACTATAAGAGCTAGAGACTTGAAAATTAAAACTAAAGCTCTCCTATACCATATGCGATCAAGTTTGTTTTAAATTTGAGATAACACTTCTGGTTTCCGATATACACATGAGATCGATAACAAAAAATTCTTGAATTTCAATATTGTAAAAAGGAGGTTTCAAATTATTAATAAAATAATGAACATTTTAAAAATCGGTTAAGAAACACCATCGACTAGAGCCTTCTTTCTTGTTTCATTTGATAAAGAATAATATTGCCCCTTTTCTGTTAACCATGCCACCATCAAAGTTTTGACGATGCCAAGACAAACTATATGCATATAGTCTAATGCAAATGAGTTCACTATATTTATTGGCAGCTCCACAATTTTTAGTCTATCAAGTATATTATGATGATTTGCATCACTTTGTGAACGGAACTGTGCGTCAGTGCGCAAAGGGGACGCTTCAGGCTTAAAAATAATTCTATTTTAAAAACTTTCACCCCGCTGCACAAAAATACTTCCAATAGAGATATCAGCTTGAAATTTTTTCTGCAGCTAAATAATTCCATATTAATGCTATATTTATAATATTGGCACGTATATAATCCAGGGACTGTAATGATTATAATTTTTATATTAAAAATTGAAAAATAAAAATTATTTAGCAATTTTTTTAATTTACTTAACCAATAACTCTTATTTTTTGACCTAAAAAAAAAATTATCAAATAATTGTTAAATTTCAATTTTTTATTAAAAATTGTTGAATAACTCTTATTTTCCAATTTTTATTATAAAAATAAAAATAAAAATTATTTTTCAATTTTTATTTTATCAATCAAAAATAAGAGTTATTTTTCAATTTTTATTTTAAAAATTGAAAATAAAAGTTGGTAGAAATATCTTTTGAGCTAAGCAACACAGCTCAAATGTTGACATATATTTATGATCTGCACTCAAATACCTTTCCATCGATATATCACATGTCCTTCAAGGATCAATATTAAGGAGCTAGTTATACCCTTAACCCATAAAATGAGTAAATAAGGGTATAATGGATTTGTGCAAGTGGATGTAACAGACAGAAGGAAGCTTCTCCGACCCCATAAAGTATAAGAAATACCGGAGATATCGCAGTTTGAAGTTTGGTCATATACGCGTTACGTATGGGGTTAAGGGTATGTCCTAGTCGGGATTTCTCGAGTAGAGCCTTCTTACTTGTTGGTGTTTTGTTACAATGCATACAATGTTTACAAAATTGTAAAGCATCTTACAATAAATTCGGTCTTTGTTTACTTAAAATAGCATGCGTGAAATTCTTATCAGTTATTACAGTTACATTTGAATACCCCTTAATAATTAACCTTGGTGCATGGGGTATATTTTACCAGTGCATAAAAATATTAAAACATAAAATAAAAAAATTTGTATTTAAATAAATTTTCTGTGCAATGTTCACAGAGTTAGTCTTAATATAAATATAAAAAAACGTTTAGGGTATCCTAAAGTCGAGCTCTTGACTAAAATACTTTTAGTTCGGCTTGCAGTAAGAAATAGTCAAAACTGCATGCTTGTCTGGTATGAGCTTATCTCTGCCAAATTTTGTGAATCATTTGAGTGTTGATCGCGATGGGCCGTAAATGCGATTTAATAGTGCGAAATTTTTTCACCTTGGACACAAGCAATAATAAAAGAAAGTGCAAGCTGTGTAATCGGTCTTTTCAAGGGAACTATTTTACAAATTTAAGAAGACACCTACAAGAGTGTCATAATGATGAATATCAAAGTGAAAGACATGAAAATAATAAGGAAGCGCCACCACAAAAGAAAAAAAAAATTGCATTGCAATTAAGCCAAACCGAAGTGCAAGATGCGTGCGTACAATTGGTAACCGAGGAGAAGATGCCATTTGCGATATTGGATTCTGAACCCTTTAAGACGCTGACGGAGCAAATTTTCAGCGGATTGGACATGAGCCCCATAACATCACGCAATGTTATGCTGCATGTGACCGAAAAATACGATGCCGTCAAAAAAAATCTCATAGCGAATATGAAAAACAGAATTTTATCGCTGAAAATTGACACAGCATCACGGCACAGCAGAGGCATTTTGGGTGTGAATGTCCAGTTTTATCGCAATAGGAGTATTGAAGTAAGAACTCTGGGAGTTATTGAGCTGGAGAAAAAGCACACGGGAGCCAATTTAAGCAAAGAAATTGAAAATATCTTGTGTGAATTTTCAATTTCTAAAAGCCAAGTGTATTCAGTAACCTCCGATAATGGCCGAAATATGATTAAAGCTGTCCAAATGTTAAACGATGAGCCCGATGCAGAGGAATCCTATAACGAAGAGGAGTTGTCAGACGTTTGCGTCTTTTCGATTGGATCTGTCCGATGTGCCGCACATTCCCTGCAATTGGCAGTAAAGG
Source organism: Scaptomyza pallida (assembly GCA_018152965.1). Taxonomy (NCBI): domain Eukaryota; kingdom Metazoa; phylum Arthropoda; class Insecta; order Diptera; family Drosophilidae; genus Scaptomyza; species Scaptomyza pallida. Next base: position 283,304 of record JAECXP010000237.1, read on the forward strand.
ATTTTTTGAAGGATGGCAGACGAGGAGAAGTCGTCGACAGAGCACGAGCAATCGCCAAAACCTTAAGAACACCAACATATAGGTAATTCAATGACACTAAAATAATTTAAAATTTAAAAATATTAAAAACCACCTTTAACTTTTTTAGACTAGCAATTCGTTCGCAAGGTTTACCGCAGCCGCTTGTTGATATTCCTACAAGGTGGAATTCAACATACACCATGTTGAAAAATGTGTTAATTCACAGAGAATTTTCAATGGAGCATTTGAGAGAAGGCTTGCAGTTGACAATTGAACAGTGGGAAGAGATTGAAGGCCTTGTAGCTGCGCTGGAGCCTGTGTTTGCAGCAACACAAAAACTGCAGAGCGAGCAGCTATATTTTGGCGATTTTTATGTGCTTTGGTTGAACACGAAGCTCACAATTCAAGCTATGAAAAATGCTCATAGCAACGACTTGGCAGAGTGTATTGCAAATCGGGAAGAATGCCTGTTGGAAAACGAAGTGGCCCTCTCAGCACTATATTTGGACCCTCGGCTGCACAGGGCATTACTTCAAAGCCCTAGTAAAGTTTTAAATGCTAAGAGGCATTTGACTCAACTGATGAGGCAAATAATTGCCGTTAGCAAGAAGGTATTTTTTCTTTTATATTAAATTTAACATTTATATTAATTTGTATTCTTATTTATTAGGACGACGATGCTCAAGAAGAACCCGTTTCGTCGCCAGTATACCCGACGAGTCAGGGTGAAAATACAGAGCAGAGTACCAGCTCCTTGTTGGACGAATATTTAAAATCGTTTGATGGGTGCTCGGGAAATGAGGAGTCGGATGATGAGGATGATCCAGAGTTAAAATTGGCGATAACGGAGCTGAGCGGGTATAGGCCAAAGCGCATTAACATTGGGCAAAATATAATGTCTTATTGGGAAGAGAAAAAATTTGTGTACCCAAGACTATTTAAATTGGCCAAAGTTATACATTGCGTACCTGCAACGCAAGTTTCCGTTGAAAGGGCCTTTTCGGCATTGAAATTAGTTCTTTCTGACCTAAGGTGCAATTTGTCATCAGAATCGATAAAAAAATTACTGTTCCTAAAATTAAATAATAATAAATAAAATTTTCTAAAATTTGTGTATTTGTCAAGGATTTTTATTTCTCCGACGTAGCCACAAGCGTTTTCTTTCTACAACTTTAACTTTCACCAAGCTCCTTACTATTGATCCTTGAAGGACATGTGATATATCGATGGAAAGGTATTTGAGTGCAGATCATAAATATATGTCAACATTTGAGCTGTGTTGCTTAGCTCAAAAGATATTTCTACCAACTTTTATTTTCAATTTTTAAAATAAAAATTGAAAAATAACTCTTATTTTTGATTGATAAAATAAAAATTGAAAAATAATTTTTATTTTTTATTTTTATAATAAAAATTGGAAAATAAGAGTTATTCAACAATTTTAATAAAAAATTGAAATTTAACAATTATTTGATAATTTTTTTTTTTAGGTCAAAAATAAGAGTTAGGTATTGATTTTTTTATAAAAATTGAAAATAAAAGTTTATTCGATTTTTGGATTCCCAGCTAAATAAAAGTTATTTGGCAGTTTTTGCGTTCACCTTATACCTATATTTGGGTTCGATTTTTTTTAACCCCATAACTCTTATTTGCGGTCCCTGATATAATCTTTATTTTCGCGTCAATTTAAAAAATCAAATTAAAGCAGACCCCTTAGGTTATGCAACATTATTTTTGTAGTTATAGTTTGATCACTTTTATTAAGCTTTTATATAGTTTTTAATATATTTCTGCAGGGCTTGCAGCTACGATGCACACGCTTAATATTGGCCGCACGGTTTGTGCTATCGCTTTACCTGTCATTATCTTCACGAATGTGTCGAGCAAAACAAAACATTTGAACTTAAAATTCAAACATTGATTTTTTTATTTTTGGCCTATGGGACCGTCCACTGTGCGCTGGTGTCACTTCACGCAGCTGAAATAGCCGAAGTGACCCTTAACAGCCAGCATAAATGCACGCGCCGGTGCATCACAAATAAATGATCCTATTTGCACTTGAAAATTATCAAAGTTATACGTTAAGCCATTGAAAATCAAGTCTTTCATTTCCATCACAAATTGTGATGAAATGCATTCACGTTTGGAGGCTTGCTGTCACCCACAAATGCTCCAACAACGAGCACTGGACTTGAATTGTGAACATTAATTAAAATTGGCCACACCTGCTGCTTTGAACTTTTAAATAGAGAAAGTCCATCTACATTCACATTCGCTTTTTTTTTGTTTTTTCTGGGAATTTGTTTTTTTCTAGAAAATCTGTTAAACTATCTTTGACCCCGTAATGGACATACTTTCCTTCTCCCTTTGCAACGCATTGCACTTGCCTTGGAGTTTTTTTAAGGTAGCGTGAGTCAGCATTTAAAGCACAGCCATGCGAACGTAAAATTTTTAAAAGCCGATTAGTGGCTGACGCAGAAATATTATAATTAATGCCCACTCTGTCAAATCTTCACTTAAATTAAGAGTGGACTCGCAATGCAAATTTCGCATGCCTCAAAATGTGATTCTTTATCCGAGCACTTTGAATCTTTATCCATCCGCGTCGTAAATAACTGTTATTTCCAACGCACCATTTTCTAATACCCCGATTCCATTAGGCTGCATTTCTCATAACAGCGAAGTCGGTAATGCAGGTCGTTCCACTATCAATCCAACTGAAACTCTGTAAATTTTAACAGAAGTCTGTTAAGTGACAGCTGACTGCTAGTTTTGTTTTGTTTGTATGTATTTAATTGGAAATAAAATGAGCGCGAACGCAAACAAAAATTTGGAAGATAGAAAAGCTAAATTAATAGCTTTAATTTGTGCACATAATGCAAACTTAATAGTGCAAATGTGTGATGTTATAATGAAATGTATTGAGTTTAGTAGTAATATAAATAAATTAATGGTGGAAAGTCTAGATTTAATAGAGATGCATCGCCAATTTGAAAATAAAAAACGCGCGCCGCCAATTATGTGCAAATTCGTAAGCAATATATGAAATATATGTGAATTCTTTTTCATTAAAGTATATTAGATTGTAGGAGCGACATGGAATGTTTTGGGAGCCTGATGTACCAGCAAACTCAGATGCTTTTTTCAAGGAGAGTTTTCGGATGGAGAGAGCTCATTTTACTATTCTCGTTGAGCGACTGCACCGGTTGTCGAAGCAACACACTTAATTCCGGAAAGCTATACCACTTGAAAAACGGATAGCCATCGCCCATTTACGCACTTGGTTCATCAGCAGAGTACCGCGTAGTGAGCCGGCTGTTTGGAGTATCTCCTTCAATGGTTGGAAAAATTCCTTATGAATTTTGTGGTGAAGTTTACAGGGAACTGAAAGCTGAGTTCTTGCCGCGGGACTTCATAACGCTGGAAAAAGTGGAAGAATGCGTTAAAGGTTTCGAAGATTGGATTTCCGCAGTGCTTTGGGGCAATTGGTGAGTTCTATTTATTTATTTTAAATCACAGCTTTAATAGAACAATTTATTTTTTAGATGGAAGCCACATTGAAATACATCCCGCTGCAAGTGAAGCTGTGGATTACCACAATTATAAAGGATTCTATTTGCGCTAGTGGATTATCGGTAATACGTGTTTCTGACATCAAATATTATTATTCTAATGTGTTTTTCTTGATTAAAGTTACAGATTTATGTATGTTAACGTTGGTTGCCCCGGTCGTTGCCATGACTCACAAGTTTACGAGTCAAGTAATTTGAAGAGAATGGTGAATGACACATCTCTTTTTAGAGATAATGCCAAACGTATTGCTGGAGTGGACGTGCCTGTAGTTTTGCTTGGAGACTCGGCCTTTAAATTTTCCACAACCCTAATGAAGCCGTACCCATTCAGTGTGTCTGCAGGGGAAGGCCAAAAAGAATTCAATTATGCATTGTCCAGAGCCAGACCAGTGGTTGAAAACGCCTTTGGACATCTGAAGGCACGGTTCCGCAGAATTGGGAAAGGGCTCGACAATAGATGCGACAAGGTCCCAAATATAATTATGGCATGCTGTATTTTGCACAACTTTTTAAATGAAAAGAACAGTGTGCCTTTGGAAAGTTGGACAGATCAGAGACTATTTATGTAAAGACTGGTAAACAGAAATCTTAATGTTACGCTGCTGTAAACATTCTGCGTGACTCTAAGCGTATGTTAAAAATACTGGTCTGATCTGTTCTCATTCAGCTGATTCGTATTGATAAGCTCTTTTTTGTATACTTTCTGTGTCGCCCTTTCTGCATTGGTTTGTTTTGGTATTGGTGCTATTGTAACTTTTTTCGTATTTATATTAAATTACAAGAGTTTAGCGGCGGGTGTATTAGCGCTTTATTATATTTAATTTTTTTTCCTTATTTTGCATTAAACCCCCCTCCCCTCTCCCTCATAAACTAAATATATTAAGCAAAATAATTAAAAAATAATATTTTACTTTTTATTTAAAGAAAATTGCCATTATATACATATACATATATTAATATTTCAAAAATACAATTTAAAATCAGCATTTTTACTTGGTGTGTACGGTAAATACTTCTTGTCAGCGAATGAACGTTTCTGCAAATATATATACAAGAATTAATTAGTATTAAACGTAAATAAAGTATAAAAAATGTTTAAAACTTATCTTTCTATGCCGTTTTCGGTTTGTTTTTTTTTTTTGAAAATTCGCCCTTGCTGGAAATCCGCGACTGAACATCCGGTGCATTTGCTTGATCCATGGTCATCTTTTCTTAAGTCTTTAAGCCCATATCATCCAGTTCGCTCGCAATAAAAAAGGGTTATTTTAATATAAAAAAAAACACAAAATAAATTTGTTTAAACTTACAGAGCTGCATAGCAGCTCAGCTCGGCTTTCCTGGTGTCAACCCTCTATCCAATCCATTCAGGTTTTTCTTCTCAGCCAACTCAGTAAATCCAGTTCGCTCGAAAATAAATAAAGTTAAAAATACATATGTGTGTATTAGTATAAAGAAAATCAAAAAAATTGTTTGCGTTAAACTTACAGAGCTGCATAGCAGCTCAGCTTGATGGTGCATCATTCCATTCCAATCCATAGCACATCCTTCCAGCATAGGAATCGTTTAAAGAGAGTCCATCCAATCCGCTCGTAAAGGAAAAAAATATAAAGTATTAATGAGGGTGTTCACCAGCTATCGTAAAATTGTAAATCGTAAATTTACAACACGCAAGCTAGTGAGCAACCCTGTCGTAATTGTTATGTTAAAAAAGCTGTTTTGCCAAGTGACAGTTAAGTGCCACAATTTATTCGTGACAAAGTAAAGGAACTTAATAAAAAATGCCGAGAGAAAGTGAGCGACAAGCTTTGAAAAAGCGCAAAATAGACTTGGCCCTTGTTGAAATTGAATGCATTGATGGTAGGTGTACAAATCAGTCGAAGATGATAAAATATGAATGCATACAATTTTAGGTACGGACAATGATGCAGCCGATGAAGTGATGGACGAGCTTATGGAGGACCTCACTGCAATTGCAAACTGTCGGCGAGGAATGAACTTCTCTGTGCCAAAATCACTAAACTGGCGAAGCAATGTGCTGCCGTTTTTTAATAATGGTCGCTTTCTCCAGATGCTGCGAGTGACTAAGTCTCAGTTCGCTTGTATCGTCGAACTGATCAGAGCCGACCCTTGCTTTAAATCATCAGCATTTCGACCACAAATGGATATTGAGATGCAGGTTGCAATTGCACTTTTTCGCTTGGGGTCTTCTGGAGAAACTGCATCAGTTCGAAAAATAGCAACTTTGTTTGGAGTAGGTGATGGTGGCTCTCTAGGCATTGTTACAGACAGAGTATTTGGAGCTCTTTTGAGAAAGATGTCGCAGTACATTTACTGGCCAGATGCTGCTGAAAGAAAGCGACTGGTTTCAAAAACAATCAACGAGATGCCATTCTGCATTGGGTACATCGATGGCAGCGAAATTAAGCTGGCTGAACAGCCTTCTTCGAACCACGAGGTGTATTATTCGCGAAAGAATGTGTACTCAATCAAAGTACAGGTTGTCTGCGACTACCAGCTAAGAATTCGCAATGTAGTAGTTGGGAATCCTGGTAGCTACCATGATGCAAAAATTTATAAAAATTGCAAACTTTTTAAGGAGCATGAAAAATACATCAGCGGAGAGGAATGGATTGCAGGAGACTCAGCCTACCCACTATCCAAATTTTTAATCACTCCCTATAGAAGTAATGCGACAGCAGCGGAACCGAGTGATCAGGCAAGATTTAACAAGAGACACAGCCAATTTCGCGTACGCATAGAAAATTGCTTCGGTATGTTAAAGAAAAATTTTCTAGTTTAAAAGAAATGAGAATTCGCATACGGGACCGTGAAAGCCAACAAAAATTTTCAAATTGGGTTCTTGTTTGCTGTATTTTGCACAACATTTTACTCGAAGAGCGAGACACATCTTTCGCTGCTACTGACGATGCTTCGATGAACGGTGGTGAAGCAGATGCAACCATAACTGCTCTGAGAAGCGAAACACCTGAGCAAAAAAGGCATGCAATAAATAACTTGATGTCTGAATTGTAAATGTTCTAAAATATATTTGTCTCATACATGAACCTCACTATCTATTTTTATATTTAAGTTCAACACGCTAAATCATGATAGATGGCGCCTTAATAAGGGCGAGAAAATAAGTGAAAATGAAATGTTTTGTGCTTACATTGTAAATTGGGTAGATGGCGTTTATCGTTTAGAAATATACAAAATAATGCATTCGGTGCACTTGAAAATCAAAGATAGATGGCGCTTTGCACTGAGCTCAAATCTTCAAATCTTTATTTATTTATTTTTATATTTAAGTTCTAGCTCTTATTTTTCTATCCGTTCCTGTTTCTCCAACTCCTTTTGTTTAACAATAAAATCATAATCCACCTTCTTGGCCTCCAGCTCCAACTTCTTCCTCTCCATTTCCTTCATCCAATTGTTCTTATCTACCTCCATTTCCTTCATCCAATCGTTCTTCTCCAACTCCTTTTGTTTAACAATAAAATCTTGTTCGACCTTCTTGGCCTCCAGCTCCAACTTCTTCCTCTCCATTTCCTTCATCCAATTGTTCTTTTCTAGTTCCATTTCCTTCATCCAAGTGTTCTTATCTAGTTCCATTTCCTTCATCCAAGTGTTCTTATCAAGTTCCAAAGCCAGTTTTTGCTGCTCAACTGCCAGCTGTTGCTTTCGAAAATTTAACCGGTCAGTTTCCAACTCGGTTAAACTTTCTGCAGATGTTAACGCCCTGCGCTTTTTGTTGGCTGTCTAGTTCCAAGGGTGATTTCATCCCCAGCAGAATCTTCAAGACCCGACGCATCGAATAAATTGCCTAAACTACCGCTGTCAATAGCGCTAGAGGAACACATGGAGTCTTCAAAGTCATCCATGGTGTCATGCACAACCACATCAACTTCCTTTGTTTTATTAAATATAACGGCCAGTTGGTCGTAATGTGGACACATTTTTTCAGCTTTTCTAAATTTCTAAAGTGCTATTAAATTTTAAACACATAAGTCTGCAACCAGCAAACTTACCCTGCACAGTCTGCACGCCGTCTCCATCGTCAACTCCAGCACCGGTCGATCCAAGCCATTGATTGGCTTTGACTAGCTGCATCTTTAAATACCTCATTTTGCCCCTTATCAAATTCCACTTGGCATCTATTTTTGTTTCGCTCAATAGTTTTTTATAAAACAACTGAGCTGTTGGTTTCTGTATTTGTTTTCTTAGCATGTTTAATTTGTGGTAGTCAGAGGGCATACTTACTTCAAAATTCTTGTGCGTCTGAATGTAAGTTAACATTCGCGATATCTCATCTTCGCTCCAGCGCTTTGATTCTCCTTCCCGTTGCCTTTTCATAATTTGCTGTTGAGACACTTAAATAGAATTGATTAAAATAATAAATAATATTGACGATTTACTTACTCTTTTTACTTGTTTTTTGTTTGGTATGACCGCATATTTTTTAACACAAAAGTCTCGATTTGGCTCGATACCAAGTATTTTTACTCGATACTTTCAATAATTTTACAACACTTCAACTAATCACAACTTTACAATTTTACAACAGTTTTTTAAACATACCCTAGGGTATCACAATTGTCGTAATTTTTTTCTCATGTGTTTTGTTGTTGCGTTGTAAACTTTTGATTTTACAATTTTACGCTTTACAATTTTACAACAGCTAGTGAATACCCTAATTATTGAAAAGAAAAGTAAAAATTTATTTAAATTGTTAACTTACAAAGCTGCACAGCAGCAGTGCTTGAATATGCTCTGGTAATGCCTTAATTGTGGATCAACCTTTCAACTTTCAAGACATTTTAGTTAGTGATATTCCAGCGCTCGTAATAAATAAAATAAATATTTAAGAAATATTAATATTAAAATAAATCAATTTCAAACTTACAGAGCTGCATTGCAGCTGAGCTTGTCATCCTTCTGGCACATCCATCCACGGTCATCATTCTTGGGTCAGCCATAGGGTCATCCTTCTTGGCGAATCCATCGGGACATCCTTCTAAGTTCATCCTTCTTGAAGAATCCATAGGGTCATCCTTCTTGGCGCCATCTAGGGTTATCCTTCGATGGTGTTGTGAACCACGCTTTTATGTGCAAGACCTATTAAAATTTCATTTTATTAACGATTTTTTCTATTAGTGTTGTTAAACGAGTAAGCTTACCAAATGTACCGGAGTGGCATGACATAGTTGGCCAACTCTTCGGATACCAAGCTGAAGAAATCTGAACCCAGGCTGTAAAAATAAAAAAAATTAAACTAAGTATATTTTGTAATTAATGTTTACCAAAATTTGCAAACTTACCTATTTATTTATTGTTTTAAAATTTTAAGTTTTTTAGCCATGGGCCCATGATATGCGTCTTTCTTCATCTGCATCTTTTCCTGAAACAGCCACTTCGCTTTTTTCCTTGTTAGTATGACTAACAACTTTTTAAGCAACTCCAAGCGATGAAAATAGCTGCTGTTTCTTTTGTCGAACCAAGTTGGATAGTGGATATTGGTTCGACGAAGACACTCTTCAGTTATTATCTTGCACAGGCCTGTTGAGTGCGGTGACCTATCGAAAACTTCGACAAAGGCCTCAAAATGCAAGTTGCACACGAGGAAGTACTCTTCTGATGGGTTTTTAAGACACATTTTGTCCTTTGCAAAATTCCGTGCCTTAATCAGATCTTCATAGTTCTCGCTTGCTAGTGGGTCCATATGGTTGAGGGCTATATCACATTTTGGGCAGTTAAATCTTTTTTTAGCTATTAAGTATCCATCAAAATATCTGCGCGATACTAGTTCAGATACTTCCGGCGTACAAGACTCTACTTCCTCACCATTCAGATTGATGTCAATGCCTGGATGTTGAATTGTGGGATGTGATGACTCGCTTTTATCAAAACGGTTTATAGGCTCGTTATCCTCCTCGTTGTCGCATATCCAGTCCATGTGCAAATCCTCATCTTCATCCGCACAATTGGCATTACTTAAATACGATGTTGTTATAATTTTCATGGACATCAACCTGGCCGTCAAATACTGCATTTCACGTACTGAAGGGTTGGTGTTGTTTCCCAGTTTTGATCGCAAAGCAGCAAAGAAGTTTTCGATACTATCTTGGCTAAATCTAGTCGTGTGAACATAATTGATAGTTTTGTCACCAAATAGCTCGTCCGTAAGTGTTATTATACTGCCAAGAGTCAATTGCATACCTGCATGGCAATGATTTAACGCGTTGAAACCAAGTTTTTTTATATACTCCCTAAACTCGAGCAGTTTTGCTTTATTTTCTCTTCTGTAGGGGGTTTTGTATCCATGCTTGTATGACCTGCAGTTTAGTAAATCAAACAAGTCGTTAATTTTTAAGAAAAAGTCTGCAGTGGCCAATGCGAGTGTCATGTTTTTCTCCGAAAACAAGTTGTTTTTATGGCACACTATTATGGCACACTATTATGGCATTTCCTACTGACCTTGACATAACTTGGACGGCATATTTTACACACATTTTTTCATTAAATTTCGGACGGATATGTTTCTCAGTAAGCTTCGGAACCATGCGCGTTGTTGTGCTTCTTGCATCAATTTCATACAACTCTGCAACTACACTCCAGCTAGCAGTGCCATTCGGAGTCAATATTGTGTTCTTCAGCAGGCAGTTCCTAAAGCTTTTAAATAAATGTACATAATCATACATTATGTGTATTTTATTGCCCTTTGAGTCAACAAATATTCCCTTCGAAGCGCCAAGTTTATTATAGATGCTTTGGTTGACCCCTGACTGATCGCATACAACGGCCTTTATTTTAAGCCCTATTTTGCTTAGAACTTCGATATTTTCCAAGAGGCTTTCCTTTGCAATATCTGTAGTACTTTTATGACTACATGTGCAGTAATAAGAAAAAGCGTATCTCCATGGCTGAATAATGCCCTTTACTTGAAAAAAAAGAAAGTTATTTGCTAGTAATGGCTCCCGCTTTCCTTTGCCCCAGTCAACAAAGCCGTCTATCTGGTCTGTAGTGCTGTTGTACTCGAGCTCGGAACGCCCGTGTATCTAAACAAACACAATTACGCAATTCCGTTCGCTCTCAGACATTTTTTGCACATGTTTAGCTATATTTCGGCAGACCTGTTCATTTATGCCCGGAGTAATAATTCGAATTGGGCTCCAATTAAGTAACGTTCTTGGACTGGGCAAATTGAATGATAGGGCATCACGCATAAACTGATAGCCTTTTGATGATCTATAGTTGATGTTCATCAAGAGGTTTTTTTGGACATCAGTGAAAATTTTCGTGTGCGATTTTTTGAGCAGTAGCGATGCAAAAAATTTTGACTCCTCGTTGACAGTGTCGGGAACTTCTATCGACTTATTTGATACGTCAATGCACCGCAATGCCCAATTTTCTTCCCTATCTTTTAATGTTACCAGCAAAGCCGCCTTTTCTCCTTTTAATTTTTCGTGATCAGCGAACAAATTATTATAATTTGCCTGCATTTCGAAGAATTTGTTTCGCCAATACTTTTCATTGCGGCAAAACAATTCGCAACGTGAGCATGCTCCATCTTCATCAGGCTCGGCTTTTGTGTTTTGGGACTTGCTGGTATTGACCAAAGCGTGGTTCTCATTATCTGGAATGTTCTCGTCATCAGATATTCCATTTTCCAAACCCATCATTGGATGGACATTTCTTTTTAGTTTTTTTTGTAAAAGTCCGATGGGTGAAAATGTTTATTGCATATAAAAAGCTGCTTATTATTTTTAAATGCCGCCTTTATGTTACAACAGTTTATCCACTCTGATCTATGCATCTCATTTTCAGGGAATTGATGCAGCACAGATGGTGGTCCACTTACATTGCAGTTTAAAATGCAGCAATACCTAGTCGATGCTGCTAATTTTAGGTAATTTTTATTTACAGGTTCGTCTGCGTAACCTACAAAGCAGTATGGTATTAAATATTGACTTAGAAATACGGCAATAATAGTTAAATTATAAGCAAGAAGGGTCAAGCTTTGAAAGTTCGGACAGAACTTGCTGGTTTTTTTATCTATAAAATCTAAGATCTATATGCAAATTTAAACAGACGGACTTGGCTGATGAAAATTTACATGAATGTTGGTTTCCCGCCAAAAAGGTAATAAACATTGACACTTACCTAATTGCAGTGTGGGCACAGCTCCAGATTTTAGGCCTCGAATACCCATGCACTCCGCTGCAAAATGCAAGTTGCACACTCTTGTGCTAGTATTTATATCTAAAACATCTAGTTTTAGATTTTCGCACCACTCCACCTCCATCTCCTTTGGTACGCGAAAAAGTTTGCAGCCGCCAACGCAATTATGCACAATGCACTTATAACGCACTGGTTTTTGGACTTTTTCCATTTTTTTATTATTAACAATAATTAATTTAATAAATAAATCAAGTTTGTACGGCTGTAGTTTTAATAAAAACTGATATAATTCGCACTTTTAATGAATTCAACCGTATCGCTAGATCAATGAACACAAAAGCAAGTCAAACGCAAGAAAAGCGCGCGAAGCTCTTTTTCTTTGTTTTGATTTGGCTTTTCTTTTCATAAAATGCAACAAGAAACGGACTCATATAATATAGAAATATAACGATAAGATCGTTCACCTGCAAGAAGTGCGTGGTCCAGTTGTTGATGCGCTTGCTTGTGACTAGGAAAACCCGAGTTCAAACCCCCCCGCGAATAAAATTAAAAATTTTTGGTTTTATTTTTTTATTGATTTTTTTTTTAAATAAATCAAAATAGTTTATATCTTTTAACAGTCTTATAATTTAACTTAAAATATAAATAATTTTTGTGTTGCTGACGGCAAGGCTGTCGCAGCTGAAAGCAAAATACATTCATTCAAATGTGGGTATTCTTGTGAGCGCGTTTCTATGCGAAATAGTCCCAAATTTAACTACGGCCAATTAAAACACAAATATAATTTATAATAAGTTTTTCAAAACAAGGTACCTTTATTTTTGGGTCAGTTTATTAAGTCATGGATAACTTGTTTTATTAATCATATATACATAATTGATAAAATATAAGCTAGTTATTATAATATGGAAATAACATATATGTGTCTTACGATTGCACATTCAATAATGCAAAGTTCTTATTTAGTCGATACAACCCTACCATGTAGGTCAGCAGCCATCCGATTGAAGCAAAAGTCTTAAATTGCCAAATGCAAGAAAACTCAAGTTCATTGACAACAACAAGAGAAATGAAGCTCGACAACGTTTCATAGTTGTCTCTTCTTTATCCCATACTTTGCTATCAAAACAAACCCGAAAAAATAATGCGCGTCATTGATCCTACGTTACTTCCCAGTATATTGCAAGGCGTGTGATAAGAAACACTGGCTTTTTCATATTTCCCCTCGCTGATGCTTAGACTACGCAGAATGTTAATTAACATAACATAGCAGTTCTGATTTCCAGTCTTTACATAAATAGTCTCTGGGACAGATACACCTAACATACGCGAGCAGCCAGAGCACATCTCTTTGTCTCACGATACCTATCCACCCGCTGAAACAATTAGGTAGGCTATTTTAAGATCAGTAACAAATACAGTAGAATAAACAAAATTATTATATTCAAAGAAACATTTTTTTTTTTTTATTTAAATAATTACAATTTTTTAAGAATTTCCTCTTGGAATTTCGTGGTTGAATTCGACAACCTCTCCATAACTTCACTTAAAAATGTTAAAATCTTTAACTGTGCCTCAGCAATGCCCACCATAGCCTCGTTGCGTTCCTTGTTCTGCTCCAGCAACTCTTGTTGCAGCGTAATATCTGCCTGCTTTCCAACCTTGCGTTTTTTATTAGGCGTTGCATCTGAATTTTCCAGTGGCGACATGCTTGAAGCTCGTGAGCATGAGGGTTGCTCGCTGCAGGGCAAACTCGTAGATCTTATTGACCGCGGGAGGCTGGAGGCACGAGAGCATGATGCATTTTCACAACCTTCCACTTCTTCCAAGTAAGGTGTCTCCGCACGCACACCATTGTCCTCGGCACAATCAAAATAAGTTGGTGTGAAGTTTATAGACTTCACACCCCCCAGAAACCTACTTAATCTGGCAGAATATTTCCATTTTGAAGGTGTGCCTCCCGATGGTCCGGTTACTTTCAACTCAATTCTGTTAACAAAAAGAAATTAGTTTTAATAACAATTATACTGTATGGAATATTTTATTACCTATACTTCCGTAACATGTTGTCAATTTTGGACTTGACATCCTTCCCGGTCACCTCATTATATCCATTGTGTTTTAGAGTTTCGGCTATCCGTGCATAGATGTGGGAGTTTCGTTGTGCCGATCTCAGTGCCACCATATTATCTTCCCATTCTTCTATGAGAATGGCCTCGAACCTCTCATCCCACCTTTTATTTTTGTTTTAAGTGATTTTGTTTTCTGCCATCTGTGTATTTAAATTATAATGCTATTCATTTTATTTCTTGAAATGCAATTACACTTACCTTCACAATATTTCAAAACAGTTTAAATTTTGAATGTATGTACGTACGTATGTTTTAGCACTTGCTGACAAGCAGATTTTGATTTGTTTGTATGTGTGCATTGCACTTGTTGACAAGCTGTTTTACTCAATTTGGCACTGTTCATAACCAAATATCGATAAGAAATTTGGTATTTTTGTTGGTTTCAGCACTGTAATGCTCCTCTGTTAACGCAAGATGAGCATCTTCGTAACAGCCAAAGTCCGTATATAATTAATGCAATGGGGAATGTCGATTCCAGCTGAGCGAAATTGAATATGATTCAGATTCAGTACATAGGAATCTAATTCAAATTAATGCTGAATTCCCGAGTTCCAATTGCATACATGCATTTTGCTTGCAGGGGAATCGGGGTATAACTCACTAAACGTTATATTTGTACTGTTATTTACCAACAAAGCTATTATTCTATTGGATTGTTTTATAACGATCTTACGTTTGGACATTTTTTATGCTTTAATTATTTAACTTGCCTTGGAAAACACTTGCACGAACAGATGAAAATTTAAAGTGGTGAAATGAGAAAAGTTAAAGGAGAAGAAAATCAAATTCACACAAAAAACTGCATGTCACCCATAATTCACCATAAACGCTTCTTAGAGGTGCTTTTTAGGAGTCACTTTTCACCACTTGTTTTGAGCGCTCTTAAACGCTCCTTCGAGGTGCTTTTTAGAAGTCACTTTTCACCCCTTTTTTTGAGCGCTCTTAAAAAGCTCCTTCGTGGTGCTGTTTTAGGACTTCCTTTTCACTCCTAATTCGGAGCGATCCGAAAAGGGTTTTAGAGGTGCGGTTTTAGGAGTCCGTTTTCACTCCTACTTCAGAGCACTCCTAGAATGGCTGGCTGGGTTCGTTCCCAACACACTTATTTTTACTTAAAGAGAAAAGAGCAGGGAAAATATTTAAAATAGAAGCTTGGTGTTGTTTGGGCAGAGTATTAATAATAGAATGCAGCAACTGATTTAATGCCTTTGTAAGATCCCAATGGGTTATTAACTTCAAAATCCTTAATGTAAAATAAAAGAAATAACATTTTTGTTTGAGAATTTTTGTGCCTATGCTTTCCATAATTTACCATTTATAAAATTTTTTCAAATTTCCCGAGCAGGATGATATGTCTTGCATGTTTCGCAACGTATCGTTTAAGATGTTTGGAAGCTCAAAAAATTTTTTTCTCCAAAAATCATTTCAATTTTATAAATAATAGGTGCTATTTTATTATCAATGTCGAAGTCTTTAAGTTCTCCCCAAACATCTTTTTCTTTAAGAACTTTAATATATTATGCGCGTGAGATCAACGTTTTTGGTTTCTCGCGCAACTTTGCTGCGATGGCGCTTGAATACAAGCACCTGGTATACATTCTCGTCTGTATGTTTGTATGTGAACATGTATTAACATATCCGCATGTACTGACAGCACATAGCACGTTAATTTGAACAAAAAAATGTCTTTTGCGGAGGCGCACTTTACGCATACACATTATGGCGGTGGGGCATGTCCCATTGCTTGGGGCGTGGCATCCAAAATTTTAATGCATATCTGCGTCAGATGTCAGCATTTACCTTTCTTCTAAATTTGGTGGCTATAGCTTCAAAGCTGTAGAAAATACAGCCATTTTTGTTTATAATTAGGCGTGGGCTGGGGGCGGAAGAATGGGGAATGCCATCGGGTACTTGCCCCCAAATTTGGTGACTCTTGCTGCAAAAATGTGGGATGTATATGTGTTTCATCGATTTGCACATCGAGGTGTATCGACTTGTTATCAATTTCTCGGGCCCCCTGAGGTCGTAGAGCCCTAAATTTAACACTTTGTTTGACGAAGACATGTACCAAAATATTTGCAAAGTTGCAAGGCTCTAGCTTTCAGGGTGTCGAAAAAAGTTCCGTTCATACGGACAGACGGACGGACTTACAGAAACCATGACGGACATTGCACAAACCCAATATACTATGATACCTTTGGGTATAAAAACGTTTGCTCAGGAGTACTTCAAAAAGGATCAAACTTGGTGGGATAATGTCATATTCCTAGATAAAAGCAAACTTAACCTTTTTGGCAGTGACGGGAAGACTATGGTTTGGCGGAAACCAAATACTGAGATGCACAAAAATCATGGCGGAGGTAGTGTAATGGTTTGGGGCTGCATATCCACAAAAGGAGTCGGAAATCTTGTTTTACCCTTAACCCATAAAATGGATAGAATGGTTTTGTGCAAATGTATGTAACACACAGAAGGAAGCATCTATTCTTGATCAGCATCAACAGCCGAGTCGATCTAGCCATGTCTGTCTGTCCGTCTGTCTGTCTGTCCGTCTGTATAAACGCGTGGATCTCAGAGACTATAGGAGCTGGAGACCCCAAACTTAAACCTTAAGCTCTTCTATACCATGAAAAGATCAAGTTTGCTTTAAACTTTCGATAATACTTCTGGTTTCTGATATACACATGTGATCGATAACAAAAAAATCTTGAATTTGAAAATTTTGAAAATGAGGTTTGAAACTATTGATATTCTAATGAGCATTTAAAAAAATTGATCAAAATCGGTTAAGAAACGCCGAAAATATCGCAGTTTGAAGTTTGGTTATATTGGTCATTGATATAATACACACAAGTTACTGTAAGCGTAACGTATCGGGTTAAGGGTATGTCCTAGTCGGGATTTTTCGACTAGAGCTTCTTACTTGTATTTATTGATGGCATAATGAACCAGGACCAATATTTAAGAATTTTTTCATGATAATTTGACAATGATCTTAAACATAAGGCCTTTAGAGTAAGGTCTTGGTTGCTATACAACGACCTGAATCCTATTGAGAATTTGTGGAGTGAGCTCGACCGCCGTGTCCACAAAACGCCAGTATCCTCCTTATCCATGTAAAAAGAACTGCTTTAGGAAGAGTGCGCTAAAATTGGCCCAGACTACACCCAAAAAATTATAAAAAAAAACATGCCAAAACGATTAAGCGATACTCTAAAAAACAATGGGTACCAGATTTCTGCAACGGGTAAAACACATTCAATTCGAACGCATACTTGTATCCGTTGTGATTATGCGGTTTCGGGTCTGATACTCGTTGTGATTTTTTTTGTATATGAGTATGATGCGAACATTCATTTCGACTCAAAACGTATCAAACGTGCAATCGTTTGTATAAATCAGGGTGTCAAACCCGAACGAGTTTAGGTTCTGGTTCGGGTTCTGGTCCGGACCGAAACGATATTTAGGTACAAGGTTCTGTTTTGGTTTTCATTTATTAAGGTTCCCGGTTCGGTTTCGGGTTCCAGTTTATACAGGTTCTGTACCGGTTCCGTACCGCTACAAATTTTTTTAATATGTTTATTAATAAACTAGAAAAGCCTAACTGTTTTTTTTTATAAGAAAAATCTTTTGTAAAATTAAATTAAATTTATTTTTAATATCTTTTACATATAAAGATTATGTTTATATTTTGATATAACTTGTTTTGTTAGCTGTATTAGTTGCATACATATTTCAATAGATACATATGTTATTAAGTTTGAAAAAAATATGAAAAACAAAAACAAAAAATAAATACAAAAAAAAAACTATACTCAAAAATTACCGATTTCTTTTTTGTCAAAATACCTATGCCGACCAGTGTATGTATAAAGAAAAATGGAATGAGGGAAAAACCAACATAACGGTTTTTGGCTGTTGGTATCAGTGATGTTATGCGCTTGTAGCTCTGTCGGCAGAATTCTTGCTTTGTAAAGAGAATTTCGCCCGGCATGTTGTATGTACATGCATACATCTAGAATAAAAAACGCGCCAAAACTGTTCTTGGAATGAGGCGATGCAGAATCAATGATAGCCAAATATAATACGTACATTCATAAATACTTGTTTTTTTTTTTTTTTTTTTCATTCGCACGCAACGCGGTAAAAATCAGTTGCCAGCTACTAAGGCAAATAAAAAAAATTTAGAACCGAAACCGTACCGGTACAACGTTTTGGTTCTGATATTTTTACCGGTACCAAATTATATTGGTTCCATGTTCCGGGCTTAAGCACCTTTAAGAATATCGGTTCCGGTACAGGTATCGGTTCCTAATTTGAATTGGTTCTTAGCGGTTCCGGGTTCTGGTTCTGGTTCGGTTTGACACCCTGGTATAAATTGTTCGTATGCGTTTGCTCACTGCATACACACTGTTCGACAGACAACTGACTCTCGTACACAAAACGCAGAAGCAAAGAATTCTAAGAATAACGGTAAGTGCGTGCTGTTATTTTTTTATACTTGGCATGCGACTATGCTTTGCTATTGTTGTACAGATGTTGTTGTATTAGATGCGAGTGGCTCGAAACAGTCGAGGTTTCTGTGTATGCACGAGACTTTTGTTGCGTTTGACCCAATCATGCAACGTGATATATAACATTAGTAGAGTTGGTATTTTTAGTTCAATTTGCTGAATAAGTTCAATAGTTCATTTTTCACCAGTGAACTAGGTCAGTCATTCTATTCAGTTGCTCAGTTGTTCTGAACGATGAACGATAGAAAATGAACAGGTCATTTTATTCAGTTGTTCAGTTGTTCTGAACGATGAACGATAGAATATGAACAGCTAATTTTATTCAGCTGTTCAGTTGTTCTGAACGATGAACAATAGAATATGAACAGGTCATTCTATTCAGTTGTTCTGAACGATGACCGGCAGCACACATGTTGATCATTCTATTCAGATGGTTTGAATGAACATTGTTTCATTTTTGATTGCAATAAATAAGATTAGTTGCTCTCGAGCCCATTAAAAAATGTTCAAATTTTAATTAGCTTGATAAATGGCGCCACAAATTGCTCTGAGACCCGCCAGCTATACTCAGCACGGATTTGCAATAAATACATTTGCCGGTACTTTCCACCCTCACTTCCAATAAAATGGTACCATTAGACATTTTATTTTAAGAAAATTCAACAATAATCTAGTTTGACAAATTTCAGGTTACCGCCAAAAAAAATGAACGATTTCGTTCACGAATTACTGAATTAGTTCATTCGTTCATGTCAATGACCCGTTCATATGAACTTATTCTGAACGAAACGACACAGCTCTAAACATTAGGTGATTGAACTCGATTTGAGCGTAAAGTCCTATCTACATTGGCGCGAGGCCGCGCGTGTTACATGTAAGTCAATGTGTTTGTTTACATTGACGCTAGGTGTCACTCGTCAAAAACAGCTGATTGCGCTTTACAGAAGCAGCTGATTAGCTGCCGTTAATGTGAAATACAGTAGAATCCGGTTATAGCGACTTTCAAGGGACCGACGATTTTACGTCGTTATACCCGGAAGACGCACTAACCGAAAGGAGCAAAAAAAAATTTTTTTTTAATTTTATGGTTGCTATTTTCGTAATAGGTTTTAAAATCAAACAAATAAAATTTTTAATCAAAACAAAAATTTTAATAAATTTAATTCAATAACATGGGTTTTTCATAAGTCAAATACATATAATATATACCAAGAATAATTTCTATATGTGGGTTTTATTTTTAATTTAAATATTCAGTGATTTTTGATTATTTGCCAGTAGTTTTGACAAATAAAAACTGTCGCGCACATCATGTTTAAACGAGACATGCTGTGCGTTAAACTCTCGTCAGTAAAATTTGAATGAACAATTCCATTCAGAACTTTTGCAGCCTAGAATGGCTTCAAAACGCTAGGTGCTGACAAAGCTTTATTTCGATCTCTCTAGAGCTCTTGCCCAAACCGATTTCAATATCATTTGAGAATGAGCTGCTGGGACGAACTAAATTTTCTTCGGCAAGCCCAGAATGCTTAAAACAATTCGCAATTGTCAATGGCGAAAGTTGTTGCCATGATTAATTTATCAATAAAATGGCATCAAGGATGGAAATTTTCGGATAATTTTTATCTTTGTTTTCATCCATATTGCTGATTATTTTAAGTACGCGATTTTTCCGAAATGTTGGCATTATTTCGCCTTTTTTTTTTTTTCGGCACGTCGCAATATCCGGTTGAATTGTGAAAAATCTCGTCGGTATAAGCGGTTTGTCGCTAAAAGCGGAGACGTTCTAAGCGGAGGCCCTTTCATATATGTTTGTATGGGGACCAACCAAGGCATCGAGTTTTCGTCGCAATAACCGGACGGACGCTATAAGCAGAGTCGTTATAGCCGGATTCTACTGTATTATTTGTTGTGAAATATTATTTGTGGCAAAATGCAAAAATTGGATTGCGAAAAAATTGAATCTCTTATTATGCAAATAAGGGAAAATACAATTCTTTATGATAAGAGGGAAAGGTTATATCGCAATAATGGGGCCAAAGATAAACTTTGATCACAAATTGCAGTTAAAATAAATATTCCAGATAAGTAAAATGTAAGGAAAAGTAGCGTTTAAACATTTTTTTCATTAGTAAATGACTGCAAAACAGCTTGGAAGTCATTAAGGGATCAGTACGGCAAGTACTTGAAGGAGTCGAAAACAGTTAGTGGGCAGGCGTTTGAAGGCAGGAAACCCTACAAATACACTGAGCAATTGGAATTTCTTAAAGATTCGATGCAACCAAGACAGTAAGATATCCATAAGAAATGATCAGCTTGGAGAATATTAACTTATTGTATATTATCTTTGCGGAACAACAGGAAACTATGATGATATATGCGTGAGTTGATAAGATCTTTGCATTGGACACATCAACAGAAACGTTAACAAATGTTGAATATGTCGAGGTTGCATCGGATTCTCAGTCCTCCACTTCTCGACGTTCGCGAAGTTCAACTTCTCGACGTTCGCGAAGTTCCACTCCAGGAAGCAAGCGGTTTAAAGAAACGGATGACGAATATACCAATTTTCTTCAAAAATTAATTGAAATTAAAGAAAAGTGTGCTGAGGAGAAAGAAGGACCCCATCAATTTTTTGCCAGTTTAGCTGACACGGTTGCATCATTTAATTTACCGCCCTTGGATTTGATGAAGCTTGAATACATTCTTATTGCTTGCAGCTTTCGGAGTGGCAGGAAAAGAACAATCCAAAATAATATTAAAAAATTGGATTGCTTGTATTAAATTTTTATGTTGGTAGTTGAAATAATTTGTTAAATAAAATTGAAAAAAGTATTCAGTGCTTATTTTTTTAATTTTTATTTAAATTAGTTATTGTTTTTTAAATATGTGCAAAGTTTTTTTCTATAATTCAGTGTTGTTTGAGATGCATTATGGGCTCTGCTAGGTGCTAAGAAGAAGTGATCTGCATCGCTCGCCGTTCTCCATTGACCGGATATAATACTTCCATGTTCCGAACGATCTGCATAATTGGCAGGACAGTATACACTGCATTTCTGCAACATTAAAAAATTGTGCAAAACCACACATGCTTTGATGATATTATCTACATTTTTTGGCAAAGCATGAATATTATCCCGGAGCGACCTCCAACGCACTGTTAAAATTCCAAATGCGTTCTCTATTGTGAGTCTAGCATGTAATAATCTCTTGTTGAAATTAGTTTCATCATGGCCCAAATTATGGCCTGCAAAATATTTTAAATATTAGCTGGAATAATGATTTATCTTAAAGATTACAATTACCTGGAAATGGTCGCATCAAATTTTTGGACAATGGAATAGCATTTTCGCCAACAAAATAGTAAGGAAAAGGTTCGGTTGTAGTAGGTAGTGGTTTCGGTGTTGGGATTGATAGTTTTTCTTCTTTAAAGAGCTTGCCAAATTAGCTTTCTGCAAAAATACCGCCATCACTTTGACTTCCATATGCTCCTATGTCCACCATCGAAAAGCAACAATCAGCATCACAGATTGCTAAAAGTACAATGCTGTGTTTGCCTTTGTAATTGTAAAATTGCGATCCTGCTTTTGGTGGACATACAATAGAAACATGCTTCCCGTCAATTGCTCCAAGACAGTTTGGCATTTTCCATTAATGCTCATATCGCTGAGCGATTCGCTTCTATTCTTCGCAGTCTGGTTTTGCCAAATATGTGTCATTTAGAGCACTCCACAGCACTTGACATGTTTCATTTACAATTTCGCAAACGGATGAAACCGATATTTTGAATTTCAATGAAAACATATAACGCGAACCGCCGTGGGCAAGAAACCTGCAAAAAATGTACATGCAAACTTTAAGATGCAATTAAGTGTTGTTGTTTTATATATCACTTACATTAATGTCAACAGAAGCCTATATTCTTGAACAATGGCCTTTCTTGGGGAAAATTTGTCCAACTGCTCTTTTATTAATACCAGCAGTGCATCAAAGAACTTTACCGTCATCCTTGTCGCCTTTAAAAACATGTCCGCGTCTTTTTTCAACGTTTCAAAAGTGGTTTCAAAAAAACCAATCCTGCTCCGTTCCAAGTATATGGGTCTAGGTCTAACCCACCACCTCATTTTCTGCCTTTTTTTTTATGGCATCCCTTTTTATTTTTGTGACCAAGCCTATTGCATCATAAGTTATTATTTTTTTCATTTTAGACATTGCACAAATTAAATCTTTTCTCTTTGCTTTTTTTTGTAAGGGTTGCCATGTTATGGTGAACAGGGCTGCCATGTTTTATAGAACAGGGTTGCAAATCACGCGCGAGGTATCGCGTCAATGTAAATAGACACGCGTAATTTGAAAGCGAGTGTCCACGCGTTTGAATTCGAGTCTCGCCTCGCGTCTAGCGCCAATGTAGATAGGCCTTAAACCAAACGAACATAGCAGTTGCTTCATCTCGTTTTGTCGCGTTGGTTCGTTCGTGTACTTTCGAGACCCTAAGCGCTTTGCTCACTTCACAAGTTCAAACAAGTTCAATCGCGCATTCTGATTTGATCAGAATAAAATTTATTCAATAAATGTTCAACATGTGTGAGCAATCATACTCGAACATATCCGTTGCAGCTCTCTGATGGGTACCATACAAAATACTAAATTCATTTTATTTTTAAACATTATACATAGATATATTTTAGTTACATTGCAAGAAATACCGAATATCAAAGTAACTAAAATTTTTCGTTTTTTTTGTTATTTGCTTTTTATTCTTTTATTTTAATATATAATATTAATGTATATACCATATTAAAAAGGTAATAAAACAAGCTTTAATTAACTATATATACTTCTTTTTTTATTAGTAATTCTCATTTTATTCGTGTTTGAAGTTAAAAAAAATATACCGAATATTAATGTGATTCAGTGTAATTACGCTTACAGTAAATTGCAAGAATACATAAGCTCATTTAAATCCCCGGAAAAAGTCCCGTTAGAAGTCCCGTTGGTCAGTTTTGTGTCGCTGCTTTACATTTGCTTGCATTTTGCAAACAATTACTTGAAATTTTTTTCAATGAAATTTGTAATTTTTTGTTTCTTGTTTTGTTTTTGGAAATATTTATGTTATTATTTTTATTTTTAATCTATCACTAATGCACCAAAACAAAAAAAGTCAAAAAATGCGCTGTTGTTAATAAATTTTTAAGTTGAAGTTTTATTTGCGTGCCTTTTTTTATTTTGCAATCAATTATTTGACAGACTGTATGTACATACAGTATGTCCACTAATTGTTTGCAAAATGAAAAAGTCACACAAATTCAGCTTTAACATGAAAATATAAGTAAAAAGCATTATTTGGGAAAATTTTTTTGTATCAACTATTATTAAGATTTGTATTAGCTGTAGTTATGACAAAATAAAATGACAAAATTCCAAGTAAAATGAAAAGGAAATGAAGAAAACAGAACAACGGCATTTATGACGCTGTCTATTAATTCTTTGCAAAATGCAAACACTGGTTGAAAGAAGACGATAAAAAAAACTAACGGGACACCAAATGTAATAACTATGAGACGTGTGTTTTTTCTTAAGTCTTCCTTCTTAAAATTTTGTTGAGTTCACATCGCATCTTGGCTAGTTTAGAGTTTTTGCAATGCCTGGTAAACGCACTGATGACAATTTGATCCAATTGGTGTTCTTTAATTATAGCAAAGGCAAGACAGCAAAAGAATTGGCTGAAATGTTTAATATAAAACTTAGAACAGTTTACAATATTCTTAATCGTGCGGAAAAAGAAAACAGGCTGGAATTATACAGCTCTAAAGGTAGACCACCAAAGCTCTCTCGACGGGATTGTTCACATATTCTTAAAATCGTGGACAATAAACCGCAAACAAGCCTTAGAGAGTTGGTTAATAACATCAAAACAAACCTCAAGAAGACCGTGTGCCCTGAGACTGTGAGAAAAGTACTCAATATCCACAAATACTCATCGCACGTAGCAAGGAAGAAGCCATTGCTATCAGCTGTAAATATTGAGAAACGATTAAACTTCGCAATATTGAATGCTAACAATCCTGCGGAGTACTGGAACGACGTGATTTTCTGTGACGAGACGAAAATCATGTTATACTATAACGATGGCCCGGGAAAAGTTTGGCGAAAACCAAAAACAGCCCTCCATGCTAAAAATATTGTGCCCACTATTAAATTTGGCAAGCTTTCGGTCATGGTGTGGGGATGTATTTCATCCAAAGGTGTTGGAGAGCTGCGCATTTTTAATGAAATAATGACGAAGGAATTTTATTTGGACATATTAAAGAAGGAATTGTCCAAAAGTGCGCACAATTTTGGCTTTGTTGATCCAGATAACACCAGGAAGCTCAAGTACAAGCTGTATCAAGACAATGATCCGAAACACAAATCATACCTCTGTCGCACTTGGCTTTTGTATAATTGCAGTAAAGCAATTGACACGCCCCCTCAGAGTCCGGATCTCAATCCCATAGAAAATTTATGGGCATTGCTGAAGAAAAGGGTGGCTAAACGAAGCCCTACCTCAAAACAAGAATTGATACGTTGCATACACGAGGAATGGGAAAAAATACCGCAATCATACGACATAAATGCGCTCGTATCGTCGATGTCGCGACGCCTTAGAGCTGTAATGGATGCTAATGGAGGGCATACAAAATATTAGCCATTTGCAGCTTGGTCATAACATGATATTGCGTTGCAAAGAGAAATGATTGCATTTTGCAAAGAATTAATAGACAGTTAATATTTTCACCTTTTTTTGTTTTTATGAATTTTTTCATGTTATTGTTTCTATTTTTCTTATTTTTGTTAGTTATTTTTATTTAAGAATAGACACACGAAAAATATTGTAAAGAACTGAACATGAAAACAAGTGCCTTTCCCAATAATATATTATGTTGAAGTTAAACTTGTGTAACTTTTTTCATTTTGCAAACAATTAGTGGACATACTGTATGTATGTATGTATGTGCTTTGTTGCTGCAGCGGTAAACTGTGCCCGTGGTGAAGTTACCCTTTTCAATTATAATATGTAACATGTCTAGGGTGACCACCAGGGGCTGAGGTCATTCCGGGACGGTTGACCACTAACCCCTCCCCCCCCGAGGGAAAGCATTACCAACAATTAAAAAAAATCAAGAAATTATTTTTATTATACTTATAGAATCATTATTTTACATTACTTATTTCTATATTTCTCCACACTGCTTATTTTTTTCAAGACACTAACATTCTTTTCGTTCATCAATTCTTGTGCTATTGTGCTATTTTCAATATTTCCGAGTAATAGCTTGGGTTTACGTTTGCTGCAAAAAACTGTAATAGCTTATCTGCGGAGCTTTTCTCAAAAAACTTCTTTAAGTTTGTAACTTGGTCGAACAAGAGTGAATTGGCTATCGAAATTTTTTTCTCCAACAAATATTCCATACAATTCGCTACACTTTCTTCATACGAAAAGTTCGCGTCGTCTAATTGCAGCCATTTAAAAATCCAGAACTCGTCTAGTGACTTAGTCCATTCCTTCACATACAATAAACATTTACTATACACAAGAAGGGTCCGGGATTCAAAAGAGCGGCAAGTCTCTTCCTTACTGTTTTCCTTCAAGGACTTTAAAATCGATCGAACACTTAATGGCAAAAAGTTGCATTCTTGCCGGCTTTCTAAAATCTCAGTAATTTCGTCTATCACAGTAATTATGTCCGTTATTGAGTTACTTTTTCGCTCCATTTGCTGCATACCTTTGTGAAAAATTAACATTAATGAATGCACGAACCAAAGGTAGGCCTCGCCCAAGTCGTGTTCAAAAAATTATTTAAGTTTGGCTGGAGGTTTTAATACAGAACTGAAATACGCTTTTCTGAATCGCTAAACAAGGAGCGTAGCAAACTTGTGGTGCAGTCCGTTGACCTGTAGATCATATGGTGTTTGACGGTATGAAAGGCCAAATTGCCCTCTACAGCAAACACCATCAACGCATCATCCGAATGAGTTTTGACGACAAAGTTGTCCATTGACATTGACGACGCACAGTGGGGCCTCTGCCGGAAAAGCGTTGCATAAATCATTTTTTTCATGAACGCGTTTGGCAAAAGTAAAACATGTAATCGACAGAGAATACTTCAAAAATAATGGATCCAAAATATTTTTGAAATCGGTTAAAAATTATGGCTGCTAGAGCTTATCAAAGTTGAGAAATATTTCGTGAGTACGAATAAATGACAATTTTTACGAAAATTCGCCACTTTCAAAGTGAATATTGGGCGATATAAACAACCGATCTTCGATCTATTTTTTTTATATGAAAAGTATGTTCAATGTTAGTATTTTGTATTATAAAGTTTGAATATAACTGAAATACTTATTAAACTAGAAAGGTTTAAAAAATACACTAAATTTTCCTTATTTTTGAACTTTCGTGGAATAGAACTCACAGGGATAAGACGGGATAAGTGTGGGACCACTTGCATGTGATTGATGAAATATGTATATACCTTTCATATGTTTTTAGTCGCAATCTGCGAAAATCTGCGAAAATCGAGATAAATCCAAAAAACTAGGTGTACCTCGCGTTAAAAGCACGCGGCAGGTATAAGGAAGAAGAAGAGCGCATGCAAATTTGGCTGTAGCGGGTGTGTTGTTTATTTATAACATTGCTATATGTTGTATTATAAGTACTACCCGACTATATGTACCCCCTTTAGTAAATGTAGACTTTATAATTACCGGCATGAAAAGGGTGTGAAAGGCAGGTAAATATAGTTTTAGTTGATGGAAAATTGCGGAAATACAGGTAATTTTTTTGTGAATTTCCCCGTTTACCTATTTTGAATGAAAATCAATACCTTATGTTTTTTGTTTTTTTTTTTTACCAAAAACATTGCAAAAAATTGCACTTGATTGCGATAGTTGTTTTTTAAATTCATAAGAGAAAACACTACAAGCAATTTCCCGGTTGAATAGTATTTTTCAATATAATTCACTAACATTTTATTGATTATTTTATAATGAATTTAAAAAATTCTACGATTTTTGAACTTTTTCGTGCCTCAAAAAACAAAAACGATTTCGAAATGGCATTGCTTAAGGAGATGGGCGTACTCGAAAACGCTAGTACGGAGCTTAAAACAAAAATTAAATCCATTCACGCTAACTTGAAGCAAAAATGGAACTTGGTCCATAGACATTTAACTTCTTAAAAAAAAAGAATGAGAATTGTCTTGAGCAATATTCAACATTCGGCTATTCAAAAAAGGAAGAAGTTCATACTTCAAGGCGATTTTTTGAAAATGATAAAATTACATCTTTGATAACAGGTGTTAATCATGAGATCATTAAAAGGTTGGCTGTTATCCTAAATGTTATAAGCTGCAAAGAAATGATAAATGGTGTAAAATTTGGCGAATACACATCGCAAACAGCTCAACTTTTGACTGATTTGTATCCTCAGAAAAAACTTACTCCCACGGTACATAGGATTTTGGCTCATGGAAAGGACTTAATAGAGTATCAATGCTTACCAATTGGAGAGCTTTCTGAAGAAGCACAGGAATGTAACAACAAGGACTACTAAAGGTTCAGATACACAAATACGTGTAAAGTTTCTCGGGCTCGACCTAAATGAAGACCTTTTTAACATGCTGGCAGCCTCATCGGATCCACTTCTTGCATCGCTTAGACATGTGCGATCACGAAAGGATTTGGAAGGAAGCAACTATAGTTCCGAAATGTTAAGTTTATTAGATATGAACATTAATGTTGATGATCATTTTGTTGAAAATCAGTCATCAATAGCAAATTTCAAAACTAACCTCAAAAAATCGGCAAAAATACAAATTTAAATGTAATGTATTTTAGTTTGAAAATCGAATTAAAGCAACAAAAAGTGTTAAATTGTTATTGAAATCATTAAAAATTTTCAGTTATAATTGAAAAAAAAATTTTTATTTGAATTTTACAGGCAAAATATGCTCAAAAATATTTTTTGACTTTGACCTTGAATATTTAAGCGGCACGGATACCTAGAACTCTCAACGAACATTCATTTTAAAGCTTGAGAAGTTTTCTATCAAATGCTTTTTAAATTTTTGAAATCTTCATTAGCTTCGTTAGTTTAGAAGTTATGATTTTTGCAATGTAAAATGAGCAAAGGCCCCACTGTGCGACGTTGCATCGCGAATTTTCGCTTTGTGCTCTCGGGACCCGATATGCCGCACCAGAGCCGATTTTCCTAAGAAACAATAAAATGACGCACATAATAAAACAAATTGTACACAAAAGAGCGCACATAAAGTGTAACAAACACATAGACATTCACTGACATTGACTTACAAATTTACAAAATGATACACACCCTTATATGCTTCACTTATATTCACTTGACAAATTTCACAAAAACCTTCGTTAACATTACCACGCTTAAAAACGCTTGAAAAACAGGGGAATTGTTTTGTGTGCTCCTCTGTAAACATGCACTTGCGTTTTTCAGCCTTCGGCTTTGGTGGCATTGCGAGCTAGTATAACCTGTAGAATGATTATGTTTAGAACATCACTGTGTTGATTAAAACATTAGACTTACAATCAAAATCACTGCGGCGCTTTGTTCACTTTTTCACTTCTGACACAATGCACACTGGGCCCAGTTGCCGATTATTTGGCATAAAGTCTAATATGGATGCTGCAGAGCTGCAACTTGGTATATATAATAGTTATAGAATGCATAACACCTAGAAAAAATTTTGAATGATTCTGGACACGCCTACTCTTACCGCCCATATAGGAATGCATTGCGTATACGTACCGTAATGTTGATTATTTGATTTTCCAGTTATACATTAGTAAAAATAAAAGGTAACATTTTTTTAATATAAGTGAACATATTTATTAAGGCTTGAAGCTTCAGCTATTTCAAAAGCACATTGCGAATTGAAACTTAATATTGAAAATAGTTCTTAACAAAAAAAAAAATTAATTATCTTTCACCTCTAATTCAAAAGTGTAAGAACTGCCAGCATTATATTCAGGATCAGACTCGGAATCACTGTTTAGTGAATCATTCCTTAAAACAGGAGCGATTCGAGGTATTTCCAAAAGTGAAATGACTTCACTTGGCAACAATGATTTTTTTAATTGAGCTGTATTTTTTTGTAATGCAATACTCGAAAGAAGTGGATCTGAGGAGTCAATTGATCTGTGAAACACGTCAATCAAATTGTTCGCACGCGAATTATGGCGAGCGTGTGATCTCCTATCCTGTTTATACAGCTTATTGCGCGCTTCCGATGCATTTTCGCCAAGACAACCTACCGGAACAACCGATGATGTTATTATTTGAGATCCATGGACCAGTATTTTATGCAATGTTGGGGACATTGGGTACCACGGGTAATTGGTCATAAATGCAGTAAACGTTTTATCGCAGAGTTTTTTGAATTTATGAGCATTAATTGGAAATTCACAAGAAATTGCTATTAATATAATCCAGAGACTCTCAAATAAAACTATTTCCAATTCTAAAATGAATGCTGATAATTTTATATTTGAAAACGCTTTCCTTACCGTATTACCATCGTTTGTGTTCCCATTTCCATTATGCTTTGGTTTATCCACATGTAAGCCCATTTCCTGATACATGCTCTTTTGTATAAGTTTTTTTTTTTCCATCATTTGAATTTTATCCATTTTATCCCTTACTTGCCATTTTTTGAATTCCATTCTGTAAGCAATCTTAAGTAACAATTCAAATATCCGTATCCAGGCATGTAAAGGGCTAATCCCGTACTGAAGAGTCCCCTGGTTTGGTGTAAATATCCGTGCGGAAGTATCGGTGGTTGCCATAAATTGTTTAGGTCCAGCTCCACAGATCGGGCATAATTGACAAGATTTTGTGCCAGTCAAAATATTTAAAACCTTGCCATCTATTAACGTCATATAAAGATCAAAAGATATGTTAATCTGTTTTCCGTTCGAAGTTGTGCATATAGATCGTTACATATTTCGTATTTGTTTGTCTAAATTTTCTTTTTCCTTTAGTATGTGTTCCTTGCTCTCCCTGACAAACTCCATTTTAAGTGGCCTACAATATCTGACTGACTGGGGTGTTCGATTTAGCCAAAGAACCGTCTCTGAATCATCTATTAGCTTAATGGGAATGATTGTTGTCACAAACAAAGACTGGTCTAGGGAATCCGGCTCGTTTACTTCAAATCTCTGCTTGTATATGCTCTGACCCGTTGTGCCGTCGAATCCGTAGCTAACAATCAACTTGCCGCTCTGAACATCAAGATTTTTAAAAATCTCATCCTGCATTAGTACAATCCGGCTAGCAGTATGGTTTAACAGGCTTTGCAATGAAACTTCAGCCAATGTTTCAGTTGCAGTTATTCCGACAGGTCTCAACTGTAATTTAGCTTCCTGAATTCTTTTGTAGCTAGGATATATGTCCGAATTTTGCATTATGTTAAGATTTCGCATTGAATTATATTGTGGTTTGCTCAAAGAATTTTCCAGCATAAATTCTAGTGCTTCACTAGGAGACAGAGGTATGGGTTCAGATGCAAAAAGCTTTTTTTGAACTTCAGTTGGTCCATTTGAAGTAAGCATTGCTTTCTTTAGGACATATGCAGTATCAGATTCGTTTGTTCTTTTGGCGGAGACCGCGGCTGCATGCATAAAAAGACTGGTGCAATTTCCATTATTGCCCGCCAAGTCGGAAGCCAACTTTCTTTTTAAGCGTTGTCCTGCCTCATTATATGGCAGCTTGGGACGACCCATTTCTTTAAGGCTGTGTGTCTCCTCCTGTCTTTCCAAAAAAATTGTCATACCTAATGATAGCCAATTAGAATGTATCTTCTTAAATGTTCGGATATTACGGCTACATTTTTTCAGCTTCGTCTTTACATATTTCTTAACGCAGCTGATTTTTAGGTTTATTTCATTAATTTTTTCATTGCTGAGCTTGCAGTCGCTTAGTTGCTCAAAAACCCAACTTTTAATGGCGTTACAATCTTTGTCGTTATTTATCCATATCTCGAGCAGCGTTGCATGAGAGAACTCAAGCTTACCTACAAGTTGAGAATACCGCAAGGGCGCAAACCCGCAAAAAACATTAAAAACATAATGTAATATACATATTGATGTTTATTTTAACATACATTACAATTGATTCCGGTTAATTCCAAAAAAGTTATACTCTATAGAAGACAAGCACTTTGGTTAAGTTTTCTCTGTATATGGACGACACAAAACAACCACATTAATACACACATATTAAACATTATCACAAAAAGCTTATATTTAATAATTAATTTAATATCCATAGTTTGCAATAATTTATTACGTTACGTTTCGCCACTAATATTTTCCGTGGCCTCTTTAAATGGCATTAGCAAATTTGTCATATTCCGTGTTGCATTAAGTTCGTGTGCTGTTTATATTTCGGGGTAGCACTTTGACTTCTCAAATCCTACAAGAAGCACGGCTGAAACCATAGTTGCCAGCTTACAATAAGAGATCATCATGTCAAGGCACGAGTTCCAGCGCGTGTCTAATTTTGTACGAGAGTGAATACCCGTCACTCAACTACACCATTTGCGTTTGTATATCACGCAAATCATCCACCGCTCTTGAGCTTCTTGTTTTCCACGATCAACAATATAGCAAAAATCTTCGATTATCCACTATTAGACTGCGTACACACGGTGCCTTTTAAACGCTGCAACTTTGGGCTTGTTGGCAAGGGAGGTGAGGAAAGCAGTGTTGGTAAAAAGTTGCACTATGATGAAGACCTGCAACTCTTAACGTGCGTTCCCTTTTGTGCTTATTCCGATTTGTTGCCTGCAGGGTTGTAATTTTCAATAATCACTTGGCTTCAGGGCAGTTCATTTTGAAAATTATTTACAATTACGGTTATACATATGTTCATAAATAACAAAAGTGTGTGGAATCAAGCGAACACGGAATTGTTGCTGTCAAAGTATGAGCAGTACGAAAATCTTTATAATGTACGCCATATTGATTATAAGGATTGCATTAAGCATTCATACGAATATCATTAAAAAAATGATGAGCCGTCAAATTTTAACTTTTTCATTAGAAAGTTAAAAGACCCACTGGTTGGCCGACTTTTCCGCCAATCTTTTATCCACTCTTTCCTTTCCTTTTTTTTTGGCAGCGGTTTCAACGCAATCCAACAAATCTAAAACGATTTCCACTTAGTGTTGGGTTGTTCATGAGTGAGTGAACAAAAATGAGTTGTTCACCAAACTGAGCGAGTGAACATGTTCAGCTGGCCAATTGTTCAGTTGTTCACTGTTCAGTTGTTCACTGTTCAGCTGTTCACTGTTCAGTTGTTCACTGTTCAGCTGTTCACTGTTCAGTTGTTCACTACTCACTGTTCAGTTGTTCACTACTCACTGTTCAGTTCACTGCTTACTACTCACTGTTCAGCTGTTCAGTTTAGTGCTCAGCAAGGAAATTTTTATATATATTAAAACTACCAAGTTTGTTTTAGCCGTTGGTGATATTGTGACAGAATGGAGTATTTTTATTTCAATTATATTTAATATATATTACGTCAATTAACGTATAGATTTTTAATAATAAAGCATAATTTACAGCAAATGAAAAAATCGTGAACTGTGATTTTCAGCCGTTGACGCCTTTTTATATAATATAATTTTGTTAATTTGTTTTAATGCATCGAAAGTCCCGTTGGCTTTAATTTTTTAACCAGCATCTGCACTTGTGACAATTTTACACAATTTTAAGATTCAATATGTATTTGCTCCTTTCTACTTATCGAACGTGAATGAAATTTTGGCTCACTGAACGAATTTTGACGAAATTTCAGAAAATCATAATTTAAGTATATTTCCATTCTTATTTTCGTTGCAAATGAAAAAAGTAACAAAAGAGTCCCTGGCGTGTCAATTTGACTCATAAGGAAAAAAAGGTTGTTTTTCCTTATTGCCTGCTACCTAGAAAAACCCAAATAGTTGGCAAACTATGGTTTTTCCTTATTGCGTGTTACCTACTTCTACCAAAATAGTTGCGAGCGGGTTTTTTTGTTATTGTAATTCACAACTGGTTTAAGCTTAATCCTATAGAGGACCTACAAAAAATGTACCAGGATATCAAAAACCAAGAGTATTGCGTTGGAAAACAAATATGTCTCGACCACAAAGCGCTATTTGGAAGCATTTCACCGACTTGGGAAATAAACAGGCCCAATGCAAATACTGCCGAAATGTGCTGAGCAGCAAGGCACAAAGCAATTTGGGGAGGCACTTGTCCAGCAAGCACCCTACCACAATGGAGCCGGTTGTCCGGCAAAGCGATGAAACTGCCGATATTGGAGAAGAATATAATGGGCAGCAACGCATGACAGCTTTTTTTCATAGGCCGATAAGCGAGGGCAAATCACAAAAGATTGATCGGCAGGTTGTGAAAATGATCGCTAAAGGTCATCATGCGCTTCGAATGGTGGAAGAACTTGAATTCAGGAAGTTGATTGAGGATGTCTCTCATTGCCCTGGATACAAGCTTCCTACGCGGAAAACGCTTTCTAACGTATTGATGCCGCAAATTTGCCAAGAGCAGACGGCTGTTATAAAGGAGGAAATGGTGAATGCGAAGGCGGTTTGTCTGACAACGGACTGTTGGACTTCCCTAGCACATGAGAGTTTTATGGCTGTGACTGCGCACTTTATTGAAATCCAGTCAACAACATTAAAGTCCTTTATGCTATCTTGCGAGCACCTTGAAGAAAGCCACACATCCCAAAACCTGGCAGATCGGCTAAAAAACGTTGTTGTTGAATGGAACATTCAAAACAAAGTTGCAGCGATTGCCTCCGACAATGCATACAACATTGTTGGCGCAATAAAAATGGGCAACTGGAGGCACATTCCATGTTTCGCGCACAACCTGAACCTTATTGTGCAAAAAGGCTTGGAAAAAATCAACTCAGTTCGTATAAAATTCAGTGCAGTTGTGCAATTTTTCCACCGAAGCACAACAGCTTATAAGAAGCTTAAAGACACGCAAAAGCAACTGAATCTGCCTGATGTAAAACTTATTCAGGACATGCCAACTAGGTGGAACTCAACATTCAAAATGTTTGAAAGGCTGATAACGTTGAAGGAGGCGGTTATGTTGGTTATATCCATTTTGCGACCTGATCTGGGCTTAACCAATGAAGACTTTGAAGCCATTGAAGGAGTACAGCCTGTACTGCAACCATTTTTACAGATTACTTTGGAAATATCAGCGGAAAAGAATGTTACGTTGTCCAAAGTAATAGTGCTGGCAGGAATTCTTCAAAGAAGAATTGGAAGTCTAAGTTTCAGTTCAAAACACGAATCGGCCGCTGCAGTTGGAGCCGTGCTGGTAAAGGAGATGGAGCACCGCTTCAAGGACTTGGAGTCAAACCCTCTATTCGCTGAATCCACAATTTTGGACACGCGGTTTAAAGGGCGAGTTTTTAGAAACCCGGACGCTTTTAAAACCGCGGTTTCCAATATTAAAAGAAAAATCCAACGCCATGCAAATGATGCTAATGAAGACATCGTAGAAGAAGACATCATACCACCGACAACAGACGATGATATTTGGAAGGAATACGACGACACCTTTCAACGTGTGAGCAAGCCGTCCAACAACACAGCGGCTTCAATACGAGAAATGGACAAGTACCTCTCCGAGGAATATTTAAACCGGAAGGATGACCCTTTAAAATGGTGGGAACAAAGAAAAGGGCAATACCCACATTTGTACCATTACATATTGAAACGCCTGTGTTTATTGGCCACATCAGTGCCATGTGAGAGAATATTTTCTAGCGCGGCACAAACAGTAACAAAGAGGCGCACACTTTTAAAGTCGAAGCAGGTTAATAATCTTACCTTTTTGCATAATAATATGTAAAAGATGCTAAAAGGTAAACTATTTAGATGTTAAATATAATCTTACAAAAAACTAACTCAGCTTTATTTCAGCTTAAACAAACTTCCTGTCTTGGCTTCATTACTTTGGTACACAGTACACAAACACCATGAAGGCCAAAATTAAAATTAGTTTACTTCTAGTTTTTATTATTAATCTATTATATCGTATATTTTTATTTTAAGTATAATAAGCATTGAATGCTGAATATAAATTGAAGTTCCTTATTTACGTTGAAAAAAAAAATTATTGGCACTTATTATTTTTAATTTAAGTTTGCATGAAATTGGGTATACATTTAACAGCGAACAACAGAACAGTGGGCAAATGAGTAACTGAACAGTGAACAACTGAACAATGAGTAGTGAGTAGTGAACAACTGACCGCTGAACAACTGAACAGCTGAACAACTGAACAGCTGAACAACTGAACAGTGAGTAGTGAACAACTGAACAGTGAACAACTCACTTTGAAAAAAAGAACAAGTGAACATGTTCACCAAAGTGAACAATGTTTACCCAACACTATTTCCACTTCTTCCGAATTTGTGAAGTCAATTGCTTCCACTGCAAGCATTGTAATCACTGTTGCCATTTTAGCTTATTTCAGGCTAGATCTAGCATATTTGAAAGTGATATAGCTTATAAAATTTGCAAATAGCTCATAGCCTGAAATCTAGCTTATTTAAAATTTCATTTAGCATATTCTAGCAATAAGTGTTTTCAGGACTTTTTATGTTTTAAATGTTTTTTTCCGCATATTGTATTTGTATTGATTCGTGATATCGTGAGTTTGTTTTCTTATCGATGGTTTTATCGATATGGTTGTGTTCTCTTGTGCATATCTAATACCGAATGGCACAGTTGATATACACATTTGTGAAATTAAAGAAAAGTTAGCTAAAATACCAAAAGTTGTCTACAAACAATTATTTCGGGATGCTTGGCTGGAGGACACCAGTTTAAGGAATGGCTGCGTAAATTGGCAGCTGACGCAACAAAGGCTTACTGCTGTTATTGTAAGGCAACGATAGCAGCAAAAATGTTTGACATAAAGCAGCATGCGGCGTCGCAAAAACATTCATCGGTAATGAGCTCAGTAACGCAATCAAAAAAAATAGACTTTGCCAAAAAATGTTGGAAGACGGAGGAGCAGGAAGCAGCGCTGTGTCTGTACATTGCCGAGCACACAGCAATGTCACCTGTCGATCATTTGTCGCGATTGTGCGTCAAAAAATTTAAAGCGTGTGGTGCTGCCGCACAAATACAGCTGGGGCGGACGAAATGCTCGCAAATAATTAATAATGTGCTGGCAGTGCACTTTATGGAAGACTTGCTGATGGATATTGGCTCTTCAAAATACAGTTTATTACTGGACGAGTCCACTGATATCAGTGTGACGAAATTGATTGGTAAATATTACATTGCTTTACTTTTTTCTTTGTACAAATATTTGTATGAGTTCATGAATTGATTATTTTGGTAAATGTGTTCATTTTAAAACCTCTAGGTGTCGTGATAAACTACTTTAGTCGTAGCAAAAAATGTATGGTGTCCACTTTCTTAAGTTTAATTAGTATTGAATCGGGAGATGCCTTATCCATAGCCGACAGCATGAAACAGAAGTTACAAAAAAAGAATTTAAATATTTCGAACATGGTTGGCATTGGAACCGATAATGCAAATGTAATGACGGGATCCGAGAAGAGTGTATATACAGAATTAAAGAAAAGTGTGCCAACTTTAATATTAATAAAGAACGTATGCCACTCCATTCAATTGGCTGTAAGTCAGGCGTGCAAAAATAGTATGCCAGACGCATTGGAGTTTTTAACATCGGACACCTATAGCTGGTTTTCAAAAAGTTCCCAGCGACAATTAAATTATAAGAAAATATATCAATGTATAAACGATGATCAGGTATATATGAGCGTGTATAGTAAAATTGTAAATCGTGTTTGTCCAAAACTAACGTCATCATGCAATCATGTTGCTCATAAGATCAGATGTGTGTGACTATACTAAATAAACAAATTTATTAAAAAGTTACCAAGATTAACATATAATTTGAAATGATTGTAACTCTTACTTGAGAATTGCGTGCTGCTCTAAGCTAATCGAGCAAAGCTTAAGTTTGCGAATGTAGTGTGCAGTGACTGTTAAAAATAATCTTGTAGAATTTGTCACAGTCACTATATCGCATGTAAATGAAACATGTTCTACATTTTCAAATAACAATTTGATATTTTCTTTTGCTTCCTTGGTCTCAATCAATGAAGTAAACTTAAAACAACAAGTAAAAAGGCTCTAGTCGGGAAATCCCGACTAGAACATACCCTTTACCCCATGCGTAATTTGTCCAGTCATTTGTGTGTATTTAATCAGTGACCAAACTTCAAACTGCGATATCTTCGGTGTTTGTTAACCGATTTTTATACCCTTAACCCATAAAATGGGTAAATAAGGGTATAATGGTTTTGTGCAAATGTATGTAACAGACAGAAGGAAGCATCTCCGACCCCATAAAGTATATATATTCTTGATCAGCATCAACAGCCGAGTCGATCTAGACATGTCTGTCTGTCCGTCCGTCCGTCTGTCCGTCTGTCTGTCCGTCTGTATGAACGCCTAGATCTCAAAGACTATAAGAGCTAGAGACTTCAAACTTGAAACTTAAACTCTCCTAAGCCATGAGCAGATCAAGTTTGCTTCGAATTTTCGATAACACTTTTGGTTTCCGATATACACATACGATCGATAACACAAAATTCTTGAATTTCAAAATTGTAAAAACGAGGTTCAATACTATTGATCAAATTATGAACATTTGAAATTTGATTAAAATCGGTTAAGAAAAACCGGAGATATCGCAGTTTGAAATTTGGTGATTTTGGTCATATTGGTCATTGGGTAAATATACACAAATGACTGTACGCTTTACGTATGGGGTTAAGGGTATGTCCTAGTCGGGATTTCTCGACTAGAGCCTTCTTACTTGTTTTAAATGTTCATTATTTTATCAATAGTTCAAACCTCATTTTCACAATTTTGAAACTCAAGATTTTTTTGTTATCGATCACAAATCACCTCAAACCAAGGTGGAACAGCATATGCCGATGGTTGCGTGGCCGAGGGGAAGCTCGGTCTCTAGTATGCGGACTCAGGGGGAACAGCCGACCCACCCTGTTTTAATTAGGCTTCCCGCGGTACATAGGCTCTGCCGCGGGTGACGATTCCCTTCCCTATTACTCGTGGGAACAATATTATGAATGTAAATCCAACTAACCAAAATAATGAGGCCGACACTCGCCCAAAGTCGGATGGGACTAACACTCCCTCAACTTCTGCGCTGCCCGGTAAGCCAGCGGGCAGCGTCACAACAGCTTCACGTGGCATGGCCCCAGTCAGGCAGCCGAGTCGTGGGGCAAGGCCCGGATACAAGGTGCCAGCGAGAGCTCCGCTGAGCAGAAATGCGGCGGGCTCAACCTCCACCCCAAACCGGGCCTCAACCTCGACAAGGTCTAGCACGACTTGACCACCAAAGCCTTCTTTTTCCGATAAGAGACGCGCTGCGGGTATTCTCACCCGGAACTTGTCTGGCGCAGACACATCGCAAAATCCATTTTCCCCGATTTCAAGCCAGCGCCAGCGAAGGAGTCAGCTGCCGCTAAGCCCAAGCGACAGCAAACGGAAATAAGCGCACCGTAAAACAAGCGGCCGCGTCAGCAGCTAGGAGTTAAAACCTACTCCGAGGTGACGAAGGGTAAGGTCCTTCTCGGTGTCCTGGACAAGGGCAAAGAGGGGGCCAAATCCCGAGAAACCAGTGGAGAACGAGTTGCAGGGTGCCTTCATGCGCACTATCATTGAGAAAAGATGTACACCGCCCGTTTGCCAAGATGCCTGCTGGCATCAAGGCTGCGTGAAGGTCATCGCGTGTGCCGACGTACAATCTGCCCCATTGTATAAAGAGGCTATTTCCGCCCTGGGTGAGGTCTATCCTGGGGCCAAACTGGAGGCTGTCGATTGGAAGGACGTGCCTAACAACGACCCAGCCGAGATCCTCAAGGTCTGACGGCAACTGAGGGTTGCAAAATTGGAAAAGGCAGACGGACCCCGGCGTCAGATCATCATGGTGCTGAACGACAAGACGGTCGAGCACCTTGCCAAGTCTGGTACACTCCAGTACGGCTTTAAAACCGTGGCTGTGAACGTGTACCGCTCCGACAGCGAGAATGGGTCGGTCGGAGTTGGAGAGCGACCAAGACGAAGACACGTCCCCAGATCCTGCAGGCTACGACTCCGAGACATCGGAGTTAGTTCGAGATCTCTCCCGACTAAACCACGGCGGGAATGATCCTGTGGTCGAGGACGAAGAAGACGCGGATGTTACTGTGGTGGAGAGGGATTTGAAAGATGTCCTTGAGACTCCTTCAAATAAACCTCCACCACAGTAAGGCAGCATTTGTCGCCCTCCTACTGTACCTGGAGAGGGGTACAGTAGACCTAATCCTTATTCAGGAACCCTGGGTGTGTGGTGGCAGGGTTTCTGGAATGAGGACGCAAGACTATAAGCTACCTTTAGCTGAAACCGAAGGTAGATATAGAACCTGCATACTCGCAAAAAAACATTTAAACATATTTTTGCTCCCAAAATACAGTGACCTAGACAACACTGCAGCATGCCTGGAGCTGGAGAAGGAGAAAATCCGGCTAGTCTCTAGCTACTTCGCCCACGACCATCAGGGTGATCCTCCGCATCCACTGCTACGCCAGCTGATTGCTGACTGTGAGCTGGGAGACCTTCGGCTAATAGTGGGCTGCGATGCAAATGCCCATCATCATCAGTGGGGAAGCACTGATACAAATGCAAGGGGTGAGTTGATTTTTGACTACCTTCTGAATACAAATATGCTCTTATGTAATAATGGTCGGGACCCGACCTTTATTGTTAAAAACGGCAGGGAAGTTCTAGATCTCACTCTAGTCTCTGCCTCTTTATGGGATCAAATTCTTTCTTGAAGGGTGCTAGATGAGCACTCCTTCTCAGATCATAGGTATATTGAAACTATACTACAGATCCGTAGTCCCAGACCAATCCAGTTCAGAAACTTAAGAAGAACTGATTGGAAGACCTTTACTGTTTCACTGCAAAGACAGCTCCCTGAAACTCCGCCTGAAGGGCCAGACACCGCCGAGTATGCAACTCGGCTCATTGAAGTATTCAACACAGCGTGTGAAAACGCCCTTAATGAATCTTGCCCCGTTAGCAGACCAAAAAGGAAAAAGAAACCCTCTTGGTGGACTGCTCAAATTGGAGAGTTGAGGAAACTCTTTAATAAAGCCAAGGCTAAAAATGATGAACAATCATGGGCTGACTATAAGATAGGGCTCTCCGTTTTCAAAAAGGGGCTTCGCAAAGCAAAGCGGACCTCTTGGAAACCTTCTGTTCGGAGATAGAAAGCACTTCCGAAGCAGCCAGACTAAGGAAGTTGCTAAGCAAAACTCCTCAGACTCTAGGGTTCATTAAGAACGCAAACGGTGGGTGGACATCATCCAGTGAAGAATCACTGACCCTACTCCTGGACACACATTTTCCGGGGGGACGCAGATCACCAAGACCTGGTGATCTGCATTTTAGCGGGGAGACACAGAAGCTCTTGCTACTGCTCAGCGATAGGAATATCCATTGGGCAATCAAGAGCTTCAAACCCTACAAATCGCCGGGGACGGATAATATCATTCCTGCTCAATTACAATCCGCTGGGAAAACAGGCATCAACTGGCTAAAAGACATTTTCTCCAAGATTTTCAAAAGTGGTACAATCCCAGGGCTATGGCTGGAATCGAAAGTTGTATTTATTCCAAAAGCTGGAAAACCCTCACACACAACAGCCAAAGATTTTCGACCTATCAGTCTCTCGTCTTTTCTCTTGAAAACGATGGAGAGGCTGCTCTGTCTCCATCTAAAAGTACTATTCCCATATCGCTTCTCTCACCAGTTCAGCATGCCTACTCTAAAGGCAAGTCGAACGAGACTGCATTGCATGCGCTTACTGCATACATCGAAAAGTCTCTACATAGGAAGAACTATACGCTAGTAGCCTTCCTAGATATAGAGGGAGCTTTCAACAACGTCACTCCTAAGACTATCACTGACTCGCTGACGGATTTGGGGGTCGACTCCCTGACAGTGCACCTGATCGATCAGATGCTACAATGCAGGATCGTAAAGGCCACACTGGGGGCAGCGACTGTCACCAAGTCCGTCGATCGTGGAACCCCACAAGGCGGAGTCCTCTCGCCTCTCCTATGGAACGTAGCAGTCAACCAACTGCTACGATCCATGGATGGGGGAGGGTGCAAAGTGGTAGCTTATGCAGATGATGTTGCTGTCGCCTTTTCAGGCAAATTCCCGCAGACGCTATGTGACCGTATGACGGAATCTCTTGGGAGGCTTTCCAGCTGGGCGGAAAGATCTGGGTTAGGAATCAACCCTGCAGAGACGGAACTGGTCTTGTTTACAAGGAAATACAAAATTCCGTCTCTTCAACCTCCGACCCTCAATGGGGTTGAATTGTCCTTTAGTGACTCAGCTAAATACCTAGGTCTAATTCTAGACAAGAAACCTCAATACTGAGGAGCGTAAAAAAAGGCAAATGTTGCCCTATACGCCTGTAGGAAGTCAATCGGACTTAAATGGGGCATGAATCCACAAATCGTCCATTGGCTCTACGCTGCACTCGACAAAGTAACAGTCACTAAAAAACTAGGAAGGGTGCAGCGTACTGCTGCACTCTGCATTACAGGAGCTTTACGTACGACTCCGGGTAACGCTCTCGACGCCATACTGCATCACCTACCTGTCGAAATGATGGGGCAGAAAATAGCAAATATGTCAGCGCTTCGGATGAGGGAAGCCAAACAGTGGATAGGCCAGGATTTTGGACATTCAAGAATCTTGGAAGATAATCCACTCATACCAGACAATACAGACTATCAGATCACACAGGTGTATTTAGACACTCCCTTTAATACTCTAATCCCGACGAGAGAGAACTGGGAAGAAGGCTTGCCCGCAAGACCTGCGGAAGTCGTAGAAATCTTCACAGACGGCTCTAAGTTGGATAGCAAAGTAGGAGGCGGCATCTTCTGCGCCAGATTTGAAATACGCAAGGCTTATGCAATGCCAATGAAATCTACATCTTCACAGACAGCCAGGCAGCAATTAGATCGCTGGAGTCAAACACATCGAACTCTAAGGCTGTTCATAACTGCCGCAAATCTCTATGCGAGATGGCAAAGCAGTTTAACATATGCCTGATATGGGTCCCAGGACATAGGGATATAGAAGGCAACTGCATCGCGGATCAACTGGCCAGATTAGGAACTATCATGGAACTTCTTCCAGATAAAGAGGGCATTGGTATACCTATGGCATCTTGTAAACTCAAATTAAGAGATTTCTTCGAGACAGAAGCCAACAAAGTATGGCAGGTCTCCAACCACAACTCACGCATTGCTCATCAGACCTGGCCAACTAGATGCCGAAATAGATCAAATGAGCTCTGCCTTCTAAGCCGAAAAAAGTGCTCAACTGTCACCAGAGTGATGACCGGGCATTGGCTTGTGGGGGCACATGCGGCCAGACTACTGGTCCCACACAACGACTTCTGCAGAAGTTGTCGGGATGAGGAGGAAGAAGAAACAGTCCTTCACCTTCTTGGCACATGCCCAGCCCTATGTAAAACTAGGCGAAGAATCCTTGGTGACTTTTTCTTCGATAATCTATCAGAACTCGCGAGCAAAAGACCCAAAGATGTAGCAAGGTTCATCCAAGCCGCAGGATGGACTCTTGAGGCGGATTCATACCAAGAGTAATAGAGGGGTCTCAGAGCCTTCGCGGCATCACAATGGGCCGAATGCGGCCTAAGTGCGCTAAGGGGGGTATCCCTCCTTGGTAACCGCTCTAACCTAACCTAACCTATGGGCCGCTTAAAGAAAAAGTTTAGCGCCTCGACGGTATAAAAATGCTTTTTCTCATCATTTTATGTCAGTATTTAATTGTTTTTAGTACTCATGACAACGCAACCATTTACAACACCCTGACGAAAATGCAGACCAAGCCGACAACAGCATGAACGACAGCGACTTCACGTTCTCCCATTATATTGATGAGGATGAAGAGGATAATTTTAGCCGCAAAAGCAAACGCTCGAAAGACGATTCAGGTTTGGAGAAAATCAACGCAGCTGCGAAGAGCTTGCAAGACTTAAGCTCAATTGGTTTCGCCAGTGCCAACAAAAATGCCATCGCTTATCGCAGCACAACTCAAAACAATGGAATTGCTTATGGAGGACTTACCACCAGACGCGTAAGACATCTTTTTTACAAAATTATATGGCCAACTAAACTAATGGTTTTGAGATCAGATGCCCGCGCAAATCAAAAATAATGTAAATTTTCAATTTTTTACTCTATATAAATATTTTTTTTTATTTACCTAATAATGTTTAGGTAGAAAATTGGGCAGAGATTCTCTAATGTTTAGGTACAAAATTGGGCAGAGATTCTCT
This sequence comes from Scaptomyza pallida, assembly GCA_018152965.1. Classification (NCBI taxonomy): domain Eukaryota; kingdom Metazoa; phylum Arthropoda; class Insecta; order Diptera; family Drosophilidae; genus Scaptomyza; species Scaptomyza pallida. Next base: position 327,258 of record JAECXP010000237.1, read on the forward strand.
CATACCCCTTACATTTCGCCATCCGGCATTATGAAAAGTTGATGGTCTTAAATTTGGAAGCGCATTTTGAACTTCGCTGCGCCAAAGCACCTCAAGCGCCCCATTTCCATCATCGTGGTCGACATACAGTGAATTACATTAATATTCGGGTTTTTTTTTCAACTTCAAACAAAAATAAAATTAAAAATAATAAAAAATTTCAAAATCTTATATTTAATCTTGTAAAATTACCTTTTTATAGAGGTATATACATATTTTTACAATTTGTTTGAAATGAATAACGAAATAAGCGTAAACAATAAAAAAGGCTAAAATATGCGCCACATTAATATTCGGATTTTTTTTTAATAATGGTAACAAGCATCTATTTTTACTGACTAAAAAACTTAATCTAATATTTAGTGTGGTTCCTAATCAATTTGCGCGCACTCTTTCTGAAGCCGTTTTTTTAACATTGTTAAGGACGAAATTGGAGTTTTGTGTAAGCGGCGGTCCAGTTCACTCCACAAATTTTCAATTGCGTTCAAGCACTAAGCAAAGAAAAGTATAGAGACTTCAAACAGTACAACCACTAAGCAAAGAATAGCATAGAGATTTCAAACAGTACAACGCACTCTCATCAGAAAAAAACTTGTAAAGCTTGAAAAATTCATTTGCTTTCTCAAAGCTTGCTGACCAAGTTTGCTTTGTAGAAAATGCAAGTCATTCTATTTCTGACATTGCTCGCGAGATGGTAAGCAATAGCACAGACTCGAGTCTATGGAACGGATCGTGATGTATATGTATGTGAGTCAGCACAGTCTGTGTAGCTCAGTTTATATATATGTGTGCATTGCCGGACGCACTTCTTGAACAAAAAAAAAAAAAAAAACAAAGCACACATGCACCGCGCTGGGTTCTTGCTGGCCTAGCACTGTCCAAATTTCAGTTTTGCATGTTCTCAACTTTGACATTTGATAAGGAAGTCAAGAAAATTTAAAATAATAAGACAAAAATTTAAATAAAATTATACAGTCAAACTTCCATAGCTCGACCTTCCGTTACTCGAATTTTCTTTAAGTCGAATCTAATCTAGCACTATAATCTGTGTTAAGATCGATTTTGGACATTTGTTCATTTTCAAGATAATCACAAAAAATGTAAGGCATTCGCACGCGACACAGAAAACAAGCTCAAGCACTGATTTCAGCAAAACATGATGGAAAATTGTAATGCAATTAATTTTAAAATGTTAAGTATAGATTGTTCTTAATAATGCATTTCGTTTGACTTAAAAATATTAAGTATTTTTTTTAAAATTGAATTTGAATCACTGTCGCACGCTACATGTCGCACGCGACATTTTCTTCCATCATAATTTTTATGTTGTTTTTGTTCTTTTTAAGTAATTGGAAGTGCATAACATGTATTAAAATTATTTTTTATATATTCAATATTTTTTTTATTTCTTACATTAATTTTAAACTTTACAAAATATATTCAATCTTACATTAATTTTAAACTTTACAAAATATATTCAATAAAGTAAATCAAAAACAAATATATTCATCTTATATGATAAACTTAACTAAATAACGTTAATTATTTCTGTTCGGAGCAGGATGCATAAAATACTTAAATGTAATCGTAAATGTAAATGACCTTTTGCTTATTGTTTGCATCGCCTCATTATGTTAAGACAATGTTAGCGACCTCCACTGTTAAACTGCCCAAATTGCTTTGCTGTTCACTTCTTTTTTTTCTAACCACCGAAACGGTTCTACATCTGTACGACTCAACCTCGAGCTTTAAGCACAAGGTCAAACAATCGCAATAAAAAGGGCTAAAAGTATTAGTAAATTAATCACACAAAAGTCTGCTGTTTTTCATTAAATATTAAAAGTGAAAATAAAGGTGAAATCGATTCTCCTCACAACAATTTCATTAACGTCAATAAAGCATTTTTTTAAATGAATATGCTGTCCTACCAGATTGCGTTTGTTGGCCTTTGCAACCAAACCAAGGCATCTGGCTTATACCAGGTATGCTTTGTACATCATTTCATTTTTCATCTAACTTATAATAAATTGACAAACTTTCAATTTGTGCAGATGGCATAAAATAAATTTTAACTCCCTTTATGTTGTTTTCTGCACACTGATAAAACGCAAGTGCATCAGGTAACACCACATTTTTTGATTTTGTTATTTGCCAGACTTTCCTTTTAATTACGGCTCCAACTCCGTCAACAGCTCCTTTTCCGTGAGAAAAATTCCATTCAATATTTTGACATCCAATTTGTTTCAAAATATCGGCCAAGCTGGTCAAAATATATTTATTTTTAAATTGGGCACAGCTGCCATCAGCAAATGTAAATACTTTGGAAAAATTACCAAAATTTTTTTTAATTTCAATTATAAGGTTTATGACAAAAATATATACGTCGTGTTTATTATGCGTGAGCTTGTCACTAATAACTGCAAGCGACTGTGAAGCACCAGCAAACCAAGCTACGCAGGTAAAAATTGTTACCTGGTGGTAGCTAAAGTGAGCACTTTGAATCTCGTTTTGGTGTGTCAACCGATAGTTCTCCGCAAAATCAATTTGAAGAAGGAGCTCAGATGGCTTTAAGTTTCTTTTTGTATCCTCAAAATATTTTTGTTGGGCACTTTTTACAAAAAAAATGTGTCTTAAAAGATAATAGATTAGCTTCTATATCAAATACTAAATCAGATATAGTTGAAGTTGTATTTATGAGAACTATGTGGTTTTAAATTTTATGCCATTGTTGCCAGTTTACTTCCTCTTCCATATTTGCCAAATATGCAAGAGGAATTAAATCATCTTTTTCCAACATCTGGCGCCTCATTGTCGCACAAGCTGTGAGTTTCAACGCCGCCGAGGTTTCAAACAAAAAAAATAAAAAAATGACCCCTTCCACTTTTTGTCTCTCTCCGTTATTCTCTTTTCTTCTTTGTGCCTTTGACAATTGTTTTTCGAATTAAGTAGCATTTGTTGTTGTTGTTGTTAGTAAGTGTTGTTGTTGCTTCTTTTTGTTGGTATCATTGATTTAAAACAAATCAATTAAAACATAATTTGTTTTTTTACATTAGAATATGTTACGCGATTGGTTTTACCTACATACTTGCTAATTATCAAACAAAACTTAACACACAAATACCTATTGCCATTGTTGTTTTGATATTATTTTCAAACTGACATTTGTTACTTTAGTTGGTGTTGCTAACGCACGCATGTACATACTTACACATGTATGTACGTGCCTTTTATTGTTTAGTACCTACATACATATGTATTAACAAAAATGCAAGTGCATATATTGGTTAATGCACGCACACATTGTTGTATCTGTAGCAAGCTAATCTATATATATAAAATTATTGTTTAGTACCTACATAAAATCATTATTAACAAAATGCAAGTTTTTTTCTTTTCTTCTTTGTGCCTTTGACAATTGTTTATCGATATTAAGTAGCATTTGTCCTGATTGATTGATTGTTAGTAATTGTTGTTGCTTCTTTTTATTCCATTCATGGTTGAAACAAATCAATTAGAACTAATTGAATTAGGATTTTTACATTTGGATTAAATTTTGAACAACTCAATTAATTGCAATACCTATTGCCATTGTTGTTTTCATTTTACCTACATTTTTACTTTATTCTGGCGCCTCATTACTCGCACATGTTGTCGGCCTTTTAGTTTCTAACGCCTGCAGAGGTATTCAAACAAAAATATATATATTGGAAAATGCACCCATTTTGCTTCCAGCTAATTAATTTGTACTCTTTCCATGAGTTATTTTCTTTTCTTCTTTGTGCCTTTGACAATTGTTTTTCGAATTAAGTAGCATTTGTTGTTGTTGTTGTTAGTAAGTGTTGTTGTTGCTTCTTTTTGTTGGTATCATTGATTTAAAACAAATCAATTAAAACATAATTTGTTTTTTTACATTAGAATATGTTACGCGATTGGTTTTACCTACATACTTGCTAATTATCAAACAAAACTTAACACACAAATACCTATTGCCATTGTTGTTTTGATATTATTTTCAAACTGACATTTGTTACTTTAGTTGGTGTTGCTAACGCACGCATGTACATACTTACACATGTATGTACGTGCCTTTTTATTGTATAGTACCTACATACATATGTATTAACAAAAATGCAAGTGCATATATTGGTTAATGCACGCACACATTGTTGTATCTGTAGCAAGCTAATATACATATATACGAGTTGATATAATCAAAACAAAATGAATTTTTTTTTCTTTTTGTCTTTGTTTTTCGAATTAAGTAGCATTTGTTGTTGTTGTTGTTAGTAAGTGTTGTTGTTGCTTCTTTTTGTTGGTATCATTGATTTAAAACAAATCAATTAAAACATAATTTGTTTTTTTACATTAGAATATGTTACGCGATTGGTTTTACCTACATACTTGCTAATTATCAAACAAAACTTAACACACAAATACCTATTGCCATTGTTGTTTTGATATTATTTTCAAACTGACATTTGTTACTTTAGTTGGTGTTGCTAACGCACGCATGTACATACTTACACATGTATGTACGTGCCTTTTTATTGTATAGTACCTACATACATATGTATTAACAAAAATGCAAGTGCATATATTGGTTAATGCACGCACACATTGTTGTATCTGTAGCAAGCTAATATACATATATACGAGTTGATAAAATCAAAACAAATGAGTTTTTTTCTTTTCTTCTTTGTGCCCATGACAATTGTTTTTCGAATTAAGTAGCATTTGTTGTTGTTGTTGTTAGTAAGTGTTGTTGTTGCTTCTTTTTGTTGGTATCATTGATTTAAAACAAATCAATTAAAACATAATTTGTTTTTTTACATTAGAATATGTTACGCGATTGGTTTTACCTACATACTTGCTAATTATCAAACAAAACTTAACACACAAATACCTATTGCCATTGTTGTTGTGATATTATTTTCAAACTGACATTTGTAACTTTAGTTGGTGTTGCTAACGCACGCATGTACATACTTACACATGTATGTACGTGCATTTTTATTGTTTAGTACCTACATACATATGTATTAACAAGAATGCAAGTGAAAATATTGGTTAATGCACGCATACATTGTTGTATCTGTAGCAAGTTGCATTACAAAAGCAAGCAAATAGGCTTAAGTCGAGAAATCCCGACTTATCGATACTCTGTGCTTAAATGACTTGCAGTAGTGGAATTTTTCTGACTACACCTCAATATAAAATATATCTGCATATAGATTTAGAAATAATTAATTCATTTGAACTAATAATTTCACAGATTTTATTAAGTTATACATAGTTTTAACTCTTAAAGTTTTAAAATTCATTTTTTTCGTTATCGATCAATGTGTATATCGATCTATATAACTAATATATATACCTAACGATCTATATTGACTTGATCTGTCTATGGCTTTGTAGAAGTTATGTTCCAAATTTGAAGTCTTTAGCTCTTTTTGTCCTTAAAAACGGGTTCGTAGATGCTTCCTTCTGCATGTTTTATACTTTTGCACAAAACAAATATACCCTTTTTGCCCAGTTTATGGGATTAGGGTATAAATATAATGTAATATTTTACTCATCGATTGCTTGCAAAACAAAGTTGTCAGTATATTTCGTCGTCACAGTAAGTTCATAGAGAGAAGCACTAGAAATCACCGCAAGCAGCATACACAGTTGAGCGAATTTATGCATGTGTGCAATGAACGTGTGAGTCGCGCTCCCACAACCTGAGAGCGGCTTAAAACTAGACGCGCGCGTCGCTCTTAAGACTTAGATATAAAAAAATTTGAATGCAATCATGCGCTTTTGTTGTTGATAATTTATTCGCACGCTCTGCATGTCAAACATGAATCTTAATATCCCTACCTCCTTCGAACTTATAGGCTTAGTTAAGCATAACTAAGAGGCTGAATTTAAGGGAATGGCATTGCCTAATTTGTACCACCCACACCAAGCTCTTAAGTACAAGCGTTGTATGTAAGAGCTCGCTGTGTGTTGATTAGAGGAATAACTGTAATGCTCTTTTCCAATTTATGTTTTTACATTCAATTGTAAGGGAATTGGTTATGCATTTTAGTATACATTTATTGTGAAAAAAGAAAGTAACGTTTCGTTTAAGCTAATTTTTTAATATAATTGTATTAAAGGATAGCATTAAAAGTTACTTTTTGGATCAGTGAGTTATTTATTATTCTGATTTTCGTATTAATATACAATTCATTTAAAATACGTATTTTTATGATAAGTTATAAAAAATATTTAATAACTATTATTTAAATATTTAAATAACGAACAACGTATTTAAATTTCTTTTGTTGTTTTTAAAACACAAAAAGAATAAGTTATTTTAGAATTAATATTTGAAGCAACATTGTATATAGTTGTCTTCTATTTGGCTTATTATTTCATTTCATAGTCATATAGACGCTGCTTTAGTGCATTTAAAATTCAAATACAACTAAGCGGTCTAAATATTCTATTGAAATAATATAAGTTGGTATACTCAATTTTATTGAATTCTATACTTGCGTATAGACACTGTATCGTTGTTACAATCGTTGTACAGTGAAGCCAATTTTTAACTTATTTTTAAGAATTTATTAATTAAATACTCAGCTTCATATTAAGTTGTTTATTTCTTTTGTTGTTTTTAAAACACAAAAATAATAAGTTAATTATAGAATTAACAATTGAAGCAACATTATATATAGTTGTCTTCTATTTGGCTTATTATTTCATTTAATAGTCATATAGACGCTGCTTTAGTGCATTTAAAATTCAAATACAACTAAGCGGTCTAAATATTCTATTGAAATAATATAAGTTGGTATACTCAATTTTATTGAATTCTATACTTGCGTATAGACACTGTAACGTTGTTACAATTGTTGTACAGTGAAGCCAATTTTTAACTTATTTTTAAGAATTAATTAATTGAATACTCAGCTTCATATTAAGTTGTTTATTTCTTTTGTTGTTTTTAAAACACAAAAATAATAAGTTAATTTTAGAATTAACAATTGAAGCAACATTATATATAGTTGTCTTCTATTTGGCTTATTATTTCATTAAATAGTCATATAGACGCTGCTTTAGTGCATTTAAAATTCAAATACAACTAAGCGATCTAAATATTCTATTGAAATAATATAAGTTGGTATACTCAATTTTATTGAATTCTATACCTGCGTATAAACACTGTAACGTTGTTACAATCGTTGTACAGTGAAGCCAATTTTTAACTTATTTTTAAGAATTAATTAATTGAATACTCAGCTTCATATTAAGTTGTTTATTTCTTTTGTTGTTTTTAAAACACAAAAATAATAAGTTAATTTTAGAATTAACAATTGAAGCAACATTATATATAGTTGTCTTCTATTTGGCTTATTATTTCATTTAATAGTCATATAGACGCTGCTTTAGTGCATTTAAAATTCAAATACAACTAAGCGATCTAAATATTCTATTGAAATAATATAAGTTGGTATACTCAATTTTATTGAATTCTATACTTGCGTATAGACACTGTAACGTTGTTACAATCGTTGTACAGTGAAGCCAATTTTTAACTTATTTTTAAGAATTAATTAATTGAATACTCAGCTTCATATTAAGTTGTTTATTTCTTTTGTTGTTTTTAAAACACAAAAATAATAAGTTAATTTTAGAATTAACAATTGAAGCAACATTATATATAGTTGTCTTCTATTTGGCTTATTATTTCATTTAATAGTCATATAGACGCTGCTTTAGTGCATTTAAAATTCAAATACAACTAAGCGATCTAAATATTCTATTGAAATAATATAAGTTGGTATACTCAATTTTATTGAATTCTATACCTGCGTATAAACACTGTTACGTTGCAACAATCGTTTTTCAGTGTAGTCAATTGACTTTGAGCTAAATTAAATATGCCTGTTGAAACTTTAGATATAAATGGTGTTTTGGTGCTGCATTCAGTTGTTAGCATAATTGGTGATGGAGCCTGTCTTTTTAGATCTATTTCCCACCTTTTATTTGGTAGGGAAGGCTTCCATGCCACCATACGACAACATATTGTAACCCATGTCGTTACCAACTGGGAATCTTTTGCAAGCTTTAGCATGAATTCAAATGGACAGTGTTATAGCTCTTCTGAACAATATGAGTGCGCTATGTCAAACTCATGTACATATGGTACTGCATGTGAGCTTCAAGCAGCAGCAGAAATTTATGGTGCATGTTTTCAAGTTTTTCAAGATGGAAATTTATTACAAGCATTTGGCAATAATATGCATCCTGTAAAAAGATTGCGTTTTACTGGTCCAATAATGAATGGACATTTCGATGTTTATATTCCTTTAGAGGAAGTATTAACCCAAGATTTTGACACATCAAGTGAATGTTCAACCGATAATGTTAAAAATCCTGTTAAAAGACGGCGTCGGTTCACCGACAAAACAGAAAAAAATGCACGAAAACATTCAGATAAAAAATATTTTGATCAAAATAGGGATAAGCACATAGAAGCATCAAAAAGATATCAGGTTGATAATCCTGAAGCTCATAGAGATGCAGTGAGAAGACATCAGGCTGATAATCCTGAAGCTCATAGAGATGCAGTGAGAAGACATCAGGCTGATAATCCTGAAGCTCATAGAGATGCAGTGAGAAGACATCAGGCTGATAATCCTGAAGCTCATAGAGATGCAGTGAGAAGACATCAGGCTGATAATCCTGAAGCTCATAGAGATGCAGTGAGAAGACATCAGGCTGATAATCCTGAAGCTAATAGAGATGCAGTGAGAAAACATCACGCTGAAAATCCTGATGCACGTCAAGAAAGGCGTTTGCGTGCATGGAGTGTTAAGGCCATGTCTGGTTTTAACTATGATTTTGAGATAGCCTACAAGTCTGATAAAATTACTAATCTTGGTAGTATGAATTTGATATGCAAAGACTGTAATGCTTTAAAATGGAAAAATGAGCCCATGGGTATCTGTTGCAAGGCAGGAAAAGTTAAACTTTCACAAAATGGAAGTTTGCCTGATCCACTTAAAAGCTTAATAATTGGTGGACATCCCAAGCATAATCATTTTATTGACCGTATAAGAAAGTATAACAGCTGCTTTCAAATGACTTCTTTTGGAAGTTCAAAAATAATAAATGAAGGTTGGTCAACCTTCAAAGTCCAAGGACAAGTGTATCACTTAATTGGTAGTGTCCGACCTATGCCAAATGAAGAAATGCAGTTTCTTCAAATTTATTTTGTCGGTGAAGATGAAAAGGAAGTTCAATTACGTTGCAAAAATATTTCAAATGTTGATATAAGCATAGTAAAGGATCTTCAATTTATGTTTCATCAACATAATCGTTATGTAAAAGATCTAAAAATGGCTCTCAATAAAATACCAACAAGTAGGAAAGACTATAAATTAGTTATACACGCTGATCGAACACCCGCTGGTGCTCACAAAGGGCTTTATAATGCACCTCGATCAAGCGAAGTAGCTTTAGTTATTGTTGGTCAGCAATTTGAAAAGCGCGATATTGTTATTGAAAGCCATAATAATAAATTGCATCGTATAAGTGAGGTGCATCGATCATACGATGCCTTACAGTACCCTTTGCTATTTCCGTATGGCGAAGATGGCTATTCAGTAGATATACCACAATGGAATCCATTATTAAATAAGGAGGATTCAAAAAAAACGATATCTGCGTCAAGCTTTTATAGTTACAAAATAATGATTCGTCAATCAGAGATAAATCATTTAATTTATTGTCGTTCCCTTTTTAGTCAATTTTTGGTTGATATGTATGCTAAAATTGAAACAGAAAGATTAAATTATATTCGCCACAATCAAGCGAAACTTAGAGCAGATAGCTATATACATCTAAAAGATGCAATAGGCCAACAAGATGTTGACGCAGCTCAACTTGGTCAGATGGTAATTTTACCATCCTCTTTTACAAGCTCTGCACGATATATGCATGAAAAAACTCAAGATGCTATGACATATGTTCGCCATTATGGGCGACCAGATCTTTTCATAACATTTACATGCAATCCACAATGGAATGACATAAAAAGTGCTCTATTCCCGGGTCAAAAACCTCATGATCGTCACGATATTATAGCTCGAGTTTTTCATTTGAAAGTTAAAGTTTTAATGTCACTTTTGACAAAAGGTTCTTTGTTTGGAAGCGTGCAATGTTTTATGTACTCTGTGGAATGGCAAAAGCGGGGTTTACCTCATATACATATTCTACTTTGGTTAGAAAATAAAATAAGACCAGATAAAATCGATAATATTATCTGTGCCGAAATACCAAACGCAGATGAGGATCCTTTGTTATTTAACATTGTAAAGTCAAATATGATTCATGGCCCTTGCGGTGCATTTAATTCTAAATCGCCATGCATGACAAATGGAAAATGTACCAAAAATTTTCCTCGACAGTTTCTCAAAGAAACTATGACTGGAAAAGATAGTTACCCTCTATATCGTAGAAGAGCGTTAGAAGATGGTGGTAATGCAATTAATATAAATGGTAATTGCATAGATAATCGTTGGGTTGTTCCTTACAATTGTGTACTTTTGAGAACATTTGAAGCTCACATAAATGTTGAGTATTGTAGTTCTGTAAAGTCTATTAAATACATTTGTAAATATGTTAACAAAGGTAGTGATCAAGCATCATTTACTCTTGAAGACAAGCGTAATGAAATTCATATGTATGAAAGTGGCCGGTATATAAGTAGCTCAGAAGCGGTATGGAGAATTCTTGCATTTTCCATACATGAACGTTTTCCGGCTATTATACACTTAGCTGTTCATTTAGAAAATGGTCAACGGATATATTTTAACCCCAATAATCCGCAACAATTAACTGACAGATTAAGCACTCCAGTTAAAACCACTTTGCTAGCCTTTTTTGAGCTATGCACACGTGATGAGTTTGCAAGAACACTTCTGTATTGTGAAGTTCCATCGTATTTTACATGGAACAATAAAGAATTTCAAAGACGAAAACGTGGGCACGATGTCCCAAGTTTTCCTGGAGTTAAAAGAGATTCTGCTTTGGGCAGAGTTTACACTATTCATCCAAATAATACAGAATGTTTTTACTTAAGACTTTTACTACATTTTGTAAGAGGCCCAACTTCATTTGTAAGTTTAAAAACAGTTAATGGTATAACATACGCATCATTTCAATTGGCGTGTAAAGCTCTAGGATTACTAGAAGATGATAGGCACTGGGATTCAACAATAGCCGACGCCGTAACATGTCAAAATCCAACAAAGTTGCGAGAACTTTTTGCAATAATGTTAGTATTTTGTCAAATATCGGATGCCCTAAGACTTTGGAACACTCATAAAGAAAGTTTCTCAGAAGATTTTTTAAGAGCCTTTAATTTTATACATGACAGAAGTATTGATCAGAATGAAGAAAATGATGTTTTTAATAAATGTCTTATTTTCATTGAAGATATTGTACTGTCTATTGGTGGCCAAAACTTGACAAATTATGGACTTCCACAACCAATTAGATCCGGTGTAATTTTACAAAATATTGATTATTACAGAGAAACAAATTATGAAAATAGAGATAATTTTGTTGTTCAAAATGAGCTACTTCTTACTGCCGAGCAAAAACAAGTATACGAAAAAATACTACATAGCGTTGAAGCACAAAAAGGAGAAATATATTTCTTAGATGCACCTGGTGGAACAGGTAAAACGTTTCTTTTAAATTTATTATTGGCAAAGGTACGGCAAGGTAATAAAATTGCATTGGCCGTTGCTTCTTCCGGTATCGCTGCCACTTTACTAAATGGTGGTCGCACAGCGCATTCTACATTTAAGATTCCATTTAATTTGATTAATTTAGAAACACCACATTGCTCTATTTCAAAGCAAAGTAATATTGCTGCTGTGCTCAAAGAATGCAAGTTAATTGTTTGGGATGAGTGTACTATGGCCCATAAAGGTGCTTTTGAAGCTGTGGATCGATCTTTGAAAGACATTCGAGATAGTGAATACCTAATGGGTGGCATAACTGTTCTCTTAGCTGGTGATTTTCGACAAACTCTTCCTGTTATCCCCAGAGGAACAAGAGCTGATGAAATAAATGCGTGCTTAAAGTCTTCAATTTTGTGGCCCAAAATACATAAAATGGCATTATCGAAAAATATGCGAGTGCACTTAAATGGTGATACTATAGCTGGTGAATTTGCAGAAATGCTTCTTAAAATAGGAAATGGATTACTTCCAACCTATGATGGCAAAATAATTTTACCATCAACTTTATGTCATGTTGTTAAAAGTATTGAAGAACTTACTTTAAAAATATTTCCAGATATTAAAAATATCACGGTTAAAACCACTTGAATGGTTATCAGAACGTGCTATTTTGACCGCAAGAAATGACAATGCATTAGAAATAAACGAGTTTTTATTAAAATCATTTCAAAGTACAGAAATGACATATAACTCTATTGATTCTGTGATTGAAGTCGAAGATGCAGTTCATTACCCCGTCGAATTTCTTAATTCATTAAATCCGTCTGGCTTGCCTCAACATAAGTTAACTTTAAAGATTGGTTCACCTGTAATGTTGATTCGCAACTTGAAGCCGCCAAAACTGTGCAATGGTACAAGATTGCAAGTTATGAATCTTCATAAAAATGTTGTCGAAGCAAGGATCTTTACTGGCAATGGTATAGGGGAAACGGTTCTAATACCCAGAATTCCATTAATACCTTCTGATGCTGAATTGCCATTTCAATTTAAAAGATTGCAATTTCCCTTAAAAGTTTGCTTTGCCCTAACAATAAATAAATCACAGGGACAAACTCTTAAATTAGCCGGACTAGACTTAAGAAACGATTGTTTCTCTCATGGCCAATTTTATGTAGCTTGCTCAAGAGTCAGTTCACCAAAGAGTTTAGTTGTATTAGCACCTGACGGAAAGACAGCAAATATCGTTTATCAAGAAGCTCTTAACAAATGTTAATAAGCTCTAAATAAATTAAACATGTGGATAAGGCCTACTGGGGAAACCACAATAAAAAATGACGCGTCTGATTCTCTACCTCAATGGTGGCGTGGAAAAGAGAATATTAAATATTTTGCTATAATATATGTTGTTATATATTTTCTTATTTATTTATTTTATATCTATCTATACTATTTCTAAAATTAATAAAAACTACTAAAACTTTAATTTATATACACTATCGGCGCAGCGAAGCAAGCGGGTCCCTTACTAGTTTTATATATATAAAATATAAATGAGTTTTTTTGACTGTTTGTTGAGAGGCCCACAGCCTAAACGATAAGAGCTAGAAGGCTGAAATTTTCACATAATATTCAATTCAGGTTGAAAGTGAGCACTAAGAAAGGGTTTTTAATTTGGATTAAATTTTGAACAACTCAATTAATTGCATTAATCACTTTACCTCATTCCTACCACTCTGGCGCCTCATTGTCGCACAAGCTGTGAGTTTCAACGCCGCCGAGGTTTCAAACAAAAAAAATAAAAAAAATGACCCCTTCCACTTTTTGCGTCTGTGTGTGTTCTCCCGTTATTCTCTTTTCTTCTTTGTGCCTTTGACAATTGTTTTTCGAATTAAGTAGCATTTGTTGTTGTTGTTGTTAGTAAGTGTTGTTGTTGCTTTTTTGTTGGTATCATTGATTTAAAACAAATCAATTAAAACATAATTTGTTTTTTTACATCAGAATATGTTACGCGATTGGTCTTATCTACATACTTGCTAATTATCAAACAAAACTTAACACACAAATACCTATTGCCATTGTTGTTTTGATATTATTTTCAAACTGACATTTGTAACTTTAGTTGGTGTTGCAAATGCACATATGTACATACATACACATGTATGTACGTGCATTTTCATTGTTTAGTACCTACATACATATGTATTAACAACAATGCAAGTGCATATATTGGTTAATGCACGCACACATTGTTGCATCTGTATCAAGCTAATATTCATATATACGAGTTGATAAAATCAAAACAAATGAGTTTTTTTCTTTTCTTCTTTGTGCCCATGACAATTGATTTACGACCCCAGCAGCGTTTGTTGTTGTTGTAAGTGTTGTTGTTGCTTCTTTTTGTTGGTATCATTGATTTAAAACAAATCAATTAAAACATAATTTGTTTTTGTACACCAGAATATGTTACGCGATTGGTTTTACCTACATACTTGCTAATTATCAAACAAAACTTAACACACAAATTCCTATTGCCATTGTTGTTTTGATATTATTTTCAAACTGACATTTGTAACTTTAGTTGGTGTTGCTAACGCACGCATGTACATACACTTACACATGTATGTACGTGCATTTTCATTGTTTAGTACCTACATACATATGTATTAACAACAATGCAAGTGCATATATTGGTTAATGCACGCACACATTGTTGCATCTGTATCAAGCTAATCTATATTATATATATAAAATAGTTTGTCCTGACTGTGACTGACTGATTGTTGAGAGGCCCACAGCCTAAACGATAAGAGCTAGAAGGCTGTTGACATTTTATTTCCATTCAGGTTGAAAGTGAGCACTAAGAAAGGATTTTTAATTTGGATTAAATTTTGAACAACTCAATTAATTGCATTAATCACTTTACCTCATTCTACTACTCTGGCGCCTCATTGTCGCCCATGCTGTGAGTTTCAACGCCGCCGAGGTTTCAAACAAAAAAAAAAAAAAAAAAAAATGACCCATTCCACTTTTTGTCTCTTTCCGTTATTCTCTTTTCTTCTTTGTGCCTTTGACAATTGTTTTTCGAATTAAGTAGCATTTGTTGTTGTTGTTGTTAGTAAGTGTTGTTGTTGCTTCTTTTTGTTGGTATCATTGATTTAAAACCAAATCAATTAAAACATAATTTGTTTTTTTACATTAGAATATGTTACGCGATTGGTTTTACCTACATACTTGCTAATTATCAAACAAAACTTAACACACAAATACCTATTGCCATTGTTTTGTTTGATATTATTTTCAAACTGACATTTGTAACTTTAGTTGGTGTTGCTAACGCACGCATGTACATACTTACACATGTATGTACGTGCATTTTTATTGTTTAGTACCTACATACATATGTATTAACAAAAATGCAAGTGCATATATTGGTTAATGCACGCACACATTGTTGTATCTGTAGCAAGCTAATCTATATATATACGAGTTGATATAATCAAAACAAATGTGTTTTTTCTTTTCTTCTTTGTGCCCATGACAATTGTTTTTCGAATTAAGTAGCATTTGTTGTTGTTGTTGTTAGTAAGTGTTGTTGTTGCTTCTTTTTGTTGGTATCATTGATTTAAAACAAATCAATTAAAACATAATTTGTTTTTTTACATTAGAATATGTTACGCGATTGGTTTTACCTACATACTTGCTAATTATCAAACAAAACTTAACACACAAATACCTATTGCCATTGTTGTGTTGATATTATTTTCAAACTGACATTTGTAACTTTAGTTGGTGTTGCTAACGCACGCATGTACATACTTACACATGTATGTACGTGCATTTTTATTGTTTAGTACCTACATACATATGTATTAACAAAAATGCAAGTGCATATATTGGTTAATGCACGCACACATTGTTGTATCTGTAGCAAGCTAATCTATATATATAAAATAGTTTGTCCTGACTGACTGACTGACTGATTGTTGAGAGGCCCACAGCCTAAACGATAAGAGCTAGAAGGCTGAAATTTTGACATTATATTCCATTCAGGTTGAAAGTGAGCACTAAGAAAGGATTTTTAATTTGGATTAAATTTTGAACAACTCAATTAATTGCATTAATCACTTTACCTCATTCTACTACTCTGGCGCCTCATTGTCGCACAAGCTGTGAGTTTCAACGCCGCCGAGGTTTCAAACAAAAAAAAAAAAAAATGACCCATTCCACTTTTTGTCTCTTTCCGTTATTCTCTTTTTCTTCTTTGTGCCTTTGACAATTGTTTTTCGAATTAAGTAGCATTTGTTGTTGTTGTTGTTAGTAAGTGTTGTTGTTGCTTCTTTTTGTTGGTATCATTGATTTAAAACAAATCAATTAAAACATAATTTGTTTTTTTACATTAGAATATGTTACGCGATTGGTTTTACCTACATACTTGCTAATTATCAAACAAAACTTAACACACAAATACCTATTGCCATTGTTGTTTTGATATTATTTTCAAACTGACATTTGTAACTTTAGTTGGTGTTGCTAACGCACGCATGTACATACTTACACATGTATGTACGTGCATTTTTATTGTTTAGTACCTACATACATATGTATTAACAAAAATGCAAGTGCATATATTGGTTAATGCACGCACACATTGTTGTATCTGTAGCAAGCTAATATACATATATACGAGTTGATATAATCAAAACAAATGAGTTTTTTTCTTTTCTTCTTTGTGCCCATGACAATTGTTTTTCGAATTAAGTAGCATTTGTTGTTGTTGTTGTTAGTAAGTGTTGTTGTTGCTTCTTTTTGTTGGTATCATTGATTTAAAACAAATCAATTAAAACATAATTTGTTTTTTTACATTAGAATATGTTACGCGATTGGTTTTACCTACATACTTGCTAATTATCAAACAAAACTTAACACACAAATACCTATTGCCATTGTTGTTTTGATATTATTTTCAAACTGACATTTGTAACTTTAGTTGGTGTTGCTAACGCACGCATGTACATACTTACACATGTATGTACGTGCATTTTTATTGTTTAGTACCTACATACATATGTATTAACAAAAATGCAAGTGCATATATTGGTTAATGCACGCACACATTGTTGTATCTGTAGCAAGCTAATATACATATATACGAGTTGATATAATCAAAACAAATGAGTTTTTTTCTTTTCTTCTTTGTGCCCATGACAATTGTTTTTCGAATTAAGTAGCATTTGTTGTTGTTGTTGTTAGTAAGTGTTGTTGTTGCTTCTTTTTGTTGGTATCATTGATTTAAAACAAATCAATTAAAACATAATTTGTTTTTTTACATTAGAATATGTTACGCGATTGGTTTTACCTACATACTTGCTAATTATCAAACAAAACTTAACACACAAATACCTATTGCCATTGTTGTTTTGATATTATTTTCAAACTGACATTTGTAACTTTAGTTGGTGTTGCTAACGCACGCATGTACATACTTACACATGTATGTACGTGCATTTTTATTGTTTAGTACCTACATACATATGTATTAACAAGAATGCAAGTGAAAATATTGGTTAATGCACGCATACATTGTTGTATCTGTAGCAAGTTGCATTACAAAAGCAAGCAAATAGGCTTAAGTCGAGAAATCCCGACTTATCGATACTCTGTGCTTAAATGACTTGCAGTAGTGGAATTTTTCTGACTACACCTCAATATAAAATATATCTGGATATAGATTTAGAAATAATTAATTCATTTGAACTAATAATTTCACAGATTTTATTAAGTTATACATAGTTTTAACTCTTAAAGTTTTAAAATTCATTTTTTTCGTTATCGATCAATGTGTATATCGATCTATATAACTAATATATATACCTAACGATCTATATTGACTTGATCTGTCTATGGCTTTGTAGAAGTTATGTTCCAAATTTGAAGTCTTTAGCTCTTTTTGTCCTTAAAAACGGGTTCGTAGATGCTTCCTTCTGCATGTTTTATACTTTTGCACAAAACAAATATACCCTTTTTGCCCAGTTTATGGGATTATGGTATAAATATAATGTAATATTTTACTCATCGATTGCTTGCAAAACAAAGTTGTCAGTATATTTCGTCGTCACAGTAAGTTCATAGAGAGAAGCACTAGAAATCACCGCAAGCAGCATACACAGTTGAGCGAATTTATGCATGTGTGCAATGAACGTGTGAGTCGCGCTCCCACAACCTGAGAGCGGCTTAAAACTAGACGCGCGCGTCGCTCTTAAGACTTAGATATAAAAAAATTTGAATGCAATCATGCGCTTTTGTTGTTGATAATTTATTCGCACGCTCTGCATGTCAAACATGAATCTTAATATCCCTACCTCCTTCGAACTTATAGGCTTAGTTAAGCATAACTAAGAGGCTGAATTTAAGGGAATGGCATTGCCTAATTTGTACCACCCACACCAAGCTCTTAAGTACAAGCGTTGTATGTAAGAGCTCGCTGTGTGTTGATTAGAGGAATAACTGTAATGCTCTTTTCCAATTTATGTTTTTACATTCAATTGTAAGGGAATTGGTTATGCATTTTAGTATACATTTATTGTGAAAAAGAAAGTAACGTTTCGTTTAAGCTAATTTTTTAATATAATTGTATTAAAGGATAGCATTAAAAGTTACTTTTTGGATCAGTGAGTTATTTATTATTCTGATTTTCGTATTAATATACAATTCATTTAAAATACGTATTTTTATGATAAGTTATAAAAAATATTTAATAACTATTATTTAAATATTTAAATAACGAACAACGTATTTAAATTTCTTTTGTTGTTTTTAAAACACAAAAAGAATAAGTTATTTTAGAATTAATATTTGAAGCAACATTGTATATAGTTGTCTTCTATTTGGCTTATTATTTCATTTCATAGTCATATAGACGCTGCTTTAGTGCATTTAAAACTCAAATACAACTAAGCGGTCTAAATATTCTATTGAAATAATATAAGTTGGTATACTCAATTTTATTGAATTCTATACTTGCGTATAGACACTGTATCGTTGTTACAATCGTTGTACAGTGAAGCCAATTTTTAACTTATTTTTAAGAATTTATTAATTAAATACTCAGCTTCATATTAAGTTGTTTATTTCTTTTGTTGTTTTTAAAACACAAAAATAATAAGTTAATTATAGAATTAACAATTGAAGCAACATTATATATAGTTGTCTTCTATTTGGCTTATTATTTCATTTAATAGTCATATAGACGCTGCTTTAGTGCATTTAAAATTCAAATACAACTAAGCGGTCTAAATATTCTATTGAAATAATATAAGTTGGTATACTCAATTTTATTGAATTCTATACTTGCGTATAGACACTGTAACGTTGTTACAATCGTTGTACAGTGAAGCCAATTTTTAACTTATTTTTAAGAATTAATTAATTGAATACTCAGCTTCATATTAAGTTGTTTATTTCTTTTGTTGTTTTTAAAACACAAAAATAAAAAGTTAATTTTAGAATTAACAATTGAAGCAACATTATATATAGTTGTCTTCTATTTGGCTTATTATTTCATTTAATAGTCATATAGACGCTGCTTTAGTGCATTTAAAATTCAAATACAACTAAGCGATCTAAATATTCTATTGAAATAATATAAGTTGGTATACTCAATTTTATTGAATTCTATACCTGCGTATAAACACTGTAACGTTGTTACAATCGTTGTACAGTGAAGCCAATTTTTAACTTATTTTTAAGAATTAATTAATTGAATACTCAGCTTCATATTAAGTTGTTTATTTCTTTTGTTGTTTTTAAAACACAAAAATAAAAAGTTAATTTTAGAATTAACAATTGAAGCAACATTATATATAGTTGTCTTCTATTTGGCTTATTATTTCATTTAATAGTCATATAGACGCTGCTTTAGTGCATTTAAAATTCAAATACAACTAAGCGGTCTAAATATTCTATTGAAATAATATAAGTTGGTATACTCAATTTTATTGAATTCTATACTTGCGTATAGACACTGTAACGTTGTTACAATCGTTGTACAGTGAAGCCAATTTTTAACTTATTTTTAAGAATTAATTAATTGAATACTCAGCTTCATATTAAGTTGTTTATTTCTTTTGTTGTTTTTAAAACACAAAAATAATAAGTTAATTTTAGAATTAACAATTGAAGCAACATTATATATAGTTGTCTTCTATTTGGCTTATTATTTCATTTAATAGTCATATAGACGCTGCTTTAGTGCATTTAAAATTCAAATACAACTAAGCGATCTAAATATTCTATTGAAATAATATAAGTTGGTATACTCAATTTTATTGAATTCTATACCTGCGTATAAACACTGTTACGTTGCAACAATCGTTTTTCAGTGTAGTCAATTGACTTTGAGCTAAATTAAATATGCCTGTTGAAACTTTAGATATAAATGGTGTTTTGGTGCTGCATTCAGTTGTTAGCATAATTGGTGATGGAGCCTGTCTTTTTAGATCTATTTCCCACCTTTTATTTGGTAGGGAAGGCTTCCATGCCACCATACGACAACATATTGTAACCCATGTCGTTACCAACTGGGAATCTTTTGCAAGCTTTAGCATGAATTCAAATGGACAGTGTTATAGCTCTTCTGAACAATATGAGTGCGCTATGTCAAACTCATGTACATATGGTACTGCATGTGAGCTTCAAGCAGCAGCAGAAATTTATGGTGCATGTTTTCAAGTTTTTCAAGATGGAAATTTATTACAAGCATTTGGCAATAATATGCATCCTGTAAAAAGATTGCGTTTTACTGGTCCAATAATGAATGGACATTTCGATGTTTATATTCCTTTAGAGGAAGTATTAACCCAAGATTTTGACACATCAAGTGAATGTTCAACCGATAATGTTAAAAATCCTGTTAAAAGACGGCGTCGGTTCACCGACAAAACAGAAAAAAATGCACGAAAACATTCAGATAAAAAATATTTTGATCAAAATAGGGATAAGCACATAGAAGCATCAAAAAGATATCAGGTTGATAATCCTGAAGCTCATAGAGATGCAGTGAGAAGACATCAGGCTGATAATCCTGAAGCTCATAGAGATGCAGTGAGAAGACATCAGGCTGATAATCCTGAAGCTCATAGAGATGCAGTGAGAAGACATCAGGCTGATAATCCTGAAGCTCATAGAGATGCAGTGAGAAGACATCAGGCTGATAATCCTGAAGCTCATAGAGATGCAGTGAGAAGACATCAGGCTGATAATCCTGAAGCTATAGAGATGCAGTGAGAAAACATCCGCTGAAAATCCTGATGCACGTCAAGAAAGGCGTTTGCGTGCATGGAGTGTTAAGGCCATGTCTGGTTTTAACTATGATTTTGAGATAGCCTACAAGTCTGATAAAATTACTAATCTTGGTAGTATGAATTTGATATGCAAAGACTGTAATGCTTTAAAATGGAAAAATGAGCCCATGGGTATCTGTTGCAAGGCAGGAAAAGTTAAACTTTCACAAAATGGAAGTTTGCCTGATCCACTTAAAAGCTTAATAATTGGTGGACATCCCAAGCATAATCATTTTATTGACCGTATAAGAAAGTATAACAGCTGCTTTCAAATGACTTCTTTTGGAAGTTCAAAAATAATAAATGAAGGTTGGTCAACCTTCAAAGTCCAAGGACAAGTGTATCACTTAATTGGTAGTGTCCGACCTATGCCAAATGAAGAAATGCAGTTTCTTCAAATTTATTTTGTCGGTGAAGATGAAAAGGAAGTTCAATTACGTTGCAAAAATATTTCAAATGTTGATATAAGCATAGTAAAGGATCTTCAATTTATGTTTCATCAACATAATCGTTATGTAAAAGATCTAAAAATGGCTCTCAATAAAATACCAACAAGTAGGAAAGACTATAAATTAGTTATACACGCTGATCGAACACCCGCTGGTGCTCACAAAGGGCTTTATAATGCACCTCGATCAAGCGAAGTAGCTTTAGTTATTGTTGGTCAGCAATTTGAAAAGCGCGATATTGTTATTGAAAGCCATAATAATAAATTGCATCGTATAAGTGAGGTGCATCGATCATACGATGCCTTACAGTACCCTTTGCTATTTCCGTATGGCGAAGATGGCTATTCAGTAGATATACCACAATGGAATCCATTATTAAATAAGGAGGATTCAAAAAAAACGATATCTGCGTCAAGCTTTTATAGTTACAAAATAATGATTCGTCAATCAGAGATAAATCATTTAATTTATTGTCGTTCCCTTTTTAGTCAATTTTTGGTTGATATGTATGCTAAAATTGAAACAGAAAGATTAAATTATATTCGCCACAATCAAGCGAAACTTAGAGCAGATAGCTATATACATCTAAAAGATGCAATAGGCCAACAAGATGTTGACGCAGCTCAACTTGGTCAGATGGTAATTTTACCATCCTCTTTTACAAGCTCTGCACGATATATGCATGAAAAAACTCAAGATGCTATGACATATGTTCGCCATTATGGGCGACCAGATCTTTTCATAACATTTACATGCAATCCACAATGGAATGACATAAAAAGTGCTCTATTCCCGGGTCAAAAACCTCATGATCGTCACGATATTATAGCTCGAGTTTTTCATTTGAAAGTTAAAGTTTTAATGTCACTTTTGACAAAAGGTTCTTTGTTTGGAAGCGTGCAATGTTTTATGTACTCTGTGGAATGGCAAAAGCGGGGTTTACCTCATATACATATTCTACTTTGGTTAGAAAATAAAATAAGACCAGATAAAATCGATAATATTATCTGTGCCGAAATACCAAACGCAGATGAGGATCCTTTGTTATTTAACATTGTAAAGTCAAATATGATTCATGGCCCTTGCGGTGCATTTAATTCTAAATCGCCATGCATGACAAATGGAAAATGTACCAAAAATTTTCCTCGACAGTTTCTCAAAGAAACTATGACTGGAAAAGATAGTTACCCTCTATATCGTAGAAGAGCGTTAGAAGATGGTGGTAATGCAATTAATATAAATGGTAATTGCATAGATAATCGTTGGGTTGTTCCTTACAATTGTGTACTTTTGAGAACATTTGAAGCTCACATAAATGTTGAGTATTGTAGTTCTGTAAAGTCTATTAAATACATTTGTAAATATGTTAACAAAGGTAGTGATCAAGCATCATTTACTCTTGAAGACAAGCGTAATGAAATTCATATGTATGAAAGTGGCCGGTATATAAGTAGCTCAGAAGCGGTATGGAGAATTCTTGCATTTTCCATACATGAACGTTTTCCGGCTATTATACACTTAGCTGTTCATTTAGAAAATGGTCAACGGATATATTTTAACCCCAATAATCCGCAACAATTAACTGACAGATTAAGCACTCCAGTTAAAACCACTTTGCTAGCCTTTTTTGAGCTATGCACACGTGATGAGTTTGCAAGAACACTTCTGTATTGTGAAGTTCCATCGTATTTTACATGGAACAATAAAGAATTTCAAAGACGAAAACGTGGGCACGATGTCCCAAGTTTTCCTGGAGTTAAAAGAGATTCTGCTTTGGGCAGAGTTTACACTATTCATCCAAATAATACAGAATGTTTTTACTTAAGACTTTTACTACATTTTGTAAGAGGCCCAACTTCATTTGTAAGTTTAAAAACAGTTAATGGTATAACATACGCATCATTTCAATTGGCGTGTAAAGCTCTAGGATTACTAGAAGATGATAGGCACTGGGATTCAACAATAGCCGACGCCGTAACATGTCAAAATCCAACAAAGTTGCGAGAACTTTTTGCAATAATGTTAGTATTTTGTCAAATATCGGATGCCCTAAGACTTTGGAACACTCATAAAGAAAGTTTCTCAGAAGATTTTTTAAGAGCCTTTAATTTTATACATGACAGAAGTATTGATCAGAATGAAGAAAATGATGTTTTTAATAAATGTCTTATTTTCATTGAAGATATTGTACTGTCTATTGGTGGCCAAAACTTGACAAATTATGGACTTCCACAACCAATTAGATCCGGTGTAATTTTACAAAATATTGATTATTACAGAGAAACAAATTATGAAAATAGAGATAATTTTGTTGTTCAAAATGAGCTACTTCTTACTGCCGAGCAAAAACAAGTATACGAAAAAATACTACATAGCGTTGAAGCACAAAAAGGAGAAATATATTTCTTAGATGCACCTGGTGGAACAGGTAAAACGTTTCTTTTAAATTTATTATTGGCAAAGGTACGGCAAGGTAATAAAATTGCATTGGCCGTTGCTTCTTCCGGTATCGCTGCCACTTTACTAAATGGTGGTCGCACAGCGCATTCTACATTTAAGATTCCATTTAATTTGATTAATTTAGAAACACCACATTGCTCTATTTCAAAGCAAAGTAATATTGCTGCTGTGCTCAAAGAATGCAAGTTAATTGTTTGGGATGAGTGTACTATGGCCCATAAAGGTGCTTTTGAAGCTGTGGATCGATCTTTGAAAGACATTCGAGATAGTGAATACCTAATGGGTGGCATAACTGTTCTCTTAGCTGGTGATTTTCGACAAACTCTTCCTGTTATCCCCAAAGGAACAAGAGCTGATGAAATAAATGCGTGCTTAAAGTCTTCAATTTTGTGGCCCAAAATACATAAAATGGCATTATCGAAAAATATGCGAGTGCACTTAAATGGTGATACTATAGCTGGTGAATTTGCAGAAATGCTTCTTAAAATAGGAAATGGATTACTTCCAACCTATGATGGCAAAATAATTTTACCATCAACTTTATGTCATGTTGTTAAAAGTATTGAAGAACTTACTTTAAAAATATTTCCAGATATTAAAAATATCAAGGTAAAACCACTTGAATGGTTATCAGAACGTGCTATTTTGACCGCAAGAAATGACAATGCATTAGAAATAAACGAGTTTTTATTAAAATCATTTCAAAGTACAGAAATGACATATAACTCTATTGATTCTGTGATTGAAGTCGAAGATGCAGTTCATTACCCCGTCGAATTTCTTAATTCATTAAATCCGTCTGGCTTGCCTCAACATAAGTTAACTTTAAAGATTGGTTCACCTGTAATGTTGATTCGCAACTTGAAGCCGCCAAAACTGTGCAATGGTACAAGATTGCAAGTTATGAATCTTCATAAAAATGTTGTCGAAGCAAGGATCTTTACTGGCAATGGTATAGGGGAAACGGTTCTAATACCTAGAATTCCATTAATACCTTCTGATGCTGAATTGCCATTTCAATTTAAAAGATTGCAATTTCCCTTAAAAGTTTGCTTTGCCCTAACAATAAATAAATCACAGGGACAAACTCTTAAATTAGCCGGACTAGACTTAAGAAACGATTGTTTCTCTCATGGCCAATTTTATGTAGCTTGCTCAAGAGTCAGTTCACCAAAGAGTTTAGTTGTATTAGCACCTGACGGAAAGACAGCAAATATCGTTTATCAAGAAGCTCTTAACAAATGTTAATAAGCTCTAAATAAATTAAACATGTGGATAAGGCCTACTGGGGAAACCACAATAAAAAATGACGCGTCTGATTCTCTACCTCAATGGTGGCGTGGAAAAGAGAATATTAAATATTTTGCTATAATATATGTTGTTATATATTTTCTTATTTATTTATTTTATATCTATCTATACTATTTCTAAAATTAATAAAAACTACTAAAACTTTAATTTATATACACTATCGGCGCAGCGAAGCAAGCGGGTCCCTTACTAGTCTATATATATAAAATAGTTTGTCCTGACTGACTGACTGACTGATTGTTGAGAGGCCCACAGCCTAAACGATAAGAGCTAGAAGGCTGAAATTTTGACATTATATTCCATTCAGGTTGAAAGTGAGCACTAAGAAAGGATTTTTAATTTGGATTAAATTTTGAACAACTCAATTAATTGCATTAATCACTTTACCTCATTCTACCACTCTGGCGCCTCATTGTCGCACAAGCTGTGAGTTTCAACGCCGCCGAGGTTTCAAACAAAAAAAATAAAAAAAATGACCCATTCCACTTTTTGTCTCTCTCCGTTATTCTCTTTTCTTCTTTGTGCCTTTGACAATTGTTTTTCGAATTAAGTAGCATTTTTTGTTGTTGTTGTTAGTAAGTGTTGTTGTTGCTTCTTTTTGTTGGTATCATTGATTTAAAACAAATCAATTAAAACATAATTTGTTTTTTTACATTAGAATATGTTACGCGATTGGTTTTACCTACATACTTGCTAATTATCAAACAAAACTTAACACACAAATACCTATTGCCATTGTTGTTTTGATATTATTTTCAAACTGACATTTGTAACTTTAGTTGGTGTTGCTAACGCACGCATGTACATACTTACACATGTATGTACGTGCATTTTTATTGTTTAGTACCTACATACATATGTATTAACAAAAATGCAAGTGCATATATTGGTTAATGCACGCACACATTGTTGTATCTGTAGCAAGCTAATATACATATATACGAGTTGATAAAATCAAAACAAATGAGTTTTTTTCTTTTCTTCTTTGTGCCCATGACAATTGTTTTTCGAATTAAGTAGCATTTGTTGTTGTTGTTGTTAGTAAGTGTTGTTGTTGCTTCTTTTTGTTGGTATCATTGATTTAAAACAAATCAATTAAAACATAATTTGTTTTTTTACATTAGAATATGTTACGCGATTGGTTTTACCTACATACTTGCTAATTATCAAACAAAACTTAACACACAAATACCTATTGCCATTGTTGTTTTGATATTATTTTCAAACTGACATTTGTAACTTTAGTTGGTGTTATTGTTGCTATACATATGCACGCTATATGTACATACTTTACACATGTATGTACGTGCATTTTCATTGTTTAGTACCTACATACATATGTATTAACAAGAATGCAAGTGAAAATATTGGTTAATGCACGCATACATTGTTGTATCTGTAGCAAGTTGCATTACAAAAGCAAGCAAATAGGCTTAAGTCGAGAAATCCCGACTTATCGATACTCTGTGCTTAAATGACTTGCAGTAGTGGAATTTTTCTGACTACACCTCAATATAAAATATATCTGGATATAGATTTAGAAATAATTAATTCATTTGAACTAATAATTTCACAGATTTTATTAAGTTATACATAGTTTTAACTCTTAAAGTTTTAAAATTCATTTTTTTCGTTATCGATCAATGTGTATATCGATCTATATAACTAATATATATACCTAACGATCTATATTGACTTGATCTGTCTATGGCTTTGTAGAAGTTATGTTCCAAATTTGAAGTCTTTAGCTCTTTTTGTCCTTAAAAACGGGTTCGTAGATGCTTCCTTCTGCATGTTTTATACTTTTGCACAAAACAAATATACCCTTTTTGCCCAGTTTATGGGATTAGGGTATAAATATAATGTAATATTTTACTCATCGATTGCTTGCAAAACAAAGTTGTCAGTATATTTCGTCGTCACAGTAAGTTCATAGAGAGAAGCACTAGAAATCACCGCAAGCAGCATACACAGTTGAGCGAATTTATGCATGTGTGCAATGAACGTGTGAGTCGCGCTCCCACAACCTGAGAGCGGCTTAAAATAGACGCGCGCGTCGCTCTTAAGACTTAGATATAAAAAAATTTGAATGCAATCATGCGCTTTTGTTGTTGATAATTTATTCGCACGCTCTGCATGTCAAACATGAATCTTAATATCCCTACCTCCTTCGAACTTATAGGCTTAGTTAAGCATAACTAAGAGGCTGAATTTAAGGGAATGGCATTGCCTAATTTGTACCACCCACACCAAGCTCTTAAGTACAAGCGTTGTATGTAAGAGCTCGCTGTGTGTTGATTAGAGGAATAACTGTAATGCTCTTTTCCAATTTATGTTTTTACATTCAATTGTAAGGGAATTGGTTATGCATTTTAGTATACATTTATTGTGAAAAAAGAAAGTAACGTTTCGTTTAAGCTAATTTTTTAATATAATTGTATTAAAGGATAGCATTAAAAGTTACTTTTTGGATCAGTGAGTTATTTATTATTCTGATTTTCGTATTAATATACAATTCATTTAAAATACGTATTTTTATGATAAGTTATAAAAAATATTTAATAACTATTATTTAAATATTTAAATAACGAACAACGTATTTAAATTTCTTTTGTTGTTTTTAAAACACAAAAAGAATAAGTTATTTTAGAATTAATATTTGAAGCAACATTGTATATAGTTGTCTTCTATTTGGCTTATTATTTCATTTCATAGTCATATAGACGCTGCTTTAGTGCATTTAAAACTCAAATACAACTAAGCGGTCTAAATATTCTATTGAAATAATATAAGTTGGTATACTCAATTTTATTGAATTCTATACTTGCGTATAGACACTGTATCGTTGTTACAATCGTTGTACAGTGAAGCCAATTTTTAACTTATTTTTAAGAATTTATTAATTAAATACTCAGCTTCATATTAAGTTGTTTATTTCTTTTGTTGTTTTTAAAACACAAAAATAATAAGTTAATTATAGAATTAACAATTGAAGCAACATTATATATAGTTGTCTTCTATTTGGCTTATTATTTCATTTAATAGTCATATAGACGCTGCTTTAGTGCATTTAAAATTCAAATACAACTAAGCGGTCTAAATATTCTATTGAAATAATATAAGTTGGTATACTCAATTTTATTGAATTCTATACTTGCGTATAGACACTGTATCGTTGTTACAATCGTTGTACAGTGAAGCCAATTTTTAACTTATTTTTAAGAATTAATTAATTGAATACTCAGCTTCATATTAAGTTGTTTATTTCTTTTGTTGTTTTTAAAACACAAAAATAAAAAGTTAATTTTAGAATTAACAATTGAAGCAACATTATATATAGTTGTCTTCTATTTGGCTTATTATTTCATTTAATAGTCATATAGACGCTGCTTTAGTGCATTTAAAATTCAAATACAACTAAGCGATCTAAATATTCTATTGAAATAATATAAGTTGGTATACTCAATTTTATTGAATTCTATACCTGCGTATAAACACTGTAACGTTGTTACAATCGTTGTACAGTGAAGCCAATTTTTAACTTATTTTTAAGAATTAATTAATTGAATACTCAGCTTCATATTAAGTTGTTTATTTCTTTTGTTGTTTTTAAAACACAAAAATAATAAGTTAATTTTAGAATTAACAATTGAAGCAACATTATATATAGTTGTCTTCTATTTGGCTTATTATTTCATTTAATAGTCATATAGACGCTGCTTTAGTGCATTTAAAATTCAAATACAACTAAGCGGTCTAAATATTCTATTGAAATAATATAAGTTGGTATACTCAATTTTATTGAATTCTATACTTGCGTATAGACACTGTAACGTTGTTACAATCGTTGTACAGTGAAGCCAATTTTTAACTTATTTTTAAGAATTAATTAATTGAATACTCAGCTTCATATTAAGTTGTTTATTTCTTTTGTTGTTTTTAAAACACAAAAATAATAAGTTAATTTTAGAATTAACAATTGAAGCAACATTATATATAGTTGTCTTCTATTTGGCTTATTATTTCATTTAATAGTCATATAGACGCTGCTTTAGTGCATTTAAAATTCAAATACAACTAAGCGATCTAAATATTCTATTGAAATAATATAAGTTGGTATACTCAATTTTATTGAATTCTATACCTGCGTATAAACACTGTTACGTTGCAACAATCGTTTTTCAGTGTAGTCAATTGACTTTGAGCTAAATTAAATATGCCTGTTGAAACTTTAGATATAAATGGTGTTTTGGTGCTGCATTCAGTTGTTAGCATAATTGGTGATGGAGCCTGTCTTTTTAGATCTATTTCCCACCTTTTATTTGGTAGGGAAGGCTTCCATGCCACCATACGACAACATATTGTAACCCATGTCGTTACCAACTGGGAATCTTTTGCAAGCTTTAGCATGAATTCAAATGGACAGTGTTATAGCTCTTCTGAACAATATGAGTGCGCTATGTCAAACTCATGTACATATGGTACTGCATGTGAGCTTCAAGCAGCAGCAGAAATTTATGGTGCATGTTTTCAAGTTTTTCAAGATGGAAATTTATTACAAGCATTTGGCAATAATATGCATCCTGTAAAAAGATTGCGTTTTACTGGTCCAATAATGAATGGACATTTCGATGTTTATATTCCTTTAGAGGAAGTATTAACCCAAGATTTTGACACATCAAGTGAATGTTCAACCGATAATGTTAAAAATCCTGTTAAAAGACGGCGTCGGTTCACCGACAAAACAGAAAAAAATGCACGAAAACATTCAGATAAAAAATATTTTGATCAAAATAGGGATAAGCACATAGAAGCATCAAAAAGATATCAGGTATGTGCTGATAATCCTGAAGCTCATAGAGATGCAGTGAGAAGACATCAGGCTGATAATCCTGAAGCTCATAGAGATGCAGTGAGAAGACATCAGGCTGATAATCCTGAAGCTCATAGAGATGCAGTGAGAAGACATCAGGCTGATAATCCTGAAGCTCATAGAGATGCAGTGAGAAGACATCAGGCTGATAATCCTGAAGCTCATAGAGATGCAGTGAGAAGACATCAGGCTGATAATCCTGATGCACGTCAAGAAAGGCGTTTGCGTGCATGGAGTGTTAAGGCCATGTCTGGTTTTAACTATGATTTTGAGATAGCCTACAAGTCTGATAAAATTACTAATCTTGGTAGTATGAATTTGATATGCAAAGACTGTAATGCTTTAAAATGGAAAAATGAGCCCATGGGTATCTGTTGCAAGGCAGGAAAAGTTAAACTTTCACAAAATGGAAGTTTGCCTGATCCACTTAAAAGCTTAATAATTGGTGGACATCCCAAGCATAATCATTTTATTGACCGTATAAGAAAGTATAACAGCTGCTTTCAAATGACTTCTTTTGGAAGTTCAAAAATAATAAATGAAGGTTGGTCAACCTTCAAAGTCCAAGGACAAGTGTATCACTTAATTGGTAGTGTCCGACCTATGCCAAATGAAGAAATGCAGTTTCTTCAAATTTATTTTGTCGGTGAAGATGAAAAGGAAGTTCAATTACGTTGCAAAAATATTTCAAATGTTGATATAAGCATAGTAAAGGATCTTCAATTTATGTTTCATCAACATAATCGTTATGTAAAAGATCTAAAAATGGCTCTCAATAAAATACCAACAAGTAGGAAAGACTATAAATTAGTTATACACGCTGATCGAACACCCGCTGGTGCTCACAAAGGGCTTTATAATGCACCTCGATCAAGCGAAGTAGCTTTAGTTATTGTTGGTCAGCAATTTGAAAAGCGCGATATTGTTATTGAAAGCCATAATAATAAATTGCATCGTATAAGTGAGGTGCATCGATCATACGATGCCTTACAGTACCCTTTGCTATTTCCGTATGGCGAAGATGGCTATTCAGTAGATATACCACAATGGAATCCATTATTAAATAAGGAGGATTCAAAAAAAACGATATCTGCGTCAAGCTTTTATAGTTACAAAATAATGATTCGTCAATCAGAGATAAATCATTTAATTTATTGTCGTTCCCTTTTTAGTCAATTTTTGGTTGATATGTATGCTAAAATTGAAACAGAAAGATTAAATTATATTCGCCACAATCAAGCGAAACTTAGAGCAGATAGCTATATACATCTAAAAGATGCAATAGGCCAACAAGATGTTGACGCAGCTCAACTTGGTCAGATGGTAATTTTACCATCCTCTTTTACAAGCTCTGCACGATATATGCATGAAAAAACTCAAGATGCTATGACATATGTTCGCCATTATGGGCGACCAGATCTTTTCATAACATTTACATGCAATCCACAATGGAATGACATAAAAAGTGCTCTATTCCCGGGTCAAAAACCTCATGATCGTCACGATATTATAGCTCGAGTTTTTCATTTGAAAGTTAAAGTTTTAATGTCACTTTTGACAAAAGGTTCTTTGTTTGGAAGCGTGCAATGTTTTATGTACTCTGTGGAATGGCAAAAGCGGGGTTTACCTCATATACATATTCTACTTTGGTTAGAAAATAAAATAAGACCAGATAAAATCGATAATATTATCTGTGCCGAAATACCAAACGCAGATGAGGATCCTTTGTTATTTAACATTGTAAAGTCAAATATGATTCATGGCCCTTGCGGTGCATTTAATTCTAAATCGCCATGCATGACAAATGGAAAATGTACCAAAAATTTTCCTCGACAGTTTCTCAAAGAAACTATGACTGGAAAAGATAGTTACCCTCTATATCGTAGAAGAGCGTTAGAAGATGGTGGTAATGCAATTAATATAAATGGTAATTGCATAGATAATCGTTGGGTTGTTCCTTACAATTGTGTACTTTTGAGAACATTTGAAGCTCACATAAATGTTGAGTATTGTAGTTCTGTAAAGTCTATTAAATACATTTGTAAATATGTTAACAAAGGTAGTGATCAAGCATCATTTACTCTTGAAGACAAGCGTAATGAAATTCATATGTATGAAAGTGGCCGGTATATAAGTAGCTCAGAAGCGGTATGGAGAATTCTTGCATTTTCCATACATGAACGTTTTCCGGCTATTATACACTTAGCTGTTCATTTAGAAAATGGTCAACGGATATATTTTAACCCCAATAATCCGCAACAATTAACTGACAGATTAAGCACTCCAGTTAAAACCACTTTGCTAGCCTTTTTTGAGCTATGCACACGTGATGAGTTTGCAAGAACACTTCTGTATTGTGAAGTTCCATCGTATTTTACATGGAACAATAAAGAATTTCAAAGACGAAAACGTGGGCACGATGTCCCAAGTTTTCCTGGAGTTAAAAGAGATTCTGCTTTGGGCAGAGTTTACACTATTCATCCAAATAATACAGAATGTTTTTACTTAAGACTTTTACTACATTTTGTAAGAGGCCCAACTTCATTTGTAAGTTTAAAAACAGTTAATGGTATAACATACGCATCATTTCAATTGGCGTGTAAAGCTCTAGGATTACTAGAAGATGATAGGCACTGGGATTCAACAATAGCCGACGCCGTAACATGTCAAAATCCAACAAAGTTGCGAGAACTTTTTGCAATAATGTTAGTATTTTGTCAAATATCGGATGCCCTAAGACTTTGGAACACTCATAAAGAAAGTTTCTCAGAAGATTTTTTAAGAGCCTTTAATTTTATACATGACAGAAGTATTGATCAGAATGAAGAAAATGATGTTTTTAATAAATGTCTTATTTTCATTGAAGATATTGTACTGTCTATTGGTGGCCAAAACTTGACAAATTATGGACTTCCACAACCAATTAGATCCGGTGTAATTTTACAAAATATTGATTATTACAGAGAAACAAATTATGAAAATAGAGATAATTTTGTTGTTCAAAATGAGCTACTTCTTACTGCCGAGCAAAAACAAGTATACGAAAAAATACTACATAGCGTTGAAGCACAAAAAGGAGAAATATATTTCTTAGATGCACCTGGTGGAACAGGTAAAACGTTTCTTTTAAATTTATTATTGGCAAAGGTACGGCAAGGTAATAAAATTGCATTGGCCGTTGCTTCTTCCGGTATCGCTGCCACTTTACTAAATGGTGGTCGCACAGCGCATTCTACATTTAAGATTCCATTTAATTTGATTAATTTAGAAACACCACATTGCTCTATTTCAAAGCAAAGTAATATTGCTGCTGTGCTCAAAGAATGCAAGTTAATTGTTTGGGATGAGTGTACTATGGCCCATAAAGGTGCTTTTGAAGCTGTGGATCGATCTTTGAAAGACATTCGAGATAGTGAATACCTAATGGGTGGCATAACTGTTCTCTTAGCTGGTGATTTTCGACAAACTCTTCCTGTTATCCCCAAAGGAACAAGAGCTGATGAAATAAATGCGTGCTTAAAGTCTTCAATTTTGTGGCCCAAAATACATAAAATGGCATTATCGAAAAATATGCGAGTGCACTTAAATGGTGATACTATAGCTGGTGAATTTGCAGAAATGCTTCTTAAAATAGGAAATGGATTACTTCCAACCTATGATGGCAAAATAATTTTACCATCAACTTTATGTCATGTTGTTAAAAGTATTGAAGAACTTACTTTAAAAATATTTCCAGATATTAAAAATATCAAGGTAAAACCACTTGAATGGTTATCAGAACGTGCTATTTTGACCGCAAGAAATGACAATGCATTAGAAATAAACGAGTTTTTATTAAAATCATTTCAAAGTACAGAAATGACATATAACTCTATTGATTCTGTGATTGAAGTCGAAGATGCAGTTCATTACCCCGTCGAATTTCTTAATTCATTAAATCCGTCTGGCTTGCCTCAACATAAGTTAACTTTAAAGATTGGTTCACCTGTAATGTTGATTCGCAACTTGAAGCCGCCAAAACTGTGCAATGGTACAAGATTGCAAGTTATGAATCTTCATAAAAATGTTGTCGAAGCAATGATCTTTACTGGCAATGGTATAGGGGAAACGGTTCTAATACCCAGAATTCCATTAATACCTTCTGATGCTGAATTGCCATTTCAATTTAAAAGATTGCAATTTCCCTTAAAAGTTTGCTTTGCCCTAACAATAAATAAATCACAGGGACAAACTCTTAAATTAGCCGGACTAGACTTAAGAAACGATTGTTTCTCTCATGGCCAATTTTATGTAGCTTGCTCAAGAGTCAGTTCACCAAAGAGTTTAGTTGTATTAGCACCTGACGGAAAGACAGCAAATATCGTTTATCAAGAAGCTCTTAACAAATGTTAATAAGCTCTAAATAAATTAAACATGTGGATAAGGCCTACTGGGGAAACCACAATAAAAAATGACGCGTCTGATTCTCTACCTCAATGGTGGCGTGGAAAAGAGAATATTAAATATTTTGCTATAATATATGTTGTTATATATTTTCTTATTTATTTATTTTATATCTATCTATACTATTTCTAAAATTAATAAAAACTACTAAAACTTTAATTTATATACGACTATCGGCGCAGCGAAGCAAGCGGGCCCCTTACTAGTCTTTTTTATTATTATAGGGCGCTTTTTTTATAATACCCCTTTCCCCTCCCTCTTACTAAACTATAATTAAAAAAAAAAAACCAATTAATTATAAATATATTAAAAGAAAAAAAAAAAAAAAAAAAAAATTTAAAATAATAAACTTTAAATTTAAGTTTGAAACGAGAAATACGTATATGAAGCATACGAAACGGAAACAACAACAATTTCATTGCGCCACAGAGACGCTGGCAGCGTAGCACACAGCACAGGAAGCAGCTCTGTTGCGGGGGATTTTCCCCACTAAGCGATCCTAGTATATATATACTAGTAAGTGCCCCGCTTGCTTCGCTACGCCTATAGTTTTTACAAAATTTTAGCAATACATATAAAATAAATAAATTAGTTAATGTTTAACAACATATTAGCGAAGTATTAAATATTCTCTTTTTCACGCCACCATTGAGGTTGAGAATCAGACGCGTCTTTATACTTTGATACCAAAGGTATCATATTATATTGGGTTTATGCAATGCCCGTCAAGGTGTCTGTACGTCCGTCCGCCCGTCCGTCCGTTTGAACGCAACTTTTTTCAACACGCTTGAAGCTAGAGCTTTGCAACTTTGCAAATATTTTGGTACATACCTTCGTCAGAAAAAGTGTTAAATTTGGCTCTACGACCTCAGGGGCCTGGGAAATCGATAACAAATCGAAACCTCAAAGTGCAAATCGATGAAACACATATATATATATCTCACATTTTAGCAGCTAGAGTCACCAAATTTGTGGGCAAGATAGCCGATGACATTCCTCAAAAACTGCATCGAAAGTTTGGATGCCACGCCCACCTCTTCCGCCCCCAGCCACGGATGCCACGGCCACCTATTCCGCCCCCAGTCCCGCTCCAATTATAAACAAAAATGCCTGTATCTTCTACAGTTTTCAAGCTATAGGCACCAAAATTGACATGAAGGTGGATGCTGACATTTGACACAGATATGCATGAAAACTTTGAATTCCACGCTCCCAAACAACGGGACATGCCCCACCGCCCTAAAACCGGAAGGCATGTATCTTCGCCAGTTTTTAAGCTAGATTCACCAAATTCGGTATGAATATTGGTAGTGACATCCGTAACTGGTGTGCATACAAATTTTGGATGCCACGCCAACTTATACCGCCCACCGCTATATCTCTCTCAGTTTTCGACCTAGGCTCTTCAAATTTGGTATGAACATTGTTAGCGACATCCGTAACCGATCTACATCAAAGTTTTATACGCCACGCCCACCTTTTCCACCCAACTCGTAAAATCTGAAATTTCTATATCTTTCCCAGATTTTGCGCTAGAGTCACCAAACTTGGAAACATTGTTAGTGACATCCGTAACAAATGTGCAATATTGGATGCCACGCCCACTTATACCGCCCACCAAAATATCTTTCTCAGCTTTTGCGCAAGTCTCTCCAAACTTGCTTAAGAGATAGAAGGCACCATCCGCCACAGATATGCATCACAAATTTGAATGTCGCGCCTACCCCTTCTGCCTGCCTTTTTATACCCAAAACCCCCATACGTTACAAATACATACAAACTTACATATGTGCTTTACTTAATTGGTCGAAAATGTATATCAACAATGTTTGTGTGGTACGACGTTACGTCTGAGTTACATAAGCAGCAAGTAAGCAAATCAAACACTATACAAAGATGTTCAAGATTAATTATTTTCGCGCAAATGGCTCGTTATAAAAAACAAATAAGAAATAACAAAAAAACAAAACGTTGAAACTCACAGCTTGTCCTGACCAAGTTTCGTAACAATTAATTAATTTAAAAGCATAGCTCTAGTACAAAAGTTGAGAAAAAAAAAGGACTTAGGTGTTCAGGAGGTACTCGAAGGAGTGGTCCAAATTAAAAATCCTTTCTTAGTGCTCACTTTCAACCTGAATGGAATATTATGTCAAAATTTCAGCCTTCTAGCTCTTATCGTTTAGGCTGTGGGTCTCTCAACAATCAGTCAGTCAGTCAGGACAAACTATTTTATATATATAGATAAGCACGCTCCATAACATTAGTGTATGGGAGGTGCCCCAAGGAGTTGTCGGATTGGGTCCAAATTTTGCATCCATAACTTTTTTAGACCCTGTTATGTCCTGACAAAGTTTCGTAACAATTAATTAATTTTTGAGCATAGCTCTAGTACAAAAGTTGAGAAAAAAAGGACTTAAGTGCTCAGGAGGTACTCGAAAGAGTGGTCCAAATTCAAAATCCTTTCTTAGTGCTCACTTTCAACTTGAATGGAATATTATGTCAAAATTTCAGCCTTCTAGCTCTTATCGTTTAGGCTGTGGGCCTCTCAACAATCAGTCAGTCAGTTAGGACAAACTATTTTATATATATAGATTAGCTTGATACAGATGCAACAATGTGTGCGTGCATTAACCAATATATGCACTTGCATTGTTGTTAATACATATGTATGTAGGTACTAAACAATGAAAATGCACGTACATACATGTGTATGTATGTACATATGTGCATTTGCAACACCAACTAAAGTTACAAATGTCAGTTTGAAAATAATATCAAAACAACAATGGCAATAGGTATTTGTGTGTTAAGTTTTGTTTGATAATTAGCAAGTATGTAGATAAGACCACTCGCGTAACATATTCTGGTGTACAAAAACAAATTATGTTT
Source organism: Scaptomyza pallida (assembly GCA_018152965.1). Classification (NCBI taxonomy): domain Eukaryota; kingdom Metazoa; phylum Arthropoda; class Insecta; order Diptera; family Drosophilidae; genus Scaptomyza; species Scaptomyza pallida. Next base: position 364,789 of record JAECXP010000237.1, read on the forward strand.
TAATTGATTTGTTTTAAATCAATGATACCAACAAAAAGAAGCAACAACAACACTTACTAACAACAACAACAACAAATGCTACTTAATTCGAAAAACAATTGTCAAAGGCACAAAGAAGAAAAGAGAATAACGGAGAGAGACAAAAAGTGGAATGGGTCATTTTTTTATTTTTTTTGTTTGAAACCTCGGCGGCGTTGAAACTCACAGCTTGTGCGACAATGAGGCGCCAGAGTAGTAGAATGAGGTAAAGTGATTAATGCAATTAATTGAGTTGTTCAAAATTTAATCCAAATTAAAAATCCTTTCTTAGTGCTCACTTTCAAGCTGCATGAAATATTATGTGAAAATTTCAGCCTTCTAGCTCTTATCGTTTAGGCTGTGGGCCTCTCAACAATCAGTCAGTCAGTTAGGACAAACTATTTTATATATATAGATTAGCTTGCTACAGATACAACAATGTGTGCGTGCATTAACCAATATATGCACTTGCATTTTTGTTAATACATATGTATGTAGGTACTAAACAATGAAAATGCACGTACATACATGTGTATGTATGTACATATGTGCATTTGCAACACCAACTAAAGTTACAAATGTCAGTTTGAAAATAATATCAAAACAACAATGGCAATAGGTATTTGTGTGTTAAGTTTTGTTTGATAATAAGCAAGTATGTAGGTAAAACCAATCGCGTAACATATTCTAATGTACAAAAACAAATTATGTTTTAATTGATTTGTTTTAAATCAATGATACCAACAAAAAGAAGCAACAACAACACTTACTAACAACAACAACAACAAATGCTACTTAATTCGAAAAACAATTGTCAAAGGCACAAAGAAGAAAAGAGAATAACGGAGAGAGACAAAAAGTGGAATGGGTCATTTTTTTATTTTTTTTGTTTGAAACCTCGGCGGCGTTGAAACTCACAGCTTGTGCGACAATGAGGCGCCAGAGTAGTAGAATGAGGTAAAGTGATTAATGCAATTAATTGAGTTGTTCAAAATTTAATCCAAATTAAAAATCCTTTCTTAGTGCTCACTTTCAACCTGAATGGAATATTATGTGAAAATTTCAGCCTTCTAGCTCTTATCGTTTAGGCTGTGGGTCTCTCAACAATCAGTCAGTCAGGACAAACTATTTTTATATACACTAAGAGAAAAAAATAAGGGATCAAAAAAAATTTTCAAATTTTTAGGTGATTTTCAATAGGCTGTAACTTAAAGAAAATTCATCGTAGAGAGATTTAAAAAAAAGCAAATTGTAGCTCTGAGTGTCTAGTTTTTTGGATCCAAACTCAAAAAAATTTTCTTTTCAATTTTTTTCAGGTAATTTTAAAAAACCACTGACAAAAAAATTTTTAAACTTTATTGATTTTTTTTTACGTCTACGGACTTAAAAAAATTTTATCGACATAAGCACCATATCCGTCAGATAGCTTGTTCATTCAGCTTCAAATTTCTTTTTTTAAATCCTTGATTCGGAATTTTTTCGCGGAGATATCAAACTTTGAAATAAAAAAGGATCATTTTGTCTTTGATTATCAATATCTCTGCAACTAATTATCGCACAGAAAGTTGAAGGTGTGTTCCAAAAACTTGAATAAATTTCCTACAAGGATGAGCCATTGTTTTTTGAAAAAAATTTTTTTCTATCCTTGACATGTTTTTGAAAATGCAACAAAAATAAGCCTTTCTGTGGCTTTTTGGAAAGTACAGCGCTAAATCGAAAATATTGAGGAAACTCCTAATGTTAAGTGTGCATTTTACAGTTCAATATACCCACAAAAACCCCACAAAGATTCAATTTAATCCATTCAGCCGTTTTTTTGTTTTACTCGATCAAATTTTTGGAAAAATTAAAGGATCACATTTTTCGTACTAAAAAAAAAATTTTTTTGGAAAATTTTTTTTTTTTTCTATGATTCAGAAAATTTACGAAAACAGCGCCTTATTATTCTTGATGTAATTTGGACCTGAATCACGTCATTTTATTGATCTCATTCCAATAAAATCACTGAAAAGTGTGTGAAAAGATAAAAATTCAGTCAGAGGTATCAATTTTTATTTTAATTTTATTGGAATGAGATCAATAAAATGACGTGATTCAGGTCCAAATTGCATCAAGAATAATAAGGCGCTGTTTTCGTAAATTTTCTGAATCATAGAAAAAAAAAATTTTTCCAAAAAATTTTTTTTTAGTACGAAAAATGTGATCCTTTAATTTTTCCAAAAATTTGATAGAGTAAAACAAAAAAACGGCTGAATGGATTAAATTGAATCTTTGTGGGGTTTTTGTGGGTATATTGAACTGTAAAATGAAAACTTAACATTAGGAGTTTCCTCAATATTTTCGATTTAGAGCTGTACTTTCCAAAAAGCCACAGAAAGGCTTATTTTTGTTGCATTTTCAAAAACATGTCAAGGATAGAAAAAAAATTTTTTTCAAAAAACAATGGCTCATCCTTGTAGGAAATTTATTCAAGTTTTTGGAACACACCTTCAACTTTCTGTGCGATAATTAGTTGCAGAGATATTGATAATCAAAGACAAAATGATCCTTTTTTATTCAAAGTTTGATATCTCCGCGAAAAAATTCCAAATCAAGGATTTAAAAAAGAAATTTGAAGCTGAATGAACAAGCTATCTGACCGATATGGTGATTATGTCGATAAAATTTTTTTAAAGTCCGTAGACGAAAAAAAATCAATAAAGTTTAAAAATTTTTTTTGTCAGTGGTTTTTTCAAAATTACCTGAAAAAAATTGAAAAGAAAATTTTTTTGAGTTTGGATCCAAAAACTAGACACTCAGAGCTACAATTTGCTTTTTTTAAAATCTCTACGATGAATTTTCTTTAAGTTACAGCCTATTGAAAATCACCTAAAAATTTGAAAATTTTTTTTGATCCCTTATTTTTATCTCTTAGTGTATATATAATCGAGGAAGGAGATGACTCCACAGAACGAACCCGAGACCGGTCCTGACAACACGGCGAATTCAGATGCCGTCTCACTCTGACTAAGGATGTTAGCGTATAGAGACTAACCACAGGGTCGCTTGGTATAGTGATCACTGTCACACTAACGGCAGGCGTGAATAACAGCGAGTATTAACCGCTGTTGCTAAGGGCAATTTAGCATCACGCCACCTTTGCCCTTGGAATGACTTTGGCGACGACAGGCCCCGCTCCAGCGAGATGGCAGCGGGTATAAAAGGAGCAAGCAGCATACCATTGGGGTCTGAAAAATCAAGAGTGAAACACGCGAGTTACGTTACGGTCGGTCAATAAACGCATCAGGACATTCGAGAAGGCGATAAACAACGATCCTGTGCAACATTAAGAATAAGATAAGACTAAGTGAACATATTGTGAAAATATTCTAAGTGCGGTTACAACCTGTTCAAAGTAAACGCTATCTACACTTGTTCAGAGGACAACCTGAGTGAGGCAGATCCTTGCTACTTTGTGCCGAACTAGAGAACCTGGCGCAGGACAGGTGAAGCACACTTACACCAGCGAGTAGGAGTACTAGTGGTAGCTTCTTGCGGAGTCAAGAAAGCCAATAGCGTGTCCTGGCGAACAACTGGTGTAGTGAGCAATAAACCTAGTCGAGTAGGCGAGTCTAATTTCGACCGTGGTTGGCAGGCTAGCATATCACCAGCAGTCCAAAGACAAGGATACGTAGTGTGGATCCTAGAGCAGTGCGGGCTGAACTAGATTAAGACACACCTGTACAATCAACCCAAAGAACAGTGCAAATTAAAAGTATTATAATTCGAAAACACTAAGCGTTATTATTTGTCGCAGTGCCACAAATACAAATTTCTTGGCACGTACCCTCAAAACCGCGAGAGCTAGCCCAGCTTTTATTCGGGACAACCGAAGGTTCGTTACAACTGGCGCCCAACTGTAGATTCTGCGACTTTTAACGTCAAACAAAGAATTATAACAAAATAACTAAAATGGTGCGTTCGTGGGTGTATTATCTTAAAAAGGAACAATTAGTAAAATATGGAACGGAGTTCGGCCTCGACATGGCAGGCACAACCGATCAGATGCGGAAACAGCTCGGAGAGTGGGTGAGTATCAGCGACCTAGCCAGCCGGTTTGGTCGATCATCACCAAACACGGAGTTTAAGCCAATGATCGAGGAAGAGGAGGAGGAGATGAAGGAGCTTGGCGCTATTGATATAGCACGACTAAGCATACCTTCAACTAGCGCAGCGGCGCGAGCTCAGAATGCCCAGGAAAAATCGGCGATCGCCGTGGAAATCCATACCCAACCAACGAAACGAAGATATCTTCGATAGGAGGTACGGGCGAGGAAGCACGAACACGGCACAAGAATACCAAAAAGTAGCCAAGCAGGTAAGGGAATGGGGGTTTAGGTTTGACGGAACGTCAAAACCATTAGAATTCCTGGAACAGGTAGAATGGTCAGCAGACACATACGGGCTGAATCTTAATCTCATTCCCCGAACCATGCCTGAGTTGCTCAAAGGAATGGCGCTGAAATGGTATATCGCCAATAACCAACACTGGACAACATGGATGGGATTTGTGGCGAGTTTCCAGGACTACTTCCTGCCGAGAGACTTTTACGACAATCTTGAAGACGAGGTGCGCAGAAGGCGGCAAAGGTCTGGAGAGCCCTGCAAGATATATATGGTGGAGATGCAGACGCTGATGCGACCGCTGCGACTATCAACAGAGAAGGAGTTATAGAAGATTTTCGCAAACAGCCTCCCGGACCTACGCGCTTACGCAAGACCGGGCCAGTTCACAAACCTAAGTGAGCTAATGCTGCTAGCGGAAGCATCGGAGGAGTTAGAGCAGGACCGTACGCGGTTGCGGCTGAAACAACAACCGCAACCACAAGAGCGATACCAACACCAACCGACCCACAACCAAGGCGGACGACAACCTAACCACGCACCACAGCCAAACAGAAACAGACCCCGTTTTATGGCAATGGAGGAGCAACAACAACACACAAGAGAGAGGATCCAGGACATGGAGAGACCAAGGCCAGCCCCAAGAATGCAACAAAATACCAACCAAACACACGTTAACAACCCAGGACGAGCATGTCGTGTGTGCGGACAAGGAGGACATTGGGCAGTAGAGTGCCAAAACCCAATGTTGGATTATTGTTGGATTTGTGGGCGGATAGGGCCAAGAACAGCAACGTGTTGTAAGTCGGGAAACGACCAGCGGCGTCCGCAACCGAGGGACGAACGGAGGCCGCGAAGGACGATCCCTCGCCATTAATCGGAAACATGCAAGGGGAGGATACGCAACTGACAGCCACCGTGAGAATCGGAGATTGTCAGTACAAGGCAACGATCGATACAGGGGCTACAAGCAGCTTTGTAAGCGAAGAGCTGGCTTGCAGACTCAGTAAAGAATGCCGGAGAAGTACCACAAGCAGGCGGATACGATTAGCAGACGGTCGTAACAGCATGGTAGCAGAACAAATCGAAGCCACAATTTGGCTGGGATACCGCAACCTAAGACTAAACCTTATGGTGTTGCCAGGCATTATCGATGATTTAGTGCTGGGCTGGGATTTTCTGACTGGCATGGGCATTGTGATAAAGTGCGCAGGGATGGTGGTCACCATTCCAGCACGGCGGGATAAGGCGGACAACCTGGAGGAGAGACTGTCGGTGGCAGTTGTCCAGGCCGCTACAGAGCCACAAACAATGACAGTCAGTCAGAGATCAGAAAACCCAGACAAAAACCAGCACGAAGACGCGGAAATAGCCGAATTTCTACAACAGGAAATCGAGGCGTTTGCCAAACTAAAAGGGCCATCCCAAATCACAGAACACAAGATCGTGATGAGCGATGACAGGCCGATAAAACAAAGATACTTCCCCAAAAACCGAAAATGCAAGCTGAAATCAACCAACAGGTAGATGAGCTATTGGCAAAGGGTTGTATCGAGCCTTCGAACAGCCCACACAGCGCGCCGATCGTCATGGTGAAAAAGAAGACAGGCAAATGGCGTTTGTGTCGACTTTCGCCAGCTGAACAGCAGATCTGTGAAAGATGCCTACCCTATACCAAGAGTGAACCACATCTTGGATCAGTTGAGAGAGGCACACTTCATCACTAGTTTGGATTTAAAAGATGGGTATTGGCAAATTCCAATGGCAAAAGAGAGCAGGCCCCTCACGGCATTCACAGTGCCCGGAAAAGGCTTATACCAGTGGAAGGTAATGCCGTTCGGATTACATTCGGCTCCGGCAACGTTCCAGAGGGAGCTGGATCGCGTCATAGGTCCAGATATGATGCCACACGCGTTTGCATATTTATACGACATTATAGTCATCGGACGGACAAGGGAAGAACACATGCAGAATCTGCGTGAGGGGAGCTAAAATACCTGGGTCATCGGGTGACAGACAGAGGTATATGCAACGATCCAGAAAAGGTGGCTGCGATCGCAGAACTAAAGCCGCCAGAGAACGTGAAAGAGTTGAGGCAGTATCAAAGAGTATCATCGTGGTATCGACGCTTCGTACCAGACTTCGCGACAACAGTTCACCCACTCAACGATTTACTCAAAAAAGGAGCCAAGTGGGAATGGTCGGAAGAACGTCAGAAGGCGTTCGAAACAATCAAGGACAAACTGACTCGATCACCCGTATTGGCGTGCCCAGATTTCTCCGAAACTTTCTGCTTACAGACAGACGCTAGCAACTACGGCTTGGGTGCGATCTTAACTCAACCTTTGGAGGAAGGCGAACGAGTAATATCGTATGCGAGTCGAACACTCAATGGAGCCGAACGAAATTATTCGGCTACCGAAAAGGAGTGTTTGGCCATAGTTTGGGGAATAAGGAAGTTGAGACCATACCTGGAAGGGTACCACTTCATAGTGATCACTGATCACATGGCACTAAAGTGGCTCAACTCGATAGAGAATCCATCCGGAAGGATAGCTAGATGGGCACTAGAGCTCCAACAATACGACTTCGAGATTAAGTATCGTAAGGGTAGTTTGAATGTCGTGGCCGATGCGCTTTCGCGGCAGCCACTTAAGGAAACGTGTGGACGAATCGTCACAACGCACGAAGATATGGGAAACGCTAACGCACAGTGCAAGTGGATTCAGAAGATGAGAGAAGACAATGAAGAATCCCAAGAAATACCCAGACTATGTGGAGGAAGGTGGTAATCTATACCGACACATCCCACACCGAGCAGGTATTAAGGAGGTATCCTCATGGAAGCTGTGTGTGCCAAGTGGCAAACGAACCCAGGTATTACAAGAAACCATGATGCGGCAACAGCTGGACATCTTGGCTGCCGAAAAACAATCGCCAGAATAGCGGCTCGCTATTATTGGCCTGGGTTATATAGACACACGCACATATGTACACCGCTGTGAAATCTGCCAAAAATATAAGCCCAGCCAAATAGCAGCAGCAGGGAAAGTGCTAACACAGATACCAGAAGAGCCATGGAGCACAGTATGCGCAGATTTCGTGGGACCTTTACCCCGGTCCAAACATGGCAATACGATGCTCCTGGTATTGGTGGACCGCTTTTCAAAGTGGTCCGAATTGGTCCCCTTGAGAAGTGCAACTACAGCTTCCCTACAAAAAGGATTCAGGGAGAGAACTTTAGCTAGGTTCGGAGTACCGAAGGTGTTTACAAGTAAAGCGTTCAAAAACTTTCTGAAAGAATTGGGAGTACGGCACCAATTCACAGCACCGTACACCCCGCAAGAAAACCCGACAGAACGGACAAATCGGACAGTTAAAACTATGGTGGCACAATATGCCAGGAACAACCATCGGAACTGGGACGAACTATTACCCGAATTAACACTAGCCATTAACACCAGTGTGTCAGCTTCTACAGGATATAGTGCGGCGTTTATCACGCAAGGACGCGAACCAAGGTTTCCAAACGCATTGTTCGACGAAGCTACGATTGGTACCGGCAGGGGCACCCAAACACCCACAGAGAAAGCATCAAGGCTCAAAGAAGTGTTCGAGTTGGTCAGACGCAGCTTAGAGAAGGCTTCCCAAGACCAAGCCCGACACTACAACTTAAGGAGACAGGCATGGAAGCCGAAGATCGGAGACAGGGTAGGGGCAAAAGATCACCACCTACCTAATGCAGCGGAGGGATTTGCTGCTAAACTAGCACCAAAATATGCGGGCCCCTATACAATCACGGACTTCGCCGCACCAGTCATAGTAAGACTGTGAGGAGGGGAGGGGGAAAAGGATCGAAGGGCTCACATAGGCGACTTAAAACCGCACGGAGAAGAGAGAGTTGCGGAGGCAACTCAAACAAGGTAACAAAAAAAAATATATATAAATATATATATATATATATATATCGCGGAAAAACAAGGATAAAAAAAAAAAAATAAAACCCCTGAATAAAAAAAAAAAATTGGAAAAAAAACACCGGAACTTTGAAAAAAAAATAGAACAGATTAATAAGAATAAAACTGAAGATATAACACAAATACTCACCTGAGTTTATACCTGTAGAGCAAAACGAAAGAGAAATTAGTAAATAGTAAAAGTTAAAAAAAAAGAGAGGGGGTGATACATGTACAAGTACATATATAATAATAAATAAATAATAATAAATAAATAAATATAAATAATAAAAATAAAATAATAGTAAATAAATAAAAATAAAATAATAATAAATAAATATAAAATAAAATAATATAAATAAAATAATAATAAATAAATATAAAAAAAAAATAATAATAATAATAAATAAATATAAAATAATAATAATAATAAATATAAAATAAAAAAATAATAATTACAAAATAATAATAATAATAAATAAATATAAAATAAAATAATAGTAAATAAATACAAAATAAAAATAAATAAATAGCGCCCAACGGTCAAAAGACTCGAACGGCCCTGTTCGCGGCGAATTTACGTGCGAATGAGAACGCTGTCATAAGCCAAAGCAAACAGATAGAGACAGCAGCACCCAGAGAGCGAGTGCTGACAAACATGGCGGCTATAACGGTAAGGACACCGTTGATCTGGCACTAACATGAACACAAATGATGTCAAATAAACACTCACCGGAGGGTATAAAATAGGGCGCTAGACATGTGGCCAGCCCCTTTGACAAAACCACGAGATGACAGCAAGACGTGAATCAACCATTGCAGCTGAGCTAGCTAGCCGCGACCCGCGAGTCCGCGCACGGATAGAGCGCAGGAATGCAGTCCAGGCGCCCAGGAGGATAATTCGGCGTAGACGAGTTCCGCTGCGAGCCGTCCGGCTCCCCTTCCACCCGCGCAGACGCACGATGCGTCGTCAGCGTGAGCCATCTCCGGATGTGCTCGAGTTGATGGCGTCGACACTGCGTGGGGCCGGAGTGGAGTCAGGCACAGGGATGAGCAGCGGAGAATCCACCGAAGAGTGGCCCAGGAGCAGCGGCGCAGACGGGGATGAGAGCGCAAGCTCCGGCGACTATTCCAGCGAGGCAAGACCACGGGAGGCGTACGACGAAAGGCTGGATGAATACCTGCGGTTAAGAAGGGAGGCGCTGGAGGAAATGGCGCACTTCTCGGCACAAGAGGACGACGAATTCGGGCGACCGGTGTTGCCACATTATGCCCCACCGACACCACCGCCCGAGTGGCAGCCAGCCCGGCCACCCTCGCTCTGGCCCAGGGGCAAGATCGACGAAAACGTGATCGTCATCTCATCGGACGATGAGGAGGCGACCGTCGACAAGGTGTACGACCCCACGGCGAGCCTTTATGAGCCGTACGACGAAAAAGTTGCGTCAAGGCGAGACGAGGCGACGCACGAGAGGCCAGTGCCCGAAGAGCCAACCCCGGAGCCACGCATCACCACGACACGGAGAGAGCGGTTCGCGGACGGAAGGTGGATACACACCGTCACAGTGGTGTGCGAGTGGAGCGAGGAGATAAAGCCGCCGAACAAGGGCTTCGTCCTGCGAGAGGCAACTCCGCCTCCACAACCGCGACGCGAGACGCCACCACGAGAGGATGCTCCGACAAACCCGGAGAGAGGCCCTTGGGAGTGGCCCCAGCCAAGCGTGGCAGTGGCTGAACAGCCGGACGAGACGCGGAAATCGCCACCTCTGACGCAGGCACCACCCACGCCCCTACGCTGGTCACCCATTCGGGTGAGACCCGCGTTCGGGCGAAAGGCGTCATGCCCCGAACCAGGAGGAAGGGCACGTCCCACGCTACGACGCCAGCACTCGGCACTCACCGGCCAACAAACGTGGCGAGAGCTGGAGCCAGACCAATGGCCCCCGGAGGTTGCGGCAGCGGTCGGAGGAGGGACGACGCGCCGAACAAGTAGAATGGTTTGGGTGTATGGGGTGCGTTACCGCGTGCGCACGTCGGCGCAAGGTACCCGAGTGTTTGTGTGCGAACGATAACACAAACAGGCATTGAGCGCACAACAAGAGCCACAAAAAAAAAAATAAAATAAAATAATAAAAAAACAAGTAAAAACGTTGCAGTCGGACGCAACCGACTGCGATATACTTTGATACCAGTTTACATAGCTGTTTTAAGGATTCCTAGTGCAAATAGTAATATATGAGGGCTTTGGGTATAAAAATCAGGCAGAAGGGGTAGGCATGACATTTATCTGTGGCGGATGGCACTTTGTATCCTCCTACCAAGTTTGAAGACTCTAGCGCAAAAACCGACAAAGATATAGAGGTGGGCGATATAAGTGGGCGTGGCATAAACAATTTTATGCACACCTGTTTCGGATGTTACAACCAATGTTCATTCCAAATTTGGTGACTCTAGCCCAAAAACTAAGAAAGATATAGAGGTGGGCGGTATAAGTGGGCGTGGCATCCAAAACATTGATGCAGATCTGTTACGGATGTCACTACCAATGTTCATACCATATTTGTTGACTCTACCTTAAAAACTGACAAAGATACATGCCTTCCGTTTTTTTTTTTAGGGCGGTGGGGCATGTCCCGTTGTTTGGGGGCATGGCATCCAATGTTTTGATGCATAACTTTGTCAGATGTCAACATCTACCTTCATGTCAATTTTGGTGGCAATAGCTTGAAAACTGTAGAAGATACAGGCATTTTTGTTTATAATTTGAGGGGGCTGGGGGCGGAACAGGTGGGCGTGGCATCCAAACTTTTGATGCAGTTTTTTGAGGAATGTCACCAGCTATCTTGCCATCAAATTTGGTGACTCTATCCTTAAAACTGGCGAAGATACGGGCATTCCGTTTTTTAGGGCGGTGGGGCGTGGCCCCTCGTTTGGGGGCGTGGCATCCAAAGTTTTGATGCATATCTGTGTCAGATGTTAGCATCTACCTTTATGCTAATTTTGATGGTTATAGCTTGAAAACTGTAGAAGATACAGGCATTTTTGTTTATAATTTGAGGGGGCTGGGGGCGGAACAGGTGGGCGTGGCATCCAAACTTTTGATGCAGTTTTTTGAGGAATGTCACCAGCTATCTTGCCATCAAATTTGGTGACTCTATCTACTAAAATGTGGGATATATATGTGTTTTATCGATTTGCACTTCGAGGTGTATCGACTTGTTATCGATTTCCCAGGCCCCCTGAGGTCGTAGAGCCCTAGATTTAACACTTTGTCTGACGAAGACCTGTACCAAGATATTTGCAAAGTTGCAAGGCTCTAGCTTAAAGGGTGTCGAAAAAAGTTGCGTTCATACGGACAGACGGACGGACGGACGGACGGACGGACGGACGGACGGACGGACGGACAGACACCATGACGGACATTGCACAAACCCAATATACTATGATACCTTTGGTATCAAAGTATAAAAAGGAAAAAAAAGAGCAAACGTGTATGTATTTTTCTAACAGTAGGTGGGTGTGCGCGCCATAACCTGCAAAGAAAATAAAAAAGCAGAACATGAAATAAATGCATGTGCCAAAAAAAACACATTTAGAACCAAACTCACCTGCAGTCACAGGAGTGGGTGGGGGGGGGGGCCCTCATAGCGTCCAAGTTGGGGCGGAAGCCTACAATAGAGGAAGATCAGTAAAATGGCGAAAAGCCACACAAAAAAAATACAAAATTACACTCACCTTTATTGTTTTACATTTTTCCACAGCATGCGGCAACTCATCTGGCACCAGGGGTGGAGAGTGTCGATCGAGCAATGATCTGGCAGCACCGACCGTGTGGCGTTGCGTGACAAAAGCTGAATGTCGCTCCACAGCTCCACACAGCTGACCAGAAGGTTGCCGATCTGGCAGCTCAACGCCAGCGCACCGCATGTCAAAAAGCTGGCTGATACGCAACACCAATGCACAGCGCCACACCGCAGCGCGAAATGCAAATAGGCGAAACGGCCACACCGATGGCGCCCAATTCAAAAAGACGAAGTAACGAAACAAAAAAACAAGTGGAAGCTTTCCACTTCCGAAGGAAAGAGGGAGTGTGAGGAGCTATGGCTGCACCTCACAATTAATGGTGTTATGTATGGAGAAATACAAATATATATATATACTAGATGTGACCCGGCAAACGTTGTTTTGCCATATAAATAATTTCCTAGTAATTTCTAGAGTAGACAAAAAATAGCTTACTTATTGTAAGTATGTAAGTTAAGCCAATGCGCGACTACGCGTCGCAACATTGACTTGGTTAACATATATTCTAAGTTAAGCCAATAAGCGACTACGCGTCGCAACATTAACTTTGTTAACACATGTTCTACATAGTTAAGTTTTAGTTGGTTACCTCAACATATAAAAAGCTTTGGATTAAAACGTTATAAATTTTATTGGTAATTCGTAAGTGTTTTGATAACTGTCGTTCATCAGCGAAGAATTAGTTCTGATTCAACCGTCCGGCTTTGGGTCTCAGCAAGCCTCGGTTGCCGTCGCTGCCAGCGCCAGAATAGCTTGCGCTGCAAGTTTTTTGTCCATCCGGCTTTGGGTCGCAGCAAGCCTCGGTTGCCGTCGCTGCCAGCGCCAGAATAGCTAGTTTGTTGTCACACGCTCCCAAATTGCATGCGTTGCAATTTAGGCCCTCACGTTGGTGCGCACGTTGCTATCGTTGTGTAACGGCGGACACCCTGGGAACGCTGACTTGCAACCGGATACTGCGTCAGCGTGTGGGGCGTTCACCTCATTGCCAGAATGTGGTGAACATTGGGGGGGGGTTAACTCTTCCCCCTTTTAAGATCTGCGTCCCGCAGATTAGTGGCCTTTTGGTGGCGTCGTACCGGTGGGTTGTGCCTCCGAGTTGTTGACGCTATGATGAATCGGGATCCCTTTGGTAGAAGTTATCTTCCTCCATACTATCCATAGGATTAGAACGGTAGCCAGAGCTATTTCTATTAAGATCGAAAATACAAAATTATTAGAAATGTTTGATAATGTTTCCAAGTTTTTAAGGCTAAAATCATGGACATATTCTAAGGACAGCTTATATCCCGCAGCAGTGACTTTCGTCAGTACAGCTGGCATAGCCATGAGATGGGTTGATGAGAAACTGCTGTAAGATCTATTCCTAACGTTGATGGTCTCGTTATCATACTGCACCAGGAATGACCCAGATAGTTGGTAATTTCCTGATTCGGTGGTAATTGTGCCATTGAAGTTTGTCAGGAATAGGGTACCGTCATCTATCAAATCGACTATTTCCTGATTGTTCCTCAAGTATTTGCAGGTTGCTCGACCTCCTTTCAGCAGCCGAGGAATGCACTCGTCTTCCTCCAGTTTCTTCAAATCTCGTTCTCGGCACACGGTCGTATTTCCAATCGATAGGCATTTCCCCAAAACTGCATAGGTTTCTTGGGGGTCCATCGCTAACTTGTTAAACTCCAGATCCACCTGCTTGCCGGCGAGAATCGTTGGGTAGAGGAGCATGAGTCTGTATCTCTTGTCTATCACTTTGGGCATTGACAAGATATACAAGAGAGAACTTCCGTTCGTCATTACGGATGGTTCCGAAAATTCGATAGCTTCTACCACGTTTTGATATGGCAAGCTCTCGGTCTCAGACAGAAGGGTCTCTATCTCTGCGTGGTCCAAAAGATAAGTGTTTACTACTCCAGACTTCGCCAGTTGGCAAGCCCTCGCGATTTCGTCAACCTGATTGACCAGAATCATCGCTTTGTGGAGTAGTATCGTTGCCATATGCGCATCTCCGTCGATGGTGTTAACTCTTTGCATCAGGTCGTTGAGTTTTTGAATCGACTCTCGTGTGCTTTCAAACAATCTGGTATTAATCCTTATTTGTTGGTTGCTATTTTTCGTCACGTGTTCCTGTGACTGAAGAATAGAATTCCAGTCCGAGGCGACCGGTGATCCGGCCACCCATTTCCAAGCAGAGCCAATCCAATCGATGGAGCGCGGCCTACGCCGTGTTATCGTGGTCATCTTTGTGATTCCTTCAGCAGCTCTCTCCAGATAATGGCCTACCAATGCCCCGATTTTTCGATCCGTGATGAGCAAAGCTTCCTCGGTGGTGTTGTCTACGACCTGTTGTAACTGTTGTAGGTCGATTATGTGGGCGAGTTTAAGTCCTCCGTTGACTCGCCATACCACGCCTTGTTGAAGAGGGACGACTGGCGTATCATATCTAAATATGTGGAGAAAGCTCGCTGTGTGGACTAACGCCAATCTTAGAGTGAAATTGTTGTTAAGTTAATTCTAATTGAATGTGCTTAAATTGTAGTTTCATTTTTTGTGTTAGATTTTTTGTTTTTGTGTGTTTTTTTGTGAGGTTTTTTTTGTATTGTTTTTTGTTAGTGTTAATTAATGATATGTATGGTTTCGTGAAACGTTTTCGGTTAAAAATAAAATTCTAATTTTTCTGATGAAGAGGAGAAAAACCCTTTTAACAATTTTTCAATTTTTTAGAATTGGGGGTTTGGTTTTTCGACAAGTTCGCCAACGGCAGCTTCTACAGAAGATGCGGTGGCGTTCAGGTGAGACAACCTTTGTGATGTTTTAAAAAGATTAAGGCTAGATGACGGGCTTCTGTTGAAACTCGCACTGCCTTGGCCTTGGCCGCTAACAATAGAACGGTAAGATTGGCCTGATTGTGCTGGTTCTAACTTAATAGCTGGTCGAGGTGACGAAAACCTCTGCGAATATTGGGGGCTTCTGTCCATATTCCCTTGATAAGTATTTCCTTGATGATGGAATCCCACCGCAGGTTGGTTACCAGGTGCGGAATGGGTTCCTTGCGCCACCCACGGGTGTCTGGGGCCGAAAGCGGGGCGGTATACAGGTGCGGCAACCCTAGGTACCCCGTAAACGTTAGAAGTCACATTCTGTAGGTCTAGACAGATACTGTAAGCTTCTGGTAGACTCTTTGGTTTACGAATTATAAGCAACTGAGACATATCGCCATTTAAACCTCTGACAAAGACATCTAGTGCTCTATCCCTATAAGTTTCCACCAAAGCGGTCGTAACCTCCTGAGTCATCCCTCCATTTTTGAGATTGTTTAAAATGAGAGCGAAGTGGTTGTTAATCGCCATATAAAATGAATCTATACTTCTGTTGGCCTGAGTCATTTGACTCATCTGATGTTCGAGGGTGCGTAAGTCGCGCTTGTCGGCATAGTGTAGCATGAGTATGCGCTTAATTTCATACCAATCGTCGTCAGCTACGTTATAAGAAACGAGAGCTGTTTCGGCGGCACCTCTAATTTTCTGCCTAATGTGCAGCAGTATAGAACGATAAAGAGGCCTGTCCCTAATTATCTCATAGTCCCTAAGAATGGCTTCTGCCCTGCCTATCCAAGAAACAAAAGTGTCAGG
The DNA here is from genome assembly GCA_018152965.1 of Scaptomyza pallida. Classification (NCBI taxonomy): domain Eukaryota; kingdom Metazoa; phylum Arthropoda; class Insecta; order Diptera; family Drosophilidae; genus Scaptomyza; species Scaptomyza pallida. Next base: position 380,576 of record JAECXP010000237.1, read on the forward strand.
TTCTCCTTCAAAAACCTGCAATTCCTTGACGCAGTCAGGCAACTTCGCTACTTCCTTTAACTCGTATTCGGTACGCGGCTGGGTCAACGGCTTGGGTTGAGTAACAACAGGGTTGTTCTTTTCTCGATCGCTTTCTAACACTGTCACCTTATCCCCGACCTTCTTCATATCTTCCTTCAAACTAGTCATTTGACCAAGTAAAGCGGACACACTCGCATTGAGCCTAGTCAAAGTTTCTTTCATTTCTTCCATTGTAGCAAAAATTATTTTAATCGACAAAGAGTTTTAATTATTATTTATTTTTTTTTTTATTTAAAAATTGATAAAAATTTCCAAAAGATTTCTTTCCTTATTTTTTCTTTATTTCTTTATATTTATTTTTTTCTTTTTATATTTTTTTTTTTTATTTAATTTATTATTATTTATTGGGTTGAAAACGTTTCACTCACCCGTAGATTGTATGTTCTGCTTTTGGTTTCTTTCGTTTTTGTTGTTTGGTGTATGCTCAGGTGTAGTCGAATCACTCACAGTGTGTAGAATCTATATGCGATAAAAAATCGTATCAGTAATGGTTTTTTTTTTTTATAAACTTAAACTAATTCGAATGCAAGTGACGTGTTCAATTTGTGTATGCGTGCTTTGATCTTAACTCTACTTATTTTCTTTCTTTTTCATTTTTGTTAAAATATTTTGATAAGATTCCTTTTGAACTGACTTCGGCTTTAGGTGCGGTGGATCGTATTATTCCTTTTTAGCATCTCGCCTACTAGGGTACGATTTTACACACAACTCACTAGGCGGCTCATTCAGTGTTGGTCACACCGAGCGTATCTAGCAAGCTACCCCGGCCACTTTTTTAAGTAATATTCTGTTTTGATTATGTGTTGGGCCGCTCGCAAACAAGTTGCCGCAGCGGTTGTCGATTTTATTATTTTATTCACAACTTTCTATTTCGCTCGTGAATTCAATACCATTCGGTAAATCACCGCAGCGGATTTGTTGTTTCAACTTTTTAGGAAAACGTTTTTGACGCTCGTGGATTAATTTTTATTAATTTCTTTTATAAAAATTACCACCGCAGCGGACTCGTTTCATTTTTACGTTATAGCGAATCTTTTGCGCTCGTGGATTTTACTTTATCACACTACAGATAAACGTCACCGCAGCGTGTAATCGCTCATTTTTTGTTCGGAATTCTTTGGTTTCACATTTTTGTATTCTTGCATTTGCACTACACATTTTACACGAGTTCACTTATTTGCATTCTTGATTTCTTTATCATATTTAACTTATTAACTAAGAGACCCCACCTTATATTAGGTGGGTCCCTGCTCGGGCGCCAGTTAAGCCAATGCGCGACTACGCGTCGCAACATTGACTTGGTTAACACATATTCTAAGTTAAGCCAATAAGCGACTACGCGTCGCAACATTAACTTTGTTAACACATGTTCTACATAGTTAAGTTTTAGTTGGTTACCTCAACATATAAAAAGCTTTGGATTAAAACGTTATAAATTTTATTGGTAATTCGTAAGTGTTTTGATAACTGTCGTCATAATCGTCATAAATCAAAACAGTTTTTTTTTTTATCTTTTTAAATCGTAATTTTTAAAATGCCTGCAAGACGCAGAGGAGCTTCCTATTTTATGTTGGCTGCCGTAATATTTTAATATAGAATATTATGGATTGTCATAAATACAGTAAAATATAAATGTAACAATATATTAGATTTTAATTGAATTAAAACTAAGTGTAAGTATTGAAAATATCTTAATTAACTAATGTTTTATAAATTATTTGAACTGGAATTATAAAATATACCCCGGTGTCTTTGCGGCTCAACACCGGAGGATTAGAACCTTCCACATATGTACGGTGTTGTTTGTGCACATAATGTTATCTTGGTTCCCCTAACCGTTTTTGCTTTCTGTTTATCTTACTCATTATCTTTCTATACTTTTTCGTTCGCCCTTTTAACTCCCCACATTCTCTTTTTTTTTGTAATTTTAAACCTATGATTACTTCTCCTCCATAGCGGCTTTTGTATCTTTCACCCCGCTTTAGATTGTTATTATGTTTTCTTTGTTTTTTGTGTTCTTTCCCCTGCCTTTGGTTTTAATTTATTGTTTTAATTTCTTTCTTTTAAGTTTTTTTTTTTGCTTTTTTAATTTTAATATTAAATCTTTTACTTAATAATATCTTACTCTACCTATCTATATATGCTGCTAATCGTTGCTTGCTCTTCCGATTTTTTTCTTTTTTTTTCGCCCGGCTTGAATAGGCCGCAGTACAAGAAATGCTCGAAACTTGCGAAATAGCAGATCAGAAAGAACAGAAGAACAAATCCAGCAACAAAATAGTGATGCACGTGTTAGAATGGCGCAATTGCATCAAGAAGAGCCAGAAGATACACGACCTGAACGCAATGAAGTCAAAAGATTAGAACAACGACAATCACGCCGTTTTACAGTCAAAAGACGAAGAACAAGTGGCCAACAACGACAACAGGTACATCCTATCCCAGTCCCTCAATGTGTGGTAAAAATATGCCATTTTGCATAATATATTAAGAGATACATGGTCACACTGAGGCATTAAATTTAAAAAAGTCAACAAAGCGAATAAATAAAAAAGACAAAAAATAGTATGCTTATTCCGTTGTTGGCAGCATATATTGTTGCATAAAACGAGCGAGGAAGAAGAGCATCGGAACCGTCAACGCCGACAGCACAAATGGTGGGTCAACCCATATCGATAAGAAGTTTAGTATTTTTGTTTCTTTACTGGATACCTAGAAAACACGCAGCCAAAAAAAACCATTCCCGCTACGACGATTTTGTATGGGAAATTTTTTTTTTGCTGTACTGGATACCCACCTATAGCATTCACACCACATTCTTACATACATACATACTTACAATAAGTAAGGTATTTTTTGTCTACTCTAGAAATTACTAGGAAATTATTTATATGGCAAAACAACGTTTGCCGGGTCACATCTAGTCTATATATATAAAAATGAAACCCGTTTCGCGTTGTCATGGCATCACGTGTGAACGGCTGAACCGATTTCGATAATTCTTTTTTTTAAATGTTCGTTGGAGTTCAAGGATGGTTTTTACGGCGAGAAACATTCGAATAATTGCCGGAAAAACCCTTTAAACAGCCATGTTTGAGTTGAGCCAGGCCTAGAGCTGAATTTTGCAAAATCTTAGTAGGCTACATTTAAAATTCAGTAGGAAAAATAATTCTATTCAACGTATAAATGAAATTATTTAGTTATCCGGCGCGCGTTGCTACGATAGCAACTAAAATACATTAAAAAAAAAATTTAAAAAAAACATAAATATTCAATTCAGCTTATAAATCAAAACAGTTTTTTTTAACTATTTAAATCGTAAATTTTTAAAATGCCTGCAAGTCGCAGAGGAGCTTCCATAGGCCGTCAAACACGTAGATCTGAAAGAATACGAAATGCAAGAACAACACAAAATTCAGCAAAATAATGCCAATGTGCGTGTGAACATGTTGAACCAGGCAAAACTCCGTTCCGAGGAATACATTCATCTTCGGAATGCCATTACTGCTGATGGAAATGCACAGAATGTTGGCAGAACAACTATTCTCCCTGCAACATACGTCGGAAGTCCGCGACATATGCATGAATATGCTCAAGATGCTATGTCCTATGTACGACATTATGGCACACCAGATTTGTTTATCACGTTCACATGCAATCCAAAGTGGACAGAAATTCAACAAGAATTATTTCCTGGCCAATCACCCATTGATCGCCACGATATCACTGCAAGGGTGTTCAAAATGAAATTAAAACCACTCATGGATTTTATTGTTAAGCATAGCATATTCGGAGAGACGCGCTGTTGGATGTACTCAGTTGAGTGGCAAAAACGCGGATTGCCACATGCACATATCCTCATTTGGTTGGTTGAGAGGATAAGACCGAATGAAATTGATAATGTGATATCAGCAGAAATTCCCGATAATAATGAAGACCCACTGTTACATGAGGTTATTACAAAAAATATGATACATGGTCCATGTGGAATATTAAATCCCATTTCTCCGTGTATGGTTGAAGGAAAATGTTCAAAACGCTACCCAAGACAATTAGTACCAGAAACTATTACTGGAAATGATGGATATCCACTTTATCGCCGCCGATCCATTGATGACAATGGAAAGTCAACAATAGTCAAAGTAAATCGACAGGACATTGAAGTTGATAATCGTTGGGTTGTTCCGTTTTCGCCATTACTCTGCAAGGCATATAAAGCACACATAAACGTCGAATTTTGCCATTCCGTAAAATCGATTAAATACATTTGCAAGTATGTGAACAAAGGTAGTGACATGGACATGTCTTCGGAGTTGCTGCCGAAAATTCAAATGATGAAGTCACTCAATATCAAATGGGAAGCTATGTTAGTAGTAACGAAGGCTTGTGGCGTATATTTTCGTTTCCTATACATGAACGACACCCTACTGTTGTTCACTTGGCCGTACATTTGGAAAATGGTCAACGGGTGTATTTTACAGATGCAAAAGTATTACAACGACTTGACAGGCCACCATCGACAACATTAACCAGCTTCTTTGAAATGTGTCAGACTGATGATTTTGCCAGAACGCTACTTTACTCTGCAATGCCAAGATATTATACCTGGAATCAATCATCAAAAAAATTTCAACGACGAAAACGAGGACAGCCAGTTTCAGGTTACCCACAAGTATTTTCCACCGATGCACTAGGCCGTCTTTATACAGTTCATCCCAGTCAAGACGAGTGTTTTTATTTGCGTTTACTGTTAGTCAATGTTTGTGGTCCATCATCATTCCAATATCTGCGAACTGTTAATGGTCTATTGTGTGCCACATACAGAGAAGCCTGTCAACATTTGGGATTGTTAGAGAATGACACTCATTTGGACCACACTCTCGAAGATGCTATGATTTCGTCAAATTCTAAACAAATACGAACATTATTTTCTATAATTTTGTCTACATGCTTCCCATCAACACCGACTGATTTATGGCATAAATACAAAGATCATATGGCGGAAGATATATTGCATCAGATGCGTCTTAGAACATCGAATGCAGATTTGCAAATGAACGAAGAAATTTACAATGAAGCATTAATTTTAATTGAGGACATGTGCTTGATGCTTACCAACAAAGTATTAGCACAAATAGGAATGATAGCACCCAATCGCCCAATGCACGACTCATTTGATCAAGAATTGAGACGCGAAGCCCAATACGATTCCGAAACATTACGAGAAATGGTTGATAGGACAGTTCCCCTTTTAAATCAACAACAAAAATATGCCTACGATACGCTCATGAAAGTAGTGAACGATGAAACTGGCGGATTTTATTTTTTAGATGCTCCCGGTGGAACTGGGAAAACTTTTTTGTTATCATTGATTTTGGCAACGATTCGATCGCAAAATGGAATTGCACTAGCCCTAGCTTCCTCAGGTATTGCAGCTACGTTGTTGGAAGGCGGTCGAACAGCTCATTCAGCTCTCAAGCTGCCATTGAACCTTCAAATTAATGATACTCCAACTTGCAACCTTTCGAGGAATTCTGCGATGGCCAAAGTGCTGCAGCAAACCAGATTGATCATATGGGATGAATGTACTATGGCACACAAAAAATCTTTGGAGGCATTAGATCGCTCGATGCAAGATTTACGAAATAACAAAAACCGGTTTGGTGGTGCCATGATACTATTGGCAGGTGATTTTCGACAAATATTGCCAGTTGTTCCACGCTCAACGCCAGCTGATGAACTGAATGCATGTTTAAAGTCGTCCATTTTATGGAAATACATTAAAACACTTAAATTGAGTATAAACATGAGAGTCGAATTGCAGGAAGACCAGTCAGGAGAAGTGTTTTCCAAACAACTACTCGATATTGGTAATGGTAATATTGCTGTTGATAGATCATCTGGATACATTACATTCCCTACCAATTTTTGTAACTTTTGTGAATCAAAGACCGAACTCATGGAGAAGGTTTTCCCAAACATTGCACAAAATTACGTAAATCACGTTTGGTTAAGCGAACGTGTTATATTGGCCGCAAAAAATGTTGATGTGAACGAAATGAATTTTCAGATTCAAGAGAAAATAGCTGGCGAATTGAAGAATTACAAATCAGTTGATTCCGTTACTAATGAAGATGAAGTTGTGAATTATCCAACAGAATTTTTAAATTCGCTGGAATTGCCCGGGTTACCACCTCATAATCTGCAATTAAAAATCGGATCAGTAATTATTATGTTACGGAACATAAACCAGCCACGTCTGTGTAATGGCACCCGGCTTGCGGTGAAGAAATTATTGAACAACGTCATCGAAGCCACAATTTTGAAAGGGAAGTACAAAGGCGAAGATGTTTTAATCCCACGCATCCCTATGATACCGAACGATATGCCATTCAGCTTTAAGCGTTTACAGTTTCCAGTGCGGCTTGCATTTGCAATGTCAATAAATAAATCACAAGGGCAGTCGCTAAGTGTATGTGGCATCAATCTAGAAAATCCATGTTTTTCACATGGCCAATTATATGTCGCCTGTTCCCGTGTCGGAAAACCATCAGCATTATTTATTTACGCGCCAGAACATAAAACTAAAAATATAGTGTACCAAAAAGCATTAGATTAAAGAAACAGCAGCATTAGAATAGAGAGAAACAGTGAAGGGTATAGAGGCTATTAGTTGTTTTCTAGAGCGCGCGTGGTGTTAAGCTCAGTATTTACTTCAAAATGCCAAGTTGTTCAATAGCGATTTGTAAAAATATAAGTGGAATTATTGAATCCTATGGAATAAACACTATTATGAAAATATATATTTTGTTTTGTATTTAATAAAATAAGGCGGTACGAAGTTCGCCGGGTCAGCTAGTGTATATATATTTGTATTTCTCCATACATAACACCATTAATTGTGAGGTGCAGCCATAGCTCCTCACACTCCCTCCTTCCTTCGGAAGTGGAAAGCTTCCACTTGTTTTTTTGTTTCGTTACTTCGTCTTTTTGAATTGGGCGCCATCGGTGTGGCCGTTTCGCCTATTTGCATTTCGCGCTGCGGTGTGGCGCTGTGCATTGGTGTTGCGTATCAGCCAGCTTTTTAACATGCGGTGCGCTGGCGTTGAGCTGCCAGATCGGCAACCTTCTGGTCAGCTGTGTGGAGCTGTGGAGCGACATTCAGCTTTTGTCACGCAACGCCACACGGTCGGTGCTGCCAGATCATTGCTCGATCGACACTCTCCACCCCTGGTGCCAGATGAGTTGCCGCATGCTGTGGAAAAATGTAAAACAATAAAGGTGAGTGTAATTTTGTATTTTTTTTGTGTGGCTTTTCGCCATTTTACTGATCTTCCTCTATTGTAGGCTTCCGCCCCAACTTGGAGGTTATGAGGCCCGCCCCCCACCCACTCCTGTGACTGCAGGTGAGTTTGGTTCTAAATGTGTTTTTTTTTGGCACATGCATTTATTTCATGTTCTGCTTTTTTATTTTCTTTGCAGGTTATGGCGCGCACACCCACCTACTGTTAGAAAAATACATACACGTTTGCTCTTTTTTTCCTTTTTTTTTTATTATTTTATTTATTTTTTTTTTTGTGGCTCTTGTTGTGCGCTCAATGCCTGTTTGTGTTATCGTTCGCACACAAACACTCGGGTACCTTGCGCCGACGTGCGCACGCGGTAACGCACCCCATACACCCAAACCATTCTACTTGTTCGGCGCGTCGTCCCTCCTCCGACCGCTGCCGCAACCTCCGGGGGCCATTGGTCTGGCTCCAGCTCTCGCCACGTTTGTTGGCCGGTGAGTGCCGAGTGCTGGCGTCGTAGCGTGGGACGTGCCCTTCCTCCTGGTTCGGGGCATGACGCCTTTCGCCCGAACGCGGGTCTCACCCGAATGGGTGACCAGCGTAGGGGCGTGGGTGGTGCCTGCGTCAGAGGTGGCGATTTCCGCGTCTCGTCCGGCTGTTCAGCCACTGCCACGCTTGGCTGGGGCCACTCCCAAGGGCCTCTCTCCGGGTTTGTCGGAGCATCCTCTCGTGGTGGCGTCTCGCGTCGCGGTTGTGGAGGCGGAGTTGCCTCTCGCAGGACGAAGCCCTTGTTCGGCGGCTTTATCTCCTCGCTCCACTCGCACACCACTGTGACGGTGTGTATCCACCTTCCGTCCGCGAACCGCTCTCTCCGTGTCGTGGTGATGCGTGGCTCCGGGGTTGGCTCTTCGGGCACTGGCCTCTCGTGCGTCGCCTCGTCTCGCCTTGACGCAACTTTTTCGTCGTACGGCTCATAAAGGCTCGCCGTGGGGTCGTACACCTTGTCGACGGTCGCCTCCTCATCGTCCGATGAGATGACGATCACGTTTTCGTCGATCTTGCCCCTGGGCCAGAGCGAGGGTGGCCGGGCTGGCTGCCACTCGGGCGGTGGTGTCGGTGGGGCATAATGTGGCAACACCGGTCGCCCGAATTCGTCGTCCTCTTGTGCCGAGAAGTGCGCCATTTCCTCCAGCGCCTCCCTTCTTAACCGCAGGTATTCATCCAGCCTTTCGTCATACGCCTCCCGTGGTCTTGCCTCGCTGGAATAGTCGCCGGAGCTTGCGCTCTCATCCCCGTCTGCGCCGCTGCTCCTGGGCCACTCTTCGGTGGATTCTCCGCTGCTCATCCCTGTGCCTGACTCCACTCCGGCCCCACGCAGTGTCGACGCCATCAACTCGAGCACATCCGGAGATGGCTCACGCTGACGACGCATCGTGCGTCTGCGCGGGTGGAAGGGGAGCCGGACGGCTCGCAGCGGAACTCGTCTACGCCGAATTATCCTCCTGGGCGCCTGGACTGCATTCCTGCGCTCTATCCGTGCGCGGACTCGCGGGTCGCGGCTAGCTAGCTCAGCTGCAATGGTTGATTCACGTCTTGCTGTCATCTCGTGGTTTTGTCAAAGGGGCTGGCCACATGTCTAGCGCCCTCTTTTATACCCTCCGATGAGTGTTTATTTGACATCATTTGTGTTTATGTTAGTGCCAGATCAGCGGTGTCCATACCGTTATAGCCGCCATGTTTGTCAGCACTCGCTCTCTGGGTGCTGCTGTCTCTATCTGTTTGCTTTGGCTTATGACAGCGTTCTCATTCGCACGTAAATTCGCCGCGAACAGGGCCGTTCGAGTCTTTTGACCGTTGGGCGCTATTAATTTATTTTTATTTTGTATTTATTTACTGTTATTTTATTTTATATTTATTTATTATTATTATTATTTTGTAATTATTATTTTTTTATTTTATATTTTTTAATTTTATTATTTTTGTTTATTTATTATTATTATTATTTTTATTTTATATTTATTTATTATTATATATGTACTTGTAAATGTATCACCCCTTCTCCTTTTTTTGTCTAACTTTTACTATTTACTAATTTCTCTTTCGTTTTGCTCTACAGGTATAAACTCAGGTGAGTATTTGTGTTATATCTTCAGTTTTATTCTTATTAATCTGTTCTTTTTTTTTCAGAGTTCCGGTGTTTTTTTTTCCATTTTTTTTTTATTTATTCAGGGGTTTTTTTTTTTTATTTTTTTATTTTTTTTTTATCCTTTGTTTTCCGCGATATATATATATATATATATATTTTTTTTTTTTTGTTACCTTGTTTGAGTTGCCTCCGCAACTCTCTCTTCTCCGTGCGGTTTTAAGTCGCCTATGTGAGCCCTTCGTTCCTTTTCCCCCTCCCCTCCTCACAGTCTTACTATGAATGGTGCGGCGAAGTCCGTGATTGTATAGGGGCCCGCATATTTTGGTGCTAGTTTAGCAGCAAATCCCTCCGCTGCATTAGGTAGGTGGTGATCTTTTGCCCCTACCCTGTCTCCGATCTTCGGCTTCCATGCCTGTCTCCTTAAGTTTTAGTGTCGGGCTTGGTCTTGGGAAGCCTTCTCTAAGCTGCGTCTGACCAACTCGAACACTTCTTTGAGCCTTGATGCTTTCTCTGTGGGTGTTTGGGTACCCCTGCCGGTACCAATCGTAGCTTCGTCGAACAATGCGTTTGGAAACCTTGGTTCGCGTCCTTGCGTGATAAACGCCGCACTATATCCTGTAGAAGCTGACACACTGGTGTTAATGGCTAGTGTTAATTCGGGTAATAGTTCGTCCCAGTTCCGATGGTTGTTCCTGGCATATTGTGCCACCATAGTTTTAACTGTCCGATTTGTCCGTTCTGTCGGGTTTTCTTGGGGTGTACGGTGCTGTGAATTGGTGCCGTACTCCCAATTCTTTCAGAAAGTTTTTGAACGCTTTACTTGTAAACTGCGTTCCATTGTCCGTGATCAACACCTTCGGTACTCCGAACCTAGCTAAAGTTATCTCCCTGAATCCTTTTTGTAGGAAAGCTGTAGTTGCACTTCTCAAGGGGACCAATTCGGACCACTTTGAAAAGCGGTCCACCAATACCAGGAGCATCGTATTGCCATGTTTGGACCGGGGTAAAGGTCCCACGAAATCTGCGCATACTGTGCTCCATGGCTCTTCTGGTATCTGTGTTAGCATTTTCCCTGCTGCTGCTATTTGGCTGGGCTTATATTTTTGGCAGATTTCACAGCGGTGTACATATGTGCGTGTGTCTATATAACCCAGGCCAATAATAGCGAGCCGCTATTCTGGCGATTGTTTTTCGGCAGCCAAGATGTCCAGCTGTTGCCGCATCATGGTTTCTTGTAATACCTGGGTTCGTTTGCCACTTGGCACACACAGCTTCCATGAGGATACCTCCTCAATACCTGCTCGGTGTGGGATGTGTCGGTATAGGTTACCACCTTCCTCCACATAGTCTGGGTATTTCTTGGGATTCTTCATTGTCTTCTCTCATCTTCTGAATCCACTTGCACTGTGCGTTGGCGTTTCCCATATCTTCGTGCGTTGTGACGATTCGTCCACACGTTTCCTTAAGTGGCTGCCGCGAAAGCGCATCGGCCACGACATTCAAACTACCCTTACGATACTTAATCTCGAAGTCGTATTGTTGGAGCTCTAGTGCCCATCTAGCTATCCTTCCGGATGGATTCTCTATCGAGTTGAGCCACTTTAGTGCCATGTGATCAGTGATCACTATGAAGTGGTACCCTTCCAGGTATGGTCTCAACTTCCTTATTCCCCAAACTATGGCCAAACACTCCTTTTCGGTAGCCGAATAATTTCGTTCGGCTCCATTGAGTGTTCGACTCGCATACGATATTACTCGTTCGCCTTCCTCCAAAGGTTGAGTTAAGATCGCACCCAAGCCATAGTTGCTAGCGTCTGTCTGTAAGCAGAAAGTTTCGGAGAAATCTGGGCACGCCAATACGGGTGATCGAGTCAGTTTGTCCTTGATTGTTTCGAACGCCTTCTGACGTTCTTCCGACCATTCCCACTTGGCTCCTTTTTTGAGTAAATCGTTGAGTGGGTGAACTGTTGTCGCGAAGTCTGGTACGAAGCGTCGATACCACGATGATACTCCTTGATACTGCCTCAACTCTTTCACGTTCTCTGGCGGCTTTAGTTCTGCGATCGCAGCCACCTTTTCTGGATCGTTGCATATACCTCTGTCTGTCACCCGGTGACCCAGGTATTTTAGCTCCCCTCACGCAGATTCTGCATGTGTTCTTCCCTTGTCCGTCCGATGACTATAATGTCGTATAAATATGCAAACGCGTGTGGCATCATATCTGGACCTATGACGCGATCCAGCTCCCTCTGGAACGTTGCCGGAGCCGAATGTAATCCGAACGGCATTACCTTCCACTGGTATAAGCCCTTTCCGGGCACTGTGAATGCCGTGAGGGGCCTGCTCTCTTTTGCCATTGGAATTTGCCAATACCCATCTTTTAAATCCAAACTAGTGATGAAGTGTGCCTCTCTCAACTGATCCAAGATGTGGTTCACTCTTGGTATAGGGTAGGCATCTTTCACAGATCTGCTGTTCAATTGGCGAAAGTCGACACACAAACGCCATTTGCCTGTCTTCTTTTTCACCATGACGATCGGTGCGCTGTGTGGGCTGTTCGAAGGCTCGATACAACCCTTTGCCAATAGCTCATCTACCTGTTGGTTGATTTCAGCTTGCATTTTCGGGTTTTTGGGGAAGTATCTTTGTTTTTTCGGCCTGTCATCGCTCATCAAGATGTTGTGTTCTGTGATTTGGGATGGCCCTTTTAGTTTGGCAAACGCCTCGATTTCCTGTTGTAGAAATTCGGCTATTTCCGCGTCTTCGTGCTGGTTTTTGTCGAGGTTTTCTGATTTCTGACTGACTGTCATTGTTTGTGGCTCTGTAACGGCCTGGACAACTGCCACCGACAGTCTCTCTTCCAGGTTGTCCGCCTTATCTCGCCGTGCTGGAATGGTGACCACCATCCCTGCGCACTTTATCACAATGTCCTTACCAGTCAGAAAATCCCAGCCTAGCACTAGATCATCGATAATGCCTGGCAACACCATTAGATTTAGTTTTAGGTTGCGGTTTCCTAAACAAATTGTGGCTTCGATTTGTTCTGCTACCATGCTGTTGCGACCGTCTGCTAATCGTATCCGCCTGCTTGTGGTACTTCTCCGGCATCCTTTACTGAGTCTGCAAGCTAGCTCTTCACTTACAAAGCTGCTTGTAGCCCCTGTATCGATCGTTGCCTTGTACTGACAATCTCCGATCCTCACGGTGGCTGTCAGTTGCGTCTCCTCTCCTTGCATGTTTTCGATTAATGGCGAGGGATCGTCCTTGGCGGCCTCCGTTCGTCCCTCGGTTGCGGACGCCACTGGTCGTTTCCCGACTTACAACAAGTTGCTGTTCTTGGCCCTATCCGCCCACAAATCCAACAATAATCCAACATTGGGTTTTGGCACTCTACTGCCCAATGTCCTCCTTGTCCGCACACACGACATGCTCGTCCTGGGTTGTTAACGTGTGTTTGGTTGGTATTTTGTTGCATTCTTGGGGCTGGCCTTGGTCTCTCCATGTCCTGGATCCTCTCTCTTGTGTGTTGTTGTTGCTCCTCCATTGCCATAAAACGGGGTCTGTTTCTGTTTGGCTGTGGTGCGTGGTTAGGTTGTCGTCCGCCTTGGTTGTGGGTCGGTTGGTGTTGGTATCGCTCTTGTGGTTGCGGTTGTTGTTCCAGCCGCAACCGCGTACGGTCCTGCTCTAACTCCTCCGATGCTTCCGCTAGCAGCATTAGCTCACTTAGGTTTGTGAACTGGCCCGGTCTTGCGTAAGCGCGTAGGTCCGGGAGGCTGTTTGCGAAAATCTTCTATAACTCCTTCTCTGTTGATAGTCGCAGCGGTCGCATCAGCGTCTGCATCTCCACCATATATATCTTGAAGGGCTCTCCAGACCTTTGCCGCCTTCTGCGCACCACGTCTTCAAGATTGTCCTAAAAGTCTCTCGGCAGGAAGTAGTCCTGGAAACTCGCCACAAATCCCATCCATGTTGTCCAGTGTTGGTTATTGGCGATATACCATTTCAGCGCCATTCCTTTGAGCAACTCAGGCATGGTTCGGGGAATGAGATTAAGATTCAGCCCGTATGTGTCTGTTGACCATTCTACCTGTTCCAGGAATTCTAATGGTTTTGACGTTCCGTCAAACCTAAACCCCCATTCCTTTACCTGCTTGGCCACTTTTTGGTATTCTTGTGCCGTGTTCGTGCTTCCTCGCCCGTACCTCCTATCGAAGATATCTTCGTTTCGTTGGTTGGGTATGGATTTCCACGGCGATCGCCGATTTTTCCTGGGCATTCTGAGCTCGCGCCGCTGCGCTACTTGAAGGTATGCTTAGTCGTGCTATATCAATAGCGCCAAGCTCCTTCATCTCCTCCTCCTCTTCCTCGATCATTGGCTTAAACTCCGTGTTTGGTGATGATCGACCAAACCGGCTGGCTAGGTCGCTGATACTCACCCACTCTCCGAGCTGTTTCCGCATCTGATCGGTTGTGCCTGCCATGTCGAGGCCGAACTCCGTTCCATATTTTACTAATTGTTCCTTTTTAAGATAATACACCCACGAACGCACCATTTTAGTTAGTTTGTTATAATTCTTTGTTTGACGTTAAAAGTCGCAGAATCCACAGTTGGGCGCCAGTTGTAACGAACCTTCGGTTGTCCCGAATAAAAGCTGGGCTAGCTCTCGCGGTTTTGAGGGTACGTGCCAACAAATTTGTATTTGTGGCACTGCGACAAATAATAACGCTGAGTGTTTCGAATTATAATACTTTTAATTTGCGCTGTTCTTTGGGTTGATTGTACAGAGGTGTCTTAATCTAGTCATCGAGCATTGAATCTAAAGAGGTTGCAATTGCCGAAAGCTCTTTCGACTCAGGGTAGCATTTTCAGTCATTGGTTTTGATTTGCTTTGCTCTGTATACCACAAGAATGCCCTTTGTTTTTTACATGCTTTATACAAATACCTTTCTAGTCTGCGATCGGACACAGGCTTCGTGGTTTAGTGGTAGAGTGCTCGCCTGCAACGCGGGCGTCCCGGGTTCAACTCCCGGTCGATGCAAAATTTTTTTCATATGGAATTGATAATATCAAAAGCAGAAACTAACATAAGAAAAAGAGAGGGAACCTAAGCGGCAAGCATATTGCTGTCCACTCTCAACGGGACTTTCTTGTTGGAGAGAGGGACGCTGTAAAAATGCATAAGTGTTCCTACGCGTGTGCATTGCGCTACCCTGAGACGAAAAAGCTCTTTTGAAAGCTCTTGGCAATTGCAACCTCTTTAGATTCAATGCTCGTTGACCTAGTTCAGCCCGCACTGCTCTAGGATCCACACTACGTATCCTTGTCTTTGGACTGCTGGTGATATGCTAGCCTGCCAACCACGGTCGAAGCTATTGCTACCACGCGATCGTACCGCTCACACACTAACGGTTCTTTGCCCTGTGGTGAGACACGTCTCTAAACGCTGACATTCTTTGTCAGAGCGAGACGGCATCTGAATTCGCCGTGTTATCAGGACCGGTCTCGGGTTCGTTCTGTGGATTCTCCTCCTTCCGTGATCATATATACATATAGCCAGCATTTAGTCAATTTATTCTATATATATATACATGTTCTGCTATATCTGCGTATCTATATGTTTGTATTTATATATATCTATATATATTCGTATTTGTGCTTATATATATATATATATTTGTATTTCTGCATGCATAACACCATTAATTGTGAGGTGCAGCCATAGCTCCTCACACATTCATCTTCCAGCTGTGCTCGTGTCAGTTGCTATTGCAGTTGTAATTGCTGCTCTTTGAACTCCAACGCTGCACGTTGTTCTTGAAGCTGTTGTTGCTCCCTTAAAAATTGCAACTCACATTGAAGCTGTTGCACTCTTTTTCCAGAACGCTGTGATGTCTGTGATCGTATTTCGTTGTCTTGTCGGAAGGAAATCTATGTCCCTTGTGCCTTGTAGTCGCACGGCTCGTCTGGCCGATGCTCTAGTTGATTTGCTTTCGCCATTTTTCTCGTCAGTACCATTGGTGTTGATGTTTGAATCACTGTGTTGTCGCATGGCGAGTCAAATCCATCCAGCAATGTTTTGTCGTCCACAGGTGTCTCTTTTAGTTGTTTTTTCCCTTTGCGTCGTGGCGCCATTATCGCTGTCTACGATCCTCTTCTAAATGTTCTCAAATGTGTGCGTGTACAAAATGTCGTTGCTGTGTGTGCGCATGTATGTATACCAGTCAGTTCGTATACACACACTCACAAACGTATATAGTGTATATGCTAAGTCAGTTTTGCATACACATACACTCACACCGAACGCCTGATGCAATAGCGTCGTTTTGTTCGTCACTTTCCGAAATGTTGGTTTTTGCAACTTGATGAACCACGTTGTCTACGTGCCAGCCAAGTTGCTCATAGGACCATGTTGTCCACATGCCAGTTAAAGTGCTCGAAGGACCATGTTGTTTCTTGTTACCTGTATATTGGAACATAAATATAAGTGATCCGGCTCGAAGGACCATGTTGTTTCTTGTTACCTGTATATTGGAACACAAATCCGGCTCGAACGACCGATTTTTGCCTTTTGTCGTTCGGATGCCTTTTATAGATGTTCATATAATCTATATATTCTTTTATTTTGTTGTCCAAACTTCAAGATACATGTTTTTAATTCTTTACTGTACCAACATTTCGGTTTATTTTGCATTAATAATTGTTTTATTCTTATGATGGTAATTATTTTTAAAGATTATTATATTACTGCGCAAGCGTATGTCTTGTCACTACTAATTGGAGATCATACTTTTTATACTTTGATACCATAGGTATCATAGTATATTGGGTTTGTGCAATGTCCGTCATGGTGTCTGTCCGTCTGTCCGTCTGTCCGTCCGTCTGTATGAACGCAACTTTTTTCGACACCCTTAAAGCTAGAGCCTTGCAACTTTGCAAATATCTTGGTACATGTCTTCGTCAGACAAAGTGTTAAATGTAGGGCTGTACGACCTCAGGGGGCCTGGGAAATCGATAACAAGTCGATACACCTCGATGTGCAAATCGATAAAACACATATATATCCCACATTTTAGCAGCTGGAGTCATCAAATTTGGAGGCAAGATAGCCGGTGACATTCCCGAAAAAACTGCATCAAAAGTTTGGATGCCACGCCCACCCCTTCCGCCCCCAGCACCCCTCCAATTATGAACGAAAATGGCTGTATCTTCTACAGTTTTAAAGCTATAACCACCAAAATTGGGAGAAAGGTAGATGCTGACATCTGACACAGATATGCATCAACATTTTGGATGCCACGCCCCCAAACAACGGGCCATGCTCCACCGCCCTAAAAATAAACCGAAAAGCATGTAACTTTGCCAGTTTTTAAGCTAGAGTCACCAAATTTGGTGGGCATATTTTTAGTGACATCCGAACAAAATCTGCTTCAAAGTTTTAGATGCCACGCCCACCTTTACCGCCTACTTCTAAAATCTGAAAACTCTATATCTCTCTCAGTTTTTGCGCTAGAGTCACCAAATTTGGTGGGAACATTGTTAGTGACATCCATAACAGATTTTGGATGCCACACCCACTTATGCCGCCCACCTCTACATCTTTCTCAGTTTTTGCGCTAGAGTCTTCATACTTGGTAGGGAGTTATAGGGTGCCATCCGGCACAAATATGCATCACAAATTTGGATGACACGCCTACCCCTTCTGCCTGATATTTATACCCAAAACCATATATATAACTATTTGCACAGAGAATCCCTAACACAGTTATGGTACATAACTGGTATCAAAGTATATCGCAGTCGGATGCGTCCGACTGCAACGTTTTATAGTGCATTTACACTGACGCCTTAAGGCGCGCCTTTAGCATTTCGCCTTAAGGCGTCCGAAAAATTTAGCCTTTACCATACAAAATGTGGCCGTTATATTTGAAAATAGCGACTTTTTCGTCGCGCCGCAAGAGCGCCGCTATGCTACGGGCTAAAATAAAGACTTTTTTATGCCGATGTATCGATATTTTCGGCTTGAATTTTAAAAGGTGGCAACTTTATACAGCTGATTTTAAACCAAATTGAATGTGCAAGTAAGTAAACAAATATTTATTTTTATCAACTTTTTGTTAATTTTGTTACAATTTAACAATTTAATTTCAAGTGGAAGTCGGACAAAAAAGAAAGCGTTGGCCCAGTGAGTTGGAGACCCTATTCATAGATTTGTGGGAGGACAGGAATGAGGATCTCCGTGGCCAGCGCAAAAATATTCATATTTATGCGGAAATGGCGGAATCCCTGAAGGCGAATTCGGTGGACATGACTCCACAGGATGTAAAAAAAATTGGAGTCGTTAAAGAATAGATACAGGTTTGTTTTAAACATTACATACATCTGGTGTATGAATAATATTGTGTTTTAAAATATATATATTACAGGCAAGAAAAAGCTGCTGTTGGCGTCTCCGGCGGCTCGCCATCAACTTGGTGCCACTTTGAAAGGGTTGGCAAGATTTTGGCAGGATCGAAGAGCGTCAATCCAGAGGCTCTTGTGGAGGAAAGCTTGGGTAAGTGCTGTTACTATAATCAATGACTTAATATTGAATTTTAATCAAAATTATCATCCACAGAGGTTTTAACCAACGAGCTTGAGGGAGAAGAGTGTTTGGATGTGTACGACGAATCTTCGCGCTCGACATGCGTCTCTCCCGAGGATGGCCCTTCCACTTCAACAAACGACATTGCGGAGTTAAAGGAGGAGTCAAAAAAAAAAACCCAAATAATGGCTCAATTCACGGAGCGGATGATCGCCAATCAGGAGCGCATGGCTGAAAGTCAGTGTGAACTAGTAGAGTTAATAAAAATACAGTTGCAAGGCAACAAATAAAAAGTCAAATTATAGAAAATCATGTTTTTATTCAATTATTTCAGAAACAAGCGATTCAGCGATTGCTGCTCTTATTTCTTCTGCAGTGCTGTTTAGAAGATAGGTCGTGTGGTGATGTTCGGGCTGTTCGCGCTCCAGCAAGGGCATGCCCAATTCCTTTTCATATTTGCTGTTGTGCGCATTTAAAAAGTTGTGCAAAACACAACAGCACTTAATAAGAGCATTAGTGTTTTCAATATTGTTGTCAATGCCTTTGCCAAGCCGACGAAACCTTCCTTTTAATTGCCCAAATGCATTCTCCACGACGCGTCTAGCCTTGGATAAATGGTAATTGAAGCGTTTTTTTACATCGGGTGCATCAATGGAAAACGGATACGGCTTCATCATGGTTGGGCAGAATCGGAAGGCAGAGTCTCCTATTATAAAAACCGGCACGTCAACACCTCCTATTCTCTTTGCGTTTTTATGAAACATATCTGTGGTTGTAACAACCTTTTTTAAAGCAGACCGCTCATAAATCTGAGAGTCGTTACATCTGCCTGGAGATCCCACATTTATGTACATGAACCTATATCGGTAGTCGACGAGAGCCAAAAGTACAACAGAGTACCACCCTTTATAATTGTAATAATCTGTTGCATCCGCCTGTTTAGGTTTGACCTCAATGTGGCAACCATCAATTGCACCAAAGCATTGAGGAAACCCAAGGGCTTCAAAACCTTTCACACATTCATCAATTTTTCTTGGGTAAATATATTCGGGCCCAGATACTCTGCTGCCATATTTTGCCACACAAGACTACAGAACTCCTTCTGGATGTTGCATAGGCTAGCACTTGATATGCCAAACAGACTGGCAACTGTTCTGTACTCTGCAGATGAGCCCAGGCTATATAGAGCTACAGCTACCCGTTTTGCCAGAGGAATGGACGCTCTTAAGTTTGTGTCCATCCTTTTCATTTCAGACAAAGTGTCGCAAAGCTTTTGAAATAGGTTTCTTTCCATTCGGAAACTCTCTTTAAATGCCATGTCACTTAATTTCGGAACATCCATCTCCCAATAACAGCCATTGCGCTCCGCCGTCCAAATGCTTCGTGTCCTAATGCAGTCAAGACCTGACATTGCATTATGGGCAAGTGCTGCTGCGGTCGCTTCTGAGTCCTCGCAATCAACATAATTGCCCAAAAGTTGACGCAATCATTTGCCGTATTGACAACGCAATCACCTATTTCCTTTGCAGCAATCATTATTAAATTCAAATTGTGCTCCATTTTACAAATTTCTGCTTGTTCAACAATTACAACCGAAAGTAAACAAAAACAGCTGATTTCTAAAGACCTTTTGTCAGTGTAAATGACTTTTCGCCCGTATCACTAAGGCGCGCCTTAAGGCGTCAGTGTAAATGCACTATTAACTTGTTTAACAATAGTATCGATCTTTTCGCTTAAACATATTCAATATATCGAGTACAAAAAACAAAATATTCTTGTAAATATCGATTAAACTCATAAAAAACATTCATATAAAAATCGATTACAACATACATTTCTTGTTCTTAAACTTTAACATTGTTCAACAACAATGCAAGTGCAAATATTGGTTAATGCACGCATACATTGTTGTATCTGTAGCAAGCTAAATGAAAGCAATAAACATGTTCACCAAATATAGACAGTGCAAAAACAAACACACTAACAAATAGGATCTTAAGAAATGTAATCTATATATATAAAATAGTTTGTCCTGACTGACTGATTGTTGAGAGGCCCACAGCCTAAACGATAAGAGCTAGAAGGCTGAAATTTTCACAAAATATTCCATTCAGTTTAAAAGTGAGCACTAAGAAAGGATTTTTAATTTGGACCACTCCTTCGAGTACCTCCCAAACAAATCAATTTATTGCATTAATCACTTTACCTCATTCCACCACTCTGGCGCCTCATTGTCGCACAAGCTGTAAGTTTCAACGACGCCGAGTGTACAAAAACAAAACACATGACCCATTCCACTACTGCCGTCTGCGCATAAACTATTGCGGCCGAATTTACAAAAACAAAACACATGACCCATTCCACTTCTGCCGTCTGTACATGTGTCTCCGTTATTCTCTTTTCTTCTTTGTGCCTTTGACAATTGATTTTCGAATCAAGTAGCGTTTGTTGTTGTTGTAAGTAAGTGTTGTTGTTGGGATCGCAATGCTTATTTTTTTTGTGTCATAGATTTAAAACAAAACAATTAAAACATAACTTGGTTTTGTACACCAGAATATGTTACGCGAGTGGTTTTACCTACATACAGGGTGACCGAATATGTTATTTTTTATACTTTTTGGTATATAATCAGCTCTGATTTTGCCCAATTGTATATTTATGGTATATTGGTATATTCTAGTATTTTTGGTAAAAAATGTGATATATAATAGTATATTGTATTCTATCACACTTTTTCCAAGCATTTTGTCAAGTGAAATGAAAAGTTAAATCGTATTAAAATGAGCACATATTGTAAACAAAAATACCGAGAAGAATGGGAAATAATGCCCGAAAACAGCAAGTGGCTTGGGACGAGCCAAAACAAAGAAGACGCCTTCTGCACGGCTTGTAATGTGTCAATAATGAGCAGATTGGCGTCAATCCGTCAACACGCGGCAACACAAAAACACAAGGAAAAAATTAAGTTTTTCTGTGGAAAGTCGAAGGTAAATGATTATTTACATTTGAATCACATCAATAAACAAATTTTTAATCAAAATTAATAATTGTCAATTATAAATTTATCTTTCTTCAAGGTTGATTCATATTTTAAAGCCCCGGGCGATACACTTTCTGGCGCAGTTAAAAAGGCGGAAATTATGTTTGCCGCTGCAGTCGCGGAACAAAATATACCAATGCGAACAATGGACCATCTTTCGGATGTCGTTAAAAATGCATTTCCAGACAGTGCAATTGCACGTGGATTTAATTGCAAACGAACGAAAACGGCTTCGCTCACTTACAATGTGCTGGCACCTGTGATGAAGGAGCAACTGATCTCTAGCATGAAACGGTGCGTTTCTGCAGCGGGAAGGCCTGTGTTCTCCCTAATCATTGATGAATCGACTGATGTTTCGTGTACAAAGGTCTTGGCGTGTGCTGTTATGTATTTCGACAAAGCAGCGCAAACAAAATTCTTGTTCACCATTGACTTAGAGGGTGAAAAAGCAGTCGACCTTTTTGCAGCACTCAGCGATGGACTCAAAATTAATGGCTTTGACATCAATAATATAATTGGATTTGCTGCAGACACAACGAATGTGATGTATGGTGAGCGCCATAGCATAATGACGAAGATACGAGACGTCAACAAATCATGTTTTTTGTAAAATGTGTTTGCCATTCGTCTGCTCTTGCTTCAAGCTTGCTTGCAAGCAACTGCCTCGAAACTTAGAGCAAACCATTAAAGAGCTATATAACTACTTTTCAAAAAGTTCCAAGCGTCGACGAAAATTTAAAGAGTTTCAAACTTTCTTAGATTCTATTGCACACAATATACTTAACCACTACGAGATACGTTGGCTATCGTTTCATTCTTGTGTGGCACGCATACTAGAACAGTGGGATGCCCTCGTTGCATTCTTCCAAGAAGAATATGAAATTGATAACAACTTATCAGCTGAGTATATTCTATCTAATTTAAAAAATCCAACTGTTAAACTTTATCTTTTATTTTTGGATTATATACTTGCTTTAGTGAACAAATTCAATTTTATATTCCAGTCTAGTCGATCTGTTGTACACTATTTCTATAAAACTATGTCCGAATTTTACAAAAGTAAATTGGCTTATTATATGCAGGAGATGTATATAAATAATACAGATTTAAATGCCATAGAGCCAACAAACACATTTTATTTTGTACATATAAAAGACATGTATCTCGGAATAAAAGTGGCAACTGAGCTTTCGACAAATAGCTTGGACAAAGAACATAAATTGGCTTTTTTGAAACGTAGCCAGTTATTTTTAATCGAGTTATGCGTACAACTAAAAAAAGATTGCCGTTACAAGATAACTTTCTGAAAATGTTAAGTTTTTTGGATCCAAATGATTTAAATAATCAAAATTGTCAATCGTTCTTCAAGCTGTATGAACGCTTTCCCGATTTTGTCAATGATCCACAAATAATTGACAATGAGTATCGAACAATGAAAACTGACGAAATGGTTAAAATGCTTTTGACTAAAAATCTTCATTGCGATACATTCTGGTACGAATTGAGTCAGTTAAAAGACATAAATAATTGCTATAAATATTCGAATATTTCGAAATTTGCTCAATCTATGTTAATTTTGCCCGTTTCTAATGCGTCGTGTGAACGCATATTTTCTCAAATTAATTTAATCAAAACGAAAAATCGAAACCGCTTTAAAAATGTTAATGTATCACATATATTACATGTAAAACAATCATTGCGCGAAAATGGGTGCAATAATTTTAAGCCCAATGAACAAATGTTATGTAAAGATCTCAACAACAACAACATATTTAATTTAAGCAGCTCTGACGAAGAAGGCTAGTAAATATTATTAAATATAATATTCTGATTTTAAGAGAAACTTACAAGACTGGACAAAGAAGTTCCTTTATTATTTTATTATAAGAACATGTTACTCGATGACTGGACAAAGAAGTTCCTCTATTATTTTATTTTAAGAAAATGTTACAAAATGAATATTAAGCATTTGATTAATTTTAAGACTTATATTGGAAATAAAAAACAAACATTTTTTGCAATGGGAAAAACCTTATTTTTTCTATATATAATAAGTCAATTATTATAATATTTTAACATATAACATATTATAATTTGAATTTCCAGGCGATTTATTTGTTATGGTATTTATAGTGGTATTTTGTAAAATATGAAATAGTATTTTATAGTATATTTTTGAGACCAAATTGGTATTTTTCGTTTGGTCCGGCGCGGTCACGCTGCCTACATACTTGCTAATAATCAAACAAAACTTAACACACAAATACCTATTGCCATTGTTGTTTTGATATAATTTTCGAGCTGACATTTGTAACTTTGGTTGGTGTTAAAAATGTAATCTGCATACATATGTATGTATATTTAATGCAAAAAAGTTGTATAGATATGTACATAAGTACATACATTCAATTTGTATTTGTTTTTTATATCGAGCCCTTTCCGCAAAAATAATTAATCTTGAACATCTTTGTATAGTGGTAGATTTGCTTACTTGCTGCTTATCTAACTCAGACGTTACGTCGTACCACACAAACATTGTTGATAAACAATTTCGAACAAGCAAGCAAAGCACATATGTAAGTTTGTATGTATTTGTAAAGTGTGGGGATTTTGGGTATAAAAAGGCAGGCAGAAGAGGTAGGCGTGACATTCAAATTTGTGATGCATATCTGTGGCGGATGGCACCTTCTATCTCCCTATCAAGTTTGGAGACTCTAGCGCTAAAAATGAGAAAGATATTGAGGTGGGCGGTATAAGTGGGCGTGGCATCTAATATTGCACATTTGTTACGGATGTCACTAACAATGTTTCTACCAAATTTGGTGACTCTAGCGCAAAAGCTGGGAAAGATATAGAAATTTCAGATTTTACGAGGTGGGTGGAAAAGGTGGGCGTGCCATATAAAACTTTGATGTAGATCGGTTACGGATGTCACTAACAAGGTTTCTACCAAATTTGGTGACTCTAGCCCAAAAACTGAAAAAGATAAAGAGTTTTCAGATTTTAGGAGGTGGGCGGTATACGTGGGGCGTGGCATCCAAAATTTTAATGCATATCTTTGTAAGATCTATTTTCCCATCAAATTTCGTGAGTATTGCTTTAAAACTGTGGGAAATACAGTCATTTTCGATTATAACTGAAAGGGGGGCTGGGGGCGGAAGAGGTGGGCGTGGCATCCTAACTTTCGATGCAATTTTTAAGGAATGTCACCAGCTATCTTGCCATCAAATTTGGTGACTATATGCTGAGATGTGGGATATATATGTGTTTCATCGATTTGCACATCGAGGTGTATCGATTTTTATCGATTTCTCAGGCCCCCTGAGGTCGTAGAGCCAAATTTAACACTTTGTCTGACGAAGGTATGTTCCAAGATGTTTGCAAAGTTGCAAAGCTCTAGCTTTAAGGGTGTTGAAAAAAGTTGCGTCCAAACGGACGGGCGGACGGACGGACGGACAGACACCTTGACGGACATCGCATAAGCCCTATATAATATGATACCTTTGGTATCAAAGTAAAATGACGCGTCTGATTCTTAACCTCAATGGTGGCGTGAAAAAGAGAATATTAAATATTTTGCTAATATGTTGTTAAACATTAACTAATTTATTTTATACATATTGCTAAAATTTTGTAAAAATTATTGGCGCAGCGAAGCAAGCGAGGGCCTTACTAGTAATATATATGTGTCTTACGATTGTCCATTCAATAATGCAAAGTTCTTATTTAGTCGATACTACCCTACCAAGTAGGTCAGCAGCCATCCGATTGAAGGAAAGTCTTAAATTGCCAAACTAAAGCAAACTCAAGTTCATTGACAACAAAAAACAAGTAAGAAGGCTCTAGTCGAGAAATCCCGACTAGGACATACCCTTAACCCCATACGTAACGCGTTCAGTCATTTGTGTGTATTTACCCAGTGACCAATATGATCAAAATGACCAAATTTCAAACTGCGGTATCTCCGGTGTTTCTTAACCGATTTTATTCAAATTTTTTAAAATGTTCATTATTTTACCAATTGTTTAAAACCTGGTTTTCACAATTTTGAAATTCAAGAATTTTTCGTTATCGATCACATTTGTATATCGGAAACCAAAAGTGTTATCGAAAATTTGAAGGAAACTTGATCTGCCTATGGTTAAGGAGAGCTTAAGTTTCAAGTTTGAAGTCTCTAGCTCTTATAGTCTCTGAGATCGGCGCGTTCATACAGACAGACGGACAGACGGACATGGCTAGATCGACTCGGCTGTTGATGCTGATCAAGAATATATATACTTTATAGGGTCGGAGATGCTTCCTTCTGCCTGTTACATACATTTGCACAAAACCATTATACCCTTATTTACCCATTTTATGGGTTAAGGGTATAAAAAAATGAAGCTCGACAACGTTTCATCGTTGTCTCTTCTTCATCACATACTTTGCTATCAAAACAAACCCGAAAAAATAATGCGCGTCATTGATCCTCCGTTACTTCCCAGTATCTTGCGTGTGATAAGAAACACTGGTTTTTTTACATTTCCCCTCGCTGATGCTAAGACTACGCAGAATGTTAATTAACATAACATAGCAGTTCTGATTTCCAGTCCTTACATAAATAGTCTCTGATAATATTGTGTTTTCTCAGAAGCTGTAAATTTAATTCTTTTAATAATGCAGTTATGTCACACAAAATGCAAATTCAAACAAAAAGTTTAGTCTTTTAATTCTAAAATAAAATCTCCATTATATGCACATATAAAAGGGTGTGCTACGAATGAAAACCAACCGAATTCCAACCCGAAACCAACCTGACGGAGGTTTTAGCTGTGCCAGAGCGCTGTTTGAGACGCTTTAAAAACTCCAAGCTGTTGGGCCAGTGTTTTGCTCAGTTTAAGCAAAATAAAACGTCTTATGCAACATAAGTATAACATTTTAGAATGGTCATTTTTAGCTTCAAAACATATTGTAAATACATTTGATATTAATAAATGTTTTAATTCATGATTTCTTAACGTGAAAAGCCGTCCCTAAAACAAGTGGTGCCAACTATTTTGGTTAACATAAAATATTTTTCGGAGTCTTTAATGAGTCAATTTTAAAGATGCTTTTTTGTGGCAAGCAAACATAAAAAAAATACGCACTTTAAGGTTACAATATTGCATGGTTGGGCAGTAGACAGTTTATTGTACATTTAACAAAGTTATTGCAGCAAAACTTTTTTTTATGAGGTGGCAACTTTTGCAGTGTTTGTAAAGTGCGTGAATGTCACCAGTAAGAAGAAGAAATCAATTTATGAAATTTATTGAGCCGCCAAAATGTAAGTAAAATAAAAATGCAATAAATTTTTATTAATTTTATAGTTGTTTTATAGGGGAAAGCATCGTTCAGGTCAACAGGATGAAATTTTTGTTAAATTCATGACAAGTCATGAAGACATCGCTCAGGGGTATAGCCGTGGCGATAGAGTGGCCGTAACGGCGGCCTGGATAGAGTTCACCAACGAGCTCAACGCCAACGGACCCCCGTGCAAGACAGTTGACGAGTGAAAAAGAGTAAGTTTTATATTCCCATTTACGCAACACAAATTAACTAAATATTTTTAGGTGTGGAAAGATTGGAAACAATCAATAAAAAAGAAAATGTGCCACAACAGGATGGAACAGCAGGCAACTGGTGGTGGCCCTTATAAACAGCAAGCGCTCACTCCAACAGAGCTGGCCCTTACTGCTGTAATTAATCTGAAGCATGCGGTGGAAGGAGTGGCTGGCATTGCTGCATGTGGGCTCACTCCAGAGGAGGAATTTTTTGAGTTAATCGATGCCGAGGAAGAGGCTAATATACACAATTAACTTGTATAACTCTGTTTAATAATTGAAAATTTATATTATAGAAAGCCCCATGAAGAAAACCAAGCTGGATGCGGCAAGTGCAGCAAGTGTTCCAGTTAGGACGCCAGCCAAACCAGGCGCCAATGTTGCGGCAAGCTGTAGCAATGTATCGCAGACGTTAGCGTTAGTAGCTGAGGAGAGCGCTACGCTAAAACAGATATCGGCTGATATCCAGGCCCTTAATGCCACCGTAAAGGCAGGTCTGGATGCTTTTAAGGATGTGGGTCAACAGATCTGCAATTTGATAAAGGAGAGGAACGAAATATAGAAAAAAATGCTGTAAACAAATAAATAAAAATTTCAAAATTAATTTATTTTCTTAAATTTATTAGTATGTACATAAAATATAAAATAAAATTAAAATAAAATATAAAATATATAAAATTATTATCAATGCAAATTAATTATTAGCGCCTTTGCAGGCTGTTTGCAATTGAGTTTCGAACTCTTGTCATGTCACTTAATTCGTGAACACTTTCATCAGGATTATCTTCACTAATAATGTTGTTGTCATTAGTTGGGAAAACATAATCAAAATCAGCCTCATTTCTTTCGCGGCACATGTTATGCAAGGCATAGCAAACATTTATAATTTTCGCAACCTTTGCTGATGATATTGTAGGCTGTCTTGAAGGCATCTGAAGCGACTTTTCAATACACCAATTGTTCGCTCAACCAACTTTCGAGCAGACGCATGCCGCAAGTTCAACGTGTGTTGCCCTGTGCCCGCAACTGGACTCCTATACGGAGTAAGCATGAAAGGCTCTAAAGGATATCCTGAGTCTGCCAGTAGCCAACTGTTTTGACAACCACTTTGATACTTTCTTTGGAAGTAGGCTCTGGCAGTACTCAAGTTCCATGCAAAGGAGTCATGTGTTGATCCAGGCATTGAGGCATTCACATAGAGAACACGAAGATCGTAATCACATATCTGTTGAAGCAAGCACCTCATTTAAAAGCCGAAAGAAATAAGCGTACATTAACAATTAAACAGGACAGTTACTCTCACATTATTTAAAAAAAAACGACTAAAACACTGGACGCGCTACTTATATCAACACTTACAACCATTGCATTAATACTGAAATAACCCTTTCGGTTCATAAACTGATGTGTAAAATCTTTGGGCTTCATAATGCGTATATGGGTGCCATCAATGCATCCAATCACGCCCGGTATGCCAAATTTTTCAAAGAAAAATGATTTGGATGCTGAAATCTTTAACGCTGTTTGATCAAGTTTTATAAAACGAGAACAAAGCCTTCTTTCAAGAAGTGGAAGAACTGTCCATAACGTTTTGCAAACCATCGATCGAGACACAGCTAAATCCTTGTCCTTCCCATTCACTCCTTGAAAACTGCCAACACCCAAGTAGCAAAGCACTATTCCCAGTCGCAGTATTGGCGAAATGGATGACAATGGCATGTCATCTTTAATTAGGTTAAATATCATCATAAATGTGTCCTTGTCAACGCGGTAGTTATATCAAAATCTGCAATGTTAAAATCAATGTTGCACTTGCAATAATTGAATTGTTAACACAAAAGTAACGTACGTATCGTCACAAGTCGACAGTGGATCCGATGCACTTCTTAATAGCCGGCGTTCAATTTTTTCTTTAGCAACCTGCTCTTTTCTGAGCATGTCAAGAATAAGAACACTTCCAAGAGGCATTTTTGTAAATTTTGTAGACAAATTTTCGTTTTTTCAAATGTAAACAAAGCAGATTTGCTATTCGCGAAATACGTACAACAGCTGTTCAAGCAAGTTGTCAAGCTGCATGAGTATCTTGGCGGCAAAATATTAAATATTTATTTTGTATAAAAACAACAAGAGACAAGACTTAGCATATTTTTGTTTTGGTATTTATGAAATTGCACTCAAATGCCATACGGCTACTCTTGAAAACAATAAAAAAAATATCAAATAAATTTTAGGCAATTTTTTTTATTTTGTGGTGGCAACCTCTTTAGTTTTTCAGCACACCCCAGATAGCCTCAGTATGTAATAGTATATCACCGTATTGGGCTTTAAGATCCTCAAGAAGGGTTTTGAATTTTCGGTGGCTTAAAAAATTATGGCCGCCTTTAATTCTATTAAAAATTTTTATTGAGGTGTTCATTGCTCTTTTCAAATAATGCTTTTGCAAATAATGCTTGCTGATGGATTATGCAATCGAAATGAGAACCTTGAAATTGTTTTTAATTAAATGCCCAACTAAACCGTTTTTAGATCCCACCATTACTTTAGGCCCCGTCTGTACAAATTCCTGCTAATTTATTTTTACCAGCAGAAACAGAATACTTTTTCCACTAAAACATTGTATAAAATTTCGCCTCTTACATTACCATGCAAAGCAATGACGTCTAAAATTTCACGCATATAAATAATTGACAAACACTATTGAGATCAGTACTTTCATCCGAACTTAGAGAGAGGTATTTGCAATATAGCAATCTATTTTTGGTTTGAAAATAAGATACCTAAATAATTTACTGATTTCTTCAGTTCTACGTGTGACTGTACGCCGACATTTTAAGATGTGATTGTCCTCATTTTCCCGAACCATCAGTCTGTATGAATAATAATTCATTGAACTAACTTTTTTGTTTGTTTCAGCACCTGTAACTGGATTTATCATCTTCATTGAAAAATGATAGCCGTCTTCACCTTGCCAAAATAGGATAGGATATTGTAAGGCATCATATGATCGATGTGTTTCAGACACGCGCTGAAGTTGATTGTTCCGCCGATGTAAAACAATGTCTCGGTTATCTAAATTTTCACCCACAATGACAATAGCCACTTCATCAATTGTTGGCGCATTAAAACGTCCAGCATGTTGTCCTGCAGGCGCCTTATCGGCTCTGATGACAATTTTGTAATTATCTGATGGCATGCGGTCTAATGCAGTTCTGAATAATGCAATTAATTCATTATGTTGATGGAAAAATATTTGAAGTTGTTCCACAATGGATCTTTTCACTGAGTTGTTGTGTGCGCAACGCTGATCGACTTCTCTTGCTGAATTGCCCATAAAATATATTTGCAAAAATGTATTGTCGTTATCGGGCATTGGCAATAAGGAACCTGTTCGGTGATATATTTGACCCTGAATCTTGAAAGTAGGCATCAAATTGTCTCGAATAACTTTTGTTGCGCCAAATGATGTCATTTGAAAGCAATTATTATATTGCTGGATATGAGTCAAAAAGTGATTGGAATCTGGCCTATTTCCGGAAACCAATGAATGTAATGGCTCTGGTGGCGGTACCAATGGCGTCAATTTGACTTGGCCGCTGGCGCAACACAATCCAGGGCCTTCATTTTTAAATTTCAATGCCTTGCAATGTGGACACACAATATTCATTAGTCCAATAGCAACAATTCGCTCTGAACTGTAATCAATTGCCACATTATAACTGAATGCAGGTCTGTGGGGATTAAACACAACATTTCTATGTTGATTTCGATTCCGTTGAAGTTCATTTCGCGCTTCGCGTTGCTCATCAGTTTGATTTGCTCGTAGATTTCTTTGACTTGCCGTATTTCGAGTTCTGCGGCCTAAATTTGTACGTCTGGTTGGTGGCATTGTTAAAAACTGAAAATAAAAAGCTCTCATATATTTTCTGTATAACCAAATTATACTATTATGTAGTCACCAAAAGTTACCAAAAATCGATATGAAGCTGTCAACTTACATTGTATAAAAACTTGACATTCGTATAAAAAAAAAAAAAATTGACATTCGTAAGCGCGTTTTTTAAAATATGCAAAATTAAATGTGTACTTGATTGGCCAGGAAATAATTCTTGTTGAATTTCTGTCCACTTTGGATTGCATGTGAACGTGATAAACAAATCTGGTGTGCCATAATGTCGTACATAGGACATAGCATCTTGAGCATATTCATGCATATGTCGCGGACTTCCGACGTATGTTGCAGGGAGAATAGTTGTTCTGCCAACATTCTGTGCATTTCCATCAGCAGTAATGGCATTCCGAAGATGAATGTATTCCTCGGAACGGAGTTTTGCCTGGTTCAACATGTTCACACGCACATTGGCATTATTTTGCTAAATTTTGTGTTGTTCTTGCATTTCGTATTCTTTCAGATCTACGTGTTTGACGGCCTATGGAAGCTCCTCTGCGACTTGCAGGCATTTTAAAAATTTACGATTTAAATAGTTAAAAAAAACTGTTTTGATTTATAAGCTGAATTGAATATTTATGTTTTTTTTAATTTTTTTTTAATGTATTTTAGTTGCTATCGTAGCAACGCGCGCCGGATAACTAAATAATTTCATTTATACGTTGAATAGAATTATTTTTCCTACTGAATTTTAAATGTAGCCTACTAAGATTTTGCAAAATTCAGCTCTAGGCCTGGCTCAACTCAAACATGGCTGTTTAAAGGGTTTTTCCGGCAATTATTCGAATGTTTCTCGCCGTAAAAACCATCCTTGAACTCCAACGAACATTTAAAAAAAAGAATTATCGAAATCGGTTCAGCCGTTCACACGTGATGCCATGACAACGAGAAACGGGTTTCATTTTTATATATATAGATTATAACCTTACTTGAACCATTTAAATCTTGTTCAAAGACACTGGAAGTACTTATTCGACTTTACATTTAGCCATACCACATATTAACCATTTGAAAAAAGTATGCATAATAGACGTTAATGATGTCGAAATGGTAAAAAAAAAATGTAAAGGTATGTTGTCCGAGATATTAGAAACCGTCGTAATGAACAATTTATCCGTATATCATAATATCGCCCTATTTTTATTTCCTCCAACGAATAAACTCTCACAGTTTGATGAGGAAAAAAAAAACAAACAATTGATAACTGATCATGAAACGGGTGTCAAATACTACAACTAATAATGCATACTTATCAGTTAGTAAGTCAGTGAATAGCATTTTTGATGATTATATGCAACCTTGCCAAAACGGGCCCTTTGACCAAATAAACATAGAAATCCAATGCTATAAAAATGTAAACATTTCATTTAGCGATCAATTTAACGTTATGCATTGCACATTGGGCCCAATTGCCGATTTTTTGGCATAAAGTCGAAAATTTCATGGAAACAAAACTCATTTTTGATAATACACCTTCAAACTACATAGTCCATATACAAAGAATCAAATAATATTTTCGATTGTTTGGCAACCCTGCAATTGTTATCGACTATCGAAGTCAGCTGTTGAGTTAAGAGATTGTTGCGAAAAAATTGCCGTCATATTTTGGTTAACTTTGTGGACTTGCACGTCGTATAACTTTGCACAATAAATTATTGCAAACTATGGATATTGAAGCCCAGGGTATGTAGAATGTATAAATATACAGTTTGTCAAGAAACTCTTTACACACTGCATA
Organism: Scaptomyza pallida; assembly: GCA_018152965.1. NCBI lineage: Eukaryota > Metazoa > Arthropoda > Insecta > Diptera > Drosophilidae > Scaptomyza > Scaptomyza pallida. The sequence continues at coordinate 412,977 of JAECXP010000237.1, forward strand.
TTAAACATATTTTTTGACTTTGCATGCAAAAATTACGCCTTTGGTTAAGTTTTTTCAATATTTTTTAATGCAATGAAGCCAAATTTATCTGCACTCGGCCTCAAATTTGTTTTGAGAATGGTGAGATATTGCTCAGCATTCATAGTATTTTCTATAAACGCAAGTTCTCCCACTCCCTTGCTGCTTATGCATCCCAAAATCATGATCGACAATTTACAAAATTTTACTGTCGGAATGATGTTGCAGCGATCTAAAGCTGTTAACGGCTTGCGCCATACTCTGTTTGGACCATCATTGTAGAACAACATTATTTTAGTTTCGTCACAGAAAATGACGTCATCCCAACAGTTTTCCGGCATGGTGCTCATCTTGAAAGCAAAGGTTAAGCGCTTTTCAATGTTGACAGCTGAAAGCAGCGGTTTCTTGCGCGCAACTCTTGAAGAGTACTTGTGCCGCAGAATTAATTGGCGGACGTTTTCGTGTGAAACCACTGTGCCACACTCTTCTTCCAACTCCTTAGCAAGGGTTCTGGTCGAAATTTGGGGGTTTTGGCGGACTTTACGCATGATAAGGCGGTCTGCCCGTTCATTGATCTTCTTTTTTCGACCACTTCCACACTTTGCTTCCAGTCTGCCTTCATTCGCGGCTCGATTTATAACATTATAAATTGTTTTTCGCGACACACGAAACATTTCCGATAGATCGGCTGCAGACTTTCCCCTTTGGTGATTATAATAAATCAATTGCGTCTCTTCAAAGGTCAATCTGGCTCCAGGCATGTTAATTTATAAAAATATTCGGTTTTTAACGCACGCTTAGAAAAATTTCGCAACCAAATGAAAAAAAATGCAAACATAGCAAAAGTGCAAAAGCATAGATAACGGTAAAGTACCGGTTTTTCTTCTAGGAGAACAAAACAGAATCGAAAACAAAAGTGTGTAAAGAGTTTCTTGACAGTGTCAAAAATGTGTTCACTCTTATTTTGTTCCCTAAAAATATGCCAATGCATTGTTTTGTTTTTGTTTTTGCTCATTCTTATTTAAAATATTGTATATTATAGTTATGCATTAAAAAATATTGAAAAAACTTAACCAAAGGCGTAATTTTTGCATGCAAAGTCAAAAAATATGTTTAATTTGCAGTGTGTAAAGAGTTTCTGTAAGCATTTGTGATAATGTTTAATATGTGTGTATTAATGTGTGTTGTTGTGTGTTGTCCATATACAGAGAAAACTTAACCAAAGTGCTTGTCTTCTATAGAGTATAACTTTTTTGGAATTAACCGGAATCAATTGTAATGCATGTTAAAATAAACATCAATATGTATATTAAATTATGTTTTTAATGTTTTTTGCGGCCATTTGCGGCCCTTGCGGTATTCTTAACTTGTAGGTAAGCTTGAGTTCTCTTATGCAACGCTGCTCGAGATATGGATTAATAACGACAAAGATTGAAACGCCATTAAAAGTTGGGTTTTTGAGCAACTAAGCGACTGCAAGCTCAGCAATGAAAAAATTAATGAAATAAACCTAAAAATCAGCTGCGTTGAAAAATATGTAAAATATGTATACAAAAGAGAATGTATCAGGAAATGGGCTTACATGTGGATAAACCAAAGCATAATGGAAATGGGAACACAAACGATGGTAATAGGGCAAGGAAAGAGTTTTCAAATATAAAATTATTAGCATTCATTTTAGAATTGGAAATTGATTTACTTAAGAGCCTCCGGATTATATTATTAGCATTGTCTTGTGAATTTCCAATTAATGCTCATAAATTCAAAAAACTCTGCGATAAAACGTTTACTGCATTTATGACCAATTACCCGTGGTACCCAATGTCCCCAACATTGCATAAAATACTGGTCCATGGATCTCAAATAATAACATCATCGGTTGTTCCGGTAGGTTGTCTTGGCGAAAATGCATCGGAAGCGCGCATAAAGCTGTATAAACAGGAAAGGAGATCACACGCTCGCCATAATTCGCGTGCGATCAATTTGATTGACGTGTTTCACAGATCAATTGACTCCTCAGATCCACTTCTTTCGAGTATTGCATTACAAAAAAATACAGCTCAATTAAAAAAATCATTGTTGCCAAGTGAAGTCATTTCACTTTTGGAAATACCTCGAATCGCTCCTGTTTTAAGGAATGATTCACTAAGCAGTGATTCCGAGTCTGATCCTGAATATAATGCTGGCAGTTCTTACACTTTTGAATTAGAGGTAAAAGATAATTAATTTTTTTTTTTGTTAAGAACTATTTTCAATATTTAGTTTCAATTCGCAATGTGCTTTTGAAATAGCTGAAGCTTCAAGCCTTAATAAATATGTTCACTTATATTAAAAAAAATGTTACCTTTTAATTTTACTAATGTATAACCGGAAAATCAAATAATCAACATTACGGTACGTATACGCAATGCATTCCTATATGGGCGGTAAGAGTAGGCGTGTCCAGAATCATCCAAAATTTTTTCTAGGTGTTATGCATTCTATAACTATCATATATACCAAGGTGCAGCTCTGCAGCATCTTTATGCCAAAAAATCGGCAATTGGGCCCAGTGTGCCTTGGTGGGAAAGAAATAATGAACAATTTCCTATTTTATATAAAACAAGCTGCTAAATTTTATCAGCTCCGCCAAGCAGCGCTTTATCCGAAAGGGCTTTTTCAGTAGCAAGAAACTTAATAATTGACAAACGCTGTAAAATTGCACAACGAGATGATATGGTAAATCAAATCATGCTTTTACATTCGAATATAGATAATATTGATATGGATTTGTAAGAATTTTAGATATTAAGTAATAATAAATGAAAATGTTAAATATTATAACTTTTTCTATATTACGTTTTTTAGTTAGTTTTTAGTTTTTTTTACCAAGTCATTAAATTAAGTAATACATAAAGTAAATACATAGATTATTAATTTATGTGTTTTTTACTAGACTTTAGTAGCAAGCGACAGTGAATAATAATGTGTGCATGTCAGGGGCGCACACAGAAAATATTTTCGGGGGGGGTTTGAAAAAAAATAATCCCAAACATTTTTTATGCGAGTATTTGGACAATTTTTTGTATTTTATTTTTTTGAAATTTGATATACAGTCAAACTTCCATAACTCGAATCACCATTATCCATGAAAAAATTCGACTTATGGAGACTTCGAGTTAGGGAATTGCTCATAAAAACTCTAGATTTTGGCGAAAAACAATACAATTACTGAAATGCATGTTTGTATGCATATAAATATTTTTATTTTTAGTTACAGTTACATATCAAGTCCTCTTGTTAAAGAGTTACTGTTAAATTAAACATTATTGGGCTCCCAACTAACCTCCTTTCATGGCTTTCCGAGTATGTACTTGTGTGGCCGTACACAAAAAGTTGTCTTTAAATCATCTGTCTCTAAACCAATTTATGTAACATCAGGTATCCTTTATTATTTAATGTCTTTATTAATGGTCTTCCTGTGGTAATATCTAACTCGCATGTGTACATGTTTGCTGATGATGTTAAATTATGTTTATCTATAATGAACCTTCTTTCAGTAACTTACTACAATCTGATCTTAGTGCAATATCTAATTGGTGAAACTTTAACCAACTTAATTTAAATTGTTCTAAATGTAAAGTAATGTCTTTCTGTAGAAGTACTCCTCATACTGCTCAGTTATGGAAGTTTGACTGTATTATAAATTAAATTTTATTTATATATGTATTATAATTTGATTTTTGTCTAAGTATTTTAAACTTTCTTAACTTCCTCATAAATTGCCAAAGTTGAGGCAGGATAATAAATGGAAAAAACAATTGCCACTAATACAACTAAATATGATGTGCATGCATACACGCACACACACATGTAAATGCAGGCCACAGAAAATCCCAACAAAAATAGCAAAGCATTTAAAGATCTTGTCATTCATTTTCTGAATCAGAATTTATCTGCATGCGTGAACATTTGTATGGTGATAGCGTTGACAACATTGTTTGCTAGTGTCATAGAAAAAAATAAGAAAGATTATGCACAAGAAAATGCATAACTGAAATTTGGACAAAGCTAGGCCAGCAAGAACAAAGCGCGGTATACATACGTATATATGTATCTATACTTTGTTTTTTTTTTTTTTCTTGAAGTGCTGCCGATTCATAAAAACTTAGCTCACGCAGACTGTGTGAGCTGCCTCACATATGTACATATATACACTTTCTGAGACGGGGTGCCTGAGACGAAAAAGCTCTTTTGAAAGCTCTTTGCAATTGCAACCTCTTTAGTTTGAAAAGTATGAATTTGCTACTAATTCCTCAGAATTTTTGAGTCAGCGCAAATTTTTTTATCGAATTAACTATTTCTAATTTGCGCTGTGATAATTTTAAACATTTGATGATTGCTTTTTATACCCTTAACCCATAAAATGGGTAAAAAATGGTATAATGGTTTTGTGCAAATGTATGTAACAGACAGAAGGAAGCATCTCCGACCCTATAAAGTATATATATTCTTCATCAGCATCAACAGCCGAGTCGATCTAGCCATGTCCGTCTGTCCGTCTGTCTGTCTGTCTGTCTGTCTGTCTGTCTGTATGAACGCGCCGATCTCAGAGACTATAAGAGCTAGAGACTTCAAATTTGAAACTTAAGATCTCCTATTCCATAAGCAGATCAAGTTTGTTTCGAATTATCGATATCACTTCTGGTTTCCGATATACACATGTGATCGATAACAACAAAATAATGAATTTCAAAATTCTGAAAATAAGGTTTGAAACTATGGATAAAATAATGAACATTTAAAAAAATTTGATTAAAATCGGTTAAGAAACACCAGAGATATCGCAGTTTGAAGTTTGGTTATATTGGTCACTGAATAAATACACACAAGTTACTGTAAGCATTACCTATCGGGTTAAGGGTATGTCCTAGTCGGGATTTCTCGACTAGAGCCTTCTTACTTGTTTTCTTTTTCTCTTTGCTCATTTCGGGGGGGGGTTTGAACCCCCAAAACCCCCCCCTGCGTGCGCCACTGGTGCATGTACAAAGTATGTACTACCACCGACAAAATATATAATAGACGCGTCAAAGTGCACATACTCACGTGAACGAAAACTATCGGAAGCCTGGCGCCTCGTCTCTCTCGGGTGTAGAGAGTGGCCAGCCGAACGCAATGCGCCGCTCAATTTGCAGGCGTAGCGTGGCGCTAGGAAATTACAAGGCATTGTCCCAGTGGCGCAAATGCTCATTATTAGATCGATTACGAATGCAATACTTCTCGCCTGTATGCATTCAAAAACCGAATACAAGCCAGATTACTTTCTTAAGAAATGGCCGCTTTGTAGGCACGCTGCATTCGTTTATTGAATTTTGTAATGCAGAAAGTAATGAAGAGCCGAAGTTTCATTCGGGTCTCCATTACATACGCGTAGCATTTTTAAATATTGTAATGCAGAAATTCTGCCACCTGTAGAAAACGTAGCATACGATTTAAAATCCGCTTATGGGATGGTAATGCGCGTACATTACTAGACAATATACCTGTAACACAATTTCCCACTATATAAAATGGCTTACTTTCCTGCAAATGTAATATAATAAATAATTGATTACAAAAGACACAAAATATATGCTCTAGTAATGTGGTTTTTATTTTTTCAACTTCATTTTTTACATTTATTTATTAAAACTAAGACTTAATTAGTAATATTTTTGACTTCAATATAAAAATGATAAATTTAAATTATTTAAGACTTGCTAAACAAAATTTTGATAATTAGCAAAAAACTGATAATAAAAATGAGAAAATGTCATATAACTTCCATATTAGTTTCATTTACATCATTTTTGTTCGTTGTATTTTCTTCATTATTTTTATTTTCAGTTTTTTGCTTATTATCAAATTTTTGTTTAGCTAGTCGACCTTTCTGCACACGGAAGCAGTTTCTAATAGTCGCCGCGTACGTTTTGTCAGTGCATCCTTCTGTTTTGATAGCATCTGTAAATTTAACATTATTAATTTTTTGTGATTGAAAATAAATAAAGATGATTTATGCATACCATATAGAGCATCGTTTAACGCTTTAAACTGTTTAAACGCCTCTTTCCCATTCAGGCCGTCAAAATTTAAATCTGGAATTATGCATTTTCCAATTACGCTATCAAAATTTTTCGCAATGTTTCCTTTAATGATTGCTTGAAGAACTCTCACCTGTTTAGATAATAGTAAAAATCGTTAAATTAAATTTTATTTCATTTAAAACATTTGGTACTTACATAACTTTCTTTGTTTTCGCTGACCAGCTTATCAACCTTTTTAAGATCTTCCATTGTTGTTATTGGAAATTTATTTGAGGTTAGAGGCAGGTCATCGCATGTGATTTTTTTTAAGATTATTAATATTTCCATCTGGCGCTTTTCCATTCTTGAAAGTGTTGCTTTTATTTCGTTGCAGTCTTCTTCCAGCTTCGCAATGCGGTCTATATTTTTACTTTCTTCTTCGAACTCTGAAGAGCTGGCCGGAAACTGCTTTTTGAACATTACTTAAAAACCAAATAAAATAAAAATACTTATATTTGAGAGTGTAATATAGGAATGAAGACAAATTTATCATTGTGTGGCAAACAAATGTACTTATAACTTATTATGCATAGAGGTACAAGTTCTTCATCTAGCATTTTGTTTGTCGTTTGAACTAGACCTATTGTTTTGGAGTTGATAGGCTCAATGTAAAATGGCTGAGGGTCCTCAAAGCGTCGACAATAAGCAAACTTTTCATTAGCAATTTCAGTGTATTTAACGATGGTGGCCGGATTACAAGGAGGGATGCAGCAATAATTATTGGGTGGTATCGTTGAAAGAGTGAATTTTTCACACACCCACTTCATTATTTGCCCTTTTTATTCCTTAAGAATGTTGTGCCACATTTAAAACTTTCACTTTTTTGACATATAAATTTATTATAAATTTGCTGCGGAATATTAATTGGACACCTTATTGTTTTTTTGACTTTTTGCATAAAATTTTCAAATTTATATGCAGTTAAGTCCTGAACATAACCCATTTCCTGCACAGACTCACAAATATGTAATAAATTATGAACATTAAAAGAAACATTGTGCTGGCCATATTTAAGAGCAAACGTGCTTACAAAATATTCAAAAATGTTTTGGATAGTATCAATATTCGTATTATAATCAGATTTTGTTAGAAGAAGTCTATACCCAGTGTGCAACAAAAGTAAATTATAATAATAATCTTCTGGGACTAAGTCTTTAAGGAGAACTATGGAAGTGTATAAAATAAAAAGACGAAATTCGGTGGCTTTCCACATACTTAATTCCTCAAGACTTCGGGGTTTCCTGTGGAACTCACAAGGAATAAAAGCTGCAATTGAAAGGCTGCGTCTATTTATTTCAAGCTTATGTTCATTAGTGAATTTGCAGTCCTTTATTGAATTATTGTATATGAGTCTCAACATTTTTTTGGCAACTCCTAAGTCTATTAGATGCATTGCATCTAATGGAAACTGTGTAATCATACCAACACCTAGTTTCTCCAAAATCATTTCATTTGAAAGAAAATAGTTTTGGTGATGATCAACATATTTTCTTGACGTGTAGTCACCATCAGATATTTTTATGCCTCTGCTTGTGGAGTATGCCATAAAATGCCCTATTCGGGTGCCAACCTGATTGCATTTCATACATCCATTGAAGGATGAATGACCTTTTAAGCCACATATAAAAGATTTTGTGCGGGGCATCACATATAAATGACTTGCATTTTATTTTAGAGTCGGTCATTCCTATCTTTATACCATCTAACTCTATGCGTTTCAACTCGTTAACAAAATCATATAAAAATACATTTGGATTAACGGGTTTTTTCTTTCCTACATATGTTCCTATCATAAACACTTCACTATGTTCAACATTTGGGAAGTGTCCTAATATTGGCCAAAGTCCAACGCGAGAACTTTTAAAAAGAGGCAGGCCGTCAATGCCAACATCCAGTTCAAGATTTTGGTATTGTTTAAAAATGTCCTGGTTGTTTTGAACATAGTTCTGAATGCCTAGATGTATATAGCTTCCCGGTGCCACTGTCCTTGAAACCACTTTCTCTCGACGGTTAACTAAACATTCTACAGAGCCAGGAACATCGATACCAGAATCAACTAAAATTTTTAGTAGTGCACGTACACAACTTCGAGCTGGGTTGAACTTTATATACCAGTCCCGAATTCGGTCTGCTAAGCTTAAGTTTGCACTTTCATTACCTTGCTGTCTATTGTTTTCCGGCATGCCCATGTCAACAGCTTCCAAAATGACGTCATCATTGTCATTTTCATCGACATTGCTACCATGAAAACCACTAAGTCCATCGACTAAAACATCACTTTCAACTCGCTCTATTGCAACAAGTCGCCTCAAGTTTCGATTACTTAATCCCTTATGTTTTGGCATATTGATTAAATAGTTTTAACCCCTCCTTAAAACACACTTTTTTCCTTAATTTTATATTTGATAACGTACAAATAGGTTTGATTGCAAGTCGCTTTATATTTTTAGTTGCATATTATTACATACATATGTATGTATGTATTTACATATGCATGGGTTTTTTCTGCATGCGCAAGTACAATAAATATAACAACCGGCAAAATAAGCAACCAAATTGCAATGTTTGTATGTTTGTACATGTATTTACAATAACAACTTATAAGACGGCACAATACAACACGCCAATTATTTAAATGATATATATATTGTTGTTTTATTATATTATTTCAACTCACTTTGACAATTTGCGTGCACTTAAACCAAGAAATTATTACAAGTGACGCGTGCCGCGGGTAAAGCAAAACGAAAACGAAAGTCATCACACACATACATATGCAATTATGCATTTGTATTAAAACACTTTGGCACTATACATACAAAAAGAATAGGCATAGACAAAAAAACGCAAGCAAAAACGAAAGACGAAAATCGTTTGTGGGTAAGAGGGGTAGGGGCGTAGAAAAACGAAGTTGACAATAGCTCATTGCGTTCGTGAGAGCAGTCGTTTTTTTTTTGTCCATTACAAATGCGCTAGAAAAAAGATCATAGGTAATGGAATACATTTCGGCTCGAAATAATGCATTATTTCGACCGACCTCATTTAGCTCGCCGCCACTGGGGTGTCGCTGGCTCTCGCTGCGAGCACAACAAAAAACCCACCCCCTTTATGTATGCGCTGCTATGCCAGCGATCCTATGTATACACACATACATATATATGTATATACATATGCACGCTTTTGCCAGTGCGTCTGTTTGTGATCTGCTTCAAGTGGACCTAGCCGAAAATTAGCAAAAACAACACAAGAACGTATGTATACCTACATACATATATATGTATGTGTGGGTATACGTCAGCATTTGTTTTCATATTGTCGGACTCTGGCTTTGAAGCGATTTTTGATATTTTACTTTTTCTACTCTTCCTAACTTTTTTTTTCTATGACACTTGTAAGTAACTTTGTCATCGCAGCTACCGTATATATGTTCAAGAATGCACAAAGGTTCAAAAAGAGTATTTACGAGTGCATTTGTGTCAAGATCTAAAAATGCTTGTGTGCGTTCATGTAGGTAGAGAAAGGGTTGACATGCGTTTGTCTACATGTGGTAATGAACTGCGAATACCCTTTTTGCAGATCAGATGTGAAACCACATAAAAACGACGCATGCATACTTACAAAGGGTATTCGCAGTTCATTACCACATGTAGACAAACGCATGTCAACCCTTTCTCTACCTACATGAACGCACACAAGCATTTTTAGATCTTGACACAAATGCACTCGTAAATACTCTTTTTGAACCTTTGTGCATTCTTGAACATATATACGGTAGCTGCGATAACAAAGTTACTTACAAGTGTCATAGAAAAAAAAAGTTAGGAAGAGTAGAAAAAGTAAAATATCAAAAATCGCTTCAAAGCCAGAGTCCGACAATATGAAAACAAATGCTGACGTATACCCACACATACATATATATGTATGTAGGTATACATACGTTCTTGTGTTGTTTTTGCTAATTTTCGGCTAGGTCCACTTGAAGCAGATCACAAACAGACGCACTGGCAAAAGCGTGCATATGTATATACATATATATGTATGTGTGTATACATAGGATCGCTGGCATAGCAGCGCATACATAAAGGGGGTGGGTTTTTTGTTGTGCTCGCAGCGAAAGCCAGCGACACAATGCCTTGTAATTCCCTAGCGCCACGCTACGCCTGCAAATTGAGCGGCGCATTGCGTTCGGCTGGCCTCTCTCAACACCCGAGAGAGACGTGGCGCCAGGCTTCCGATAGTTTTTGTTCACGTGAGTATGAGCACTTTGACGCGTCTATTATATATTTTGTCGGTGGTACTACATACATACTTAGGGTAACGCTGTACACGCGCTGCACATTACTATACAAATGTAAATAGTATTATACAGCGTTGCACAGCGTACACATAACATAGCATACGATTTTGTGTGTACACGCTAACGTTGGAATAGGAACTTTGTTATTCCTAATTTAAAGAGTGCATAAAAATCGGTATTCACTATGTAGTGTACCAAAAAACGTGCATAGTTGTTTGTCGCGAACGTTTCATTTGCCGTTTTGATTCCGTTCATGCAGAAGTCTAATATCTATGACGGATGACACCTTCTATCCTCCTACCAAAAATGGAGCCTTTAGCGCAAAAACTGACTGAAGGGGCGAAAGAGGTGGGTGTGGCATCAAAACTTTTCATGCAGTTTTTTTGGGAATGTCATCGGCTATCTTGCCCCCAAATTTGGTGACTCTATCTGCTAAAATATGGGATATATATGTGTTTTATCGATTTGAACATCGAGGTGTATCGATTTCCCAGGCACCCACTATCAAAATCTGAAACTCTATATCTCTCTTCGTTTTAAAGCTGTCACCAAATATGGTGGGAACATTGTTAGTGACATCCGTAACAGATTTGCATTTGGATGCCACGCCCTTTTATACCGCCCACCCATATATCTTTTTCAGTTTTTGCGCTAGAGTCTACAAACTTGGTAGGGGGATGGAAGGTGCTATCCGCCACCGATATGCATCACAAATTTGGATGTTACGCCTACCTCCTTTGGCTAAAATTTATACCCAAAACTCCCATTTATAATTATATCAACTTTCCCAACATACATAATGCGAATTTCAAAATTATTGTTTTTTGCCCATTCGCATTATGAAGCAAAACTTTTTTGGTTTTGTTGCTTGCCAAACTTTTCTCTTTAATACAGCGACGATGCAAAATAGTTCCACTCAACTGCTTTGCATTCAAATTCGACTATAATAGTGCATTTACACTAACGCCTTAAGGCGCGCCTTAGTGATACGGGCGAAGAGTCATTTACACTGACAAAAGGTCTTTAGAAATCAGCTGTTTTTTGTTTACTTTCGGTTGTAATGGTTGAACAAGCTGAATTTTGTGAAAATGGAGCACAATTTGAATTTAATAATGATTGCTGCAAAAATAATAGGTGATTGCAAATGATTGCGTTAACTTTTTTTTTTTGGCAATTTTGTTGATTGCGAGAACTCAGAAGTGACCGCAGCAGCACTTGCCCATAATGCAATGTCTGGATTTGACTGCATTAGGACGCGAAGCATCTGAAAGGCAGAGCGCAATGGCTGCTATTGGGAGATGGATGTCCCGAAATTGAGTGAGATGGCCTTTAGACACCTCTTCCAGCTTTGCGACACCTTGCGTCCATTCCTCTGGCAAAGCGGGTAGCCATAGCTCTGTATAAAATCAGCTGTTAAAAGTTGCCACCTTTAAAATTCAAGCCGAAAATATCGATACATCGGCAAAAAAAGGTCTTTATTTTAGCCCGTAGCATAGCGGCGCGACGAAAAAGTCGCTATTTTCAAATATAACCGCCATATTTTGTATGGTAAAGGCTAAATTTTTCGAAGGCCTTAAGGCTAAATGCTAAAGGCGCGCCTTAAGGAGTCAGTGAAAATGCACTATAATATCTGTTAAGCTGTACATTCAGAAAAAAGACAGTTCTAAAATCAGGTCCCCTTGTCACTTTTGGAAAGAAAGTTGAACTTCCCAAAGAGTTTAAAAACAAATTTCAAATTATTTCAGTAAGTGTCTATATACATGTGGTAAAGTTGTCAATTCTAAATTCAGAACTAGTAAGCACATTGTGCGCTTTTTGCGCCTTTTCGCGTTATTTGATTTACAAGAAAGCAACATCTTAATCAGCAATGCAGATCTGCTAGAAGTGTTGCGGGAACAAAATGCTATATACCAGCCATGCCCAGCCCATTGCTCTTTGGGCTCGCTTTGTTTTTGTAATTGCTCCGGAGATAGCAAAGCTATGAGCGTATACATGCACGGCACCAAGTATAGGCAAACACAACACATGCAAACCATTACTTGTGTATGCACTGCACCGTTATAATTCTCTTCTTTGTATTGGTCTGTGGACGTGCAAGCAAACTGACCAACAACAATTTTAATGATTTTGTTTTTGCTTACGCAAATTTGTTGTAATTTTGTTGGTGTCTTGTCTTCGAGCTTGCACTTGCAATAATCGGTATTGAGTTTAACCTGCCGGCAAAATGTTCAACATCGTAACATGTAGACTATGTTTACTTTTTTTTCCAGTGCACAAATTGAACTACAAACAAGTAAAAACGTTGCAGTCGGACGCAACCGACTGCGATATACTTTGATACCAGTTCACATAGCTGTGTTAAGGATTCTGAGTGCAAATAGTAATATATGAGGGTTTTGGGTACAAAATTGGAGACTCTAGCTCAAAAACTGACAAAGATATAGAGGTGGGCGGTATAAGTGGGCGTGGCATCCAAAACATTGATGCAGATCTGTTACGGATGCCACTATCAATGTTCATACCAAATTTGAGGAGCCTAGCTCAAAAACTGAGAGAGATATAGCGGTGGGCGGAATAAGTGGGCGTGGCATCCAAAACATTGATGTACACCTGCTACGGATGTCACTACCAATGTTCATACCAAATTTGGTGACTCTAGCTTAAAAACTGGCGAAGATACATGCCTTCCGGTTTTTTTTAGGGCGGTGGGGCATGTCCCGTTGTTTGGGGGCGTGGCATCCAATGTTTTGATGCATAACTTTGTCAGATGTCAGTATCTACCTTCATGTCAATTTTTGTGGCTAAAGCTTCAAAACTGTAGAAGATACAGGCATTTTTGTTTATAATTGGAGGGGGGCTGGGGGCGAAATAGGTGGGCGTGGCATCCAAACTTTTGATGCAGTTTTTTGAGGAATGTTACCAGCTATCTTGCCATCAAATTTGGTGACTCTAGCTGCTAAAATGTGGGATATATTTGTGTTTTATCGATTTGCACATCGAGGTGTATCGACTTGTTATCGATTTCTCGGGCCCCCTGAGGTCGTAGAGCCCTACATTTAACACTTTGTCTGACGAAGACATGTACCAAGATATTTGCAAAGTTGCAAGGCTCTAGCTTTAAGGGTGTCGAAAAAAGTTGCGTTCATACGGACGGACGGACAGACGGACGGACAGACGGACAGACACCATGACGGACATTGCACAAACCCAATATACTATGATACCTTTGGTATCAAAGTATAAAAACCCAAAAAAATCCTTTTAAAAAGCTAATATAAGCCCCAGATTTTTTTTAAATATTTTTAATCAAAGTTTTTCAAAATATCGTCTATTTATAAATCATCTTCGTCTGAGTACATATTTTTGGATGTTCCGATCATCTGTATGAATTTTTATGATATTTTATATTCATGACAACACTTACCATGGCGCTGCAAACCGGATCTATGTTGGACACAAAATGTAGTTTATATTTGTTTATTTAGATATTTTTAAGTGAGTTTACCTGATGCTTAAAATTGCGTTTAATGTGTCAACATTCATTCGGTTTTTTGTTTATATTTCACCAAATTGACCTGGCTAAAAACCCGCTCAACCTCGGCGTTGGACCACGGCAACGACAAAACTTGCAGTACAATGGTGGACAACTCTTTGAATCTGGGGTTTCCACCAGAATCGCAGTATGCGTTTACTTCCAGCCAAAACTGCAACGTGTCGTCCGTGTTTTCCCAATTTATAATATGTATGTTTTGGTGCTGATTTTCAATTTTGCCAATATTATCCACACCAAAGTGTTCCAAAACAAGAACGATGCTTTGTTTTTTATGTTTCAAAATATTACCTACTGTAAATGAATCAATTTGCTTGAGCAATTCATAATTGTCGGGAAGTCTGAAGAAAAAAAATAATAATTACCTATCTAATAATCTATATAATAATTAACTATCTATTTCGATATTCGATGGTAATATTTTTTGCTTAAGTGCTTTAATTGCAAAAACTAAATCGTTGAGCAATTTTGTTGCGTTGCTTTGGAAGCATTTATTTATATTTTGCATTTCCTTTAAAATTGGCTTAAGAAAAAGCAAATATAAAAAATTTGTTTGGTTGTTGTAAAGCGAGAGCAGCCTTTGTGCCTGATAGCACTTCTCCCGCGTCGCAGCCAATTGAAAATGCAGTTTTAATTCCTCCCACTGCTCTACAATTCGTTTGACGGCCATTTCAATCGAAAGCCATCTCGTGTCGCAAACTCTCGGTATTTTAAGTGGGGCCTTTTAGGACAACAAGTAATTAATATTGTTTGCTACAAATGAACGATTAGAGCAAACACATACAAAACATTACTAAAAATATAGAACGGTTAATACATTTGTACATAAGGAGCTACAGACATGTCACGGGGATTATGTATGATCAAAACGTATACCTCAACATTATTAAGGCATTTGTAAATTTTTTTGTACTCAATTTGCTTACAAGAACTCTTTGAAAACCTGTTGTAGGTTGAATAAATTAAATATTCGAGTGACTCTGGCAAGAAGAGCTTACAGGCGTGATTGACTGCCAACTGCACTGATTGGCAGACGCACTTAATTAAAACTAGTCCTGGTGCTTTATTTTTAAGCTCAGTGTATACACTTTTTTTGGCTCCAATCATAACACTTGCGTTGTCTGTTCCAATGCCAATGAGTTGTTTTATATCCAACTTCCAACGCTTAAGTTCATCCTTGATAGCACTTACAATCGATGTTGCATCTCCACATTCTAAAGCTATAAGGCTAAGAAATGTCGACACCATTGCCTTACGTTCCACAGAACAGTAGTTGATAACAACGCCTTTACATAAATACATACATAATAAGTGGGACACGTCCATTAATACTTAAATAACACAGAGCCATGACAACTTACCGAGTAGTTTCGTAAAGCGACAATCAGTGGATTCGTCTTATATTAAACTATATTTGGCGCCACCAATATCGTTGCGGAGATCTTCCTTGAAGTGGCACGCTAAAATATTCTTTACGATGTGCGTACATTTTGTTCGATGCAGCTTGATTTTTTTTAGCTGTGCTGCTCTCATTAAAGTCTGTGCTGCATAACATGCCTAGGTGATCTACCGACGCAATGGCGGTATGTTTGGCAACAAACAAACAAAGCGCAGCTTCGTGCTCTAATGTTTTAATTGGCAATTGCATGAACTGTATTTTGTTGGCTTGCGAAAAGCCGCTCATGCAACTTACGTGTTTTTTGGTTGCAGCATGTGCTCGCAAATCGCTCAATTTTGCGGCCAAACCGCACTTGCAATAACTGCAGTAAGCACGAGTCAAATCTGTTAGATCCTTACGGAGCCACTCCTTAAACTCGGCGTCCTGCAGCCACGCATCGCGTACCTTTTGTTTATAGGTTTTAGCTTTAAGCCTAGTACGCTTGACAACCAGCGACAACCGTAACGTTAATGCACATAGAGTAACGAAATATTTGTTTTTTATACCCTTAACCCATAAAATGGGTAAATAAGGGTATAATGGTTTTGGGCAAATGTATGTAACAGACAGAAGGAAGCATCTCCGACCCTATATAGTATATATATTCTTGATCAGCATCAACAGCCGAGTCGATCTAGCCATGTCTGTCTGTATGAACGCGCCGATCTCAGAGTCTATAAGAGCTAGAGACTTCAAACTTTAAACTTAAGCTCTCCTATACCATGAGATTTTTTTTTTTTTTTTTGAAAAAATCTTTATTTAAATTTAATTACACTGTTATTATTTATGAACAACTTACATTAAATGGATAGGATAACTGTACAAACAACTTAATCTTATTTAATTAAGTCTTGCAATAAGAATATTATTTATTTTAATTACAAAACTCGATCATTCAGATCGATTGGATGTACTCTTTTTAAACGTCTGCGTTGGGGCCTTCCATTAATTCGGCGCCTCCTTAGTAATCGCCTAGCTAGTGGATTTGGGTGGTTTAGCAGGCGGGTGTTATATTTGTTGGCTTGGTTTAGTATTACATCCCCAACTTTAGGTACACTCAGATCTCTTTCTAAGTCAGCCGTTCGCATATACCAGGGGGCCCCCGACAACCTACGAAGGGTTTTCGCTTGAAAAACTCTTATTTTTGTTAGGCGAGATTTGGCAGCAATCCCATAGACCTGTAATCCATATCGCCACATAGGTGCTATACAGGACTTGTATATCATCACCTTATTTTTCAAGGAGAGTTTGTTACGACTATTTATGAGCCAACCAAGTTTGGCAACTCTACTTTTAAGAGCCACTACAATGCTGTTTATATGTTTGGAAAAAGTCAGCCTTTTATCCAGGTGCACGCCTAAGTATTTGTAACTAGTGTGTTGCTCTACTAGCTGTCCATTCAAAAATATCCCTGGACAGGTGTCCATCCGCAAAGCATATGTAACATTGGCACATTTACTTAAATTAATGTTAATGTTCCAATTATTTGCCCACGTCTCAAAATTCTGAAGGCATTGCTGTAGTATGTCGGTGGCTTCATAGACACAGCTGCTCCTGGCCAGAATTGCTGTGTCGTCTGCAAATGTGGCGATAACAAGATCATGTTCATTCTCTAAATCAATTGATGATCCCGTCGGCATGTCATGTGTGAATAAAGTATAAGGAAGGAAGTATCTCCTACCAGATAAAGTATATATATTCTTGATCAGCATCAACAGCCGAGTCGATCTAGCCATGTCCGTTGATCGAAATCGGTTAAGAAACACATGAAATATCACAGTTTGAAGTTTGATCATACTGGTCACTGAGTGAATATTAACAAATTACCGTACGGGTTACGTATGGGGTTAAGGGTATGTCCTAGTCGAGATTAGACTAGAGCTTTCTTACTTGTTTTTAGTAACTATAATCGTTTGTATCGATTATTCTCGTTTTTTTTTTTTTTTTTTATCTATTATTAGCGTTAACAGTCACACTTGTGTTTTTATTAAAAGCAAACGTTATAAACTGTAATATGGATGTTGAAAAATCTAAACTTTGCATTTATTTGCTCCATTACAATAGCATGTATTTAGAAAATAACGAAAGGGAGACGTTGTCGGAGGCGTCCGTGGGTGGATCCATATTCAATGGCCAGATCGCGCAACGGAAGATTTGATATTTTGAAACAACATTTTTAGTTTGAGAATTTGATCCAAAATCCAAACATAGTTCATGAAAATGTTCATATATCGGCTGATCATTTCATGCCAATGTCCTCCCATGCTGCTTTGGCGACGATAACATTATAATGATTTGCGTCTGTGAGGTCCCACAACACGGGTTTGCCCCTTACAGCAGCAATTAAATCTATTTTTTGCAATGTTGTTGCAAAAATTCTCGAACCGGCTTTTTTGCCAAGTCATTTTCGTTTGTCACAACCGTATATTAAGTTGTTGACACTTATGTTACGGCTACGTGGTGAAAAATTAACAGCTGTTAAAATTTCAACTCACTGTTAGAAACTTATTTGTCAAGCGTACCAAATCAATGTTAAGTTTTTACGATTCGTCTGTCAACAGTACAGAAACGTTTTTTTTTATATGAAGTTTTTACGTTACGGTTGTCAAGCGTACTAGGCTTTATACCCAATTCACACTAGGGCACATCACACATCTAACATCTAACATCAATGATGTTACGTATGAACTTGCCGTGCCAGATTTTCTCAAAATATTCCAACATCCCCTGGAAATGTTCCTATTCCCAGTGCGTTCCCTACAATTAGTTTCGATGTTTTTGATTCCACCACTAAAAAATTGTCATTCGCATCAAAAATGTAAACAATGTCGACGTAAATGAATGGCAAATTAAACATGGCGGGAACTGAGCAAGGTACGTAAATTGAAAATTTTAAAGTTATTTTTTTTAAATATTGTTCTAAATAGCACAAAAAAGCAAATCAATGCGGATAATTTGGACGCCTGAAAAGGAGGCCGTGCTGG
Organism: Scaptomyza pallida; assembly: GCA_018152965.1. Classification (NCBI taxonomy): domain Eukaryota; kingdom Metazoa; phylum Arthropoda; class Insecta; order Diptera; family Drosophilidae; genus Scaptomyza; species Scaptomyza pallida. The sequence continues at coordinate 431,365 of JAECXP010000237.1, forward strand.
TGGACTTGTGGTCTGAGTCCATTGATGATTTAAGGGGCGTAAGGAAGAACGCACACGTATTCCAGGAGATGGCCCAAAAGTTGCAGGCAGTCGATTCATCAATATCTTGGACGGATGTGAGAACAAAGGTGGATAATTTAACACGGAAGTATAGGTATGTTTATTATATATAACGCATGATAGTTGTTATTGTTTAACCTGTTTAATATCGGCTATTTATTGCAGGCAAGAGAAGCAGAAAATTGGCCCCAGTGGAGGTGAAACTTCTTCATGGGTGCTATATCCAAAAATTAATGAATTTTTGGGGTCGTTTGCCATAAATAATGCACAGGAGCGGTCTATGCAATCCACACGCGAAAATATAATAGAAATAGACCCAGAAGACATGGTTGCGCAGGAGGAGACGCCGACGCCTGCTAAGCGTAGAAAATGTCAGCAGGAGGAAGTTGTTGCGCTCATGAGGGAGCGCAATGAAATGCAAAAGGAGCACAACGCTTATGTGCGACAAACTCTTGACGATTTTAAAGAGAGAAGCATTGCGTTCCAAAATCGCGTACTAGAAATTCTAGAAAATAATAATAATTAATTGGCTATTTTTGTTTTCTAGCAATTTTAGTATGCGAAACGCAATGCTCCTTTCTTTAAAATCGTCGACTGTTGGTCGCACATAAGACTTTTGCTCCTTTTGCATTTCGTTGCGCTCCTAATAAAAGACTGAAAAAAGTTCCTTAAATAAAACACAGTTTTTTGTTATATTATTATTTAATAAATTATTGAAAATTAAAAACTTATGTTGTCATCATTGAGTTCGCAATGGCAGATCTAATAACCTCCGGGGCTGATTCGTAGTTTGATGCAAGATTTTCTTGATCAGGTTGAACACGGTTTATGTTTACAGCCGCAGACCAACTTGCATTTATGTGGCTGTTATGCGTGTTTAAAAGATTGTGCAGAATGCAGCAGCACATAATTATTGATGAGTTGTTTTTGGGGCGGCTATCTAGTCCTTTTCCGATTCGACGAAATCTTGCCTTTAAGTGGCCAAATGCATTTTCTACAACCCGCCTGGCCTTAGACAAATGGTAGTTAAATGTCTTTTGCGACTCCGAGGCTGCTGTAGAAAATGGATAAGGTTTCATCAAAGTTCTGGAAAATTTAAATGCAGAGTCTCCAATAAGCAGAAGTGGAACGCGAGTGCCGCAGATCTCTTTAGATTTTCCTTCTATAAAGGGTGACGACTCAATAATTTGCTTTAAGTCAGAGTTCCTAAATATGGTGGAGTCACTACATCGTCCTGGACATCCAACGTTGACGTACACAAACCTATAACTTTAGAATAAAATAATTCTGTTTAGCAAAAATATATATAATTTAACGTAGATGTACTAACCGGTAGTCCACACATGCAAACAAAATAATTGAGTGCCACCCTTTGTAGTTGTAGTGGTCTGCGGCCTCTTCTGCTGCTGGCTTAATTTCAATATGGCAACCATCTAAATAATTTTAAAAAATAAATCTAATGGCATTGACTATACTAATTAACTATAATTACCAATTGCTCCAATACATTGTGGAAATCCAAGGCCATTAAAACCCGCAACGCATTCATCCACCATATTATCGGTCAAAAAATCTTTTGGCAAATACTCTGCGGCAAATTCCGCAATGAAAGCTCTGCAAAACTCATGCAAAATGTTGCACACACTATTTGGTGAAACACCAAACAGCCTTGCCACAGTTCGGTACTCCGCCGCACTCCCCAATGTGTACAGCGCGATGGCTATGCGCTTGTCCAGCGGGATAGCATACCGAAAGGGCGTGTCTTTTTTTTTTAAAACTCCCAGTCTTTGGACCAATAAAGAAAAGGACGCCCTTTCCATTCTTAAGCTTTCTTTGAAAAACGCTTCGTCGTTTTCAGGAATATCCTTTTCCCAAAACCGCCCGAACCGGTTCTGAAAATTGTGGAATAATTACTGTTTTGCTTTAATTTAAGTATTTATTTTTACTTACATGCATCCAAATCCTTTGTGGCATGGAAGCCAATTCCATGAATTGCTCCGCCTCGTAGGCTTCATCGTTACCCTCCCCTTGTAACATGCCAACAAGCTCAACAAACATATTATCTTGCTGTTGTGCGGCACTTATAATTGATAATTTATTTGTACTCATTTTCTTTATTTTTATTTATTAAAATGCAGCGCAAAATATAAACACATATACCACTTTTCGATAGAAGAAGAAGACAGCGGATGTTTGATGTTGATGTGAACAATGTGAACACGAATTTCACATCTTCTCACCGTTCCGCGTGATGTGCCCTAGTGTGAATAGGCTATTAGACATCACAACTATTTAAGTGAAGTCAAAATAATTGTTTATATATATTCCTTGATTGGTTTAATTATTTATATTTATATTTTAATTATACTCACGACAAGAAGCACAAAAACAGTGTGCCCATATAATTAACAAAGGGATTTTGTTAATGTTATACATAAAATAGCAGTGAGGAGTAACTCACTATGTTAACATTATGGCGAGGCAAAGACCATTTAACATATAGATGGGAAATAAGCAGCGCTCGTTAACATTTGCTGTAAAGTTAATCGCGGCATTATCGGCACCCTTAACAGAACAGCGTAACAGCCGCTTCGCCTGAGAAAATTGAGCTCTTTTTGTTTTGACTGAGTCATTTTGTTTACTTCTGCGACTTCTGAATTGAGTCAAAACTCAACTGAATGCAGTCAACAATTCAAGGGTATACATTTTTGACTTGCAATAAAATCAGTGCAAATTATTAAAAGGCGAAAAATAATAATATGTGTTTTCCTTTATATGAATATGTATGTTTATTTAGTATTTTAAGCGTTTATAATTAATCAAAATAAATCTATAGGACTTAATAAACTAACACTTTAACTAACGGATCTTTGAAATAAATATTCATTTTAATCATTTGGCATAAGTAAATATAGGAACAGGGTATTTTTGCGTTGCTTTTTCTGATGTTGTTCCTGACTATTGTCATTAAGCGAAGAATAGGATAGAGACTTGTAGCGATTCATATATACATATGTAGGCAGCTCACACAGTTAGTGTGAGCTCAGTTTATATATATGTGTGCATCGCCGGCCTCACTTCTTGAAAAAAAACAACAACAAAGTACACATGCACCGGCTGGGTTCTTGCTGGCCTAGCTTTGTCCAAATTTCAGTTTTGCATTTTCTTTATACTCTTTCTTACTTTCGGCCGATGACACTAGCGAAGAATGTTGCCATTGCAATCACCATGCAGATGTTCACGCATGCATATAAATTCTGAAAGAGCATTCAGAAAATTAATGTGAAGATCTTTAAGTGCTTTGCTATTCTTGTTGATATTTTTTTATTTCTTATTTTCTGTGCCCTGCATTTACATGTGTGTGTACGTGTATGCATACACATCATATTTAATTGTATTAGTTGTTTCACCATTAATTGGCCTGCCTCAACTTTGGCAATTTATGACACAGTGAAGAAAATTAAAAAAAATAAGTCACGAATTGAAATATATTATATAATAAATTTTATAATAATTAAAACTTGTAATAATATGTACCTACACATTTGCATATTTACTAAACTCTAATGTAATTTAATAGCTTAATTATGCATGTAGTAAACGCAAAATTTGTTAGTTAACAATAAGAAAAAATCATTTTAAGCATGTTTTAAATATTATATTATTTATAATATTTGATGAGAGTGAGTTGTACGGTTTGGTTATACCCTTTCATTTGGCTGCAACCAGCCGATTGCATAAAAAGTCTAAAATTGCCAAACTCAAATTCTTTGACAACAACAAGAGACGTGATTAACAACAACATCGCATTGTCGTCACCATAAAAAAAGCAAACAGCACAGAGTGTCCAAGAAAACGCAAAATCAAAAAACCCACTCAACGCCGGCCGCATGTGTTTCAGTTTGATTCTCACTCAAACGCAGTTCTGGTCGATCGTGCTCACAGCTGAACATAAAATAGCGAGTCATCGTTTCCCCTGCAAGGTGCTCATATTCGGGGAGTAACTTTTCTGTTAACAAATACCAGCGCTTATTTCCCATCTATATGTTAAATGGTCTTTGATGGCGAGGAGCGATTTACTAAGTTATGTTCAACAGATATATAATCGATATAATGCTTTAGTGCTGTAAAAGCCTTAAAATAATTCAAATGTATGAAAACATAATTTGATACATAAAAAACGCTGAAAAACGCTAGTTTAAAATTGAATAAAGCTAAATTAGCTACTTCCCCATGTTTTACATTTTTTCCCGCAATCGCAATTCAAAAAACCCCAAATCTGGGGGGAAAAACGATAAATCGGCAACACAGGCCGTATCCTGGATTAGGGCACCTCTGCTATATACACTTTTATTAGTATGAGCATAGCTGCTCGTAGGTGCGGGCTAGTCGATCTTGCTGTCCTATTAAGATTACTTGTATTAAACCCCGGAAAAGACGGTACTATTCGCAAAATGATAAACAAGCCCTTGGTACAGCCCTTGCGAACTTCCGCTAAAGAGGCCTTGGATTTGATTCTGGATCAAGGTTTCACAACTGACCAATATTGCGCAATTCAAGAGGATGCAAAATGCAGGAAAGCTGATATATTGAATTGAATCACACAACAAGTCGAATAGTGGATGGTTAAAAAAAGGCGATTGCAACGGCACTGAACATCTAGCAGTCTGACTTTTTATCTGCCGAATTGATATTGAGTTATGGCTTTGATGGCAGCACGGGACAAGTTAACTATAATCAGGCTTACACTAACGGCCAGTCCCAAGATGCAGACTCTTCACTGTTTGCCACGGCAGTTATGCCTCTTCGTCTGATCGATTCGTCCGGCAATATATTGCGGAACAATCAAACACCGCAGAGTATACGTTTTTGCAGACCGTTAAAATTAGAGTTTCTTAAAGAATCCATAAAAGTTATTAAAAATGAGAACAAACGTATGAAAAGCGAAATCAGTGCATTAAATTCTATTAAGTAGATCGCAATGAAAGGCAATGTATATATATAAATGTATGTAAGGTTTAGCTTGTATTTGTATTTGATAGCAAAGTGCTTAATGCCCTAACAAATACGAAATCTTACCAAGCTTGCCCAATCTGCACTGCGACACCTAAAGATTTTTTTTGGTAACAAAAATTTTAAGTGCATTAAAGTTGTTCCCATTCTCCACAATCCAAACCAAAATACGGTTTGGATTAGGTTTTTTGAATTCGTAGTTCAAGCTGGGTATAAAGTAGATGTGGAGAAATGGCGAACTTCAAGCCAACACGATAAAAGCATTGTGTTGCAAAAAAAAAAAATATTCAGCGAACGTTTTGGGAAAAGCTGTCCCTGAAAGTTGACCAACCAAAACAAGGAGGATTCGGAAGCATGCAGCACGCCGTGCATTCAGCGAATATGAAGCCTTCGCAGAAATAACTGGCGTCGATACACACCTTATTTTAAACATGAGGAATATACTTATAATTAATTCCATGTGCTATGCGGGAATGCGAGATCAACACCCAAAAGCATTAGAGCTGGCGTCCCCCAAGGCAGTGTGTTGCGCCAACTACTATATAATATATACACAGCAGATCTGCCTGTAATTGAGTGCCCTGAGCTACTTGTTGCCACCTACGCCGATGACACAGCATTTCTAGCAACTGCTGATACACCGGAGGAGGCCTCTCGAATAGTGCAAGCTGAGTTGGACTTAGTAAATGACTGGCAAAGGAGGTGGAACATTGCGGTCAACAATGAAAAGTCCACAGCCACCACATTTGCACTCAGGCAGGGTAACTGTCCAGCTGTTTACCTGGATGGGGTCCATATCCCGGAAGAGGCAGCGCCAAAATACCTTGGCATGACTCTGGACAGGAGGCTGACGTGGAGGGCTCACCTGATGAGAAAACGAAAGCAGGCGGAAGGAACTCTGAAGAAACACTACTGGCTAGTAGGTCGCAGTAGCAAGTTAAGCATCCGGTCAAAGTTGCTTGTGTACAAAGCAATCGTAAAACCAATTTGGACATACGGGATTCAACTGTGGGGAGCTGCGAGACGAAGCAACCGGCAAATTATACAAATCTTCCAAAACAAAGCCCTGCGCATCATTGGTAATGCGCATATTTACCACGACAACGCAACCATACACAGAGTTGTCAACATACCTTGGGTAACGGAAGAGATAGAAAAGAGGAGCTCCAGGTACCGAACACGTCTAGACCAACACCTAAACAATCTAGCAATTGGCCTGCTGGACAACAGCACTACCACGAGAAGACTGAAAAGAAACCATCCGCTTGACCTTTCACGAACATAATAAAATACCAACACCAGCTACATTAAAGTCAAATACCCCAACAAAAAACTTAATAATTGGCAAAGAAAGACAGATTTAAAAACAGTTAAAAGACAGATATATACAAAAAAAAAAAAAAATTCTTATATCAGTATCCTGTCAGCTGCCAATAAATGCCGAAAAATTTGAAGAACTTTGCCATCAAACTGGTCACCTAATAATTGACAAATATCTATGGCTACCAGTGACAGCGACGGTCCACAAGATTCTTGTCCACTCAAGAGTTATATTGGAAAACACTGTTCTTTCAGTCGGTTATTTAAGTGAAGAAGCAGCTGAATCCAGAAATAAAATATAAAAATCCGACAGACTACACCATGCAAGGAAAAACAGCTGAATTAACAACCTTACAGACGTTTTTCACAGAGCACTGGATACTTCCGACCCTATGTCATCCTTAAATTTAAAAAGGCGGATCCAAAAAGATAAAAGACTTGCTTTGCCAGTAGAAGTCATCCAACTGTTGGCTTGTGAAGTTGAATCTGCAAATGAGTCTGCAAATGATATCGACGCAAGGGAAGACATATGTTTTTTATAATAATAATGAAATTAATGACATTGATAAAGTTGAAAATGAATACATAAAATAATACAACAAATAATTTTTTTAACTCATTGAATAACTTCTATATTTATTATGCGATCTCGACCAAATTTACAGAACACATTTGAAATAGGACATTCAAAATTTCAAAATTGGGGTCTCTTACTTTAAAATTGCTTTAAATTTTCGTTTTTTCTGATTTCTGTGGGCGGTGGGGGGCGTTAACACGCCCACTTTTCGAAAATACCTTCCTATAGTCATAACCATCATTATACAAGAAACCTGCAGTAAAAAATCTTGTTAATTTCCAAAATTTTAATTTTGGCCACCGAAACGGGTCAAATTCAACATAGTGTAGTGACACCAATTCGAGGCACACGTCATCAGTACATTTCTTGCAATTTTTTCTCATGCATGTTAAATTTTCAATATGGCAACAAACTGATTGCAAAAAGTACACACGATTACCTAAAATTGTCGGAATTATTTTAGCAAAAACCTTTATAAAAAAGCATGATACATGCATACGCACATGTTGTTTGGCATTTTGCTTGACAATTTCACTTGGCTAGGCCGACATTGGCAAAAATTTGTTGTGCTAATACCATTGCCAATAGTTTCCATGTTAAAGATTTCGAAAGCTTTTCTTACGGTCATTATCATAAAACACTTTAAAAATATCTCTCCGTTACAAGTAAAAGTGTCTGTTTTGCCTGCAGACTGCACGCTAATGTCTTTACGTGAACAAAATTATTTTACTTGCGCAAGATTAGCTTAAGTTGGAGAACTCTTAACCTGGTTTTTACTTATTTCTTATAGAGCGCTTTTAAGACAAAAATTTTTTTTCCAGCGTCTGATGTAAGACCCTTTCTACCTTTTTCAAAGCTTTTCCAAACGTCTGCTCACAGCTATCAGTTATAGGGATTAATAACGACTTCTTGTTGCTTTGCATTTATTTATTTGTTTTATTTATTTATTTATTTGTTTAATGTCAACTAATATCAGTCGACATAAAATTAAATCAAATTAAAAAATAGAGCTTAAGCTACAAAAATGTTTAAGATTAATGCACAAAATTTTAATTTAAATCAGTAAGCAAACTGAAATGAAATGAAAAAGTTTAAAAAATCAAAATATTCTGGGGAATTCAACAAAAATTTAAAATTTAATGATCCAACATTTGTTGCAAGGATTGGGAAAAACCCAATCAGATCATAAGATTAGTGACTATGACTAGGTAAGTAAAGCAGTATGGAACTTTTTAGTATGGAAATGGAGGCCTCAAAGGAAACAAGTGTAAAACATCTTATTGTAGTCTGCGCACACTACTCGAAACGGTTCATGCATTAGATAGTTGGTAGAGCAACGATCAAGGTTAATAGGTACAAAGTTACGAGAAGATATAATAGAGACAGTTAAGTTTATTCAACCTAATAAAAGCAGATTAGTAACAAATAAAACTCCATGCATAGTTCTACGGTTTAAAAGAGAAGAAAGGTTAATTAATAGAAGTCTACTTAAATACGAAGGCAAATCAACACCGGGAACCCAGTTAAAACTTCTAAGTGCAAATAAAAGAAATTTCTTCTGAACAGATTCGATTCTATCCTGATGAATCCTGTATTGCGGAGACCACACACAAGATCCATATTCATTGTTATTAAGCTTTGTTCTATGATTTTGCTGCCTTCGATGATCTTTTTCCCGCTTACTTTCCAGAAGCCTCTTGATTTTGTTTTCCTATTCCCTAAATTTTGCGGGCCATAATCTCATTCTCCTAGCAGCATCATCTTGTTACTTCTAGCGCTTAACGGGATCTTAGTTGATTTTTTCAACATAACGTCGTGCTGCTTCTTTATTATTATTTTTACTCATCTGCATGAAAAGTAAACATATATGAAAAGCAATACTATTTTGTTCTAATATGTCGAACTTACGATCGCAAACGTGACAAACATATTATTAAAATAAAAAGTTTTTCAGGTGCGTTGGCGCAGAATCTTTTTGCTAAATTATGCGCAATTAACTGTCTTTGTATGTACATTTTCACCAACTTTCCATCGTTTTGAAATTTTTTGCGTGGCTGATTTGGTGTAAGTAAAATATGTCACAATTAAATAAATTTACCAATATTATTTAATTCATTAGTTGAATAATAATAATTGGTGTTGGGGTTCGGAAGTCGCAAGGATGGATAAATTCGTTGGGAACAGAACCGAAGGTAATTAAAGCTTACAAAAATTTTCGTTTGAAATTGCAAATTAATTTTTATACTTTGATACCAAAGGTATCATACATGTCTTCGTCAAACAAAGTGATAAAAATTAGGGCTCTACGACCTCAAGGGGCCCCACCGCCATAATAAAAACCGGAATGTATGTATTTTCGCCAGTTTTGAAGTTTAAGTTACCCAATTTTATGGCAAGATATCTGGTGACATTCCCCAAAAAACTGCATCAAAAGTTTGGATGCCACGCCCACCTCTTCCGCCCCCACCCACCCAAATTGACTTGAAGGTAGATGCTGACATCTGACAAAGTTATGCATCAAAACATTGGATGCCACGCCCCCAAACAACGGGACATGCCCCACCGCCCTAAAAAAAACCGGAAGGCATGTATCTTCGCCAGTTTTTAAGCTAGAGTCACCAAATTTGGTATGAATATTGGTAGTGACATCCGTAACTGGTCTGCATACAAATTTTTGATGCCACGCCCACTTATACCGCCCTCCGCAATATCTCTCTCAGTTTTTGAGCTAGGTTCTTCAAATTTGGTATGAGCATTGTAAGTGACATCAGTAACAGATCTGCATCAATAGCTGCACTAGGTTGCCCTAGTGTACACTAGTTCTCAAAAAAGTGTTCGAAAGCTGCACAACAGGGCACAACAGCTGTTTTGTGTCAGTTTTGTTCTGAATGTGAATAAACAGCTGTTTTTTGTCAGTTAAGTTTTTGAACACTTAAATTGAATTACAAACGTTGCTTTAAATAATAAACAAAAATTGTATATTGAAACCATAAATAATTTGCACATTGAAGAGGAGTATTTGCACGCATTTCAAAATAGCAAATTTGCTTAATATTTATTTTCATCTGTTACAGTCAGCTGATTTTGACTTCATTTGCTCGAACTCACACCAATTTTGTTCGATAGTAGCTCTGCACTTTTTTGCACCTTAAATTTTCAGGGTTGTATTTTTCGTGTTCTGTACTGCACTGCACTACCCTACACTTTTTACTAACGAACAGACCCAATGTGTACATGTGTACAGTTGTATCGTGAGCCACAATAAGGCTGCTTACTCACGCAACGAAATGTGTGTTTATTTAAGTACAATCGTACTATCGTTCAATTGTATCATGGTCTCACTCACACTCACAGCTTGAACGCAAACTTGGTGACATCTCACTCGCACTTATGGTCAAACATACAATAGTGGACCAAATTTTGCCGGGCAGGCTACCTTGTATAATTGTATCATGGTTTGAAGCAAGGCATACTTAACTAGGTAGCCTCACTCTTTTGCTCGCCCTCTTTGCTGTTGCCTTACGCAAGGCAATGCATATGTGTGTGTGTATACATGTGCATGGTCTCATTTTTCGTAAGGCAACGAGAGAGCGGAGTGAGGCTACCTAGTTAAGTATGCCTTGGTTTGAAGCATGATGTAATAACATAAGGTGGTCTCGTCCGATAACAGCTCTCCATTATTGCTTTTAACATAGAACTGTTAGTGTTAATGTAACGCGGACAGCGTCTGTTATTAAGCCCTAGGCAACAATGTCTTGGTTAAGCCTACTTGTTAAAATATACTGAACATTGAATTCACTCAACATTTCGGTAAACAGCCCATCTAAAGATGTGTTGTTTATTAAAATGCCTTTCTGAAATGGCAGCAGTCTTTGTTTTTTGGCAAAAATATCAGACCGTATTAGCTGTGACATTTCAGATAAAATGCTTCTTTGGCAATCCAACTGCTTGCCGAAGGGTTGAGTGGACTCAATTGAGTTGGCTGTACAAAATTTAGAATTAAATACGTCGAACCAATCGTTAAGTAGCTTAAAGAGGTCCGCCGTTTCGCATGCGTTCTCTACATCCAACCCCAATGAAAAACAGCGTCTAACTGCACTGGCAGTTGTGACGGAGAACAACTGTGTTGCCAATTTAACTTTTTGTCTCTCCATTGACCGAACGTTAATGTGGCTTTCATTCACTTTAAACAATATTGACACTTCCGAGTTGTTGCAGTGTCTTATTGCTTGTTGAACACTTTGCTTCGTTAAGTGTTTCCCGTTTACATGAAATCCAGTGTCAACATAGTGATTCCTAACAAGCTTTAAGAGATGCGGGGCATCTGCAAAAACGAAAATCTTTAAATGTGCACCCGTTGGATGACTAAACCATGGTTTTGCTAAAACAAAAGAAAAATTGAATATTTTATGTTTAATTTGTTAAAGTGTTTTCACACCTACATTCTGTTATGCCTAGTTCACTCCATAGTCTTTGGTTTGCAGCACCAAGATCAGACACAATTGCTACTACTCTGTAGCCGTGAATCATCAATTTTTGTATAATACAGTTTAAAGTATCGTTGTCCATTCTTCCGTTATAGTCAAAAAAAACTGGTTGCTTCCAGGATTTTATCAACCCTCGCACGATGACCATTTGCACATAATTGGCTGGTTCGTATACGAAGAACTGTCGTACTCATACGCAGCAGCAACCTTCATCTCGTCGAAAGCAAGAACACACAGTTTATCGACATCCGACATTTGTTCGTGTTTCATTAAATCAATGACTGCATCCAGCGTCCCCGTCTTAATGTCTATATTGGACAACCATCTGTAAAAAGTTGCACGGCTTGGCAGAGGATAGCCTTTTCTGTACAAATGATTGTACGCTCTTGGTCCAGCGGCGTGTAGACATATTGCGTCGGATATATCTTCAGACTTAAAAACAGATCGTTTTCCCTTTGTTTTTAAAATTTTTATCTGCGTCGCCGTAAATATTTTCTGAAGAGATTTCTCTAATTCGAAAAAACCCTCAAGCTGTTCTTGCATTTGCGCGACTTGCTTTTCAAAATCAATGATTTTATTAGTCAGTCTTTTATTTTCGATAAATACGTCGTATCCGAAACTATAAAAAGTAATATTGTTATATACTCATTTCTTTTTCGCAGTTAACTTACTCTGTTTCTGTGCTCGCATTTGAGTAGCCCGCTCGAATATTTTCAGGCTCCGGCTGTTCCTCCTTTTGCGGCAGAGCATCAGGCATAAGACGCTGTCTCTTCGACTCCTGGCCTTTGTTGGTAGCAGACTTGAACGCTGTTGCATTAAAATGCGTTTGGCATATTTTAGCATGCGGCCCAAAACTGCAGCCTAAGGAATTTTCCCACAATTTTCTTTTGTTTTCACATTTCGGAACGTTTACAAATTTAATTCCATCCGCTTTAATTGTTTTGCGACAATAATTACAGTAACTCATATTCGTAAAGAGGTTATGTACGTATTTAGTAAAAAATTTGGCCGCACCCAACCTTCTCTGTCAACGAACAGTCAAGAGTCACCAAATTTGGTATGAATATTGGTAGTGACATCCGTAACTGGTCTGCATACAAATTTTTGATGCCACGCCCACTTATACCGCCCACCGCAATATCTCTTTCAGTTTTCGAGCTAGGCTCTTCAAATTTGGTATGAACATTGTAAGTGACCTCCGTAACAGATCTGCATCAATAGCTGCACTAGGTTGCCCTAGTGTACACTAGTTCTCAAAAAAGTGTTCGAAAGCTGCACAACAGGGCACAACAGCTGTTTTATGTCAGTTTTGTTCTGAATGTGAATAAACAGCTGTTTTTTGTGAGTTATGTTTTTGAACACTTAAATTGAATTACAAACGTTGCTTTAAATAATAAACAAAAATTGTATAATGAAACCATAAATAATTTGCACATTGAAGAGGAGTATTTGCACGCATTTCAAAATAGCAAATTTGCTTAATATTTATTTTCATCTGTTACAGTCAGCTGATTTTGGCTTCATTTGCTCGAACTCACACCAATTTTGTTCGATAGTAGCTCTGCACTTTTTTGCACCTTAAATTTTCAGGGTTGTATTTTTCGTGTTCTGTACTGCACTGCACTACCCTAGGCAAAATTTTCACGGAGACTCAAATAAAAATATTAGAGAGTGGAGAAAAGCGAACCACATTCAAGTCTACCGACTTTTCTGCTGCGATTTGTCGTCACACAGCGGGGCCTCGTGCATATAACCACTTATACAAGAAAGGATATCCTTTGCCGAGTCGAGCCACGTTATATAGATGGTTAGCTGAAGTTCCTATTAAAACGGGTACCCTAGATGTTGTTATTGACCTCATGGATAACGAAGAAATGCTGGAAGTAGAAAAGTTGTGCGTTTTGTCTTTCGACGAGATGAAGATCACTGCTGGTTTTGAGTATGATAGCTCAGCGGATGCCGTTTATAAGCCAAGTAATAACGTACAATTGGCCATAGTTCGTGGGTTAATAAAATCATGGAAACAGCCAGTATTTTTTGACTTTGATACCCAAATGAACGCGGATACTCTGAACAACATCATAAAGAAGCTACACAACAGAGGTTATCCCGTAGTCGCCATTGTTTTAGATTTGGGCCCTGGCAATCAAAAGTTATGGAGACAGCTAGGCATATCCGAGAGTAAGTTTGATATAACAATTAATTAATACACGTAGGATTTCCGAGTGTTAAACGATTAAGTGATGTTTATTCTTTGCTTTGCATTATATATTTTAACATATTTTCTTATTTAAATGAATACAATATTTATTAATAACTTTACGACGCGAGCAACGTTTGAACCAACTTGTTCGGCACGATCAAGAAGAAGAAGAAGTGAACATCGGTCTTCTTATCGATGCATCGTTACTAATATCGAAATAACTCAGGGCTGCACTTATTTATTTTATGCATTCAAACGATACTGACTAACTTACTGATTTTAAATGATAAACGATATAATTATGCCTGCGTCTTAATTCAACTGCCACATACATATAGAAAAATTAGTAATCTTTTTGTTTTAGCAAAAACCTGGTTTAGCCATCCAGCAGATGATAAACGTAACATATATGTTTTTGCGGATACACCTCATTTGATAAAGTTGGTTCGTAACCACTATATCGACAGCGGATTAGTCATCAATGGCAAAAAACTGACAAAGACAACAGTCCAACAGGCAATTACCCACTGCGCTAAGTCTGATGTGTCTACATAACAACGCATACTATAACAATTTGCGCGAGAAGCAGCGAATGATTATAGTGTACGTGTATTTTGTGCTGCTTGCCGCGGCAGAGGGCCTATGCACGCGTGTATACAAAATTTCGACTTGTGCCCACCTCTGGTCTACATTGTTTAAAATAACCGAAAATCATATCAGTGTTGGCTCGCTTGGTAAACAAAAGGTCAAATTGGCAACTCAATTGTTTTCGAATACAACAGCGAGTTCCATTAGGCGATGCTTCGCGTTGGGGTATGAAGTGGAAAACGCATGCGAAACCGCGGATCTTTTTAAAATTTTAAATGATTGGTTCGATGTTTTTAACTTGAAATTATCAACATCAAACTTTATCGAAACTACTCAGCCATATGGTAATCAAGTTGAAGTCCAACGAGCAGTTCTAGCTAAAATGAGTGAAATTATGCGCACGGATATAGTTGGCCGAGCCCGTAGGCTGCCCTTCCAGACAGGAATTTTGGTCAACAACGCATCCGTTGATGGTCTACTTGCATATTTGTCTAAAAACTATGAGATGGACTATATACTCACAAGTCGTCTTAACCAAGACATTTTAGAAAACTTTTTTGGAGCCATGCGAGCGAGAGGCGGACAATATGACCATCCCACTGCTCTTCAATTTAAGTACAGACTAAGAAAATATATTACTGGTATGAGAAAACTAAAAAAAAAATAACTAATAATTTATTTTAACAACTCTAATCGTCCAATGTTTAGCACTATGTTTAAGCAATGTTTTTTTTTGTGATTGTTTTAGGTTTGTTCTGTGTTTTGTGTTATATGTTTTTCTTTAACTAAACAGCCATACAAAAAGAAAATAATGTCGGCACTCGGTATTAGGCCCATCTTGCCTAAGGTATTTTCATCCGGCAATTTATTTCATTTTGGTTGTGTTATTATTATTTACTGATTTTCTTAATTTCTTAATCAGCCAAGAATACTGAATTGTTATCAGGCAATGGTAACGAAGAGGAAGATAATACGGATAATTGGCTGAACATAGATTTTTCCAAAATAGACAACAATGACAAAGAAATCGAGCATGACGAATTGTTAATAGGCATAGATAACAGCAGAGAAGAAGCGGACTTGGAAGAAATGAGCTTGGACGAGTTAACAGAGGATGCGTTGAAGTATGTAGCGGGATATGTTGTAAAAAAATTGAGTCTTGTGAATGAGTTGGCCGAAAATGGGACTGTCACTTATGTGGATGAAGTGTCTTACGGAGGGCTCATGAAACCGTCTGTCCAGTTCGTGGATAAAATCAAAGAACTGGAAGTAATATTTTTACGTTTTGCTGGAGAAAATTTTAATATAACAAAAAATGTTACGGAAACATTATCAAAAGCAGCAGAAAATGTTAACATAAGCTTTAGAATAAAAATGTTTTATTTTAAGATTAGAATATACTTTAGGATTAAGAATTTAAACAAAAGGCTGGCAATACAAAAACGAAAACAACGCCTGATTGCAAACTCTAAATGAATAAAAATTAAATTATGAAACAGAGTTGAGTTTAAACTTTATTGAGTTGTTGAGTTTATTAAAAAACGCCTCGCACCATCTAAGGGTTAATACACCAATTCTATTGTCAATTCGCTCGCACTTACTAGGATGAGACCCTCTCAATCCCACTCATTGCTAGTGGTAGGCGTGACATTCAAATTTGTGATGCATATCTGTGGCGGATTGCACCTTCTATCTCCCTATCAAGTTGGGAGACTCTAGCGCAAAAACAGAGAAAGATATAGAGGAGGGCGGTATAAGTGGGCGTGGCACCCAATATTGCACATTTGTAACGGATGTCACTAACCATGTTTCCAAGTTTGCTGACTCTAGCGCAAAAACTGGGAAAGATATAGAAATTTTAGATTTTACGAGATGTAGATCGGTTACGGATGTCACTTACAATGTTTCTTCTTCTGAAAAAGATATAGTTCTCAGATGTTAGAAGGTAGGCGGTATCAGTGGGGGCGTGGCATCCAAAGTTTTGATGCATATCTTTGTAAGACTTCAGCATCTACCTTCTCATCGAATTTCGTGAGTGTAGCTTTAAAACTGTGCGAAATACAGTCATTTTCGATTATAACTGAAGGGTGGCTGGGAGCGGAAGAGGTGGGCGTGGCATCCAAACTTTCGATGCAGTTTTTGAGGAATGTCATCGGCTATCTTGCCCACAAATTTGGTGACTCTAGCTGCTAAAATGATATATATATATATATATATATATATATATGTGTTTCATCGATTTGAATATCGAGGTGTGTCGATTTGTTATCGATTTCCCAGGCCCCTGAGGTCGTAGAGCCAAATTTAACACTTTGTCTGACGAAGGTATATACCAAGATATTTGCAAAGTTGCAGAGCTCTAGCTTTAGGGATGTTGAAAAAAGTTGCGCTCAAACGGACGGGCGGACGGGCGAACGGACGGACGGACAGACACCTTTACGGACATCGCATAAACGCAATATATTATGATACCTTTGGTTTCAAAGTAAAATGACGCGTCTGATTCTTAGCCTCAATGGTGGCGTGAAAAAGAGAATATTAAATACTTTGCTAATATGTTGTTAAACATTGACTAATTATTTATATTATATATGTATATTGCTTAAATTTTGTAAAAACCATTGGCGCAGCGAAGCAAGCGGGGCACTTACTAGTTTAAAATATTTTTAGTTAACTTTTTATCTCAAATTTATTATTTAATTTTGTAGACCTCATTTTAACACAAATTAATTGTGACATATGGGCATATCCGCCAAATCGTCAACCAGGACCGAAAAAAAAAATGTTCATGAACATTGTATTTTTTTTGGATATTCTCATAGAGATGTGTCCAAATTTTAATAATACAATGGATCCATGGCTTAAATCAGTTGTTTTTATGAAGAAATTTGTCTGAGAACTAAAAAAAATGTAATTTCTTCACTTTTAGTTACTTTTAAAAGCATTTTAATTTTTAATTATTTCACCAGCAAAACATATAATAAGTTTGCACTCTTTTTTACCAAATCTCTTTATTGCAATCTAAAAAGAAGAGAAAAATACAAAGAGAGCGAAAAAATGTTCAATTAACAGGTAATTTTTATTTTGCTTCATATCTATGTTCTAATCTTACGTTCGCGACCGAAAACAGAATTTTTTAATTGCTTCGCATTGAGTGCAAGCAGGTGTCTGAAAATTCAATTTTTAAGTCACTATTACTATTACTAACTGTTAAGAACATATGTTAATGGCAACATGTACGATACCTATCGATCAAACAAGTATGATCAAACGTATGCAACTCTGTTCGCACTGAATAGAACAGAGAGCAAGCTGCCTACGTGCAGTTATGTAGAATAGTCACAATTTACGCACCACATGAAGTGGACCTTTATTTAGGCAAAACGAACAAATAAACTTATCACTAACCAAACTTTTAATATTGATTTTTAAATTGGCGTACGTTCGCGACCGTAAGTATTGGTTTTCTTGTTTAACTTTCATTTTTTTTGTTTAACATGCATATAAATATTCGTAGATGGCTTAAACAAATGAAAAACATACCCGGTATAACAATAAAATTAAAAATGATCCACAGAAATTAAAAGAGTTGCGCGAAAAAGCAGCAAAGAGAATGAAAAAACGCCGCTTAGCATTGGCAAACAAAAAAATCGAACTGTTCTAAAACAGATGCAAGAAAAAGAACGTGAAAGGCTGAAAAATTATAGAGAAAAGAAGAAAAAAGAAGCTCAAGAAAAAGGAGAACAGAAAAAGTATACATGTAAACATACATGTCGACTGCTATTAGTTGACAATAAAGAAAAAATAAATAAATAAACTAACTATGGGAAAGACTATTAAAAAGGAGGAGAGCATTGCCAACCAATTTAAACAAAAAAATTGTTATTATTAAAGCACTGTTTGATAAGTATGTCAAGCAAGAAAATGTAAACAAACACAATGCCAAAAAAGTAAACCTGGATTGGGAAACACGTCGTAAATTGGCTACGGACATTTACTTGCTTGAATATGTTAGCGTTCAGTCGGCAGCCAAAAAAGACACTATCGGTGTAAATGATCAAATAGTTGCCAAACGTTATATATTGCTAACCGTAACGGAAGCTTACGAAGCTTACAAAAATGAGTTAATTGGAGAACGCGTAAGCCGGACAACATTTTTCGAAAATCGACCTACACATGTCCAACTCTCTACCAAAACGCCGCATAATATGTGTGTATGTATGTATATATCATGCCAACTTTAATTTTCTATTAAATGGTTGCGCAACAGTGTTAAGTCTCTTCCCAAAACCTTCGAAAGTATTTTGGAATTAACGCACAAACAAGTTTAGATTTTTACATGCGTCGCATGGATGTTTGACAAAACTATGTCATTTGCAGTAATAAGCGATAGCTTAAGTCACAGCAAAATAGATGTGTACGTTTTTATAACAACGGTTATAAAACAAATTAAAAACCAACATGGCAATTTTGAAAGAATAATGCTATTTACGGACGGAAGTAGCTGCCAATTCAAAAACAAATTTATTTTTGGAGCTTAGCCGATTTAAGGGCTTACTTTGGTTGTACAAAAAATCGAGTGGAACTACTTTGCAACTTCCCATGGGAAAGGTGCAGTTGATGGCGTTGGAGCGGTTATAAAAAGAAAAGTTTGGTCATTAACTAAAACAAACAACTTTGTTTTAAATGATGCGTTAGCCTTTTACAACTATGCCTAACAGCACATAACTGGAATCAAAATGTAATACATTGCAGCAGATACAGTTAATAAGATGTCAACATCTATAATAAAGAAATGTTCCAGGTATCAGAAAAATACACTCTATTTATTTTGATGAAAATGTTAAGTTAAGCACAGATCGGACCAAGGTATACTTAACAAGGTAGTCGCACTCGCTCTCTTGCTACTTCTTATTTCAGTGTCAAAGAGAGAGAGAGTGAGAGAGTAAACAATATGCTTGCTTGTGTCAAATAAAACGAAATTCATACGTGCGTGCATATGTATGCCCGCCAGTTCTGGAGGTGGCGATTGGCCATGCAGTTATTAAGAAATTAAGAAAACAATAATTAAGTAAATATAAAAAAGGAATTATAAATTGTTATTGACATTTATTTTGTATATTATTTATACATATAATGAAAACAACACGTAAAGTCTGTCGCAAAATTAATAAGTAAATCAAGAAAATTTCGTGCGCGGAGATGCGTCGCTCTCAACTGCTGCTTACAGACTGACATTTAAGAAGAAAGCAAAGAGAGCAAGAGAGCGAGTGCGACTACCTTTTTGAGTATACCTTGGGTCGGACGGCCTATTCTTTAAAAGCCCAAATATCATAAATATTTCATTACTTTAAATTGAATACAGCTTTCTTTTTCTTGTTATAAAAAAATTTCTAGTTAAGATTTCACATTTATTAAATACTTTATTCGGTAATTATGCAGTTTGGTTACTTTTCCGAAAAGTGGCGGAATTTTTTTTTTTTTTACATGAATCTGTTGATTGCATCATAGTAAGTAATATTCCATGGGGGGAGGCTGAAATTTCCCATAAACTCTATGAGTTATGGGGTTTTGAAATTATCATGAATATTCGTGATTTTGAAGAACGCTAGGGAGAGGGGGGGGTGAACACACACACACACACACACACACACACACACACAGAGTGTTTTCGCGGAGTAAAGGTACGAAAATGGGTAAATATTTACTATCGCGGCACCAGCGATTTTCGGGCTGATTTTTTTTTTACGAGTTTTTTATCACCTGTGAATGATAGAAAAAGGTTTTTCATGCAGGCGCATGACGTTTTTTTTAAAAAAAAAAAAAAAAATTTTTTGTTTGTGTGATCTGCTCCGGAACATAGCCAACAGTGCCAATAGCACTGAAAGTTTAAAATGCCGTAAAAACTTTCAAAGGCCGTAAAGCAGTGGCTCACGCCACTGCTATTGGCACTATTGGCTATGTTCCGGAGCAGATCACACTATCGGGCACATTTTTTTCACGCACGCACACACACCTATGCATACATAAACATCAAAATATCGAAAACTATTTATGAGAATTTCAAAACCCCATAACTCATGGAGTTTATGGGAAATTTCAGCCTCCCCCCATGGAATATCATTAGCGGCAACCAATCGAAGGTGCCTATAAAAAAAAAAAAAAAATTCCGCCATTTTTCGGAAAAGTAACCAAACTGCATAATTACCCTTTATTCTTTCTATAAATGTTATTACACACATGAAAATGAGTTATAAGTGTTTTTTTTTTTAAGGAAAAGTAGTGAAAAAATCAAAAAAAAAAAACCAAATTAAAAAAACATGATAAAAATCGTACGTTCGCGACCAGTACTTTATTCAATTAAAAAAAAAACCAATGGATATATTTTCTTGTTAGCTCTTATAATCTCTGAGATCTAGGCGTTCATACAGACGGACGGATGGACAGACGGACAGACAAACATGGCTAGATCGACTCGACTGTTGATGCTGATCAAGAATATATATACTTTATAGGGTCGGAGATGCTTCCTTCTGTCTGTTACATACATTTGCACAAAACCATTATACCCTTATTTACCCATTTTTTGGGTTAAGGGTATAAAAATGCTAACGTTACGAATCAAAACAACAGAAAACGAGAAGAGGGATTGACAAAGACGATATCGTGAACACTAATAACGCAACAAATACTTGACGAAGTAGGATATACACAGATGAGACCAATGAGACAACAGGAAATAGTTTCAGCTACGGACATAATAATACATTTTATAAATCTTAAAGACATTGAGAATATTTTGAAGGAAATAGAAAAAACGTTGAATTAATAAATAGCGACAACAAACACATGTTATAGACTCAAATAACGGACACAAGAATTAAACCTAATACACTGTAGGGAAAACAGACACGTAAAAGGAGAGGATTGTTTCATATTGGAGGTAGAGCAGCAAAATGGCTGTTTGGGACAATGGACGAAGATGACAGAAAAACAATTGAAACAGATTTGACGACCAGCAAATAAAAATTCAAATGATAATAGATTAAATTGAACACTTACAAGACAATGTTGTTGCAGCAAGGTATAACTTATTTCACCCAAACAAACTAACAAATAATGAAATAACAAAATATAAAATAAATTTCAACAAATTAAATCAGATCCAATTAGCAACAGCAATATTGAAAAACAAGAAAATAAAAAGAGCGAACCAGCTAAAAAGAATAATTGTAAGCAAGGCGCGAAATAAAAACGAATTGCATTTAACAAATCGTGTATTTTTTATTTCAGCGTCTACGCGAAAGGTGAAAAGAACAACAAAGAAGTCTGCGCACGAAACGAAAATCATTAAAAAGACCGAACCAGCTAAAACGAAGAATTGTAAGTTAAAGACAGGCGCGAAATAAAAACGTATTGTATTTAACAAATCGCGTATTTTTTTTTTCAGAGTCTACACGTCAGCTGAAAAGAACAACAACGAAGGCTGCGCGGGAATCAAAGAAGAAAATCAATAAAAAGAGCGAACCAGTTAAAAAGAAGAATTGTAAGTTTAATAAAGCAAAGCGCAAAATATATTTAAATTGCACATAAAAATGTTTTTTTATTTAGCGTCTACGCGAAAGGTGAAGCCGAAGAAAACAAACACGAAAAAAGGCAAAAAAGCACAAAAGAAGCCGAAGCCGAAGCCAAAATTAAACAATAAGAAAAACAAGTAAGAAGGCTCTAGTCGAGAAATCCCGACTAGGACATACCCTTAACCCGATACGTAATGCTAACATTTACTTGTGTGTATTTAATCAGTGCACTATGGTCCAGAGGCCGATTTTCTTGGCATTAAATCTTAAAATTCGAGTTACAGACCTCAAACTTTGCACATTGTGTTTTTTTAGAAAAACAAGTATGTCAAAAAAATTTTGAGTGTGTGCGACCACGCCCTCTATTGCCTCCCATACAAACCAATTCTTAGTACGTTAATAATTTTATTAAAAATTGCCTCATATGCATATACTATTCCCCTTCCACTCATAATAATAATGCTACCCTGCACAGTATTCCGAAAATCCGTCTGCCGTTTGATACTCTTCATATTGACCACTTAGGACCCCTTCCGTCCATCCAGTCTAGGAAAAAGTATCTGTTAGTCGTGATTGATGCCTTTACCAAGTTCGTCAAGTTGTACCCGGCCGCTACCACTAATTCCCGGGAAGCGTGTCACACTCTGGAGACAGAGTATTGTAAAGTAGTGAATTGCCGAGGTACAGATCTCAGTCTGGCCAAGGCTGGTTACAAGTTATTTATAACTTGCTGAAACCCAAAGTATAGCGTTTATGAAGAGTCAAATAGTGATCCGATGTAAAGTCGCGTCCTGTCAACTACTGATCAGTTAGGGTATCAACCGGGCCGACACCACAATTGCTACCTTATCTAATCGCTAAGCTTACCTTACGCCACCGCGGGCTAGCCTCACGAGTGTCGTCTGGTAAATTAGCTGGCGAGGGTGTGGATTGGGTTATTGCCTCAATCGCCTCTGCACCTTATCGTTGATAGGACCCGTGCCTCTGTGGACTTGAATCACAGGGTATCAGACACTGTACTACACAGAGTAACCACGCGTTTTATGTTACTATTTTTCACTTTATTCTCTCTATATATGCTTAGGCCGCGGTACAAGCCACGCGTTAATCTTAGCGGGGAGGGGGCTTAGATCTAATATACAAATGTGATTATCCTACTCACGTATCGATCTCAAACCCTCTTCTTAATTCGTACTTCTTTCCGGCTCTTCAGTATCTATTCCCTCGGCGTTGCTTGCTGTTTTCTCTCACACGTTTCTCTTTTACGTCCTCACTCGCGTTGCGTTTATCACTACCGCACGCCTTTAGGGTTCGCACTCGACTCGGTCACATCTCTGCGTTTGGCCCTTCCACGCACTTTCGATGCTCGTACCAGACTGTCCCGCTGCATATTCGCGGCTCACGCTCGGCCCTTCTTCGCCGATCCACTCGAGCTTTTGTAGTTTGGTGGATCGCGTCTTGAGGGTCGAAAGCTCTGCTTAGTGCTTTCGCATCATCTGGCCACTCTGCTTCTAATGGCCGTTCTGTTTTGAAAACGACGTTGCTTATTGACTATTATACTATTGGGAGATATCGTACATTACCGATCTTAACAATTATTTCTTACAGCCTATTATATTAATATTAAACAATAATGGGCCTTCTTGGCAATCTTCAACTATTCATATTCTCATTCATATTCTTAACTATATAAAAAATGTGGGGGAGGGCATCATTTGGCCTTCCTCACAGTATTTTCCGAACTATAGCCGACCCCGCCGAATTATTAGCGATCGAGGTACTTGCTTCACTTCCGCTGAATTTGCCACATTCCTGCTGTCCCACCATATAACCCATGTCCAAAATGCTACTGCCTCCCCTCGAGCCAATGGTCAAGTGGAACGCGTCAATCGAGTCTTGGGACCCATGCTTGGCAAGTTGACGGAACCACTGGATCATGCCGATTGGGTGAAACAACTTCCGAACATCGAGTTCGCCCTGAATAATTCAATTCACTCCACAACTAAATTTGCACCCTCGGTCCTCCTTTTCGGTGTCGAACAGCGTGGCGCTGTTATAGACGAGCTGACTGAGCGTTTGGGAGATAAATTGATTGAAAACGGGTCAATAGCTGATATCCGCAAGATTGCCCTGCAGAACATAGTCAAGTCTCAAGAATATAGCACAAAGTACTTTAGTAAATCTCATCGTCCCGCCGTTAATTTTGAGGAAGGCGATTTTGTCGTCATCAAAAATGTTGATACGACGGCTGGCATAAACAAGAAACTCATTAGGCGATACCGCGGTCCATATGTCATTCATAAGAAACTCCCAAATGATCGGTATGTTATCAGGGACATCGAAGGGTCTCAGCTCACACAACTTCCGTACGACGGGGTCTTAGAATCATCCAAACTCAAATTGTGGCTCACCCCTGATCAAAATTGTGCTTCTGACGTCTGACGCGCAAGCAACACTCCACCATTGGTGGGGGCCCTAGGTCTACAACTATTTAGAGTAAATAGAATCGTGGTCGATTCCGCTGTCAGGACGGCCGAGTTGTAAAGTATTTATTTATTCATTTAATATATATATTCATGTTTATTTATATCGATTGCATATGTTAAATACCGATATATCGTAAGTTAGTATTAAGTACCGATGTTAGTATTAAGTATGTTTTATCGAAAAAAGGTGCGTTTGGCCACACCAGATCGCTCTGCCTCTTTCTCGTTCCGGTGACGCTGCTTTTGAACGCACGTACTTAGAGACCGCAATAGGAATCATTTAATATAAAAGCAATCGCCGATATTAGGTTGAATATTACAGCCTACTACATCTGTGAACATTGCACAGAAAATCTAATTAAATACAAATTTTTTTATTTTATGTTTAAATATTTTTATGCACTGGTAAAATATACCCCATGCACCAAGGTTAATTATTAAGGGGTATTCAAATGTAACTGTAATAACTGATAAGATTATCTCGCATGCTGTTTTGAGTAAACAAAGACCAAATTTATTGTTAGATGCTTTACAATTTTGTAAACATTGTATGCATTGTAACAAAACACCAACTAGCTCCTTAATATTGATCCTTAAAGGACATGTGATATAAAAATTGATTCTACAATTCAACTTTCACCAAGCTCCTTAATATTGATCCTTGAAGTACATGTGATATATCGATGGAAAGGTATTTGAGTGCAGATCGTAAATATATGTCAAATTTGTTGTTGCTGTGTTGCTTAGCTCAAAAGATATTTCTACCAATTTTTATTTTCAATTTTTAAAATAAAAATTGAAAAATAACTCTTATTTTTGATTGATAAAATAAAAGTTGATAAATAATTTTTATTTTTTATTTTTATAATAAAAATTGGAAAATAAGAGTTATTCAACAATTTTTAATAAAAAATTGAAATTTAACAAATATTTGATAATTTTTTTAATTAAGTAAAAAAATAAGAGTTAGGTATTGATATTTTTATAAAAATTGGAAATAAAAGTTTATTCGATTTTGGATTCCCAGCTAAATAAAAAGTTATTTGGCCGTTTTTGCGTTCACCTTATATCTATATTTGGGTTCGATTTTTTTCAACCCCATAACTCTAATTTGCGGTCCCTGATTTCTAATCAATTTTTATTTACAATTTTTAAAATAAAAATTGAAAAATAACTCTTATTATACTTTGATACCAAAGGTATCCTAGTATATTGGGTTTGTGCAATGTCCGTCATGGTGTCTGTCCGTCTGTCCGTCTGTCTGTATGAACGCAACTTTTTTCGACACCCTTAAACCTAGACCCTTGCAACTTTGCAAATATCTTGGTACATGTCTTCGTCAGACAAAGTGTTAAATTTAGGGCTCTACGACCTCAGGGGGCCTGGGAAATCGATAACAAGTCGATACACCTCGATGTGCAAATATCCCACATTTTAGCAGCTGGAGTTATCAAATTTGGGGGCAAGATAGCCGATGACATTCCCGAAAAAACTGCATCAAAAGTTTTGATGCCACGCCCACCCCTTCCGCCCCCAGCCACCCCTCCAATTATAAATAAAAATGGCTGTATCTTCTACAGTTTTGAAGCTATAGCCACCAAAATTGTCATAAAGATGCTGACATCTGACACAGATATGCATCAACATTTTGGATGCCACGCCCCCAAACAACGGGCCATGCCCCACCGCCCTAAAAAAAACCGAAATGCATGTATCTTCGCCAGTTTTTATGCTAGAGCCACCAAATTTTATGGGCATGCTGTAAGTGACATTCGTAACAGATCTGCATCAAAGTTTTGGATGCCACGCCCACCTTCTGAAATCTGAAAACTCTATATCTCTCTCAGTTAGCTGGTCACCAAATTTGGTGGGAACATTGTAAGTGACATCCGTGACAGATTTGCATCAAAATTTTGGATGCCACGCCCACTTATACAGCCCACCTCTATATCTTTCTCAGTTTTTGCGCTAGAGTCTTCATTCTTGGTAGGGGGTTATAGGGTGCCATCCGCCACAGATATGCATCACACATTTGGATGTCACGCCTACCCCTGCTGCCTGATATATAAATACCCAAAACCACTATATATAAGAACTTGCACACAGAATCCTTAACACAGCTATGTAAACTGGTATCAAAGTATATCGTAGTTGGTTGCGTCCTACCGCAACGTTTTTACTCCGCCTAGCGGAGCCTCTGATGTTATTACACCCAACAAAAGACGCAAGGTGGCAAAGCAGACCGAGAGCGCCTTACACGAAGAGCTCTTGGAGCAAAATATGGAGCGAAATGCGGCGCTAGTAAGCATTGCGGAATCGCAACTTAAAGCTGTGGAAGGGCTAAGAAAAGTTATGGAAAAGTTAGCAGAGTCCACTGCTAAATTTCAAGAGGAAGTTTTAAAAAAACTATAAAATATTTTAATAAAAAAGTTAATTGTACGCCAATATTATAATGTTGTTTTATTGTTATATATTTGGACGTAGACGTAATAACGAACAGTACCATCAAGTGGCCCAACGATACCAAGCACCGGCTTGTTAACGCGCGGACCCAAGCAAAAATGCAACCACCTCCCGGCCGACCGACCGAGAGGCACACCGCATAACGTGCGGTTACGTAGATCGCGAACATGTAGACAAATGATATAAGACTTGCTTTTTAAGAGAACCAATAGAAGTGGCACCATTTATTAAGTGAGATAAATCATTATAGTTTGAACATAAAATACGGAAAGAATTGTGAATAGTATAGTTAGAGTGACAGGTTTGAAGAGCAATTGGTAGAAAATTCCTTGTCCGTCTGATCGGAACTGCAAAACTAATCTGGCTGATTGATTCCGAAGAATCAATTTCACCATTTATTAGTTTATGTAAAAAGATTACACCTAGCATTGTTCTCCGATCAGCAAGAGAAGGAAGATTTATTAGTAAAAGTCTACTGTGGTAGGAAGGTAAGTTAATGTTAGTATCCCAATTAAGTCCCCTAAGGGCAAAGAGCAGATTCTATTCTATCCTGGTGAATCCTGTTGTTGGGATACCAAATACAAGATCCATATTCAAGAATAGGACGTACCAAAGACGTATAAAGAGATTTGGTTATGTAGGGATCGTCAAATTCATTCGACCAGCGCTTAATGAACCCCAAAGTACTAGAGGATCGATTTGCTACTCAAGAGATATGCTTGTGAAATTTAAGTTTTGGGTCAAAAAGGATACCTAAATCATCAACCCATTCAATGCGATCGAGTGGGCTTCCATCAAGAAAATATATATTTAAAAAAGGCAGGCGCCTATAAAAGGACATTGCTTTACATTTATTGCAATTAAGATTTAACAAGTTAACACGACACCAAATTTGGAAGTTATCTAAGTCTTTTTGTAATTTTTGAGCAGACAACGTAGTAGTACCTGACATGCATAATTTTACATCGTCAGCATACATCAGAACTCGAGAATGTTAAATTACTGATGGAAGATCATTGATGAACAGTGTGAATAATAATGGTCCAAGGTGACTTCCTTGCGGAACACCGGACGTGACATGAACCACCTTTGAGACAGAACCCTTAAAACTGACTCTTTGTGTTCTATGAATTAAATATTCCCTTATCCACCGAATGAGATTGCTTGGAAAAACTAAAAGCTGAAGTTTGTGAAGTAAAAGGTAGTGATTAACTGAGTCAAACGTCTTACTGAAATCAGTGTAGGTAACATCCGTTTGCATTTTATTTTGATAACCCTTAATAATATGTGAAGTAAATTCTAACAGGTTAGTGGTGGTAGATCTTTGTTTCACGAATCCATGCTGGCACGGTGATATTAAGGATCTACAGAAATGTTGCAATTGAGAAGTTATCAATTTCTCAAACATTTTTGGGATAGCAGACAATTTGGAGATACCCCTATAATTTGGAACGTGAGACTTGTCTCCTTTTTATGGAGCGGTATAATAAATGATTCTTTCCAGATGTTTGGAAATGAACATTGCTCAACAGACAAACTAAACAATTTGTGCAAAGGCTTCAAAAGACCGTCAGCGCAGTACTGAAGCACACAGCTTGGTACGCCGTCAGGTCCTGGGGAAAATATTGGCTTAATACCTTGTAGATCACGTAGTAATGAACACTCCGTGATTCTTGGTTCAAAAATGAAATTGGAGCTATCAACCCGATACGGGTAAGGCTGATCAACCTGAGTATCAATTGAACTATATGTTGTTTGAAAAAATTCTGCAAACAAATCGGCAATTGCCTGATCTGAGTTGGCCGACTTGTTTTCAAATAATACATTAAGGCCCATTCCCAGCACGCCCGGAATGGAATTTTTATGTTCAACTCTATATAAGTTGTCAGAAATGTTCCTGCCTGTTAATTTTTATTCAATTCCCAGCAAGCATCAGCAAAGTTAATCGATAGTTCCGATAGTGGAACCAGTGTGGATTCCATAATCAGCTGTTCTTAAAAATGGAATTATAAGTTTACTTTTATTTCGGGCAGCAAGTGAACAAGATTGAAAATGGACTTTGGAAAAACATAAAACGCAAGTTGGGGTGTAAATCATGTTGCGAAAATCGCTTATGAAGCGTCCTTTTTCACCCCGTTTTTTAAATATAAGTTGACCCAACATCTACGGCGCGGCATGATGCTTTTCAGCTCATTGGCCTTTCTCCTTCTCCTTAAAACTATAAAAGCAGCTATTGCCATCATGAATTCACCGTTTCCCATTTGTTTTTATTTAATTTTTCACAATTTGTTGTCACAATGACCGATTTATTTTGTAAGTAATCAAGTAAGGTGACCAACAAATATTTACATTTTCCATAAAAATATTTAGAACATCTGGTCACCCTAACTTTATGTGGAACCTAACGAAATAATAAGCACTTTTTATAAATGAAATTTTTTTTTGCTGGGAATGGGCCTTTAGATGGAAGTGTTGATGACTTTCGCGTCGAATTAGCGAAGTCAAAGAACCTCTTAGGATCTAGCTGGAACTGTAGTCTGCACCGACTCAGGTAATTTTTATAACATAAGTTATTCATGACCGAAAAACTGGAACGCGCGATTAAGTAGGATGAGTAATGAGCAGAAGAGCCAGATTTTCTGAAACTCTTATAAAGCTTGGACTTTCGATTTTTAAGGGCTGTCAACTCTCGTGTAAGCCACGCAGGTTTGTTTTTCCTACTTGGCTTATTGCAAGGGACGCACATGTCGAATAAATTGTATAAGGTGCTATAAAAAATACTGATAGCCGTATCCAAGTCCTCGGAACCATAGAGAGACAACCAGTCAACAAGTGCCAAGAGCCGGGTAAGTTTTACAAAAATGGTTTTCCGAAATTGACGTACCCGTCCTAATGGTTCACTACACTGGCTACAGCACATGCAGGCAAAGTGATCACCACCTCCAGCGTCGGGTGGTATAAGTCTTTAGGAGTGGATATGGGAAGGGTTCTTGACACAGAGATTGTGGATGGATCCAAAACAAAAACCAAATCAAGCATTCTACCAAGAGAATTTGATATACCATTGATCTGACTCAATGATATCTCAAATAAACCAACCAGAAAATCAGTCTGCACCATTGGGGTCAACACGCTTGAGTCCGGACTTGAATTCCAAGTAGCTTCAGCAATATTAAAATCACCAAGAACTACAAAAATATCACACTCAGAAAGCATAGAAGAAATTGAAAGTAATGCTGACAAATGTGCATTGTATACAGAGTTGTCGGATAAAGGTGGTATATAAGAACAGGAAATATAAATACCAACACCATTCTTCACCATGCTTCACAGCAACACATTCGATATCTATAGAATCACTTAATATTACTGCCTCAGAGGGAAAATCAACAGCAATAAGCACCCCACCGCCACGACGCAGTGGGCGGTCCTTTCTATTGATACAGAATTTGTAAGATAAAATTTCAGAATTTAGTATGTCTAGTAGTTTAGTATGTTTAGGCAACGACATGAAAGGAAAAAGATTGGCTATTAAGACACAAAGTACTAAGTTTACTACAAAGTTCTCTAACATTCTGATAGCCCAGTGAGAAGGAGGTAGTTTTTTGAACTATCAGAAGAGCTAGGCCCAACCACCTAAGATGGTAATACAATCGGAGGCCGATTTTTCTTTTTATTTTTATTTTCAGTATATTCTTTTACTATGATGTGCTCTGGCCAGAATTGTTTATTGCATATAGCATTAAAATCTTGGATTGCAGCACTTATTTTAAACGACGAGATATCCCGGTCATATACAAATTTGAATTTTTCCACCGAAACTGTAGCTTTTGATTTGGCCTGAATGTAGACCTTTACATCATCTGATGTCAAACCAGGGGGGAGCCGTGAAACAAATATATGTTTTTTTGGTGGAACACCTACAACTTTATTAAGTATATTCTCAACAGAGCCCTCTACAGGAGCCACAAATGTGACCATTTGTTTCATTTCGTAGGTCAGTCACGTCAACGCAACCGACCTCCGAAGGAGCCATTGAGCACACACCCTCGACAGAACCCGCTATAGGAGCTACAGGTAGAAATGTACTTATATTAGCATTACTCATTTTGAACCAACGGGCCAGGATCTGATGTTGCCACATCCATAGGGCTGATGGCATTATCATACATGTTCTCGTCAATTAGTGGAGATGGGACTTTAGCGATTTTTGTTTTACATTTACTTTATTAATTTTACGACCTTTTTTATGTTCTTCCGTTAAGGGAGATTTAGGAGACAGACTAACAAATTGGTTCTTACGTTTTGGTGATTCCGAATTCAAGATTACATTATTCTTGAATTGGTGATCCAAAACAGAGAGCAGCATGAAATTATAAATATTTTTCTTCAACTCTCTGCATGACCAGCAGAGCCACTCGAGATTTGAATTGTTCATATTTTCCTTAGAACGGGCATGAATGTTTGCACATTTTTCGTGTGCAGAAGTCCCACATATCCAACAGCAAACAAAACCTGCATTTGGGTTGTCGCCACGGACTTTGCACTGCTTTGCACAACAGACCACAGACATAATTTAATTATCAAATGTAATAAAAAGCAAGGGAAAATAAAATTATATTGATAAAAAAAAAAAAAAATTGATTTAAACGAATATACTGTCACAAAAAAAAGTGTATTAGGAACTTAAGAATGAAAATGGGTCCACTCTAAAGGCAAAACAAAAAAAGCTCACAAGCAAGAAATACTCACAATCAAAACAATAAGAACGACGCGAGCGCGAATACCGACAGCAACGACAACGGAGTATAATTAAAGGCCCATCCAAACGATGATTCCGTGCTTGAAGCATCGCAGGAAGCAAAGTTTCAACATATGCTTCGTCGTGTATCTGCCCAAACGATGCTTACGCACGTTTTCGTTCAGTTCTTCTTCTTCTTTGTTCTTAACGAATGCTTCCACGCCTGTAGCAAAGTTTCACTGAAATGAAACTTTGCTTCAGCGCTAAGCGCTATAGAGTTGTCGCTGTTTTTTTATAATATAGAAAATATTGTTAAAGCTTCATTTTATTGTTTATAAACACATAAATATAATACACTTGATCTATAAAAAATGTGTTATCATTATTTTTAACATAACATTACTCTTAATGTTAACATTTATTTTAAATGTAATAAAAATAGAACACATGGCAACAATGTACCCCTGCTGCTGTCATATGGTTTGTTTACATTGTTCGTTTGGTGGTGGTTTTTGCACAAAAATGGAAAACAACGAGTTTTTTGAAAAACTTATTGCGGCTGTGCAACCGCATCCTCTATTGTTTGACAAGAGTGACAAGCATTATTTTAATATTATTGAAAAACAGAAAGTGTGGAAAACGATTGCTGCAGAGTGCGGAAAAACAGGTGCGATTTATTAAATGTTGGCAAAATTTTTGCAATATTAATGGGTTTTCGTTGTATATTAATAGAAAGTGAATGCAAGCACCGTTGGAAGCTGTTGCGGGAACGCTATGGAAAAGAATTAAAAAAATTGGATTGTAGTTCAGGCAGCGGACAAATTTACAAGGAACCATGGTGCTATTTTAATTCACTTGGTTTCCTTAAGCAAAGTTTAGCGCCACGACGGTATAAAAATGCTTTTTCTTATCTTTTTATGTCATTAATTATTATAATTGTTTTTAGTACTCGCGACAACGCAACCATGGACATCAGCCTTAGCACCAACGACGGTAATGCAGACCAAGCCGACAACAGCATGAACGACAGCGACTTCACGTTCTCCCAATATATTGAAGAGGATGAAGAAAGACGATATCGGGTTGGAAGAAATCAACGCAGCTGCAAGGAGCTTGCAAGACGCTGCAGCTCAATTGGTTGCGCCAGTGCCAAAAGAAACGCCTTCGTTAATCGCTGCACAATTCAAAACAATGGAGTTGCTCATGGAGGGCTTACCACAGGATGTGCAAGACAATTTTTTTACAAAAATGTATGGCGAACTAATGGTCTTGAGGTCGGAAGCCCGCGCAAATCAAAAATAAAGTGAATTTTCAATTGTTTACTTTGTATAAATATATTTTTTTATTTATTTAGTAATGTTCATATACATAATTGGCCAGAGTTTCTCTCATAGCCCTCACATTTCGCCCCCCGGCATTATGAGAAGTTGATGGGCTTAAGTTTGGAAGTGCATTTTCAACTTCGCTGCGCCAAAGTCCTTCCACAAACACGCCATTTCCATCATCGTGATCGACATAATTGCTTGCACAGTACCCAGTTGCATTGTCGCTGTTCAGCATAATATAGTTATGCAGCAGAATACATGCAAATACTATTTTTTCTGCATTATTCGGGTACATGTGCAATGTTGTTTGGAGTATTCTCCATCTTGCAACCAATATTCCAAACGCGTTCTCTATAACCCTACGTGCTCTGGATAACCTTTTATTAAAATTCTCCTGTAAAGGTGGCAAATCTTGACCAGCGTAGGGTCTCATTAAATGCATTCCCAACGGAAACGCTGCATCCCCAACAAAAAAATGAGGTACAACAACATTGCTAAGTGGCAGAGCCTTAGGTGGTGGGATGGGCCCTGTTCCATTTATAATATGTTTGCCAAACTTGCTTTTCTGGAATATGCCTATAAAAAATTAGCTTCAATTTACAATAGATTTGTGTATATTATTTACCTGAATCATTTTGAGAGCCATATGCTCCCACGTCAACCATTGTAAAGCGATACTTCGCATCGCATGCTGCCATTAGAACAATGGAGTGGAACTTTTTATAGTTAAAGAATTGGCTGCCACTATTAGGTGGACATTGAAGGGCTATATGTTTCCCATCTACCGCACCAATACAATTTGGGAAATTCCACTTCGTCGAGAAGTCCTGCTCAATTTCCTCAAAGTCATTTAAATTCGGCTCACCAACATAAAAAGGATACAAAGTTCTCCAAAGGATGTCAGCAGTTTCATAAATTATGCAGCGAATTGTTTCTTTGCCCATTTTAAAAGACCATGCGATTTTTTGCATCAAAACTCCCTGAGACAAGAACCTGTTTTGTAAAGTTTTTATTGAAATGTAATTTCTGAAAAGTCTATGTTAATATGTGTACTCACAGCAACAGAATCGACAACCTGCACTCGGCACTTATAAATGCACTCCTCTTCCTTAGATTTGTCTCTATTTCCGGCTCAACTAATTTAAGCAATGCCTGGAAGAGGTGCACACTCATCCGTGTGTATATAAAAAATTGTTGCCTGTCGTGGATCTTCATGGGCTTAAATGTTACTTCGTAAAACCCGTGCAAATACCGGTCCCTATTTATAAGCCTCACTGAACAGGATCTCCTATTTTTTCTTCCTTTTTTCTTTAATGCAACTATTACTTTGGGGGCATTACACAATGCACTCATCGCTATACATATTTTATTTAACTGCTCGCGCTTATCCATATTTATTTAATGCAGTTTTGATTTTACTTTGCTTTACTTTCAATGACTACCTGATTTTGCTATTCGGTTGTCAAAAATCTTCTTCTTTTCTTTCAAAAAAAAAAAAGAAGAAGAAGAGACAAAGCACTTAAGCAACGTATGGCTATAGACGTTGACGCTCAATGCGTAAACTTGCTTTTCGTTCAGTCTTGTTGCGATGCTTCAAGCACGGAATCATCGTTTGGTTGGGCCTTAAAACGCGACGAACAGAACACACAAAAAGAGCGCGTGAGAGCAATCGAAAAGGAAAACGAACGGTTTTTTGGTACTCTCAGAGCGAGCACCAAAACTTTAAAGTAAGAAAGCGACCACACACAAAAACAAATTGAGTGCAAGCAAACGAATGAGCGGTAAGCTGCGAATGCAATTTGGTTTTGTTATTGAGCGCTTACCAAAAAAATGCAAATAAGTTATTAAACTTAATGTCTACTTTGTGTTTTACACCCCGATAACGCACAATTATTATTATTATGAAGTGGAGGTCTGTGCACTGCGACCACCTGGATCTATTGTGCCCTCTTCCTAGTGTATGAGCTACAGCTCCTCGTACAGTGCGATCGATCGCAGAAACGCGATGATGTCGCTTGGACGAAGAGCCCTCATCTCCTTAGAATTAAGTGAGACCCGCCCTAGCTGAGATAATCTCAGCCTACCTATGGCCGGGCACTCTTCTAATAGATGCTCTGGAGTTTCGTCCCCCTCCAGACAGAGCCTGCAAGTGCTCTCGTTGCCTATGCGTATCCTTTGTAAATGCCTACGCAATCTGCAGTGTCCCGTCAAGAAGCCTGTAACAATCCGAAGAGATACCTTGCTTAGCTTCAGACAGTCTTCAGTCCTCGTCTTGTTGTAGTTACCTATAAGCCTTTTACTCTGTCTCGCCACCTGCGAGCACAGCCAGAAGTTTTCACTAGCAGACCAGAGGTCAGAGCGACTGCTCTGCTCGATGACTCCAGGGCCCAGCCCACAGAAAGGTTCTGGCCCGTAGAAAGGAGTGCTTGCCCCCTTCCTGGCCATTTGGTAAACCCATATGCAATGACCATGCTCTATTTGTAACAAGCGCCCCCCCTTAAGTTCATGGGAAACTTTAGGGAAAATATTTGGATAAATCGATCACCTCAATCAGTCCGATTTTGTAAACGCCTGAAAGTCGAGTCTGTTAAGGAAACAAATGACCACATTCTTTCGGAAAAACAAAACTTGGACTCGCAAATACAGAATTTGTCAGAGTTTGAATATTCATTTGCAAATCAGAAAATCTCTGTGAGTTTTGAATTGTATATGACACTTATAGATGGTAAGGTCTTGAATACTCTAACTTCATACAAGTCAACTCAATTAAGCCCAATTTGCGGAGCTGGACCGAACGATTTTATGAGTATTACAAACCTATCCTCATTAAAATATATGTATGCCAAGGCCTGAAAGTCTTCAGTATGGTATGAGTCCACTCCATGCATGGATACGAGTCTTTGAGTTTGTTTTAAAACTATCTTACAGAATGAGTTTTAAAAAATGGCAAATAAGAGGTGAAAATGACAAATTGGAAATGATGAGTTAAAAGCAGTTTATACAAGACTTCGCGCTGAAATGGGAATACTTGTATATCAGCCAAAACACAATCGTTTTGGCAATACTAATGACGGGAACACAAACCAATCCTTCTGGCATAAGTATTGGATTTTGAGTTATTTATTATAGAAAGGTTCCACTTAATCATACCCTTAACCCATAAAATGGGTTAATAAGGGTATAATGGTTTTGTGCAAATGTATGTAACAGACAGAAGAAAGCGTCTCTGACCCCATGAAGTATATATATTCTTGATCAGCATCAACAGCCGAGTCGATCTAGCCATGTCCGTCTGTCCGTCTGTCCGTCTGTCTGTCTGTCTGTCTGTCTGTCTGTCCGTCTGTCTGTCTGTATGAACGCGCCGATCTCAGAGACTATAAGAGCTAGAGACTTCAAATTTAAAACTTAAGATCTCCTATTCTATAAGCAGATCAAGTTTGTTTCGAATTATCGATAACACTTCTGGTTTCCGATATACACATGTGATCGATAACGACAAAATAATGAATATAAATGAACATAATGAACATAATGAACATTTAAAAAAATTTGATTAAAATCGGTTAAGAAACACCAGAGATATCGCAGTTTGAAGTTTGGTTATATTGGTCACTGAATAAATACACACAAGTTATTGTAAGCATTACCTATCGGGTTAAGGGTATGTCCTAGTCGGGATTTCTCGACTAGAGCCTTCTTACTTGTTTTAATTGCAATTTCCTAAGAATTTCCGATTAATCATGTTAAATTTCAACGGTTCTGCTATTAAACTTTTCCATTTTACATAAACATGTACTCATGGCTTCCAATGTCCCTTACCGTACAGAAGATTTTAGTTCATGGATCCCAAATAATTCAAAATTGTGTTGTGCCTGTTGGATGTCTAGGTGAAAACGCGTCAGAAGCGCGAAACAATGATCCAAAGATCTATCGGCTCATCGGATCCTATTATTTCAGGCATTTTTTTAAACAAGAGATCGCATCAAAACAAAATGAAAGCATTTCCAAAGGCAGTCGTGGAGCTTTTAGAAGCACCCGAATTTGATTGTAATCAAAACAACAACGATTC
The DNA here is from genome assembly GCA_018152965.1 of Scaptomyza pallida. Lineage (NCBI taxonomy): Eukaryota > Metazoa > Arthropoda > Insecta > Diptera > Drosophilidae > Scaptomyza > Scaptomyza pallida. Next base: position 468,274 of record JAECXP010000237.1, read on the forward strand.
TCTAAGCTGTGATAGCGATGACAACGATGATTTGAAATTTAATTTGTTTTTCATACACATTAGATGTTAAAGATTTTTAAAAATGTATAATTGAAAAAGATTTGAAATATTTATTTTGGTTTGTTAATATATTATAATAATATAAATGTAAATAATATATTGTGATAAATTTGAGAAGCAGTTCATTAAAAATGAAATCAAAGAGCTTTAAATCAAAAAATTACTATTTCACAACTTTTTCTTACTGGGGTGGCATGAGTGGGCGTGGTCAAAATTTTAAACAGTAACTACACACCACTTCTAAGAACTGTACGAAGTTTCAACTCTCTACCTTCAGAATTAGACTTTATGCCAAAAAATCGGGCTTTCCGTCCAGTGTGGGATGGTTCAACTTCAGCAAGGCAACGAAGCCTTATTGCCTTACTTTAACCGGAAGTTTGCTATCACCTTCAAAAAGCAGTTGGTTTGCCTACACAAAGACCCAAACCGTGTAGTAATTCCAGCTAGTCTACGTGCCCATATCCTGAAACTTTTACATGAATGTCATTGGGGCATTGTTCGAATGAAACAGTTAGCTAGACAACATGTTTGGTGGCCTACCATAGACGATGACATCAAACACATTGCTCTATCATGCGACATCTGCAAATGCAACAATCCAGTACCACCAAGAGAGCATGGGAGCGAATTCATGTCGTAGGCCCAATCTTCGACACTATGTGGCTTATATGTGTAGACGCCTACTCGCAGTTTTCATTTGTTATTCAAATGTCGTCTACAGCCACAGATAACAAGATCGCTAAATAATCATAAATTTTCGCTATAGAGGGATACCCTAAGACTCTAGTTAGCGACAACGGTACACAGCTAACGGCTGACGCCTTCAAAGAATTTTGCAAACTACACGGTATAAAGCATATCACAACAGCACCGTTCCACCCAGCATCCTACGGATTAGCAGAACGTTTTGTACAGACGTTTAAATCCTCAGTCAAGAAGAACTTGCAAGACGGTATACCAGTACGAGTAGCAGTAACTAAATATCTTGCTTCTTGTAGGTTTACTCCTAATGCACAAGGGAAAGCTCCTGCCGAGTTAATTCATGGTCGACCAGTCCGTACCGTTCTAAGTCAACTTTTCGAGCAACCTACTGAAGTTAAGCAACCAGTAACAAAGTACGTTCCAAATCAAACGGTCTACTCTTGAAATTATTCCAGGGGAGAAAAGTGGATTGAAGTCATTATCGACCGGCCAATTCGAAAAATGATTTTCATTGAGAAAAACTAAAAATGGTGTTTTCAAGCGCCATTTCAACAAGTTGAAACCAAAGTTGCCACTAAACAGCAACACCAAGAGATCTCCAGAGATTTTGTGGGTTCCTGAACTCCCACAGTCAGCTTCCAGTCAAGCACCACAACGACAAGATTAACAGTTAACTACGCCAGCTGTTCAGCATCCTGATCCTGTCCCTGATCATGTCCCTGGTTCTCTGTAGAACACCCAACCAGCAACCGATGCAGTTACAACAAACACGTCGTTGGTCGCATACCAATATCAATACGTCAAAGCACCAGAGTTCGCCAAGAAGTCGATCGTTACAAGCCTAAGGACTTTAAAAAACCAAAACAATCGCATCGCTCATAAATTGAAGGAGGAGATGTGTTATGTATAATCAAATTGACAACCTTCTACTTTCATACTATTCACAAAATATGTGAACATTGTACAACACACATATATGTAGATTCTATTTGACAACCTTGCACTTCTTTCAAGTATACTATTCTAACACTCTTTAATAAACAGTTGGTAAATATCACTCGACGTGATCACTTCTGTCTGCTCGCACCAAACGTAACAAGTATGACTCCACGTTAGACGTTGTTCATGAGCCACGGAACTATGTGCAAGTCGCGATGGTACGGGGGCTTAAGAGCTCATGGAAGCAGCGTATCTTTTACGACTATGACTGACCACACATTTTGCACATTGAGGCCACGCATCGATTACAAGCTGGATTACTTTGTGAAGGCTATGGCCGCTTTTTGGGCGGTTGCCAACCCTTACCACTTGTGGTATAAAAAATAATCAGTAGCCAAATGGCGTTCGAATTCTGATTACAACTGCATAGACTTTTAATAAAATTGTAATGCAGTTTGTAAGCGGTCTGCCCACAACTCAATAACCGTACGATAATTATCGTACATATATTCTGCTATGTATGCCTTCTCATTGGTTAGCATCTAACAATGCGATAGATAAGTTTGATATTAGGTATTTTGAACATTTCGATTATGTTCGTACTTCATACGAATCGTATATTGTGTGTAGAAATGCTTTCAGTTGTTCCGTAAAGTTATTTAAATCAGGTGAAGAATGATGCGATTTTCTGAGACAACAAAATTTTGATTATACACTCAGATAGATTGTTATTATTGTTGTATTGTATTGACAAGTACGTATATCTATCCAGCGTTTAAAAAACTGCAGTAAGTTTCATTTCAAATGATTTTGCTTCTGCTTTTGCTTCTAAAAAAATCATAAGTCGCAGTCAAAGCATAGGCAAAAATCAAACAGCAACGAAAATCAAAAATCAGTAGCAGTCGCCGTTTTTCGTTTTTTTGCTTTCTGCTTTGCTGTTGATTTTGATCGTAGACTTAAGTCGCCGCTGCATCGCGTCGACTTTCGGCAGTCGGCGACAGTCGCAGTCGCTAAAATCAGTGGCGACGACTTTTTGCTACTTTTGATTTTAGCTACTGTTGTTTTCGATCAGCAGCGTAAGTCAAACAAGTAAGAAGGCTCTAGTCGAGAAATCCCGACTAGGACATACCCTTAACCCGATACTTAACGCTTACAGTTACTTATGTGTATTAAATCAGTGACCAATATGTCCAAACTTCAAACTGCGATATCTCCGGTGTTTCTAAACCGATTTTGATCAAATATTTTTAAATGTTCATTATTTTATCCGTAGTTTGAAACCCCATTTTCACAATTTTGAAATTCAAGAATTTTTTGTTATCGATCACATGTGTATATCGGAAACCAGACGTGTTATCGAAAATTTAAAGCAAACTTGATCTGCTTATGGTATAGGAGAGTTTAAGTTTCAAGTTTGAAGTCTCTAGCTCTTATAGTCTCTGAGATCGGCGCGTTCATACAGACGGACAGACGGACAGACGGACATGGCTAGATCGACTCGGCTGTTGATGCTGATCAAGAATATATATACTTTATGGGGTCGGAGATGCTTCCTTCTGTCTGTTACATACATTTGCACAAAACCATTATACCCTTATTTACCCATTTTATGGGTTAAGGGTATAAAAAGCAAGAAGCGACTAATTCTTTTAAGTCACTTGCAGTCCATGTCGCATTTGTTTGCTTCTTTTGATTTTAGTTGTAATTAGTTTGCTGATAGACTCACACGTATTTAACCATGGCACCAAGTGTAGTGTGGAAGTATTTTGAAAATAAGGCTGCCGAGAGTTTGGCAATATGCAATATATGCAAAAGTGCTCTTAAAAAAAATAGACTGTCGAATTTAAAAACTCATTTAATAAAACAGCACAAAATTGATTTAAACTTGCAAAGTCTTGAAAACATTGAAACGGCATCAACAAGTTCCTCAATTAAAACAATACGAAAAAAAACAAGTAAAAACGTTGCAGTCGGACGCAACCGACTGCGATATACTTTGATACCAGTTTACATTGCTGTTTTAAGGATTCCTAGTGCAAATAGTAATATATGAGGGCTTTGGGTATAAAAATCAGGCAGAAGGGGTAGGCAAGACATTTATCTGTGGCGGATGGCACTTTCTATCCTCCTACCAAGTTTGGAGACTCTAGCGCAAAAACCGACAAAGATACAGAGGTGGGCGGTATAAGTGGGCGTGGCATCCAAAATTTATATGCACACCTGTTACGGATGTCACTACCAATGTTCATACCAAATTTGGTGACTCTAGCCCAAAAACTAAGAAAGATATAGAGGTGGGCGGTATAAGTGGGCGTGGCATCCAAAACATTGATGCAGATCTGTTACGGATGTCACTACCAATGTTCATACCAATAGGAATAGGTGGGCGTGGCATCCAAACTTTTAATGCAATTTTTTGGGGAATGCCATCAGCTATCTAGCCCCCAAATTTGGTGACTCTAGCTGCTAAAATGTGGGATATATTTGTGATTTATCGATTCGCACATCGAGGTGTATCGACTTGTTATCGATTTCCCAGGCCCCCTGAGGTCGTAGAGCCCCAAATTTAACACTTTGTCTGACGAAGACATGTACCAAGATATTTGCAAAGTTGCAAGGCTCTAGCTTAAAGGGTGTCGAAAAAAGTTGCGTTCATACGGACAGACGGACAGACGGACGGACACCATGACGGACATTGCACAAACCCAATATACTATGATACCTTTGGTATCAAAGTATAAAAATAACAAGTAAGAAGGCTCTAGTCGAGAAATCCCGACCAGGACATACCCTTAACCCGATAGGGGGGTGGGGGCGGAATAGGTGGGCGTGGCATCCAAACTTTTAATGCAATTTTTTGGGGAATGCCATCAGCTATCTAGCCCCCAAATTTGGTGACTCTAGCTGCTAAAATGTGGGATATATTTGTGATTTATCGATTCGCACATCGAGGTGTATCGACTTGTTATCGATTTCCCAGGCCCCCTGAGGTCGTAGAGCCCCAAATTTAACACTTTGTCTGACGAAGACATGTACCAAGATATTTGCAAAGTTGCAAGGCTCTAGCTTAAAGGGTGTCGAAAAAAGTTGCGTTCATACGGACAGACGGACAGACGGACGGACACCATGACGGACATTGCACAAACCCAATATACTATGATACCTTTGGTATCAAAGTATAAAAATAACAAGTAAGAAGGCTCTAGTCGAGAAATCCCGACCAGGACATACCCTTAACCCGATAGGGGGGTGGGGGCGGAATAGGTGGGCGTGGCATCCAAACTTTTAATGCAATTTTTTGGGGAATGCCATCAGCTATCTTGCCCCCAAATTTGGTGACTCTAGCTGCTAAAATGTGGGATATATTTGTGATTTATCGATTCGCACATCGAGGTGTATCGACTTGTTATCGATTTCCCAGGCCCCCTGAGGTCGTAGAGCCCCAAATTTAACACTTTGTCTGACGAAGACATGTACCAAGATATTTGCAAAGTTGCAAGGCTCTAGCTTAAAGGGTGTCGAAAAAAGTTGCGTTCATACGGACAGACGGACAGACGGACGGACACCATGACGGACATTGCACAAACCCAATATACTATGATACCTTTGGTATCAAAGTATAAAAATAACAAGTAAGAAGGCTCTAGTCGAGAAATCCCGACCAGGACATACCCTTAACCCGATAGGTAATGCTTACAGTAACTTGTATGTATTCATTCAGTGACCAATATAACCAAACTTCAAACTGCTATATCTCTGGTGTTTCTTTCCGATTTTAATCAAATTTTTTTAAATGTTCATTATTTTATTCGTAGTATCAAACCTCATTTTTAGAATTTTGAAATTCAAGATTTTTTTTTGTTATCGATCCCATGTGTATATCGGAAACCAGAAATGTTATCGAAAATTTGAAGCAAACTTGATCTTCTCATGGTATAGGAGAGTTTAAGTTTAAAGTTTGAAGTCACTAGCTCTTATAGTCTCTGAGATCGGCGCGTTCATACAGACAGACAGACAGACGGACAGACGGACTGACGGACAGACGGACAGACAGACATGGCAAGATGGACTCGGCTGTTGATGCTGATCAAGAATATATATACTTTATAGGGTCGGAGATGCTTCCTTCTGTCTGTTACATACATTTGCACAAAACCATTATACCCTTATTTACCCATTTTATGGGTTAAGGGCATAAAAATTGAAGTCAATAAAAAACAACTGATAAGATCATATATTGGATTGGTAACGGAGGATAGCATTCCCTTCAATGTTTTAAATTCAACAAATATGAGGAATATTCTCGATCCAATTTGTGAAGGTCTTAAAACTGCGGACGGAAAAATAATGAAATTAAATGCATTAAACTGCAAAAAAACGTTGCAAGTTGTGGCAAACAATATTAGGACTCACATAACAAATGAACTTAAGAACATATTATTGTCTTTAAAATAGACAGTGCCACCCGAATGTCCAAAAATATTTTTGGAATAAGTGCACAGTTTATAAACGCGGCTCAAATAAAATCAGTTATTTTGGGAATGATTGAGTTGAAAGGTGCAGGATCAAGTGGAGCCAAAAATCTTGCCGCAGAAGTGGTCAAAGTGCTTAGTAAATATAGTATTAATTTGAATCAAATCGTCTCCATAACTTGTGACAACGGTGCTTAAAACAAGCAATATTTTATCGTTTGTTTCCGAACAAAATAATGAAGAGGACGACGAAGAGTGCACCAACGACGAATATTTAGAAAAAAACGAGTTGATAGAAAGAGTGCCGTATGTATTAAGGGGGTATTCTGGTTTTGAAGCCCGAATTTAAGTGATTTTTTTGGACGCGATAAAAAAAAACAAAAATTATTTTTACTATCCATTTTTTTATAAACTTTTTATTGATATTTAAACAATACAAAACAATTATAACATTAAAAAAAAAATTAAATGTCAAAAAACTGCAGATCGACGAAGTGGGGACTGATTGAAAAATGGCTTGTCCTGGTGTGCAGGATATAAATCCTTTCCGTGACCTGAGATGGAAATCAATGAATGATTTGTAAAGGTGATGGATGTAGTTATCGCACTACGAAGAGTTTTTTAAAAAAAAATTTTTTTTACAAAATGGCGACGGTTTGAAAAAAAAGTTTCATATTTCTCCTATTTTTTTATCTTTCGGAATTTTTTAAAAATACAAAAAAAAATAATTTTCATTAAAACTCTTCGTAGTGCGATAATATAATGTATAAAGAAGCTCTGTAAAAAATTTCAAGTGAATCGGTTGAGTAGAACTTGAGATATCATGCACACCGTTCCTAGAAAAGTAGTTACGAGAAAAACGAGCTCCAAGTTTGAGGACTAGTCGCGCGCAGTTGGAGTCGTTTACACAAAATGAGCTGTAACTCCGAAAATAATTCGAATTTCGAAAAATCCTTTTAGGTGCATTTTCTTGAAGGGTTATAAAATGAAAATATGCAAAAAAAATCAATTTTTTCCAATTTCTAAACCAGAATACCCCCTTAATAGGCAATATTCAAGTTTGCCGTTGTGCTGCACATACAGCACAGCTAGTTGCTCTTGATGTGATTAAATCATTGGACATACTGAAGTCCTTACTCAATTGTAGAAACATGACAAAATACATACGAAAAATATCCAATGGACATCGTGAAATATTTGAGCTAAAAAAATTGAAAATGCCACAACTTGATTGTCCAACCAGATGGGGATCTACTTACACAATGTTAAAAAACTTGTTGGAAGCTAAAGACATTTTAAGTAAAATTGAATCAATTAAAAACAAATCTGATGAAGAGAATTTTGATATAGATTCCTCGTTTTGGGATTTCATTGAGACATATTGCAATGTTTTCAGCCCCTTGCAAAAAACAATAACAAAGTTTCAAGAAGAGCAATTACATTATAGTAATTTTTACGCCCAATGGCTTAAGCTTAAAATATCTACAGAAAAAATAGTAAAGGATTCAAGTCACAGTCTAACAAAAACCATTGGAAATAAAATTTTAAATGCTATAGAAATACGAACGAAAACTTTGTTAAATAACAAATTCGTAGTTGCATGCTTGTTTATGGATCCCCGCTTTCAACATATATTGTCATCGCATCAAAAAAATGATGCAATAAGTCATTTAAAATCTATTTGGGATAGACTATATAGTCTTAACCCTACTGGCAATATGTGCCCTGCTCCGAATTCCAGCTTTAATGAAATGGACAGACACTTTTATGATGAGGAAGACGAATTGTTGGACGCGTATTTATCGCAAGTACAATGGACGTATATTCAAAAATTGAAAATCTCCAACTTTCTTATCAGAGGATAGACATAGACGTTCTATCGTATTGGAAAGGAAAACAGTATACCGACCAGGAGCTGTACGCAATTAGTAAAGTTTGTTATGCAGTACCGCCAACTCAGGTAAATGGAAATGGCGTAATAAATTGAAGTTGTCTTATTTATTTACTATACTTATTGTATAACAGGTGTCGATTGAACGAGCATTCTCTGCGCTGAGACTGGTGCTAACCGACTACCGAAATCGATTACGCCAAGATGGTCTTGAGAATATACTGTTAGTTAAATTAAATCCTAGCTTTTTGGACATTGCAATTGATACCTTGCCACTATTTGAAAAAGAAGAACATACTCTAAGGGCCTATTTACTATGGCTGCAAAACTATCGATGTTACTATCGATAGTATCGAGGTTTTCAAAATGGTCCGATGTATCGATGTTAAAAATTGAACATCGATATAATGGATGCTTCACTGCATCAGTGCTGCCAGATTTCTTGGGTCCATTTTTACACTTATTATTAGTTGAAATACGACAAAATTTGATTAATAAGCAAAAAAAAAAAAAAGGCCAATTTGGTTAAACGCAGCAAATAAACGAAATGGCTAGAAGTGGCTAGATCATTTTGAAAAAAAAAGCTAACCCGCTCAAAAAGTGGCTAGTTCTAGCCACAAAGTGGCTGAGTTGGCAGCCCTCCACTGCATGGTGACGCGTCAAGCTACGTGTAAGACTGCGTACACACGGTGCATTTTTGATGCATGCAATTTTGTTGATTTTCTTTTGAAAGTTGCTTCGAGTTGCAACTCACGTACACACAATGCTTTTTAGTTGCTGCTTCTTTTCGATAAAATTTTCGATTGTGCCGCACTTATATTTTTTGATTATCGGTGTATAGCTCAAATTGCACAGAGCATCAAATAAATTAAAATAAATAATAATGAGTGAAAAATACGAAACTGCTGAAGAACTGTTGGATATAACAATGCTTGCAGTGGAAGCAATTGACTTCAGAAATTCGGAAGAAGTGGAAATCGTTTTAGATTTGTTAGATTGCGTGGAAACCGCTGCCAAAAAAAAGGAAAGAAGAGAGTACACAAAAGATTGGCGGAAAAGTCGGCCAACCAGTGGCTCTTTCAACTTTCTGATGAAAAAGTTAAAATTTGACGGCTCATCTTTCTTTGAATACATTCGTATGAACGAAGAAACTTTTAATTTCATTTTGTCGGGTATTGCCAGCGAGATAAGCAAGCAGGACACTTTTATGAGGACAAGTATTCCTCCGAATGAAAAGTTGGCCGCTACTTTGCGGTTCCTTGCTACAGGAGAGACTTTTAAAAGCACAAACTTTCAAACAAATCTCTCATCTTCATTCCTTTGCAAGGCAGTTCCCGAAGTCTGTAGTGCAATTTGGAATAAGTTTAAGAGAGAGTTCTTGAAGGTATGCTAAAAATACTTAAATATTCATATTAACATTAAAAAAAAAATTTTCAAACAGTTTCCGACCTCTAAAACTGACTGGGAAGTGATTTCGGACCAGTTTGCGATAAAATGGCAGTTTCCTTTGTGCTTGGGAGCCCTAGATGGCAAGCACATTGAGTTCCGAGCGAAGCGAAAAGATGGCTCATTTTACTATAATTATAAAGGGACGCATAGCATTGTGTTGTTGGCGCTAGTGAATGCCAATTGTGGATTCACCTACATTGATGTAGGATGCAATGGGAGGTGTCACGACGCAGGAGTTTTGTCCAACAGCAGCCTGCAGGGCATCTTGGACAATGCTAGAGAAACCCTCCCAGCGGACAAAGTCATTGGCAATGGACGAAAACTGCCATACGTTATTGTTTCGGATGATGCGTTCCCACTAGGAAACCACTTATTAAAGCCGTTTGCCTACAATACCAATGCCAAGGAACGCAAAATATTCAACATACGTTTGTCAAGAGCAAGACATGTTGTAGAACATGCTTTTGGGATCTTATCAAATAGGTTTCGCATATTCCAGACAACTATAAATATGTCCGTGGAGAATGTGGAGTTAATTACGAGGACTTGTTGTCTTTTGCACAATATGCTTTTAGCAAAAAATTCTGCTTACATGCAATTAACACCGAATGAGAGAGTAGCGGTATCAGAATCTCAACCAGAATCTGTAGCAGGTGGAAGGGGCGCAGCTGAAAGAGTTAGGGATGGTTTTATGGCCTATTTTAATAATGAGGGCAAAGTAGATTGGCAGGATGATAAAATTTAATGTAATAAATTTAATATAATAAAATTAATAAAATATATTTCTTATTTAATCACATATCAAATCATATCCCCATCAAATTGAATTATGTCATCCGTTGACGCCTCGTTGATTGCTTCAAACAGCACCGGACTCTCCATATCTCTTTGCCTTATGTCCTTGGAAATTGCTTCGTGAAGATCTGATTGGATTTTAAAATAAGGTCACGCCGGATCCTCTCGTCGGTGATTGAGTTTAAATCACTGACAACTTGTTGTCCCAGCCAATCGTATTTTTTTTTCTCAGCCAACCGAGATGCAACTAATTGCTTGACGCCGATGATTTTTTGGCTAAGGTTCGATGCTGTAATCTAAACACAAAAAAGGAAATATTATTGTTTTAAAAAGTCTTTTGAAGTTACTGTAGTTTTTATACATACCCTTCTTCTTTTTAACACATTTGATGGGGACGGCGAAGAGTCATCTCTGCCGGTCAGGTCGTCACAAGTCGAGCTATCATTATCGTTTTCTTCCTGCAAAGTAATAGATTTTTAAATCATTTAATGTTATTTCTGCATTCTTAATTACCGAGTAAATGTTGGATGTCGACTCCCGAGGCACGACGTAGGAGCGCAAAAATGCCAAATTGTTGTAACACCAAAGCGTTGGCACATAAATGTCTTCACGCCCAATCCCACTCTTCTTTGATGCTCGGACCTTAGCTTCCTCCTTCATAAATTGTGTACGCAAACTGTGAATTTTTCGACGAATGTCCGCCGGACTTATATTTGGCACTGATCCTTTTATTGCATCGCATATTGCACTTAAAGATGTTTCACGCTTAATGCGATCCTTATAGTCTATATGGCGTACATTGTAAAGATTTTCGTACTGCTCATATTTTGACAGCAACAATTCCGTGTTTGCTTGATTCCACATATTTTGCTATTTATGCTTTGTAACTTTGAACAAAAACAACAAATAACCGCAATTGTAAATAATTATCGAAATAAGCAACCCTGAGGCCAAGTGATTATTGAAAATTACAACCCTGCAGGCAACAAATCGGAATGAGCACAAAAGGAATTGCACGTTAAGAGTTGCAGGCCTTCGACATAGTGCAACTTTTAACCAACACTGCTTTCCTCACCTCCCTTGCCTACAAGCTGAAAGTTGCAGCATCAAAAATGCACAGTGTGTACGCAGTCTAAGTGTTTGTTGAGTTAAAAATGTGTATAATCTTATAAATTCATTTTTTGGTAATAGTTTCTTACAGCAATAATTGGCGGTTCTTCTGTATATATAATGGATAAGTTTTTGTTCAAATCAAGTAAGTAAAAACATCAACTGAGTCTGAGCGAACTTTCAGCAAGGCTGGGGAGATCATTTCTAATAAACGTGCGGCGCTAAAACCAAAAGCTGTCAACGTTCTTGTTTTTTTAAAAAAAACCAATGGCTAGACGAAAATAATTCGCAATAAGCCAATTTCTTCAAAAGACAACATGTTAATGGAAAAGACTCAATTTAAAAAATAATATTTACCATCAAAAATCAAATATGTGAATGGAAAAAACTTAATTTTAATGTTAAAAAATAATTATCTGTGAATTGAAAAGACTTACATTTTAAGTTTATTTAGTTTTAAGAACCAATTAATGAAGCAATCGTTTTTGTTCTTCTAATTTTAAGATATGAATATTAATGAGTGAGATTTGAATTATGAAGACATAATTTTTGTTTTTTAATTTTAAGTAATGAGCCTTTATATTTTTTTTTTTTAATATTAAGAAATAAATATGAATAACTAAGCTTAAACTTGTGAAGACATTATATTTGATTTTTTATTTTATGAAATGAGCATTTAATATTTGTTTTTTAAATTTTAAGAAAAAAATTTGAATACAAAAGCTTTAAATCGTGAAGACCTAATTTTTGTTTTTTTGAATTTAAAAAAAATGAAAATATAAATTTTGTTCGCTTATTATTAAGAAATTAATAACATTATTTTACACAAAAAAATTAATGTTTGCCTTTTCTATACTTTTCTTAATATAGCATAAGATATATGGTATTTACCGCAATCTAAAATATTTGAAAAATTTTCGATGTTTTAACGATATATCGATGTTTTTTGGAAAACATCGAGGTTTTGAAACATCGAAGTTAAAAACTATCGATGTACCCACTATCGATAGTTTTGCAGCCCTAATGTGCGCATATTTAATAATATTTTAGTTGAATGCAGTCACTTACAGCCGTGCTTAACAATTAATCAAAATGCCTGGAAAAAGAATACCGTTTGGTGTAGTCCAACTGGTTTATTACAACCATACTATAGGAAAACCTACAACAGAAATTGCCAATATGCTCCAGCTCCAACAAAGAACTGTTCAGAACATAATACGGCGGGCAAAAACTGAAAATAGGCTTGAAAAAAAAGGTATCAACTGGAATACCACCAAAACTCTCAAATCGAGCATCGCGTCGAATAATGCATAAAGTTGAGCAAAACCCGATGATCTCCACTAGAACTCTGGCGATTGAGACGAACCAAGAGTGTGGTGTTAGTGTTTCTCACGAAACAATAAGGAAGACAATAATTAGCCACAATTTCACGTCCCGGGCAGCTAGAAAGAAGCCAATGCTGTCTGCAGTGAACGTGGAAAAACGCCTGTCCTTCGCTTCTGGTCATTTAAATACACCGCAGAGCTATTGGACTGATGTTATATTCTGTGACGAGACAAAGATAATGCTGCATTTCAACGAGGGACCCAATAGAGTATGGCGGAAACCATTAGCAGCATTGGAAATGAAAAACATTATACCGACAGTAAAATACGGCAAACTGTCAGTCATGGTGTGGGGGTGTTTTTCAAGCAAGGGAGTAGGCGATTTGGTGTTTATTGAAAACACAATGCATGCTGTTCAGTACCTTAACATCTTAAAGGAGAATTTAAAGAACAGCGCTGTAAATCCAAAACATAAAGCTTCCAATGAGCGACTGTGGCTGCTGTATAACTGCGGAAAAGTTATTGAGACTCCACCCCAGAGATATCAACCCAATTGAACATTTGTGGGCGAATCTAAAAAAGGAGGTCGCACAAAGACGCCCCACAAAGACTATTTAATATATAGACATGGCAATTCGCTCTTTGCTGTTAAGGCTCTGTCAAATATGTGCGGGCACGTTCGGAGAAAGATGGCGACCGGCCTTAGCAAAGACACAATGTAAAAGCAACGCAGCAATGCAATATCGTAGATTTCTTTGCGTCCATGCACGTAATTTTGCAGCCTGCTAGCTGCGTGCCAGTTATTTGTCAGCTGCTTATAAACAAAGAAATATGTAAACAAATATATACACATGCTTTTTTGTTTTAAGCCATCAATTTATTTTTTTATATTTATACTTACATTTCTTTTTATTCGTAGGGAAAAGTAATACATTTAAATATATTTCAATTATATATAATTCAAATTATATTTGATCGAAGGTTTTGGCTGCTTTTATATTTGAAAGGCGTGAGTTAAACACCACGCATTATTTATTTTCCTAACATGTTTTTAAATATTGTTTAATATTATACTAAAATAAAAAGCAAATAAATAGTTATAATTAATAATCCAATTTTTGGTTTGTTTATCATTTAATGCACCTTATGTAGATTATGTTATTATTTAGAAATTATATCAATAAGTTTTCGCCGCATTCTGTAAGAAGATAGGCGTGGTGCTGACCTTAAGGTCCCTGTCGATGAATCAAACGAATTCTTGAGGTTCCAATGACGTTTTTTTTGGCAATAATAATAAATTTTTTTATCTTTTTTTAATTAATTTTATTGTTATTTATATATAATACATTCATGATAGCTAGTTATGACACAATTAAAGAATACTTACCACCCCTTCCAAATACCAAAATAAAGAAATCAAAAACACTTAATTTCATTTTTATATTTTATTTTATTTATAATTTAATAAATGCAGATTTCCACACCACCCAAGAGGTACTGCATGCGGCGCATTAACCATTTATCGGCTGGTTTCCCCTTGAGGTATATTTACCATACGCTATAAGTATTTATAGGAAGAAGATTAATGTGTTATAGGGCTATATTTAACCTTGCATTCTTCTGCATTTGCTGATCATGTTTGTCAGTTTTTCGCTTTCTTGCATCGCTCGCTATCTCTGACTCCAGCATCCATTTTGCCGACTTGCGCAGCAGAAGACAAATCATGTGATCTAGTATAACCCTTTTGTGTTCTGCGCATTGGAAATCGTCCTGAAACCAATCGGGATATTTTTTGTTGGTTTCACCAATGCATGTATCGACAATTATTCTTTTAATATTTTTCATGTGTGGACTGTCCTTAAAAAGGCGTGAAAATATTAAAAAATGGCTTTGACAAACCTCGAAAAACCTATCGCTAGGATTTTTCAGGCATAACTCATTATCTTTAAAGTTTTTAAATTTAATGAATTGCTCTGACTGGAGATGCAAGGTGTCATACTTGATCATAATCGCCTCTCATTCTTTGCACTTGATTTTTTTGCTGAGCTGCGACCGAATGCCATAACCAACAAAATATCTTGCTCCTGCTGCTGCAGTGGAGTTATCGACTACTACCATATCGTCATGGGAGTCTGGCATCGGTAGCATTTGAAGTGCACTCTCTTCGGTAGCAATCTCTTCAATATCAGGCACATAATTCCAATCGAGGTTCAGGTCGGCATCGTCTTCGCAGTTCTTATTCGTGATGTACTCCTGCGTGAAAATTTTCATTGAGGCAATACGTGCTACGGACTACTATTATTGCCTTACTTCGACCGGATGGTCGCGAAATAGTTCTCAAGAGGGTCCTGGCTGAGCCTGCCTAACATCACAAATGTTAAATCAGCCTCCGTAAAGAGATCTCCGCACAGAGCTATCATGGCTCGCATCGTAGATGCGAGGCCACGAATAGATGAGAAATGAGCTCTCTTCACTGGTTCCAGTTTGCTAATAAAATCGGCAAACTCGCTGATTTTTCCCAACTGGCCATTTGTGCGAGTGACCGGCTGCTTGTTGGGATAACTGCTATCTAAAGACTGCACATTACAAAGGTCAAAGCCATTATTAATTACCGATATGAAGCGCTTAGTGGCCTCAGCGCATGCGATGTTGTCGACATTTTTGAACTTCTTCAGGTCCATGCAGGTGGCTATGCCCTGCGCGACTGTGTTACTGAGTACCTGCATAGCCATGCTCACGCGCATTTTCTGGTATAACACCGGATTAACGTGGTCGTCCGTTAATTTTGGGGCAAGCCTCACCGTGCTCTCCTTGTTAATTGCATGGAACTCTCTAAGTACCTCCCAACTTGCAGTGCCGAATGGTGTATTTACTTTCGTCATCAAAAGTAAATTGCGCATGCTTTTAAATAAATGCACAAAATCATACATCAAGTATATTTTTTGGCCGTTTACTATTATTGCGCATGCGTTTGTGGTGCCAGTAAGTATTTTATAGCATGAAACATTGCCTGTACCTTGGTCTGAGACTACTGCTTTTACTTTAAGACCACAATCTTGCAGGCAACCAATGTTTTTCAATATTATTTCCTTTAGTTTTGCGCTGTTCAAAGCATTTTTGGAAAAGTAAAAACTTATAACGTATTTCCATGGCTCAAAAAGTTCCCTAACCATGAAGAAGAGAAACTTTTGAGCCACGCATTGCGTCCGTTTGTTGTGTCCCAAGTCAACAAACCCATCGATTTGATCAACGCTTGGGCAGTACTCCAAATCTCTCCTTCCAACAATTTCGTCGAACAAAAGCACGCAGCTCTTATTGCGACTCTGCATTGTGGATACAGCGATTTTCAAATTAAAGCGGGGTTAAGGTCAGTTTCCAGCCGCTTTATTGGGCTCCACCTGTGCAAGGTGCGAGGACATGGCAAATTTAAGTGGAGTACTTTTCGCATAAAGTCGTATGCTTTGCTTAACACATAATTGACATTCTGCAGCAAGTTCTTCTGCGCGTCGGAGTATTTGACTCTTGCCGTGTTTGTGATGATACTTGCAAACAGCTCAGCTCTGCTTGCGTCACTGTCATGGGGCGCTCTTGCCGCTCGACTTTTCCACAAAGTCAGCTGTCGTTGATTCGAACGCAATGATGTTTCATGCTCTTTTCTTAGCTCATTATATTTTTTCGTCAACTCCTCGATCTCTTCTTGCGCTTTCTTCCACTTTATTCTGTGAAAATCTGAAAGCTGAGCATACTTTATACAAGTGTTACAACTTGTTTCTGGCCCTATTTCTTCATTACTTTCATTGTTTATGCCATTAACTTCTTCTTCTTCATCTTGTATATTTTCACCGAGGAAATATTTCGGCACTGCGGTACTTTTTATTTTTCTTACTCTAACTTCGGCTGCATGTTTGGCACATATTTGCAGCACTTTCGGACAGGGCTTTACCACATTGCACCGACGACTCCAATCGTTGTGCCTTTCTTGTTGGGGGGGAAAGGCGTACAATGTGGTAGGGGCGATGTTGAATTGGACAACGCAACGCAACATTTGCGCACATGCCTCATCCTATCCTTTTGCCCATCCCAAAGGTTCGGAAAATATTCGACATCATCGTCGTGGCCTATTAAAATTGTTTACCATTAATTACTATTTTATATTATTATTAGTTATTTAACTTAACGAACAACTTTTAATACCCTTAACCCATAAAATGAGTAAAAAAGGGTATAATGCTTTTGTGAAAATGTATGTAACAAACAGAAGGAAGCATCTCCGACCCTATAAAGTATATATATTCTTGATCAGCATCAACAGCCGAGTCGATCTAGCCATGTATGTCTGTCTGTCTGCCCGTATGAACGCGCTGATCTCAGAACCTATAAGAGCTAGAGACCTGAAACTTTAAACTTAAGCTCTAATATATCATGAGCAGAACAATTTTGTTTTAAATTTCCGATTACATTTCTGGTTTCCAATATACACATGTGTTTGATAACAAACACCTTAAATTTCAAAATTGTGAAAATGAGGTTTGAGACTACGGATAAAATAATGAACATTTGAAAAAAATTCAATAAAATCGGTTTAGAAACACAGGAAATATCGCAGTTTGAAGTTTGGTGATATTGGTCACTGAATAAATACACACAAGTTACTTTAAGCATTCCAATATACACATGTGTTTGATAACAAACACCTTAAATTTCAAAATTGTGAAAATGAGGTTTGAGACTACGGATAAAATAATGAACATTTGAAAAAAATTCAATAAAATCGGTTTAGAAACACAGAAAATATCGCAGTTTGAAGTTTGGTGATATTGGTCACTGAATAAATACACACAAGTTACTTTAGATTCCAATATACACATGTGTTTGATAACAAACACCTTAAATTTCAAAATTGTGAAAATGAGGTTTGAGACTACGGATAAAATAATGAACATTTGAAAAAAATTCAATAAAATCGGTTTAGAAACACAGAAAATATCGCAGTTTGAAGTTTGGTGATATTGGTCACTGAATAAATACACACAAGTTACTTTAAGCATTACGTATCGGGCTAAGGGTATGTCCTAGTCGAGATTTCTCGACAAGAGCCTTCTTACTTGTTTATAATGACTTACCTAAATTCTACGTTGGGACTGAGCCTGGCCTTAGCTTTTTACTGCCAAAGCACGATTCATCAAAATGGCGCTCGCATATATAAGTATACGGCGTAATTGATGAAGTTGAAATTTTTAAATTTGCACACCAGAACGGAATTTCCAGTTCCGGGAAATGAAAAAATTTCATATTTACCCCACCGACACAATCTTTCACAACACAGTTTTTCATTTTAAACTCGCACGTTCAAGCTCTAGATCACAAGTAATGCAGCTAAACTAGGCAATGTTGCCTGACAATTTGCCTACATACATACATGAATAAAGCAAAATGCACAGAAGCGACATAGAAAAGACAAAAGGAAATCGGCGACAAATAACGGTGCTTGCATTCCAACGTCAATATGAAAAAGAAACAGACAATCGCTCCTGAAAAGCAAATAGCAAATTCAAATTGTCATAATTACTGATATAATATATAATGATGTTAGCGCCACATATCCGTAGAAGGAGGCTTGGGGTAGTTGAAGAGGTGCATGCCAGCTAAACATGTCGGGTTCGAGTTCAAACATCCTTTTAGAACAAGTTTTAATTTTGTATATTTTAATACCAGTGTTCATTTTTTTTATTTATTTTTTATTTTCTATTAGTTTTTAAAATATTTTTCATATTTTTTGGTACTGTATATACATGAAGATATTTTTTCTGAAATTTGGTCAAACAAAGCTATTATTTCTGAAATTTTGGTAAAAAACAAAATATCACTACCCCATAGCAATGCGCAAGCAATGCAAACGCCCAAAGCAAAGGCTTTGATTCTAGCCAACAATGTCTTATTTGAACACAAGTAATTG
The DNA here is from genome assembly GCA_018152965.1 of Scaptomyza pallida. Taxonomy (NCBI): domain Eukaryota; kingdom Metazoa; phylum Arthropoda; class Insecta; order Diptera; family Drosophilidae; genus Scaptomyza; species Scaptomyza pallida. The sequence continues at coordinate 486,973 of JAECXP010000237.1, forward strand.
CGCGGACGCTAAAATCATAATGAAATTCATAATACTTAGCAATCTTTTCAATTATGCACAAATATATTTAATTTATTTATAATTAAAATATAATTTTTCACACTGCTTGGCTGCTGTACCCTTGTTAACCCGGGTTCAACACCGTACGGCATATTTTGTTTTTTATTGATTTATTTATTTTTTTATTATAAATTAAAATAAATATATAATTAATCATCCATAAAAATCAATATTTTTATTCAAAACATGGCAGTTCCGAGTTCAAGTCCATTCAAGCAAATTTTTATTTTATTTTTATCTTAGTTTTAGTGTTAGTTTATAAAGTCATTAAAAACGCAATATGTATTTAGTTTTCAAAGTTTAAATAAACATATTTTTATTTTGTTTATTTTGCACATTGCATAGCTGAAAGCAAAAAAGTGTATATCGTAACTGCCAAAACAAACGACGAAAAAAACACTCAACAAGTGTGTATATCGTAACTGCCAAGACAAACGACAAAAAAACAAAGACACAAACCGAAGCACCAAACACACAAAGAAAACGCAAGCAGAACAGTTTGCTGTTAACTTGATTGTGCCCGCACGTAATTCGATTTTTAACATTTGAGAGCGAATTGCCATGTCTATACATTATATGGTTTTTGCGCCCCACATCACGGGACATGCTGAAAAGTATAATTTTAGAAGACTGGAACAAGATTACAATAGAATACTTAGAAAAATTGGTAAATTCAATGAGTTCTAGACTCAATGCTGTTGTTTTAGCCAAGGGCTATCACACTAAATATTCAAAAATATTTTTCATAAGTTTAGCTTTATGTTACTACCCGATCTTTACATACGAAAAGACTTTCTTGACAGTCAAATTTAGTTAGAGTTAGTTTGTTTTTGCTATAACTTTTTTGTTTTTTAATGAATAATCATACTGTTTTAAATATATTATTAAGAAATAAATAAATAAATCATAAAAAATTTCAAAAAAATTTATGAGCTATTTTACAGTTATATTTTTCTCTGTGAAGTGAAAAAACATACATTTTTCTTCACGCGAAAACACTTTCTTGACAGACTATATATAAAAATAAGTGGCAGTTTTCGTTGTTCATTTATAGCGCAAGAACGAGCCCACCTATTGAAACCAAATTTTTAGGCATTGTTCGGACTTTTTAGTAGATGGTTTGTGTGAAGGTCGACCCAAATCAGTATACCAGTTCTTCATTTATCTCATATTTAATAATGAGTTCAATAAATGGAAACAAATTTTGAAAATAGAAAACAGGGATTTTGCTGTCAAGTTTAAAATTTTTTCAGTGTTGAAAGTAAACAATATTTTTTCTGTTGTCATTTTATTTTGAACGTACGCGTGCTGCGATAACTACTGTGCGTGTAGGTACTTTTCAAAAAATATTTTTGCGGTGTTTCATAAAGTTAAAAAAAAGTCAGTTTTGAGCTCTTGAAGTTTTTTTTTTCTGAGAAAAAGAAAAAATGCCACGAGCCAGGCGAGCAAATATAGGGCGCCGAACGCGTACAGTAAATTATGTGGCAATACGAAGACGAAGTCAGACTGAATATGAACGCACGCAAGCAAATGCATCGCAGCATGAGCGAAATGAACGAAATAGATCGGTTAACACTGTACCTGCACAGAGTCTTGCACGGCGATCACGAGTAGGTACAAATTATCGTGAAGGCAGAGTTCCGCTTCGCCTTCGCGATCAAGTGGAATATGCTGGCTTTCAATACGATGGTGCTGCATGGTGACATTGGAGCAATGAATATTATTTGTACGCATTGCAATGCAGCGAAGTTTCGAGGAGAAACAGCTGTCATGTGCTGCTCCAATGGCAAATTGAAACTGCCAGCATTGGAACCGCCACCCGATCCATTACATTCCATGATCACTGGAGAATCGGCATACAATTCATGCTTTCAAATTACTTCTTTTGGTGCAACAAAAATCATTAGAGATGAATTTATGCCGCCGTTCAAGGTTCAGGGACAAACATACCATCGAGCAGGCTCGCTCTTACCATTTGCTGATGCTGACTATAAATTTTTGCAAATATAAGTTACAGTTTTAGAAAAATAAGTAAAACACAAACCAAAAACCATTAAGAGTTTTAATCGATATAGGTGTAGCGAAGTGCACCGGGTAACAGTTAGTATTTTATCAAAATGAAGATTATAAACAATGGCTTAGCAAGGTGCCTAAAGATCTGTATAAAGTAGGGTTGCCATCCGTCCCGTAGTCCCGGCCCAACACGAAATTGTCCCGGTTTTCTATTGTTTCGATAAAATTATCGGCATTTTGACAACAAGCGATAAAAAGCAACTCAAAAGAACAAGTTCGCAATTTTGAGTCTAATTGGTGAACTGATATGCAATTCCTCCGCACAATGCAAATTGCGAAAGGCTTTTTTCGTTAGTAAATGGTGATGAAAGAAATAGGTTACTGGTGGTAAATGTTAAGAACTTAATGATTGTTCAATTTAATTTTGTAGACATGAGTTGTTTGGAATTTTATTAAGAATTGATGAACTAGAAGAATGTTAGTGTATTAAAAAAAATAGTGCGGAGAAGTATAATAATAAGTAATGTTCATGTTGGGTCAACCCATATTTAAAAAAACGGGGTGATAAGGGACGCTTCATAAATAATTTTCACAACATGATTTACACCCCAACGGTGTTTTATCAAAATTTCCACATGGATGAGAGGTGTTTTAATTGGCTTTTTAATTTGGTAGAGCCGCACTTGGTGCCAAAAAGAAATTCACGTCCTGATGCGATACCATTGAAAGCCAAGTTTGCAATGGTCTTAGAATTTTTAGCGACTGGAGATCTGCAAAGCCATGATAGCTCCATATATCGCATTAGTACGCAGCATGTTGGTCGGACAATTGAACTGGTATGTGAAGCCATATGCCTTGTTTTAAAAGATGAGATTCCACTTTGGACACAGACCAATATGCTAAAGTGGGCCAACGATTTTATGACGCAGCGGCATTTTCCGCATACAGTTGGCGCAATTGATGGCAAGCACATAGCCATAGTAAAGCCACCAAACAGTGGCAGCGCCTTCTACAACTATAATGTAAGTTACACGACATGAGCATTTACGAGTACATATTAAATAATTAATTCTTAATTTTTTCATCTAGGGTTTTTTTTTTTTTCCATTGTTGTAATGGTTATTTGCGACGCATCTTGTCGCTTTACGTACATTGATGTTGGTGCTTACGGAAGCGAAGGCGATATGTGCGCCTTCTCACACTGCTCGCTTGGGAAAGCAATTTTGGCAGATAATCTAAGTTTTCCGCCAGACGAAGCTCTCAATGGAATTACCACACCCTATTTTATTGTTGCAGACGATGCGTTTCCTCTACAAAAAAGGGATTATGAAGCCGTACGGGTCGCGCTCACTCAGTGTACCCGAACGTATTTTTATACCCTTAACCCATAAAATGGGTAAATAAGGGTATAATGGTTTTGTGCAAATGTATGTAACAGACAGAAGGAAGCATCTCCGACCCTATAAAGTATATATATTCTTGATCAGCATCAACAGCCGAGTCGATCTAGCCAATTTACTGTCTGTCCGTCTTGTCCGTCTGTCCGTCTGTCTGTCTGTCCGTCCGTAGCTGAACACGCAAATTTCAGAGAATATTAAAGCTAGAGACTTCAAACATTTGGTAAACTCTAAGCTCAACTTTACCCTTGAGCAGATCAAGTTTACTTTAAATTTTCGATAACATTTCTGGTTTCCAGATATACACATGCGATCGATAACAAAAAAGTCTTCCGCAACTTTCAATATTTCTGTTGAAAATCAGGCTTTGATAATCTAGCGGATAAAGTAACTTAAGCATTTACCTAAAAATTTGATCAAGCCAATCGGTTCAGAAACACCTGAGAGTATCGCATTTTGGGAAGATTTGGTCATATTGAGTCACTGATTTAATATACATTTCAGTTAACTGTAATGGACATTAAGTACTCGGTTTAAGGGTATGTCCATTTTGATTTCACTAAGAGCCTAATACACATTGTTAGGGACATATAGGTTCAGTCGAGGTCGCCACTGACATTGACAAAAAATGCATTTGGCATTTTAAACGCGACCCAGAATCCGGTTGGTTTGTGCAAAGAACTTTGCGTTGTCATCCTGAAATTGAGAAACAAAAAATTGACTGCAGCTTGCTGTTAGTCTGCACTAATTGACATTGAGAAATTGCGCCTTAATCCATTTGAATATAGGTCTCAGGAACAAGAGGCGTACCAAGTTGAAAGCACAGCTGATGTTGGGTCTGATAATATCAGGGGACGTCTGGAAGATTATCCAAAATTTGTTAGAAATAACATTAAGGAGTATGTAAACTCAAGCGAAGGTTCTGTTCCTTGGCAAAATAATTCGGCAGGTGTTCCCAATTAAATAAAGCATCGAATTTAATTATAACAAAGATTTTATTCAGTTCTTTTTTTCAAGTTCGCTTTCATAAGCTTTAATTTTGATCCACCTCCTTAGTCTTGGGCTTCCTTGTTTTCTGCAATAGTAAGCAAATTAAACATATATTATATGCAGTTGGTTATTATAAGCACTGGGAAACTTACGTAACTGTATGCACTAGACGAGCTCGGCTCGTCGTTCATCTCTGCAGTAGCGCTGCTGTCGTCAAATAAGGATTCCAAAGACTCTGCAGCCGGTGACACCAAAGGTGTCGAGCAACTTTCTTGGCTTTCAATTGGTATCAAATTACTGCAAGTCGCCCTGAAAACACAAAAGTAATATACAACGCATTGCACAACATAATTTATAACTGCTTACAATCTCTCCGAAGCCAAGCTATTCAAAAAATCAATGTATATGGCGAACTCCCAGTCTATTCCTTCCCCAACACTCTCCTGTTTTTGGCGAATACCACCGGCGCTTCCACTTTATTGCTTTTTATTACGGTGGTACCGCAAGCTGTCTTTAAGGCCGTTCCAAGCAGCCTTGCATTCGGCACCTAAAATATGCTTATTTTTTAAATAACTGCCACTTACAAAAGTAAACAATTAACTCACCATCCTTATTTATTTCTGCGCCAACACATTCCGGGACGTTTTTGATTGCCACTTGGTCCGAATATTTTTTACATTTTATGTTCCAAATGGCTTCATTTTTTTTAACTGCATTAATTAATGCTATTTTATGCTCTCGAAAAAAGCTTTCAAAACGCTTGGGTTTTAAATTTTTTTTCATCCATTTTCATCAGAAAAACATAATGAAGCCATTTGGAACATTAAATCAAAAACAAGTAAAAACGTTGCAGTCGGACGCAACCGACTGCGATATACTTTGATACCAGTTCACATAGCTGTGTTAAGGATTCTAAGTGCAAATAGTAATATATGAGGGTTTTGGGTATAAAATTGGAGACTCTAGCGCAAAAACTGACAAAGATATAGAGGTGGGCGGTGTAAGTGGGCGTGGCATCCAAAACATTGATGCAGATCTGTTACGGATGCCACTAACAATGTTTTTACCAAATTTGAAGAGCCTAGCTTAAAAACTGAGAGAGATATAGCGGTGGGCGGAATAAGTGGGCGTGGCATCCAAAACATTGATGTACACCTGCTACAGATGTCACTACCAATGTTCATACCAAATTTGGTGACTCTAGCTTGAAAACTGGTGAAGATACATGCCTTCCGGTTTTTTTTAGGGCGGTGGGGCATGTTCCGTTGTTTGGGGGCGTGGCATCCAATGTTTTGATGCATAACTTTGTCAGATGTCAGTATCTACCTTCATGTCAATTTTGGTGGCTATAGCTTCAAAACTGTAGAAGATACAGGCATTTTTGTTTATAATTGGAGGAGGGCTGGGGGCGGAATAGGTGGGAGTGGCAACCAAACTTTTGATGCAGTTTTTTGTGGAATGTTACCAGCTATCTTGCCATCAAATTTGGTGACTCTAGCTGGTAAAATGTGGGATATATTTGTGTTTTATCGATTTTCACATCGAGGTGTATCGACTTGTTATCGATTTCTCGGGCCCCCTGAGGTCGTAGAGCCCTACATTTAACACTTTGTCTGACGAAGACATGTACCAAGATATTTGCAAAGTTGCAAGGCTCTAGCTTTAAGGGTGGAAAAAAGTTGCGTTCATACAGACAGACGGACAGACGGACGGACACCATGACGGACATTGCACAAACCCAATATACTACTATGATACCTTTGGTATCAAAGTATAAAAAATATTCAGACCCAACATGTACGGCGCTGCAAGATGCTTTACAGCTCATTGGCCTTCCTCCTCCTCCTCATAAAAGCAGCTATTGCCATCAACAATTCACTGTTTTCCATTTGTTTTTATTAAATCTTTCACAATTTGTTGTCACAATGACCGATTTATTTTGTAAGTAATCAACTAAGGTGATTATTGCTGCCCGTAATAATAGTAGCGCTAGAATTCCATTTTTAAGAACTGCTGATTATGAAACCAACACTGTTTCCATTATCGGAACTCCCGATTAACTTTACTGATTCTTGCTGGGAATTGATAAACAAATCACAGGCAGGGAAATTTCTGACAACTGTTTTTTTTTATATAGAGTTGAACATAAAAATTCTATTCCGGGCCTGCTTGGAATGGGCCTTTAAGATTGAAAATTTTGTTGACGTGTGTGTTAATCATTTTGTCTTATGTTCAACTAGGTTTAACGAACGAGCTCGAACACACTCGTTGCAGCTCTCTGCTATTCAATTCAGGCAGAAGAAATTTGACATCCAAATTTTTAATACATATCTGTGGCAGATGGCACCTTCTATCCCCCTACCAAGTATTTATTTTTCCCACCAACTTGGTTGGCGTGACATCCACACTTTTGATTGAGATTTATCGGAAATGTCACCAACTATCTTGCCACCAAATTTGGTGAACCCAGCTGCAAAAATGTGTTTAATCGAATTTCACATCAAAGTGTATCGACTTGTTATCGATTTCCCAGGCCCCCTGAGTTCGTAGAGCCCTAAATTTTATACTTTGTCTGAAGAAGACATTTTCCAAGATGTTTGCAGAATCGCTTCGCGCTTGCTTTCAGGATCCCGAAAAAAGTTGCGTTCATACAGACAGACGGACAGACACCATGACGGACATTGCACGAAGCCAATATATTACTGATACCTTCGCTATCAGAGTATAAAAAGAGGTAAGGGATGTTTTGTCCGACAGTATATGGAACGGTACCCTGTGTTCTTAATCAATCACTTGGTTTTTCTGTAGCATGCAAAAACTGGTATCAATGGACTACACAATCGATGCTAATTACTCTTTATGGAAGTGTACCAAATCGCTTAAGCGACAACCATTTAGACAAGTGTCCTGGTGGTGAACTTGCTAAAAACGAAAGGGAACAGGCTAATGCTTTCGGATGCCATCTAGAAGTTTTTTTTACTCCTTTTCACTTCGGTACGATTGAGCAAATTAGCGAGACTCATCTGCAACGGGACTGCAACTAAGACTCCAAGTATTCGCAAAGAAATGGAAGTAGGCTGCGATTCTGATGATACACAAGCTAGGCAAACCGGTAGCTGATCCTTAGTCGTACCTGCTAAAAAGTCTCTTACCCAGCCTTTCTAAACTATGGGAGATTCTTTTTGCCAATCGAATAACTACCATTATAAACCGATGAAATACCTTGCCGGTTCACCAATTTGGATTTCGTCAGCGACATTGCACTGCAGCAAGCGTCCGATAGGGTGTAGCACGATGGCCTAGTGTGCGAAAAAAAACCTTCTACCTGCGCCGTACTACGACCTTTGAAGGTCATATTTAAAAGGACGAGATTAAAGGTCAAAGTAAAGGACACATATTTGCTCACCTACACAATGAGCGCAGGAGTGTGCCGCAGGGCAGTGTTCTTGGTCAGCTGTTTTTTTTTTCCATGCTGCGATGCAAAGAACTGTATATGTTCACTGTGTATTGCCGATATGGCTGTATGGAGTGCAGATTTGGGGAATAGCAGCCAAGTCCAATTATAAACTAGTACAAGTGTTGCAGAAACGCGTACTAAGACAAAAACCAGGTTCCACACTTCACAAGGACCTCAATCTGCATAGAGTTGAAGAGCAGATTGGAAGGCACACAAGCAGATACAGCGAAAGGTTGCTGAGACACCGCACCCTGCCGGCAAGAGGACTACTGCCTGCCCGACCTTTAAGGCGAATTTAACGGCAAGGTTTTTCCAAGACGTTAATAAGACGTCCAGTATTTAAAATCCTCATACTGGTTTATGGGGTTTGGTTTTATGTTACATTTACCACCTATGTGTTGTTAAGATACTAATCATGATAGTACAGGTTCTACACTTCCTAAAATAATAATAATAATAAAATAAAAAAAACAATCAAAATAACATCTGAGAGTTACATCCCGTAGCTACTTGGCCAAGCTAGTTGAAAGTTAATTACATCGAATAGGACCATAACTACATACATATTGACAGCTTCTTATTGTAATCTGTTCAGTTTTGAGGTTAAAGTTATTCGTTTGGTAACAGCTCAGTTGGAAGCACGTTTATTGTGCAAACTTTTATTAAATTTCAACAGCAACCATTTGTCTTGAAGGTTGTAAGTTGATCTGCGTAAACTATGTGGACTGTGCATTTGAGGTTAAATTCACCAGTCTGTCCATAGTCTAAAATGCCTAGAGGACGACGTGCGAACATTGGCCGCCGCACAAGACATGCAAGCCAGCAGCACAGATGATAATTGGTTGTAATCGTTTTATCTTTTACTTTTTAAGTCGGCATGAAGCCGCCTTCTCGAATGATATTAGCTCCAAATGATGTCATGCGAAAGCAATTATTGTATTCAAGGATGTGTTGAAGAAAATGGTTGGAATCGGGATTCCATCGAACAATGCTTTCAGTGGGTGTTGTGGTGTATGTTATGGATCCAGTTTGACTTTTCCACTTGCGCAGCACAATCCAGCCGTTTCTCTTTTAAACTTTAGCGCATTGCAATATCGACATACAGTCGTCATTGGTCCAATATCTAAATTTTCATCATCACTGTAGTTGGCAGTGGGATCATATTTGAATTCCAAGCGATTGTATGGTGCCAATGATCTTCGCGTACTCAATCGGTCATTTTCTCTTATTATATTTTGGCTTTCTTCGCTTAAGTTCTGTCTTTACACTTTTTGCTGTTACTTAAAAAAAAAATATTGCTTTTCAAAAATTTCATTCTTCATCTTTTAATTCCCAAACTAAATGTTTAAAAAAAAAAATGGTTGCCTGTAAAGTCGGTTTTACGGGCGAAGATTTTACGTGACAACGTCTTTTTCTCGGTAGAATATTTATTGATATGAATATAATTAAATTGCACAATAGGAACAAGGAATTGAATGAAAATAAGAATTGCACAAATTTTAACTATAGAAATATATTTTGTTTACTAAAACATTGTACATGTAAACTTAAACTTAACTAATTCCTATTTGAGTAATTTTGTTGAGGATAGGACGATGATAGGAGAAATATGAAATGAAAGGAAGTGTTTCTGCTGTAATGTGTCTTGCGAAAGTCAAGTCGATAGTTGTTCCTTTTAACGTTGTTGACTTAGAAACGTTTGATACGCAATCAAGATTATACGTATTTTTCATGAAATTAAGAAACGAGTTGTCAGGCTTTACGTTTTTGTTAAAATCACCACACAGAAGAATCGGTATACTAGAATCAACTTGCACGAACGGTGGCACGTACTGGCTGTTGTGAATGTACGGACCGAGTCCTTGCCATAGCAACATTCCAATATCCTGCATACTAGCTCCTGGATGAATATATACAGCACCGAGTATAAACTTGAAGCTAGTATTAGCGGCGAAGCAAGTAACTTCAGTCATGCACATGTCACCCTTGGTTTTAATGACACGAGTTACGTCTGTAATCGCAACTTGGACCACTTCCGCCGTAGATATCGATGATAATTTACGATAGATCGCCACTCCACCAGCCGCGTTGGTATCTGAGTTAGTTCGATTATTTTCCATGGATACGCACTCATAACCCTTGATTGGAGTTGGTTCACAAGTGTCGCGCATCCACGTTTCAGTCAATACTAAATAGTCGGATCGTAGTATCACTGTATCTGTTTCAATGTCCGCGGCATGGGCACTTAAACTTTGACAGTTGATGTTCGTTACAATAAGTTGTCCAGCGTCGGTTGCGTCGTCACAGAATTTTACGGCTTGTTTGGTAATTGTGTCTAGAGTGTGTCCACGAAGTCGTAAGTATTCATTGCGAATATCTCGAGTAGTCTGTGAGTCGTTTCCATCTCGGCCATGTTTGAAAACCAATGGAGAGTCCTTTTCTGTTATGATGTACAATCCGTCGATACTTGTGACGCGGCTCATGGCTACATATACCAATTGCTGTGGTTGTTTTGAGGAGTACTTGTAAACAATTGTAGTAAACGTCCCACCCTGGGCCTTGTGGATCGTAATTGCACAAGCAGGCACGCAAGGAAATTGTTTTCGCTTGCACTTCACTGTTTTTGTCAACGAAATGTTTACCACTTTCTTGTGCACTGGCACCCAATCGACGGATAAGGTGTTTGGTTTGCTGTGCACATGTGGTCGACATTTGATTTTTGCTTTGGTACCCGTATTTTTGTCTTCAAACTGGAACCATAGAGTGGCGATTTCATCATTAGCTGGCGGCAGAGAGGCGTTGCCCGATGTCCTGGTGCGATGTCAAGACAATCCTCTTCATTCCACAGTAGTGTGTGCTGTCTCGCAGCAAGAACTTCAGACTCGGGCGTATATTCGGCGGAGATTGCTTCGATCCGATTAGCAGGATCATCTTGAAGGCCTTCATCTGATGGCAATGCAGGCTGCAGTCTTGACAAATCTATTTTGATATCGTACAAACGATATAGACTTGAATTTTGAAGTACATCTAACCATTCTTTGACCGTACGCTTAGACATGTACCCGCTGATGTAATTTGTTTTGTGTGCAAGATTCCTTTTGATGTTAACGTTGATAACATCGTCCTCTTCTAGATGGCGAGGCAAGCATTTTACCATGTCTTGTACGTTGACTGGGACGTTTATCACTTGTCCAATAATTCCATAAGAGAAATCATGACGCAGTCGACGCACTTGCATAAATGGAAGGCGTGGTGAGACCAAACGTTCACTGATAGGATCCAGAGGCGGTAGACCTGGAGGTATGTCAGGATATGAGAAGCCGTTGACCTTTGCGAGAGTAGGAAGCTTACGCTTATTCAGTGATTGTCTACAGGTGTTGCAAGACTTTGTATAATCCTCCTTGCGTAGCTGCCGATTTTCCTTAACGTACCAATCCGAGATTACCTTCAGTTGTAGTGCAGTGATGGTTTTAAGGTCATTCTTGAACCACAATCTGTCACAAACCGAGCAAGCATGGCCAAAATCGTTGTCCAGGAAAGTAGATTGAAATCTCCGTATTGACGATGACCATTTGGTATACCAGGTGGATTGTTCCAGTTGTATTGCTGTTTGGGTTGAAGAAGTATTCGGTTGTACATCAGTCCGAGAAGATGCTGCTTTACGTTTTCGGAATGCACGTTGCCGTTGAGCGTTAGTTAGGGGAACGCTCGTTCTCTCCGCCACGACAGGAACGCTTGTTCTCTCCACCACAGAACAAGACGTTGAAGCAGGTGACTCTGACGTACCGCTGGTGAGGGCTATGTTAGCAGATTTACGTAGATTGAACCTGCGTTGCCTCTCCGCAGCCGCTTTTGCAAAGGCTCTTACTTGTTCAGGAGTTCTGGTCAATGCTTGACGTAGTCTGTACTCACGTTGTCGCTGAGCATTCGTTCTGGCGGTAGAGGTGGTATGTGGAACAACGAAAGGTACTGCAGACGTTGACGGCACGATATCCTCCGTCTCCATTGATGTACTGGAAGTTGAAGGCATTTGCTCGTCCGTTTCTATACTTCCAAAAAATTCAGTACGGTAGTTATTGTTATGATTGTACTTTACTTTTTACTTTTTACTTCTGTGAAATCTTCGAAAATATTTATTTAATTTACATGCTGTGAAAAGCCATATTGATCTTTATTAAATTTACAAATTCGGTGACTCATCGTAACGTTACGGAGCGTTACACTTTTTCATAAGTGACTCCCAGCCTAACCTAATTTAAGACGTTGTCACGTCAAAACGAGGTGTCGTAACGGAGTTCGCTGAGTTTTCTAGTATTTATATAAAATAAATCAAAAAAAAAAAAAAACTATTTTGAAAGGACCTGATGATAGCGTTATCTAGCGGCGACCAAATAAGGGAAACGGTGAAAGTGTTAGGAATCGCCAATTATACTTTAGGTACTAAAATTAAAATACAATCTGGTCACCAGACTGTTTCCGGGAGATAGCTCGAAGAGTGAGTTTTTTTATCGCGGCAAGATTGACGGTCGTCGGAAAAATAAACGAAAAAAAATATTTTTTTAAAATCATTACTTCAAATTCTAAAAAAAAAACAATCAGAAAACATAAAAACAATCGCGAGTGCGAAAATTTCAACCCAACGCGCAGCAAAAAAGTTGGTAAAGGCGAAATGGAGCTGAAGGCGATCCTATCCTGAAATCTGGAGGTTGGGCCGTTCTTAGAAGGGTTTGAGTCCCCGATGATAATTGGCAGCCACAAAAAGGCGATCGCTTAGCAGTGACCAAGGCTAGATTTTGGGTGCAGACACGCATTTGGTGGTAAATTTAATCGCTCGTTCATCGGTGAAGCACCCACGGAAGCGGAGCTTGCGGCGTGTCAATCACAGGAGAGGTAGAAGTCCCAACTAAGACGAGCTTTGGCAGCAGCATATGCAATTCCCGAACAGAGTTCCGGGAGTATAACAGGAAGATTTTGAGTGCGAAGCAGGAAAATAATTTTATTTAATATTAACCCCCCACTCTTTGTTTCGCCTTATGCCCCTCTGGCCAGTTCACGTTTATTTTTGTAAACCTTACCTCATTCTGGCGGTCAAATACCCAAACTCTTGAAGGCTTGAGCAATTGTATAAACACCTTCACATATAAAGTGCCTCCACCGCAATTGAAACGTGACATCACTTGAATGTAAATTGTTAAATAATTAAGACAAAAATAAGTTAAATCCGAATTTATTAAAACCGTAATGCTATTAATGCAACATTTAAGATAGTTAAATTTTTATAATGAAAAAAATGCTTTTCGTTTTAGTTATTGTGCATAAAAGCTTACTAGCAAAGACTCACAACCGTACTCCCCAGACCTCGACCTTTCGATCAAGTTTATAACTTTTAAGCAGCCGCCGCTCAACACACTTGAAAGATCTTTCAGCGTGGGACAACAGTTTAAGTGAGTTGAATATGAGCTAAAGTATTATATGTTTTTGTTTAAAAACGTATAAGCGCCTTCCGCGACTTATAAATTCGATCGGTTGAGAAGTGTTTGGTTGTTGGTTGGCTCTTAGGCTACAAGCGATAATTATCGCAGCGATCTTCAAAGCGAGAGCATGACATAGTGAAAGCTTTTAGCAAAGAGAGAACCATTGCGAGTGCTCTAATTTTAGTCGGAATCATAGTCGCCATGGATTCGGATGATGAATTCTTTGCGTCAGCAGCAGTGGTAAATGTTATCACAAATAAAAGTAACGGGATCCATCCACTAAATCAAAACCGTTTGTTTTTAAATTTAAGACTGTATCCGGACAAATTTTGCAACTATACTCGAATGTCCATCAGTAGGATAGATTCCCCGGTTGTGTTCCATCCCCGGTAGTGTTCCACATGACGTTTCTCGCTTGTCATTCATCGTAGTGCTGTCAAATTCTGTACAGCGTCTTAACTTTTCATAGGTAAGTTTTTAACTGCAAGTCGTGCCGAAAACACTCACTCTGAATTTTTTTTTTTAGAACTCTGTTAAAATTTTTTATTATTGAAAAAAAGTGAGTACAGTTCGCATACACTTAGTTTTCGATCTCTTCTTGATCATGCAAAAAGAATTTCCGAAAAATTCTGCACTCCGAAAAATTATGAGCTGTTGGAAAAAATGGCGTCATCCCCGGTTGTGTTCCACGCATTGTCCCCGGTTGTGTTCCATCACGGAAAGTCATTGTTTAACATTTGTATGATCAAGAATTGTCATATTTATTGAATTTGATAGTTGTTAAAAGCAAATAACAAATTTTGGAGTAATATTTCAGCATTTTTGAAAAATTATTATACGGATGACATTAAATAAAAAAAAACAATTATTAAATAAATGTTTTTAAAATTCAAAATCATGTATGTTGTCAAGTAGACTTTTTTACATTTGTCGACAATTTTTTCAGGTGGAACACAACCGGGGACGTTTTTTTTTCTCATCAAAAATAGTCTTCTCCGAAAATTGAGCATATCTTTTAGTTTTAAAAGGAATCTTTATACATACTTTAGCAAAAAGTTAGGCTATTCGATTATCTTTCCAGTGGTATTTTTGATTTTACACAAAAATTATTTTTACAAATTTTATGAGCAAAATTCAAAAGGTGGATCACAAACCGGGGAACTTCCCCTACATTTGATTATATTTTGAATAAAATTAATTTCAAATTGGAAAAGTGTTGGACAAATTTTGTTGTTCACCCCATAACGCCGTGTGAAAAACTTAAAATAACTAAGGTAAATTTGTAATTTATTTATTTCAGTTTATTCATATAATTATTATTTTTATTTTTGCTCTGCATCTTTTGTCTCTTCAAAATGCGAAAGAACTACCTTTTGTATGTCCATACGGCACAGCATTTTGTTTCGCATATCCATAGATTTCATATATGGCAGCAGGCTCTCAAAAAAGACATGTCATCGTCGGCCTTTGGCGCATTTACTTTCTTTTCTAGAAGTTTTAGTTTTTCCTTCTCAATTGAAAGTAGTTGTGAAGACATGCTTAATTTAATTTTTTTATTTGGTGTATGTAAATCCTGTGCCTCATCGGGCTGACAATGCTCAGCCATGTCTTGAGACAACACTGTGTCCTAGGAGTCTTCGCACTCTGGAATGCTCAAGGTTTTATTTAAGCAGCTGGCCTTCAAATTACCAAACGTTTGCGTGGGCTTCTTTTGGTCTTTTAAAAAAAGCATACACTCAAAATAAGGCCACAAGGTATATGCACCTGCATCAGGTGCAGAATCTCCAGACTTCTCAGTCGGCCTCTTCCTAATCGCGTTTCGGAACTGGTCCCGAAGATTTTCCCATTTTTTTTTAAACAGTCTCCTAAAGGATATGACAAAAATGTAATTAGGAAACATAAATTAACCAATTTCAGATATTTAGCAGCGGGTGCTTCCTTTACATCATTGTCGTATGCATTTTAAATTGGAAGGACTACAGTCTCCGTTATAGTAAAGGAAACGGTCAAAGCACTTTGGGAGGAGTTGCAGCCAAAGCATATGCCACAGCCTTCGAAAGAAATGATAACCCGATAGCTGAAAAGTTTTGGGAATTGTGGAACTTTCCAAATTGTGCTGGGGCTATTGATGGAAAACACATTCGTATTAAGTGTCCACCTCATTCTGGATCTATGTTCTACAATTACAAAAAAAAAAATGGTTGCCTGAAGTGGTTTTCGGGGAAGATTTGTGACAACGTTTTTTCGGTAGAATATTTATTGATATGAATATAATTAAATTGACAATAGGAACAGAATTGAATGAAAATAAGAATTGCACAATTTAACTATAGAAATATATTGTTTACTAAAACATTGTAATGTAACTTAAACTTAATATTCCTATGGTAATTTTGTTGAGGATAGGACGATGAGGGAATGATGAAAGGAAGTGTTTTTAATGTGTTTGGGAGTGATAGTTTTTACGTGTTGACTTAGAAACGTTTGATACGAATAGATTATCGTATTTTATAAATTAAGAACGAGTTGTAGGCTTACGTTTGTTAAAATACACACAGAGAATTATACTAATAAGAACGGTGGACGTATGGTGTGTATGTACGGACCAGTCTGCAGAAATTCAATATCCTGCACTGTCTGGATGAATATATACAGACCAGTATAAACTTAAGTAGTTGATGATGTCTTGTTTAATGATCGTGAACAACTTACCACTCGCTTATTTATGATAATACATAGCCACCACAGGCGTTGGTATTGAGTTGTGATTATTTCGGATACGATCTAACCTTGATTAGTTGTTGTGTGGCAAGTGATACTAATAGTGGAGGAATGTATTTCAGTGGGCATGGGTAACTTTGAAGTTGATGTTCGTAAATAAGTTGTGCGTGGTTGGTGTAATTTACGGCTTGTTGGTATTTGTGTAGTGTAGTATATTGGAATATTAGTAGTTGTAGTGTAGGCATGTTTAAACCAATGAGGTTTGTTATGATGTACAATCCGTGAACTTGTGACGCGGCTTGGTTATACAATTGTGTGGTTGTTTTGAGAGTACTTGTAAACAATTGGTAACGTCCACCCTGGGCCTTGTGGATCGTAATTGCCAGAGTTGTTTTGCTCCTTTGTACGAAATGTTTACACTTTTGACTGGACCCAATACGGATAGGTGTTTGGTTGTTGTGTTTGATTTTTGTGGTACCCGTATTTGTTTCAACTGGAACCATGTGGCGATTCATAAGCTGGGGCAGCGTTGCCTGTCTGGTGCATGTAGACAATCCTCTACGGGTGTCTCGCAGCAAACTTCACTGGGGTATATTGGCGAGATGTTTATTAGGGATCATCTTAAGGCCTTCATTGATGGCAAGGGCTGCAGTCTTGAACTATTTTGATATCGTACAAACGATATAGACTTATTAGTAATCTAAATTTCCGTACGCTTAATGTACCCGTGATGTAATTTGTTTTGTGTGAGATTCTTTGATGTTAACGTTGATAACATGTCCTCTAATGGCGAGGAGATTACATGTCTTGTACGTTGACTGGGACGTTTATCACTTGTCAATAATTCCATAAGAGAAATCATGACGCAGTACGCACTTGCAAATGGAAGGCGTGGTGAGACCAAACGTTACTGATGATCCAGGCGGTGACCTGGAGGTATGTAGATATGAAGCCGTTGACCTTTGGAGTGAGCTTACGCTTATTCAGTGATTGTCTAAGGTGTGAGACTTTGTATAATCCTCCTTGCTAGCTGCCGATTTTCCTAACGTACCACGATTACTTAGTTGTGGCAGTGATGGTTTTGGTCATTCTTACCCATCTGTCAACCGAGTGCCAATCGTTGTCCGTATTAATCTCCGTATTGACGATGACCATTTGGTTACCGGTGATTGTTCCGTTGTATTGCTTTTGGGTTAGTATTCGGTTGTACATCGTCTGCTGCTTTACGTTTTCAATGCACGTTGCCGTTGCTTTTGGACGCTCTTCTCTCCCCGAACGCTTTTCTCTCCCCCAACAGACGTTGAAGCGGTGACTCTGACGTACCGCTGTGAGGGCTATGTTGGATTTACGTATTGAACCTGCTTGCCTCTCCCGCCGCTTTTAGGCTCTTCTTGTTCGTTCTGTCAGCTTGACGTGTCTGTACTCGTTGTCGCTGAGCATTCTTCTGGCGTGGTGGTATGTGGAACAACGGTACTGCGACGTTGACGCACGATATCCTCCGTCTCCTTATGTACTAAGTTGAGCATTTGCTCGTCCGTTTCTATACTTCCAAAAATTCGTACGGTGTTATTGTTTGATTGTACTTTACTTTTATTTTACTTCTGTGAAACTTCGAAATATTTATTTAATTTACATGCTGTAAAGCCATATTGATCTTTATTAAATTTACAATTCGTGACTCATCGTAACGTTATTACACTTTTTCTAACTCGCCTATTTTAAGCGTTGTCGTCAAAAATTTTTTTCTGTGGTTCTTCAAGGAGTGGCTGATGCGAACTGTAAATTTATTATACCCTTAACCCATAAAATGGGTAAACAAGGGTATAATGGTTTTGTGCAAATGTATGTAACAGACAGAAGAAAGCGTCTCTGACCCCATGAAGTATATATATTCTTGATCAGCATCAACAGCCGAGTCGATCTAGCCATGTCCGTCTGTCTGTGCGTCCGTCCGTCTGTCTGTCTGTCTGTATGAAAGCGCCGATCTCAGAGACTTTAAGAGCTAGAGACTTCAAACTTAAAACTTGAACTCTCCTAAACCATAAGCAGATCAAGTTTGTTTCGGATCATCGATAACATTTCTGGTTCTCGATATACACATGTGATCGATAACAAAAAAATCTTGAATTTCAAAATTGTGAAAATGAGGTTTGAAACTATTGATAAAATAATAAACATTTAAAAAAATTTGATCAAAATTGGCTCAAAAACATCGGAGACATCGCAGTTTGAAGTTTGGTCATATTGGTCACTGATTTAATACACATAAGTAACTGTAAGCGTTAAGTATCGGGTTAAGGGTATGTCCTAGTCGGGATTTCTCGACTAGAGCCTTCTTACTTGTTGCAATTGAAGTTGGAGGATATGGCAAACAAAGTGATGGTGGCACTTTTAATGCCTCAAAGCTTTATTGCCAACTTAAATCACGACAGTTTATGCCTCCAGACACTAATTTGCCCGGAACAAGCATTAAAATACCCTACGTTCTTGTAGGCGATGAAGCATATCCGCTATTGGAAACTTTGTTGCGGCCATACTCAAGCCGCACTATTAATGCTAAGAGAGAGTATTTCAATATGCGACTCTCTCGAGCTCGCAGGTGCATTGAATGTGCTTTTGGAATTATGACATCTAAATGGCGTTTGCTCTGGAAGCCAATTGAGACCGATCCAGATTTTGTCGATTTAATTTTAAAGGCAATTTGTATTCTGCATAATACAATTATTGACCTTGAGGGAAAACCCAATGTCAATCAAGACACACACACAAGCAATGAAAATACAAGAAGCGAAGAGTTATTTCATTCCACAAGTTTGAGAAGTGGACAACTTGTTCGTGATGCCTTTTGCAGTTTTATGTGTACACTTAAGCTTTATAAAAAATATTGAAAATATGAATATTGACACAACTTACTTGGTATTTTCAAAATTTCTTCAATTTCCTTCCACTTATTTTCTACAACCACTCGGTTGTGGTAATTTTTAGATTTTTGATCCCACAAAACCGAACGCGAAAATACTTCCGAAATTAATTGTTCAACGTCTATTATTGAGCTCATTTTCACTTTTGTACGTTGTGACAGTTCAAGTTTAATTGAGAGCAAATACATAAAAAAAATAAATAGATTTAAAACAAACAGTAACTTAAGCTTAAATGGAGAAAAAAAACATATTTCACCAAAACCAACGGTTATTTAAGCTTAGTTTGCAACAAAAACACACGCATTACCAAAGCGATATCACGCGACAAAGCGATTCAGAATCGCTCTCTCGAAACTCTCTTTAAATATCGCTTTGGTTCTCTTCTCGCTTCGCTTGCACTCTGACATCTCGTAAGCGATTGCATGTTAATACGCATGCAGAGCTTTCTCGCGCATTGTCGCTCAATATTATCGCATCGCTTATCGCGGCCACTCTGCCGTCAGCCTTAGTGGCAATAGCTGCAAGCTATAGAGCACAAGCTGTGCACGCTCTTTAAGCATTGCCTAATTTTAGACGGGAACACTAAAACAACTAAAACGAACTATAAGAATATAAATAAACATTGAACAGGAAAGAAATTGATTAACATAAAAAAAAGATGTATTTTTGGTTTTGATCGGTAGCCGATTCTTTGTAACTTACTCCATCCCCGCGATCTATCCTTAACCTCCTCATTAGGTACGCGAAATCAATTACATATTTATTACTGTCCCGAGCAAGTCTTTTTTCTATACCCACACCCAACAGCGACGAGCACCGGCCGGCTGCAGGCGCGTACCAATAATTTTTAGAGAACAATCACACCAGTTCCTTACAATTGACATGTTACACCACCTGTCCACAATCTCAACAACTCTGGATGGTAATTAATTACCCTAGCATCTTTATGGCGCTTAAGTATCAAATTCTACCCACGTTACGAAGAAAATCGTCAGAAGAATGTGTTACTATTCGTCTGTGATCACATGTTTGACAATAATGTATCGGTCGCATCCATACAACAAAATACTTGCTATACCTAACTCTATCGCACTTGCAAAACAGCCCTTAAACATACTCAAGATAGTAAAATTGGGAGAGCAGCTTAGCCCTCTCCTTCGCGCTCGCACATTATATGGCAAGTACGGGCTGTCTCGGATTACACTACCCTTAGTAATTGTATCATGGTGACGACGTAGTCATTGTATTTTGTGACGACTGCCTTAAAGCAACATTTTTTTTTTTTGAGCAAAATGAAAATCACAAATTGCAAACAAATTGAAAAACTTATTGAAGAGCTAGAAAAAAAATCCATCGCAATAGGATTCCGAAGAGGAACTGTTCCAGCATATTTTAACGAGGATTGGAAGAATATTAGTAGTATATAAAACGCTCTTGGGCCGACGATAAGAAATGGCGATGGCTGGCAAAAGGTATATTGGTTTACCGAAAATTGGTAACTAATAAGTCAGAATTAAGGGCCACCGGTGGTGGGGTTAATATACAAGCTGCGCTAAGCCCTTTAAAGGTATCAGTTGCAAGCTTGCTGCAATTTGAAAAGCAGATTAACCCCGAGTAATGTGCTCAAGGAGTCAACATTTCAGATATATACTACGTTTATGATTGCAAAAAAGCATGAATTCAGATCATGCTTTTTTAAAAAAATACTAGCATAAACACAAAATCGTGATTTTTTCAACACACATTGACCATGATTTTTTTTGGAAAAATCATGATTTTTTGTGTAAACAGTCTGGCAACGCTGCTGTGTGAAATCAGCTGTTCCGCACTAATTAAATTGCTGCGAAAGAAAAAGACGTTAAAATAGGAAAATATTAGAAGCCACTGGACGCCAGAGAAGACGAACGAGCTGATAAGTATTGTTAAAGAAGATAATGTGCTTAGCCAGTTAGACGGAAAAACAAAAAGGAATAACATAATTTACAAGAGCATTGCCGAGCGCATGAAAAGTAAATGCATTAACAAATCATGTGAGCAAGTGAAAACGAAGTTGCGGACGTTACAAAAAAAATTTCATGGAAGCGAAGCGAAACAATGATGTAAGCGGCGCAGGAAGAAGCACCTGTGCCTTTCTTAACGAGCTTAACGAGCTTTATGGAGCGCGACCAGTTGCGGCGTCTGTTCGGGTCGACACCTTGGACGACTGCATCGAATATATTATTGAGCCGGAGATCATTGAGGTTGAGTTGTCCGAATTGCCGACAGGAGAGAGCGATGAGAATGCTATTCCCGAGACGTCTATTGTCGGGGGTCGCCAAACTCCATGTAAGTAATAACAGCTTTAAAGTCATCATTGCAATTTATTAATAATTATTTTATTACAGATAAAAAAAATGTTTTGCGTGTGTTGGAGGATATGTCCCAGAACTTCAATGATGGTTTAGACAGGCTGGACCGCCAAAAAGCACAGTTTATAGAGGCTATGGATAAGTCAGATGAGAAGTTTGCGGAAAATATGCAAAAAATATTAAGAGAAGACCGCGAGGAATCTCAAAAATTCATGAAAAATCTTTTAAATAATAAATAAATTATAATAGAAAAAACAATTGTATAATATAAATTCTTTTATTGCATTCTTTATCTTGCGTGATTTTGTCTTAATGGATAGTTGTTCATCAAGTATTCTTTTATATGCTGCCTTAAGTAGTTTGAATCGTATTAAACTGACA
This sequence comes from Scaptomyza pallida, assembly GCA_018152965.1. Taxonomy (NCBI): domain Eukaryota; kingdom Metazoa; phylum Arthropoda; class Insecta; order Diptera; family Drosophilidae; genus Scaptomyza; species Scaptomyza pallida. The sequence continues at coordinate 508,735 of JAECXP010000237.1, forward strand.
ACACTGCCTTATTATTTATCCAGTCAGTGAGCTGTTCAAGTTCGCTTGACAAAACCAGATCGGGACTCGGCCTGAATTTTTCTTTTCTCAACTCAACAAAATTGTGTAAAGTTGCACAGGCTAGGGCCACGTATGGTACAGACTCTACATTAACATCTATCCTTTTGTTAAGGCATCGCCGTCGCCCAAACGCATTTTTGACTACAATTCTAGCAGAGCTAAGATGGCAGTTAAAAGATTCCTCTTCCGCAGTCAAAATTCCTGTGTATGGCTTAAGGAGCCAAGGCAACAATGGGTATGCTGGGTCACCCACCAGCATGTATGGCATTTCTAAGCCACCAACAATTTTTTTCATCCCTGTGAAGATGCGGTCTTGCTCCTGAAAAACGCCAGACTCTTTAAAAACAGTCGCTTCGTGAACACTTCCTGGGAACTTTATACTGATATTTCGAAATCTGTGTATTAAAAGCAATCTTATTTGTTACAAAATCTACCAAAAACATTGAGTTCTCTTACAAATAATTATGGTCAACGACAGCTTGCAAAACCATTGAAGTCCATCCCTTTCTGTTGACATAATCCAAATATCCCTGCTTGGGTGCTTTCACTGGTATATGTGTTCCTGAAAAACATTAGATTTTAATTAGGTACTCTTCACGGCATAAATTCAATATTAAGTTGTAATTACCGTCAATTGCGCCAATGATATTGGGAATGTGTGATGTTTTTCCAAACCCATCCGATATCCTTACACACTCCTCCAACTTAGGAAAATATATAAAATTTTTCGCCAATTTCACAATTGCGTGCACCGTTAAGTGAAAATATTTGTGAACTGTGCTCTTGTGCACGCCAAATACATCTCCTATGACTGTACTCTGCGCAGGAAGCTGATGGCCACCTGCTTTTCAAATGCAACCGGAACTGTTATCAAATGCACTTGTTTTGGCATATGTGGAGACAAAAGGACACAAAGTTCATAAAATGATTTTTTGCACATTCTAAAATTTTCAAAAAACAGGTGCTCATTTTCTGGAGCTTGCATCAGCATCCAGTAAGAATCGCTTCTTGGACGGCTGCGAACAGTTCGGAATCGCGGTCTTAATATCGTCAAGGCAGCAAGCTGACTTGCAAAATATTCCATTAAAATTTTGCTTGCGTTTGGCCTGTAACAAATACCATTCCCGTCCTGTAGCCTTCATTCGCTCCATTCTTGACTTTAAAAGACAACGAACCATCTCTGATGTTCGCGTTTGCCGTTGAATTAAAAAAAATTTGCAGCTGGCACAATTTCCGGTACGATTTCAGTACCGCTTCGATACAAATAATCGCATACAAAAATTGTCAGCAACGTGTTGATGTATTGCAGGTTTCTTGTAGCTGTTATTATATCTATATTTGTATTGTTCATGTAAAGTTAAACGATTTAAAATTCCTTATTGCGCAATTTGCTGCATTTCAACAACAAATAAGAATTTAAGTGTCTTCCACGTTCCAAAGGAGTTTATGTAAGAGGAAAATGGTAAAATGCTTTGGAAGTGAAATTTAAAGCACAATCAAAATCTGCGAAAAGCATTTTTAGAAGAGTGACTTGCAAAACACAAATAAAAGAAAACTTTTAACCATGGTGAAATTATATTAAGGTGTTCTATTCCGCATTCCTGCTCTCTTTTGAAGTGCTTATTTTTGTCAATAAGCAGTGAAACTTTGAGGTGAGCAGTCATGCAGCGGAGAAATTTTTGATTATTATTTTATTTTTTATTTCGTATTTCTTTGTTTGTGTTTGTTTAGAAAATGTCTAAGCAACATTGTCATTTATGTCGCGCCGTAACACCGAACACTGTCTATCGTGTTCCAAAAGACGCCAAAAAAAGAAAATTATGGGAAGAGTGTCGGTCAAACGCTTGTTGAAAAAAACAAAATTTGCGACAAACATTTTGATGAAAATGATAGTTATTATGTGTCGGAAAATGGTAAGCGCAGACGGCTTCTGCCCAGTGCTGTTCCGAAAAAGTCAGAGGCAAAGTTCATTTACACGGAACACCACCAATCACAATATTCCGCAAATACGTTTGATTTTAATTCCCAAACTGAGTAAGTGTTATGTTATTAAATAAATATGTGTATTTTTATATATATACGTAAAATATGATGTAATTACAGAAGAAAAGAAGTAATTGATTCTGGCATCGCTCTAGAAAATTTTCGTTTTAAAATGAAAATTAAAGAGTTGCTAGCAGAGAATGCTAAGCTTTCCTCTAAGCTTAAAGATGCCGAATCCTTAGCAGAAAGCCTGACTTCAATTTTTACACAAAATCAAATTAGAAAGCTTGAAAGTGGTGGAAAAAGAGTGAAGTGGACCAACGAAGATTGCGATTTGCCTTCATGCAGCTGGACCCAGGGCTTACAGACATCTTTATCAAAAGGGTTATCCACTTCCATGCGAATCCACGCTGGGTAAATGGCTGCAGCATGTGGAAATAAAGCCAGGGAAACTGGATTTCGTAATTGAGTTGATGAAAAACTCAGTTGAGCTAGACGATAAGGATAAAATGTGCGTGCTATATTTCGACGAAATGAAAATCGCACATACTTATGAATATGACAGCTGCCAAGAAGCTGTATTGCCGCCAGTGGACTATGTTCAAGTGGCAATGGTCCAAGGCTTACGTAAGTCTTGGAAGCAGCCAATTTACTTTGACTATAACAAGCCAATGTCCAAGACCATACTTTTTACGCTAATGGAAAATTTGTATGCGGCTGGATATACAGTTGTTAGCATGATTTCTGATTTGGGTCCCGGCAACTACAAATTATGGACAAGTCTGGGGATCTCGACTGGTAGGATTGCATCAAAGATATTAAATTTTCATTTATCTAAAACTCTGTTCAATTTAGAAAAATCCTGGTTTGAGCACCCAGCAAACAAAGACTTAAAAGTTTTTGTATTTGCTGATGTACCACACCTTCTTAAATTGATAAGAAATCATTTTCTTAACACGGGCCTCGTTGTGAATGGAACGATTGTTACACAACAAAGCGTATTGCAAGCAAAGAGGCACGCATCGGCAGCAGACTTGTCCATTATGTGGAAAGTGACGGAAGACCACCTTACTGTTCAGGGTGCAGGCAGACAGAAGGTTAAGCTAGCTGCGCAGTTGTTATCAAATTGCACAGCAACTGCCATAAGACGCTGCTACTCGTTGGGGTTAGATGTATACAACGCTTGCGAAACGGCAGATTTTATACAACTTGTAAGCGATTGGTTTGATATTTTTAATGTAAAGTTGGCCACTGCTAATAGTATGCCAACTAAAAAACCCTTTGGCCAAAATCTAGAAGAGCAACGTCAAGTGATAAAACAGGAAAAGGCTCTTACCTTTTCAAAAAGGTATTATAGTAAGCAATAATTCGCTGGACCAGTTGCTTCAATACCTAAAAGAAAAATCCGGCATGGAATATATAATAACTAATCGGATATCTCAGGACCAGTTGGAGCACTTTTTTGGTGCTTTGCGGTCTAGAGGTGGTCTACACGATCATCCGAGTCCGCTGGAGTTTAAGTATCGATTGCAAAAATACCTATTAGGTAACATATTGAGTTGTTGGTAGTATTTGATATTAATGTCTAAAGGCTTATAAATTTTTTATGTAGTTAAAACAAAGTATATTTGTTTGTGATGTCCACGTGTTTGTCATGTTAAGTATTGCGAAAATTGTTAACTGTTAATCCTCTTAAACATACATTTTTAATAATATTTTAAAATAACTTCCACATAAATAGCAAGAAACACTGAAATCTTGGCGATGACAAGAAATGTTGAGGTCGGCGCAGTGCCGTGGATGGACATTGACATTACGTCAATACCAAAAATCAACAATGTGTCTAATTCTGGTCAAGAAGAAAATGGTGCGGAGGAAGTTTTTGACGAACTGACGGTAGATGCTATTGAATATGTTGCGGGTTATATTATTAAAAGAATGTTACTTGAAGAAGAAGTAGACAAAGAAAATAATTCGTTGACATATGTGGATATGGCATCTGCAGGTGGACTTAAAAAGCCATCAAAATGCTTTCTTGGCCATATAAAAAATTTGGAAGTGGAGTTCGGCAAACTGAATGGGAAGAACATTGCAATTAAGCCCTTTTTAATCCAGGAGTTGTTAAAAAACTCTGCAAATATTGACTTGGATCACAAAATTAAAAAAATTTTCTTCAAATCAAGAATTAAATTAAGAATTTATATTTATTTATTTATTTATTTATTGTCAAAAACTAAAAAAAGCAAATGGGCAACAAAAAGTATTTAAAAATTTTAATTTAATGTTAATTTTTATTATTTGTTTTATTGTTTATTTTATTATTTATTTTATTATTTATTTATTTGAAAGAAACATATTGAATACATTTTATATTACAACAAATTTGCGTTACATTTTTTATTTCTTTATTATTTTTGTGCAGAAAAAAAAAAAAAAAAAAAAAAGTGACCAATTAATTGATGAGCAGTGGTTTAAAATGTGCTTCTTTTTTTTATTTGTATTAAAGAAAAATAATTTGGGTTTTGGATTTTGTTCTGTCCGTCTGTCCGTCCGTCCGTCCGTCTGTCCGTATGACGACTTTTTCGACACCCTTAAAGCTAGAGCCTTGCAACTTTGCAAATATCTTGGTACAGCTTCGTCAGACAAAGTGTTAAATGTAGGGCTCTACAAATCAGGGGCCCAGAGAAATCGATAACAAGTCGATACACCTCGATGTGCAAATCGATAAAAACACAAATATATCCCACATTTTAGCAGCTAGAAAAAGTAAATTTGATGGCAAGATAGTGGTAACATTTCAAAAATTTCAATGTTAATTATTTATCCACGCCCCCTATTTCGTCTTATTGCCCCCTTCATTTTATTATAAACAAAATGCCTGTATCTTCTACAGTTTTGAAGCTATAGCACCAAAATTGACATGAAGGTAGATATTGATATTTGACAAAGTTATGCATCAAAACATTGGATGCCACGCCCCCAAACAACGGGATATGCCCCACCGCCCTAAAAAACCGGAAGGCTGTATCTTCGCCAGTTTTTAAGCTAGAGTACACCAAATTTGGTATGAACATTGGTAGTGACATCCTAGCAGGTGTCATCAATGTTTTGGATGCCACGCCACTTATTCCGCCCACCGCTATATCTCTTCAGTTTTTGAGCTAGGTCTTCAAATTTGGTATGAACATTGTTAGTGGCATCCGTAACAGATCTGCATCAATGTTTTGAATGCCACGCCACTTATACCGCCCACCTCAATATCTTTGTCAGTTTTTGAGCTAGAGTCTCCAATTTTATACCCAAAACCCTCATATATTACTATTTGCACTCAGAATCCTTAACACAGCTATGTGAACTGGTATCAAAGTATATCGCAGTCGGTTGCGTCCGACTGCAACGTTTTTACTTGTTCTCTCTTGCTCACTGCTCTCTCATGCTCTCTGCTCTCTTTAAAATTTAGACACTTCGGCACAGCGGAATAGAACACCTTAATATAATTTCACCATGCTTTTAACGACAAACCGTAAAAGATTTTTTGTGAAAATGAAGGCTTGTCAAAAGAGACACATAAATGTTCAAGTGCGCAAACCGAATTAGGATATGTACATCTATGCAAAATACGCATCAACTCTTAACGAACTTTTATAAATTATAAAGATTTGAAACAATACGGCAGCATACTTAATGAAAACATGCGCATGAAAAGTGAAATAGAATCGCTGCGAAAGGATAATGTTTTTCTGCGAACAGAAAATGTTGATCTGCGCCAAAATTTGTGGCAACTGCGCGAGTCACTGAGCAAACTGTTTACTAAAACTCAGTTGGCTATGAGCCAAAGCGGCATATAAAAACAGTGGAATTAGGAAGATATTTCCTATGGCATATGTCTGCATTCGGCTGGGCCGCGAGCGTACCATAATTTGTGTGCCAAAGGCTTTCCCTTACCCAGCCGTGCAACCCTACAGATATGGGTACAAAAATTTGCTTTAAAGCCTGAAATGATTGACGTTGCTCTTAAGCTCATGCTGCACGCTGTCAACCTTAGTAAGGATGAACAAATATGTGTGTTGATGTTTAATAAACTGAAAGTTTCAACAGTATTTGAGTACGACTCTATTGCGAACAAAGTGTACGAGAATCGTAACTATGTGCAAGTGGCGATGGCAAGGGACTTGAAAAAATCGTGGATGCAGCCAGTGTTTTATGATTATGATTTTCGCATGGATGTTAGGACAATAAACCAAATAATTAGTAAGCTTTATGATATCCTGTGGTCGCAATGGAATGTGATCTTGGTTCAGGCAGGATAATATATATACCTGCTATCTTAACCTAATATAAATCAACAAACTATATATATATACACAAGAGACATGGTTTCCAAACCCCTTCAGCGCAGACTCAAAAATCTTCGTCTTTTCAGAAGATTTCCGACGATCATTTCATAAAATTAGTTCGAAATTACAAATGGGTAAATAGGGGTATAATGGTTTTGTGCAAATGTATGTAACAGACAGAAGGAAACATCTCCGACCCTACAAAGTAAATATTTTCTTGATCAGCATCAACAGCCGAGTCGATCTAGCCATGTCTGTCTGTCCGTTTGTATGAACGTGTAGATCTCAGAGACTATAGGAGCTAGAGACTTCAAATTTTAAACTTAAGCTCTCCTATACCATAAGCATATCAATTTTGTTTTGGATTATCGATAACATTTCTGGTTTCCGATATACACATGTGATCGATAACAAAAAATCTTGAATTTGAATTGTAAACATGAGGTTTCAAACTATTGATAAAATAATCAACATTCAAAAAAATTTGATCAAAATCTGTTAAGAAACACCTGAGATATCGCAGTTTAGAGTTTGCTTATATTGGTCACTGGAAGAATACACACAAATGACTACGGGTTTCATTTGGGGTTAAGGGTATGTCCTCGTCGGGATTTCTCGACTAGAGCCTTCTTAAGGTTCATTTACACTAGTTGACTTAGCGTCAATTTTCACTCTATCAACAACTGTCAGCCAAGCTCAACACAATATTTGTGTTTATACTAGTTGACTGAGTTGAGAAAAAATCCGGGCTGTCAACTTATTTTCGTGTTGAGCAACGTGCTAAATGCCAACGAGTTGATGATGAAATTATTTAAACTAGTTGGTATCCACATTTATTGAAGTTAGTTGCTGTCAATTATTTCAAGCAATGAATTTTCAGGCAATGCCTGACATATTTTTAATTTTTCTTTTTGAAAAAGCAACTAAGGTGTTTTTCATTTATACTTTTTATACTTTGATACCAAAGGTATCATAGTATATTGGGTTTGTTCAATGTCCGTCATGGTGTCTGCCGTCTGTCCGTATAAACGCAACTTTTTTCGACACCCTTAAAGCTAGAGCCTTGCAACTTTGCAAATATCTTGGTACATGTCTTCGTCAGACAAAGTGTTAAATGTAGGGCTCTACGACCTCAGGGGGCCCGAGAAATCGATAACAAGACGATACACCTCGATGTGCAAATCGAAAAAAACCCATATATATCCCACATTTTAGCAGCTAGAGTCACCAAATTTAATGGCAGGATAGCTGGCAACATTCCTCAAAAAACTGCATTAAAAGTTTGGATGCCACGCCCACCTATTTCGCCCCCAGCCCCCTTCCAATTATAAACAAAAATGCCTGTATCTTCTACAGTTTTGAAGCTTAGACCAAAATTGACATGAAGTTAGATACTGACATCTGACAAAGTTATGCATCAAAACATTGGATGCCACGCCCCCAAACAACGGGATATGCCCCACCGCCCTAAAAAAAACCGGAAGGCATGTATCTTCGCCAGTTTTTAAGCTAGAGTCACCAAATTTCGTATGAACATTGGTAGTGACATCCGTAGCAGGTGTACATCAATGTTTTGGATGCCACGCCCACTTATTCCGCCCACCGCTATATCTCTCTCAGTTTTTGAGCTAGGCTCTTCAAATTTGGTATGAACATTGTTAGTGGCATCCGTAACAGATCTGCATCAATGTTTTGAATGCCACGCCCACTTATACCGCCCACCTCAATATCTTTGTCAGTTTTTGAGCTAGAGTCTCCAATTTTATACCCAAAACCCTCATATATTACTATTTGCACTCAGAACTGGTATCAAAGTATATCGCAGTCGGTTGCGTCTGACTGCAACGTTTTTACTTGTTTTTCTTTGCTATTCACCACCTTGGCTATTAAAATATATTAATTAAGAATAGTAGTGCTTTTGACAGAAAAACATGATAGATTGCGACTTGGTCAGGGTGAGAAAATTGATGAGAATTAAATGTTTTGTGCTTACAGTGCACTTGAAAATTAAACACAGACGGCGCTTTGCATTGAACAAATTATTAGTGCTACGATCAAATACAAGCCCAGTGCTGCAAAATTATCGATATTTCGATTGGTTGGCTCTCTGGAATATAACAACACTTGAAATATCGAAATTGTGATTGGTTGGCTCTCTGGAATATACTGTTTTATTTGAATCATTTTGTCACTTCATTCTGGTATCTGATAGAGCACAGAGCGATTTGTTTGTAACTGTTTTTTTTTTTATTTTTTGAAAATTTAAAAAAATAAGCAAATATGGAATTGATTTTGAAAGGAACGAAAAATATTTGCGCCAATTGTCGATAATAGAAAATATTGTTCGTTCGGTGCATCATACACAAAAAAACAAAATTGTGATTGTGAAATTGTGCACTGATGCTGCACTTCCACTATTGTTTTTTAATACCCTTAACAAATAAAATGGGTAAATAAGGGTATAATGGTTTTGTGCAAATGTATGTAACAGACAGATATCTCCGACCCCATTAGGTATATATATTCTTGATCAGCATCAACAGCCGAGTCGATCTAGCCATGTCCGTCTGTCCGTCTGTCTGTCTGTCTGTCCGTCTGTATGAACGCGTGGATCTCAGAGACTATAAGAGCTAGTGACTTCAAACTTTAAACTTTAACTCTCCTATACCATGAGAAGATCAAGTTTGCTTTAAATTTTCGATAACACTTCTGGTTTCCGATATACACATGTGATCGATAACACAAAAATCTTGAATTTCAAAATTGTGAAAATGAGGTTTGAAACTACGGATAAAATAATGAACATTTTTGATCAAAATCGGTTCACAAACACCGGAGATATCGCAGTTTGAAGTTTGGTCATATTGGTCACTGATTTGATACACATAAGTAACTGTGAGCGTTAGGTATCGGGTTAAGGGTATGTCCTAGTCGAGATTTCTCGACTAGAGCCTTCGTACTTGTTTTTTTTGTTGCTTATTTTCCTTATTTTATTATTATGCTATTTGATTTACTTTACCTGTTTCGATGCAGATTTTTTGACGTTAGCGTTGTGAATTCATTTTTTGATTAACGTTGATATTGTGTGTGTGATATTGCATTTATTAAAAAAAAACTGGTAAGTACTTATGCAAATGTTTTTAAAAACAAATTAATATGTAATTTTCTTGCTTTTATGTAAAGGGAGTACAATGGCATCAGCATTGAAAAGAAAAATTACTGCAACATAAATTGTGATTTTAGGTCTTGACGAAACAGAGCAAGAGCTAAATAAACGCAAAAGATCAATGTGGGTTTAGGAGCTGTTTTTGGAACGTGAAGAATCGGGGTTTTTTCGATCATTTGATCAAATATTTCGATCCAACAGTCCTGATCGCTTTAAGGACTTTGTTCGAATGAGCCCAAACGATTTTGATTTTTTACTTGAACGTGTACAACCACACAAGATATTTTTATTTTAATTTTTAAACTTTTTCATTTCATTCCAGTTTGTTTACTGATTTAATTTTAAATTTTGTTCATTAATCTTAAACATTTTTGTAGCTTAAGCTCTACTTTTAATTTGATTTAATTTCAATTTTATGTCGACTGATATTAGTTGACAATAAATAAATAAATAAATAAATAAAAGACTACGCAAAGCTATATCTGCCTCAGAACGGCTCACCGTGACGCTTCGCTATTCGGTGTCATCAATTTCGGATATTATACAAGAATGCTGTGATGCACATTAAAAGATGATTTTTTTATCGTAACAAATTTTTTATTACTTTCATTCAAAGAAAATAATTTAAACAGCTTAAATTGTCAATCAATAATCAATTTCCTCAACCGTGGAGTCGGGCTGTGACAAGCTTACATCTGCATCTTCATTCATTGTCTATAAAAAAACACTCTAAATAAGTTTTTGTTTATTTTAGAGCCTACGACTGCTGCTGAGTGGGAAACAATTGCAAATGTTTTTGAAAAACGGTGGAATTTCCCAAATTGTACACACAAAAAAAAAAAAATCAGTTAGGGTATTCACTTGCTGTGCTATTATCGTATAGTAATATATATAATACAGTGTAGCTAGTGAGTGCACTTTTACGTTTTTTTGTGCTATGTCAGCTGTTTGACAGTTCAATGACAATACAATCGGTTCAAAATCAAATTCAAATTTCTTATGCGATTGAACCTAAACAATAATTTTGTACACATCACCCTCGTTCAGCGTTTAATCTCAGTTTCCTCGTTCTTTTGTTTTATTCGCTTCTGCCACTGTTATAAACATCAGATTAATCTTAAAAGTTAATAAACAATCAAATTTACTTACTTTTGCAACCAAAACTCGCCCAGTGTGACCAAATTTCATTACATCAGTAATCTCGAAAACGGTTGTTTTTATTTGTAGTTGGCAACCTTAAAAACACAAATGGCACAATAATAGCAAACATACCTAGGGGCATGTTATGATGTATTATGCTATGTTATAAAAGCTCTAGTGTGTTTGTTGTAAAGCTCTCAAATATCACTTAATTACTATACGCACATATCACAGCAAGTGAATACCCTAAGTAAAAACAACCAATTTTATCGGTTGAAATTGCGCCAACCGATAAAATAGTAAAATCAACCGATATTTACAGTAAAAATTGACGTAACAAATAACGTAAAGTATACTGTTGTCACTGTAAAAATTTACCGAAATCATTATGAAAAACGCGCCAATCGACAAAAATGGTTAATAATGACTGTTTTTACAGTAAAACTACATTTTTTTTCTGTAAAGTTACACTTGCTGGTGGTATTGAGAAGAGGTGTGCTTTTTTTTAAAGCTTTCATGCTTTTTGTAAAGCTTCCACATCACTACTCCTGGTGCTTTTATAAATTTTTTTTCACACTTACCGTGACGGAGGCTTGAACCTGAGACTTCTTGTAAATGCGGCGAATGTCTTATCTGTTGAGCAAGATCCCTAGGCAATCCTATTGCAGCTTATGGATAGTTTAAGCTTACATACATACATACATAGTTTTACCACATACATTTAATTTTACAAGTTTTGCTGTTATATTACAGTTTACACAGTTTAGGATGGGTCATCACGTAAAATTAAAAATTTTTATAGTAAATTTACAGTGATTAACGGTTGTCCCATAAAACAACAAATTACATTAAATTTTTGTTGTAATTTCTCGGATAGGAGCAATGGCTATAGATTTTAACCAAAAAATATCCCCTAATCTATAACGTTAGAGCGACAATTGCAATTGTTAATTTACCGTGGGCAGCAGTTACTTAACTGTTACTGTAACTGTTGCGTCGGTTGAATCGTTGATTTTTTTTTGTGTGTATTGGTGCTCTGGATGGAAAGCACGTCGTAATACAAGCACCGACTAAAATTGGCTCCAAGTATTTCAACTACAAAAAAACTAGTATTATTGTTTTAATGGCAATGGCTGACGGCGAATATATAGGGTATTCACTTGCTGTGATATGTGCGTATAGTAATAAAGTGATATTTGAGAGCTTTACAACAAACACACTAGAGGGGTTAGGGGTTGCCAGACTACAAATAAAAACAACCGTTTTCGAGATTACTGATGTAATGAAATTTGGTCACACTGGGCGAGTTTTGGTTGCAAAAGTAAGTAAATTTGATTGTTTATTAACTTTTAAGATTAATCTGATGTTTATAACAGTGGCAGAAGCGAGTAAAGCAAAAAGAACGAGGGAAACGGAGATAAAACGCTGGAGCGAGGATGAAGTAAGCAAAATGATAGCGTATGTTCACTCGCATACAAATTTTGAGGTAAGGTTGCACACAAAAATGCAGTGTACATAGTACTTATAAATATAAATATGTTTTGTTTTTTTATCATAGAAACCATCGGCAAGAGTATTCTATTGCAAAATGCTCGAGGAATTAAAGATTGACACAAAGTGGCATTTGGCAAGGAGCAAAATGAGACATCTGAAGGCACTTCAAATTAAGTAAGGCAAGTGCATTTTTTTAGTCAACAAGTGCTGGGGTTGAAGAGTACGATGGCGTTAGCACAGTGCAGGGTAAATTTTACAACATTCAGTAATAATTTCAATATTTGTAATGCATTCAAATAATTTATTTCAGAAAAAGTTAACAAAATTGGTCCGCATTTTGAAATGTTAACAGACATATTTACAAAGACAAGGGAAGTTGCCGTCGCGGAATATGACACTTTGGTTTCACCAAATGTGTTTGACTTGGACACAGATAACTTCGGGAAACAATCATCGAATCAGTATGTTACATTTTTGGATGAATCCGAACAGCCCAAGTTCAAAAACGCCGAGTGCAAACGTCTATGGAAAGGCTTTGTAATTCCGAAGACGAGCGATTAAAATTGCGCCGCGAGCATTTGGCTTTGGAATCAAAAAAACACGAGCAATTATTGAATCTGGAGCACGAAAAACTCAAATTGGAGCAAAGAAAATTTTATTTTGAGGAAGAGAAGGCAAGAGATGAATTTGAACTAAGAAAGTTACAATTAGAAAAAGAGGAAAAAATCTAAATATTAGAATTAGAATTAAAAGCAAGAGATGAATTTGAATTAAGAAAGTTACAATTAAAAAAGAGGAAAGAATCCAAAAATTAGAATTAGAATTTAAATATAGTAAATAAAAAACCATTTATTTGTAAACAATAAAGTTAATTAATTATTTATTATGAAATTAGCAATGGCTTGCCGTTTTTCCTCTGGTGTTGCTCCAGAATTTAAATTTAACGCATTGGGGGAATATTCAACATCGTCGAAATTTTCGTCGAAATCATTTTCTACTTTCAGATTAATTAAAAAATTATGCAGTGCGCAGCAAACAAGCACCCATTTGCACAACAAAGAATGGGTTTTTTGGTTGCGCATGTTTATTCGCATCTCTTTAAGGCTAGCAAACTTTCCTTTTAGCAATCCAAAACAATTTTCTACTCTAACACGATACTGGCTATGCAGAGTATTAAACATTTTTTGGGTTGTGGGATGAGCCGATGTTGCGTTTCACCGATAGGGTGTGATAATGAAGCGAGATAACGGTTATGCTGAGTCTCCGGCAATCCACTCCTCCCCGGACAAATATTTGTAATGCTCCTTAAAAAGAGCGCTCTTTCGCAATATTTTTGCGTCATGATAGCTGCCCGGACTGCCAACAACAACATTTCTAATACGCAAATGGTGATCACACACAACTTGCATTTTCATCGGGTATATCCTTTTCCTTGAGAAATAAACTTCGTGGTCCACTCGTGGTTTCCTCGCAAGTTTTATTTCGCTACCATCAATGTACCCTATGCAATATGGCAACTCGTCCATGGTTTCCAGTGCAAGTTTCCTCCGTTCTGCTGCACTTGGCCAACAGATAAGTTGCGGCAACTTTCTGACAATTGCACCGAAAACTCTGTATGTTATTATGTCGATTGTCCCACCATCTCCTTTTCCAAACAATGTTGCCATTTTCTTGATGGAGGCTGCTTCCCCTGATGATCCCAAGCGGAACAACACAATTGCAACCTGATGCTCAACCGTCATTTGGGTTCGGAATTTTGATAGCTTGAAGCAATCATCACGGCGCACAAGTTCAACAATTGCCTTAAATTCCATTTTGGATGCACCGAGCATCTGCAGAAATCTTTCGTCATTAAAATGCGGCAAAACTTTTGTTCGCCAAATAAAAGATTTCGGCACATAATAACGTGTGCCCCGTCGAGACGATGATATTATTGACAAGTCCTCCATGAGCTCGTCCATAACTGCATCGTACGCTGCATGGTCATCATCTGAAATTTTACAATTGCTTTAGCTGTTTTTTAATTTTTTTTGGCATAGCTTCAGCCGTACCATCGACAAACTCCAACTCCAATAAGGCTAAATCGATCTTCCGCAATATCAATTGATTTTTAAGTCCTTCTTTTGGCATATTGATGATAATTAACACTTTTTTAATTTTAATTACTCCTTTCAGCTCAGTTGCTCAATTCAATGTAGCTATCGATTGTATTGTCATCGAATTGTCAAACAGCTGATATAGCAAAAATACGACAAAAAAAAAAAACAATACAAGCACATTTAACATCTAACATCAATGATGTTACGTATGAATTTGCCGTGCCCGACTTATCCCAAAATATTCCAACATCTTGTGGAAATGTTCCTATTCTCAGTGCGTTCCCTTCAATTAGTTTCGATGTTTTTGATTCCACCACTAAAAAATTGTCATTCACAACGAAAATATAAACAAAACAAACATGGCGGGCAATCAGCAAAGTAAGTCTTTTGCCACATTTGTTCGTTATTTTCATTAAAAATTGTTTTTTAGGCAGAAAAGATACATCAAAGCGACTTGCTTGGACGCCAACAAAAGAGGCAATGCTGATTGACCTCTGGCAAGAAAATATAGATGATCTACGGGGAATTCGTAAGAATTCCCATATATATCAAGAAATGGCAGAAAAAATGCAGGCGCTGGATAGTGGCATCCAGTGGACGGACGCGAGGACGAAAGTCGACAACCTCACAAGGAAGTATAGGTATGATGCATGAAAATCTTTATATTGAAATTGTTTATTTAATGCAATGTTTTTCAGGGAGGAGAAGCAAAAAGTCGGCCCAAGTGGAGGGTCAACCTCCACATGGCAATATTTTGCAAAAATAAACGAATTTTTGGGAACGTTTGCAATCAGCAATGCGCAAGAGCGGGCAATGCAGTCCACGTCCACCAACGTTATTGTGTTGGACCCAAATAACATGGAGACACAGGAGGAGATAGAGCCGCCCAGTAAACGGCGTAAAAATAATCAAGAAGCGGTTTTAGAGTTAATGAGGGAGAGGAATAATATGCAGCGGGAGCAAAACGAGTACTGTAGGCAAACTCTTGATGAGTATAAAAAAAGGAATATAGAATTCCAAGAGCGTGTGCTCCAATTTATTGAAAAAAAAAATGGACAAAGAATAGAAACTTTTCTTCCTTTTTTTATACTCATCAAGAGTGTTTGAGTACTCGTTTTGGTCTCGCTGCATATTGCAGAATAAATGGTTACAAAAAGACTGTAATAACATAGTTATTAAAAGTTTATTATTAATAAAATGTTAAATGTTAAAAGATATTTTACAAAATCATTGATTCCGCAATTGCGGATCTTATCACCTCCGGAGGACATTCGAAGTCAGATGCCAGATTTGATTGCTCAGGCTGAATTCGGTTACTGTTTGCCGCATCTTGCCAACTTGCATTTATATCGCTGTTATGCGTGTTTAGCAAGTTGTGTAAAATGCAGCAGCACATAATAATAGTAGAGTTGTGTCTTGGGCGGCCCTTTGCCAATGCGACGAAACCTCGCCTTAATGTGACCGAACGCATTCTCAACAACTCGCCTGGCCTTTGATAAATTGTAGTTAAACGTCTTTTGTTTTTCCGGGGCTGCTGTTGAGAATGCGTACGGTTTCATTACCGTCCTTGAGAATTTGAAGGCTGAGTCGCCAATCAAAAGTAAAGGGACCTGTGTGCCGCACAACTCTTTCGCCTTCTGTTCAATTAAGGGTGAGGTTTCAACCATTTTCTTTAGGTCTGAATTTCTATAGATTGTGGAATCGCTGCATCGCCCCGGACATCCAACGTTCACGTAAACAAATCTGTAACTAAGCTCAATTTTAGAAAAAATAATTATGATTTGTCAAAATATATTACCGATAATCCACACACGCAAACAAAATAATAGAGTACCACTCCTTGTAGTTGAAGTGTTCGGTGGCCTCTTCAGCTGCCGGCTTTGTTTCAATATGGCATCCGTCTAAAAATGTGAAGAAAAATAATATAGTAACATTGACAATACTCAACAACAATAATTACAAATGGCTCCAATGCACTGCGGAAATCCCAGGGCCTCAAATCCAGCGACGTTTTCGTCAACCATACTCTCATTGAGGAAATCTTTTGGCAGATAATCCTCTGCGAATTCTGCAACAAACGCTCTGCAAAACTCGTGGAGTATGTTGCACACGCTGTTTGGGGATACCCCGAAGAGCCTTGCCACAGTCCTATACTCCGCTGCACTCCCCAACGTGTAAAGAGCAATAGCTATGCGCTTTTCATAAGCTATTGCATAGCGAAATGGCATATTTTTTTTCTTTAAAACTCCCAATCGGTTCACCAATAACGAAAAAGACGCCTTCTCCATCCTGAAGCTTTCTTTAAAAAATGCCTCGTCATTATCGGGAACATCTTTCTGCCAAAAACGTCCAAACCGTTTCTAGAAGTTTTTTAGAAGTTTAGTTATATCCTTTTTTTAGTTGATTTAATTTTCACTCACATGCATCCAAACTCTGCGAGGCATTGCTGTAGCAGCCTCAATTTCCTCCGCTTCGTTAGCATTATCCTGGTTGTTGGCTTCTGCTAAAACACCAACAAGCTCACAAAACATGGTGTTCTGTTGAGTGGCTAAAGCAATTAACAGCTCGGTCTCATTCATTATTATTAATTTATAAAAACTTTTTGCACTCGCAGAGATAAACACTTTCACAGTTCACTTTTCACAGGAAGAAGAAGACAGTTGATGTTAGATGTTAGACGTTGCAATGTGAACACGAGTTTCACATCTTCTCACCGTTCCGCGTGATGTGCCCTAGTGTGAATAGGGTATAAAAAGCGCACTCACTAGCTACACTGTATTATATATATTACTATACGATAATAGCACAGCAAGTGAATACCCTAATAAATTCACCTACATTGACGTTGGAGCATGTGGCCGTGATTCTGATGGCAGTGTATTTGCACGGTATTGGCAGAGATAATAAAGGGTTTTCCATTAAGGACATAACAATTTTATCTATTAATAAAACACAGAAATATTTTAAGAATTGACTTAGCAAAATGTGCAAGCTGCAACGGTCAGCACGCTGCAAGCTACCGCCGCAACATATCCCAGCTTATCAACAACAGCAGCGATCAAACTCAGCCACGATGATGCAACAACGGCAAAAATCAGCCCCTCATCAGCAAGCGAGCCAAACCGCTCTCAATCGGCATCAGCCGCGTTTGGAAGCGGAAAGTCAACCCTGACAGTCAAGGGTGTCTCAGCAAATTCCTCCACAAACGCGCACAGCAAAGCCTGTTTCACGTAGCCGCAGTCGCAATGACAGCTATGAAGAACACACACAAATTTGATGCTTTCGCTTCACAGTAGAAACGAATAATGAATTCAGTCTCATATTGTAAGCCCAGTACGGCCGGATTGTGTCACAGCCTACTGGGATTACAACAGAAACTAAATAGTTTATTCAACCAATATTTACAATATTTTTTATGAATTTAGTGGGGTCAGCGAAGACGCTGGTTCAGACTGGCAAATTGTTTAAATGTGTTATAGGTAGTGTTCGTTGTTAATGTTTTTCTTTTTTCAGCCCCTGGATTAGGTGAGGAGCGCCGTCCAGCGCGTGGATGCGTAGGACGACAGGAAGCGTGGTGTCTAGTGCCGAGGATAGCACTTCACTGGTGGAACAAGCTTATCCAGGAGCACGGTTCAGTGCATGCTTGCAGAGGAGGTCCGGTAAGTTTGTTTGTTATGTATTGCATTGATTATTCCTCTTTTTTTTCAGGTGGTGCGGAAACAAGAGTGGGTTTCAGCGGGGGACGTCAGGTAAGTATGGTATTGCACTGGATTGTTGTTTTAATTTGTTTCTTTTCAGGTATTTTCTGTGGAAGGTTTTCAGCTTGGCTCTTCCCAGGAGCACTAGCCGATGCGGTTCAAGAGGACATCAGGGTAAGTATGGTAATGAATTGGCGCTTTTGAGGAACACAGGTAAGTACATTCGCATTAAAGGACATATTAGCTTAGGTGCTAAGGATAGCTTAACGTAATGGATGGCTGGACGTATCATTTGTGACAGACGGATCGAGGTTTGATGGCGCAGGTGAGGGTGGATTGATTATTGCCAAGATTTCAGAGACCAGGCTAGTTTCAGAAGTTTCACTGTTGTCCTGACTGAGCCTATTGGACGCAGGCAAGGCTTTAGCCACCAAAGCTTGGTTAGGTGCCATAGGCGCTGGGAAAGTCAGCACGTGGTTAGTTTGTTGGAGTTTAGTACTATTACCTGACAATGGATTCTCAAGGGCTGCTGGAGAGGCTTCCCGGATCCCTGGAGGTGGATTTAGTACCGGGTTAGCAAGGATGGCAAGGATGCCCGAGACCAGGCTGGGCTTCCTCAGCTCTTCGCTAGTTAGTAGATGGGCAAACGGCACTGCAGGGTCTGGAAGCCTGCGCTGTCGTTCAAGCTCTCTTTGCTCTTCTTGTCGCCTCCGGTTTTGAAGTTTGGCCATTCGCTCTTGCTCATGCTTCTTGTTGTCTTCACGCCTTTTCAAAATGTCTTGGCGCTCTTTGCGTCGCTCGTCCCGGTGTTGCATCCATAGAGGGAGCGGATCTGTGGTTGAGAGGCGCACTCCTACAGGAATATACTTATTTACCATGTTCAGATAGCGTGGGCGGGTAAGACGGTTCGGCAGGTAGACATGTGTCGCCACCTTACGAGCCTCCGGGGAGAGAAGTCTCAGCACATATTTACTGCAAGCATCAGTGTGGTAGTCTTTAACAGTTCTCACGTTTAGATCTGCGTGGATGGCTTGATTCCTGATGTACCAGGGAGCTCCAACAATCAGTCTGAGAATCTTCTTTTGCACGGTTTGAATCTCGTTGAAGTGGACCTGGCTGGCTAGCGGTTCCCAGACCGGAATGGTGTATTGCCAGATCGGCGCAATTAGCTGCTTGTATAGTAGGACTTTGGCCTTGAGAGGAAGTTTGGAGCTACTACTGATCAGCCAGAGTTGCTTCTCCTTTCTGTAGTGAACCTTAGTGACTGTAGCTCTGATGTACTGATTGAGGTTCAGCTTAGCGTCAAGCCGGACACCCAAGTAGGTGTGGACTGACTTGGATGCAATGGAGCTACCATCCATTAAGGGCAAAACATTTGGGTCAGCAGTCCGCAGCGTATACAGCACGTGCGCCGTTTTCGCAAAATTGACACGAATGCACTACTTGCTGGCCCAACTGGAAAACAGTTCCAAGTATCGGTTGACGGTATCAACTGCGTTTTTCTGATTGCAGTGCCTTGCCATGACGACCGTACCATCAGCGTACGTTGCCAGCAGTACGTCGCCTCGGGGGATTGGCATGTTTGCAGAATACACATTGTAGAGTATGGGGGCTAGGACGCTTCCCTGTGGAACTCCAGCGGCTATTTGCTAAGTTGACGAGCGTACCCCTCCTGCGCATTCAACTACAAATGTTCTTTCAGTGAAGTAGCTGAATAGAACTCTGTAAAGGACTACCGGCAGGAGACTCTTGAGTTTATAGAGTAGACCATCATGCCATACTCGGTCAAATGCTTCTTGGATGTCTAGATAAACAGCTGGACAGTAGTTGTTCCTCTCAAAAGCGTTAAGAATGTACTGCGTAACTCTTCCCAGCTGCTGATCGCTACCATGTTCTTTCCTAAAACCAAATTGTTGCTTAGGAATGGCCTCAGTAAAGGTATCGCATTCAAAGAGCCGCCTGAGCAGGATGGTTTCGAAGACTTTCGATATGCCGGATAGCAGGCTGATAGGTCTGTATGACGACAATTGCTCCAAGGGTTTCCCAGGCTTGGGTATCATTTTGACCACCGCTTTCTTCCATACGCTCGGAAAGTGTCCAAATTGAATTATGCCGTTGAATATGAGAGTAATATATTCAAGAGCAGACTCTGGTAGCGACTTGATCAGGCGGTTATCCATCTTGTCAAGTCCAGGCGATTTATTGGTCTTGAGCTGTTTCACCTCTTTTTGCACCTCAGTCAGCGTGATGTGACGGAACGTGAGCTCGGAAGTGGGAAAAGGTTCTCGCGCCTTCATTGTGATTACTGCACTTTGCTCAAGGGAAGGTAGGAGGGAAGGGAGTGAATCTAGCCTCCAAGTGCAGACCAAATGCCTCCGCTTTTTCTTCCGTTGTCTTATACCAGACGTCGCTGCCGGTTCCAGCAAGGCCTTCCGCAGTGTGTTTCTTAACTGGCAGGTTAGGTGTAGGCTGACGTTTGAATGAACTAGTGATGAGCCATATCTTATTGATGTTATATCTGTCGTTCGGGTCCAAGTTTTCTAGCATACTGTTGGTCCTTTCTAGTTTTCCCTTTTTTAACTCACTTGATATTCGGTTTGAGGGTTGGTTCACTATTACTTTTATCAGGGGGTGTCGATACCTTGTCAGCTGTTTCCTGAGTAGACGTTTGGCCTCTATCATTAGCATCACTGAGCGACTAGCAGTGTGATGAGGTTGCTGGGCGTATTGGGGACCCCGTTGCGGTTTGGCCGCATGGGCAGCCGCGAGATTTATGTTACGCTCAAGGATGTCTATGCAGTCGTCAATGTCCTCTCCAGATCTTATCTCAGTGTCATTTAACACGTGGTCGTCAAGCCACTTTTGGAACTTCTTGGTGCTTGAGCCAGCGGGAAGCAGTTTACAGCTGGAATGTCTCACTGAATCCTCGTGTAGAATGGAAATTACGAGTGGTAAGTGGTCAGACCCCAGACAGAAATGCGCTTGTATTTTCAGCCGCGCGCATCTTAGTCCACTGTAGACGGCAAAGTCAATTGCTGATGGGGATTGTCGTGTGCTGAATGGGAAGTGGGTTGAGGAACCCATTGCCAAGATGTTATAAATGTTCTCGTGTATGCATTGCATGAGCCTAATTCCACGCTTACAAGAACGGGCATTGCCCCACCAGTGGCTCTTTGCGTTCCAGTCTCCTGAAATAATGAACTTCTTTCCCAGTCTGCTGAGAGCGAAAGTCATTAACAGACCAGTCTGTTTGTGGCGGCAGGTAAGCAGAGCATATGTTCAGGGAGCTTCCATCCCGGAGAGCTACAGTTATTGTGGCACATTGAAGGTTTGGAAGCCTCGATGGGCGCTGCGCTAGATGGCTAATGTTGTGCTTAATGAAAATTGCCTATCCTTCGCGTCTTCGGTTGGTAGGGTGGTTGGCAACGTAAGTGATGTAACCCGGTATTGTAACATTGTCTGTGTCAATCAGGTGAGACTCCGTGACTAGCAGGATGTGTATATTATTGGTATTGATAAATGCTTCTACTTCACCTAGTTTGGAGAGTAGTACAGCTTCATTCCAGGAAACAATTTTTAAAGGAGAAAGGTTCCGTGGAGATGTTGCTGGAGCTGTGTTGTACGTGGCTGCTTTATACATCATGAAGTTCATTGGCTTTTGAAACGTTCATCATCATAAGCATTAAGTCGACCAGCTTGTCCATCTTTTTCTCTAAGGTGGTGAGGTCAGATTGCTTGTGGGAGCGGTCCTGGATTAGGGTGTCAGCAAGTTTATTAAGCTTCTGGCATATGAGTAATCCATAATCGTTAGAGGGGGATTGGAATCCCTGGTGGTTGTGGCGACTGCGGGTGGAAGGCCTTGCAGCTGGCTGGAAAGCCAGGTGCATCTGGTGCTCTGGCGAAGAACTCGTCAGAGGCTGCTTGGTATGCTTTGGCTGCAGCTGTGCTTTTGCTATGAGGCTGTCTTTAGCCACGGAGGCATAGGTGTGCACAGTAGAGTTGGGCAGATCATGTGAAGCCGGAATCCGAGGCTGCACCGTTTTCGTTGCACGTTGCGTTTGCTGCTGAGGACGCTGTGGTTGCTGTTATGAGCGCTGGGCGGGAGATTTGTTGGGAGCAGAAGCAGAAGCAGGAGCTTGGGTTGACGTCCGCGCGCCTTGGCGGACTGCAATAGGGATTTGCGGAATTCCGAGCTTTCCCAGCAAAGTATTCGCTCTCCCGATGCTAGTTGGAGTACGGGCTTTGCAGGCTGCATAAGCCTTGCAGCCTTTGTAACTGGCTGTATGCACCAGTGCTGCCAGATTTTGGGAGACACCATAAGCTAGATTGAAAGAAAAAAAAGCTAGAATAAGCTAAAAATAAAAATGCTTAAAAATAAGCCAATCATAAAAACATATAAATAAATGCTTTTAAAATTTTATTTGTATTTATATATTATAGTAAAGAAATGATTTCATCAACTTCGTCATTGGATTCCGTGTATTTGGCTGATGATTTAACTTAAGTAAGGTATTTGTTTGGAAGTTTATAATCATGGCAACATTTGCCATGACGTCGAAGTCCATATCTATAAAATTCAAAGGAATATCTTTAGTATATATTAAATTATTAAACATTTTAAAATCCAACCTAATGCTTAATATTGCGCTCAAACTTTTTAAGCCCATTTTATTGCGCAAATTGGTTTTTACAATATTCATTTGGCTGAATACTCTCTCAACCGCAGCGTTTGAAATTGACAATGATAATATATGCAGAGCAAATAACGCTAGTTGCTCAAAAACTTTGTATTGGCCAGCATCCCTGTAATTTAAGCTTCAGACCAAACTCAATAGTCTGTTCCTTTTTTTTCAAAATTTATAAGGTGCATTTTACCAAATTGGGATACAATGTCATCAATGTTTGTATATTTAAAATGTTCCAACAAAGAAATAATTTTTCTGGACATTTGTTGGCTTTTATTGCTAACGGCAAAAACATCAATTTTTTTCAAAACTTCAATATTATCAGGAAGTCTGAAATTACGCATCAGATTAATATATATTATTCTATTTAAATTCAATTGAAGCTTACCTCTTCCTCAGCTGAATTATTAACGCCTTGATGAAGTTTTTGCAGTCTTTTCTAATTTTATTTTGTTCATCAAAATATTTAGCTTCTTTAATTTCTTTTTCAAAGGCATAGCCCATAAATAAATCACTAACTGCACATTCATCTAAATCATCCTTCAAAATATCTATATTCGCTTCCGGAGGAATTATTATATTTTCCAGCGCATTGATTGCCGTTATTATTTCATTTAGAAGCTTTGACGAGTCCACCTTCTCGCTTTGAAACAAATTGTTAAGGTCTTGAATGTTTTTTAAAATGGGCTTTAAAAATATTAAATAGTCTACTTTTGTCTTCCTCATAAAGCATATGTAATATTTTTGCCTTATGACAATTTTCATTTGTAGATGCTAGAGCGAAGTGCAACTTTAATTTTTCCCACTGATCCTCGATTCGCGTTACGGCACTTGAGATGGATAGCCATCTTGTGTCGCAGACCTTCGGAATTTTTAACGGTGTCTAGATAAATACAATGAAATTCAAAATAAATTTACGAAAATACATCATAGTAAAAAAAAACAAACCTGTTAGTCTACTTACACAAAATTGAGACGAGCATGAAAACCAAACGTTAAGACATTCATATAAACATATTTTTGGACGAACACGACTATTGAAAATGAAACTAAATACAATCATATACACCTGTTCATTATTTAAGCACTCATAAACTTTTTTATACATATTTTGCCTGTAAGAGCTTTTAGCAAACCAAGAGTAAGTGTCGGCAACTATATATTCCAATTGATCTGGAAAATTTTTCTTTGTGGATTGACTTATTGCCAATTGAATAGAGTGGCACACACATTTTATTAATATTAAGGAGGGCACACTCTTCCTCAACTCTTTGTACACGTTTTGCTTACCGCCAGTCATTACACTAGCATTGTCGGTGCCGATTCCTATTAAGTTTAATATATCTAGATTTAAATTACTAAGTTCCATTTTTACAGCCTCTGCGATTGTAAAAGCGTCGCCGGACTGAATTGGAATTAAACTTAAAAATGTTGTATATTGTGTTTAGTTAAGCTGTAGTAAATTATAGCGACGCCTAAAAAAATTAAAAAAGACACAAACACATTTATGTAATAACGACCAATAAAAACGTACTCAAATGTTCACAACTTATTTAGTTCTTACCCAGCAAATTTGTTACACTTATATCGGTGGATTCATCAAGCAATATGCTAAATTTGGAGTTACCAATATCTGTTCGCAAATCTTCGTTAAAGTGCACTGCCAACACATTGTTTATGATTTGGGTGCACTTTGTTCTCTTAAACTTTATTTGAGCTGCTGAACTACAAGCTTTAAATTGACTTGCACACAACTCCGACAAATGGTCAATTGGTGCTATTGCTGTGTGCTCCGCTATATACATGCACAGCGCCGCTTCCTGCTCCTCCGTTTTTAAAGATTTTTTGGGAAAATCTATTATTCCCGCCTGTTTAACTGAGCCTACAGCTGAAATGTGTTTTTTTGCTTCCGCATGCTGACGAAGGTCAAATATTTTGGCTGCTACTGTGCATTTGCAATAGCAGCAGTATGCTTTTGTTGAATCTCCAGTTACTTTGCGAAGCCATCCCTTAAATTCGTCAACCAGGCGTCGCGAAACAATTGCTTGTAAGCTATTTTTGGCATATTTATATTAATTTACAACTTGCACAATTTCACAAAGACAAAGTCATCAGAAATTGTATCGATAGCAATGTAGGCGATTATATATGTACGTAGCCATCGGCAAAAATTAACAGGTTTCGATATTTGTATGCCCGTGAAACTTTTTAAACTAATAAAATATTTCATTTTTAAGCAATATATTTTTTAGGCCAAAATAAGCTTAATGAAAATTAAAATATGCTTGATTTCAGGCTATAAGCTATTCGCTAAATTTATAAGCTTATCCATTTTGAAAAATGTTATGTGTTATGTTATAAATGTGAGCTAGCCTGAAATAAGCTAAAATGGCAACCCCCTTACAATTGTCACATTTAGCAGCCCCTCCTTTGTTTTGATGCAAACCGTGGATTGATGATCGCCAGCACATTTAACACATACAAATTGACGTCGGCAATAGTTCTTCGTGTGCCCGTATTGCTGGCATCGGTGGCATTGTACAGCATCGATTGCCTTAAGGGGTCTTTCAACTGAGACTTGCTGTTTCCCAAGCGTAGTAAGCTTCAGTACCTCGGAGATGCTATCCGTGGTTTCAAATTCAACCTCTAATAGGTCAATTGGCTCCCTCGTGTACTTACGCTTGATTATGTTGAGGTACCGCACCTTGTACCCCAGCTCTGTTAGCCTAG
This sequence comes from Scaptomyza pallida, assembly GCA_018152965.1. NCBI lineage: Eukaryota > Metazoa > Arthropoda > Insecta > Diptera > Drosophilidae > Scaptomyza > Scaptomyza pallida. The sequence continues at coordinate 534,127 of JAECXP010000237.1, forward strand.
CACGAATCCACTCCGGTGGAGTGGTTTTGTGAGGGTGCCGGATGATAACGCGGTATCCTTTGTTGCGCTCAAGCTGGTAAGTGTGGTTTTCTACTTTGTGTTTAGTAAAGTAGGCCGTAAGCTTTCTGTATGATTCTATGTCACTGCACAAGATGCGACATGCGTTGCCGTCCATGGCACATGCCCGGGGGGTGGCACGAGGTTTTACAGCATCTTTCGGCGTTGCAAGGTCAGGCTCCTTATCCTCGATTTCAGTAAGGTCCATGTCCGAGACGTTCTTGTCGGAGAGCTTATGGAACCGGTTAGATATAAGCTTAGCCTCAGAGATGGCAGAAGCTTTTGGTGGCGTTTTAGCTGATTTGATGATTTTAGCACTAGAGGTATGCTCGGGGACTGATCCTCTTTTGCCTAGAATCTTAATGGGCTCAGAGCGGTCCTCGTTTTCCATATCTTTAATGATTTGCTTGATGCCTATTAAGGCTGGGTTGGTTGCTCGCGTGCCTGAAGCAGTAGCCTTAGAAGCATCATTAAATGACTTCACGATTGCTTTCTTCACTCGAGAGGTAGTCATTCACAGCGCGACGGCCACAAATTGAGTTTGTTTTTACAGGTGTAAAAGTTTCATCATCGCTGTCCGTGTCTGAAATGCTGGATGAGTTGCACTCCATGGTAGCTGACTGGGAAAAAGATCCACAGGGGAACGGCTCGGTAGGTGAGCCGTGGAGCCACGAGGGCACCAAGTCTCTTATGCACGTGCTCGGGTTTTAAATGAGTTCTTAGAAATATATCCAGAATTAAATTCTTGCCTTAGATCAGCCAACCAAACTCGCGTACACAACACGAGAAAATTATTATTATTATTATTATTATTATTTTTTTTTTTAAATCTGTTTTTCAAAAACGAAAAGCGAAAGAAAAAAATTAATTTTTATTATTTTTTAACCGACTTCAAAAAAGAAGGAGGTTATCAATTCGTCTGTATTTTTTTTTTTTTTTTGGCGTTGTTACCTCAGAACTTGCGACTGGGTGAACCGATTTTGATGATTCTTTTTGTATTTGAAAACTGGTGTTTCCAGTGTGGTCCCATTTTTTTTTTGGTCCAGTTCCGGCAATGGCTTCATTTAGGAAACCGCAACGTATCTCGCACGATTTTTGAGCTAGAGTCGCCAGATTAGTTGAGAAGCTAGGTGATGACGTCCCCTTAAGATCTGCATCAAAAGTTTGGATACCACGCCCACCATTGCCAACCGCCTTTTAAAATCGAAAACGGCCATATCTTTAACAGTTCTTGAGCTGGAGTCACCAAATTTGGTAGGAAGATAGACGGTGACATATACTAAAGATCTGCATAAAAATTTGGATGCCACACCCACCTCTGCCGCCCACTTAAAAAAAAAAAAAAATAAGTAATATTTTACAGTTTTTGAGCTAGAGTCACAAAATTTGATAGGAAGACAGTTGACGACATCATCCCAGATTTGTTGGGAAGCTAGTTGAGTTTGGCGTTTCTGCCTAACTTTGTTTGTTTCACTTAAACGACGCTGTCTCATATGAGCAGTAAGTTTAGTAGGTCTACCAATATTCAGAAAACTTATTAAATATACCTCCAAAATCACAAAAAATTTAAAAAATAAAAAAAAATTTTAACAAAAAAACCAACTACAAAATAATAGGTGACGACGTGCCCTAAAGATATGCATAAAACAGTAAGTTTAGTAGGTCTACCCATATTCAGAAAACTTTTTAAATATACCTTCAAAACCACAAAAAAATAAAAAATAAATAACAATTTTAACAAAAAAAAAACAACTTTAAAATAATAGGTGAAGACGTGCCCTAAAGATATACATAAAAAAATTGGATGACACTCCCACTCTTGCCGCCCGCCTTGTGTCAAAAACGGCTATATCTTTAACAGTTTTAATGTATAGTCACCAAACATATAAGGTTTTTATTTTGGACCTTCATTGTCAGAAGACAGATTTCGTAACCTCATCATTACATCCAATGATCTTTGGTCATGCGGCTTATTTTATAATTTGTTGGCGTCCAAATCAGATAGAGCTATTCCTTCCAAACTTTTAACTCTACTGAGTGCCACATATATTTGACCTTTTGCAAAGTTTTTTTTACCCAGGTCGATTACAGCTCTTTCAAGTGTGGTACCCTGTAGTTTGTGTACTGTAACCGCCCAGCTTTATATTAAAGGCAGCATACGGCGCTCCACATCTCCGTAACCTCTCAATGCCTGAAACGTAGTACTAGTTGGAGGTATGGGTATGCAACCATTACTATCTTTAAGCCTAAGCCCAATTGTTTCGTCCTCAAATTTAACGTACACGGCTTCTGGTAGCTCTCCATCCTCCAGTTGGTTTCTCCTCAAGGCCGGCCATTTGATATTTTTTATCACTCCCATAACTCCATTTACTAATCCTTCCGACACGTCAATATTACGTCTCAACATCACTCGGGAGTCGACACCAATGTTTATCCTTGGTAAAAAACCACCGCAGCTATTGACGTCTTTGGGAATTACGTTTTTTGGTGGTGTTCTTCCATATGTCGCTATTTCACGTGACTCATCCACTGCGTCGATTTGATAAATTTTATGCATCTTTGCATTTTCCTTGCTAATTTTGTCGTTGTATTCATCGACTTGTCTTACAGTGGGGAAAATACGAACGGAGGCTCCATCGGCAAAATCTCCATCCAATGCCACGTGGCGACGCTCACATAATAATTGAAGCTGAGCTGTCGTCAATTCACCTACTCGTAAACTATTCAATAAATCGATGAATTCGCTACCATCGCGTTCTCGCATGTTTATGGTCAGTTCACAAAAAGAAAACTGATGCCACAAATTAATCTCCGCTAACAACCACATTGGCTGCACAAAACACCAATTCCCTTTCACTGGAGGAAGCTGAAATATATCACCGAATACCAAAATGTTAACTCCACCGAATAATTTGTCGTTGTTTTTGAATTCTTTAAGCCTTAGGTGGATTATCCTAAGGTTCTCATAAGAGACCATAGAAATCTCGTCTATAATGAGCCAATTTATATAGCGCCATTTACGCCTTTCGCTTTCGAGTTTTTGACCTGTTATTCTTTTGTAATTAATAGTATTTTTTTTTCTATCGGAAGCAAGAAAATACTATGCAGTGTTTTGCCAAAAACTTGACGAGCAGCAACTCCTGTTAAGGACCCAACTTCCACAAATTTAGGCTTTAAGGCGGGTTTACAATGTCAGCGTGAGATTGGATTAAAGCTTTTAACAATTTAAGACGTACACTGGTAGTTTACAAAGTCAGCGTGAAAGTATGTTCGAAATCAGCTGTTATGTTATTTTATGTTTGTATCAAAAATTGTACAGAAGTGTATTAAAATTTATTATAAATCATGGAAAACAAACAAGCTATTGTTTTATCATATAATAAAATGATGATGCAGGCAGTTCTTGCTGCTGCTGCTGTATATTTGTATATTTTTTTAAGTTAATTCATTTTCACCCGCGCGTTAACAATGTCAACTGAATTGTGAACATAAATGCAATTCGAACAATCAGCTGATTGTTTTTCGAACTCGGCTAACATATGTGAAATGGCGCAAAAATTATCGATTTGCTTTTTTATATACCAATGATTTTATTGTTATATATTCGTTAATATGCACTAAATGAATGCTAAATTGTGATTTATATTATTATTTGCCTCTGTATTGAGTAAAATAGAGGTAAAAACTGTGGAGCACATGTAACTAATTTCGAAAAAAGCCATCTATTGAGAGCTTTTAAAACTAAATTTTCGAAAAGCTTTTTTCCACTCCAATCTGAGATGCAAGTGAGGTCGGTTTGAGATTGGAAATGAGTGAGACGAACTTATGTGAAAAATATTTGTGTCAGACAGGGACAAAACATTTTCCAATCTCACGCTGACATTGTAAACCCGCCTTTAGTAGTATATCGACTGTGGGTGCGTAACAACGCTTAATATGCTCCACGATTAACTTCAAGAGAAATGACTTACCGCTACCTGCACCTCCCGTGATAAAAAGTAACAGCTGACTTTCTTGACTTTGTAAATCGTTTTCGATAGCCATTGAAACTTTTTGAAATAAATTTTTCTGTTGTACATTTAACCCGCGAATGTTTCCTAGGAACAATTCATCTGTCATCATGTACATGTCTTCAAAAAAGTTATCATCGTCATGTACAATTTGTTCACCAACACAAACCATGGGCGCATTGCCGACTTCGGTTTTACGCGCAGCATTTAGTGCGGTAGCTTGAGCAACTGCCTGCTGAATAACAAGTTCAGCGTATCCAAATTGTTCTGCGCTAACATTGCCCTGCAACGGGCGAAAATCGCTTTGGCGCCTTATAAAACAATCTTCAGCGGTTTCATTGTCGAACAGTAACTCCCCTTCATTACGAAATGGTATGTGGCATACTATTAAACTGTAATAGTATGCTTCTTTGTCACTATTAAATGTATAATACGGGTACGTAATACTGCCGGTTTATTTCTTACACGCATTCTATTATTATTCTGCAATTTGATATACCTTACTGGCGTAGTATCTTTGTCGTTTAGCTCATTATCTCCGTTGTCTTCTGACCATGCCGTGTTAGAGACAGTTTCAAAACGGACGGCAAATTCCGTAAGGCTTAAATTCTCCAGCTCATTTGGGCGTAAAACATAACGATCAAATATTTTATTATAAATACTGTTTTCATCACTGTCTAATCTCAGAAGTCTGAAACGTTCCTCCGGCCTGCAACTGTTTACAAAAACTGTCTTTCGCGACGACATTTTTAATGGCATAACCTGTATGCGCATTCGGGCGCACTCACCAGGCGCTGATTTAAAATAGTCATTGACACAGAGAACAATTGTTTCCAAACATCTCCGCCTTGTCTCTTTGCATTCCGAATAGCTTCTCGAACTACTTCACCTGTGTCTTGAGGCTCGCATTTACTTGCATATTTTGCGACGTAGTAGGCAACAGCGGTCACACTACCACACGGTTGAACGTCAATATTTCCTTTCCATAGTCCTAAAAGAACTGGATTGTAATTATTGACCATGGTTTCATTTGATGTTCTTTTCAATAAACAGAATCGTCCATTGTTAGCAAGTGCTTCATCTGGACCTCGACAAACTGTGGTATCACTTTCCCGTCTTGGAAAACCAAATCGACAACCATCAGCTTGACGGTTTTTCTCACATGTTGCTGTGTGTTTATGAATTTGTAAATCCTCGACTAATTTACGCAACACAGAGTCATTTTGATTTAAAGAACATGAAACCACCTTTTTAATAACGGCAATTCCTTCTTGTGTACAGAATTCCGGAACATTACTACACCAGACCAGCATATGCAGATGTGGGCTACCGCGGTTTTGAAATTCCACTCGGTACCAGAAGTCTTCAATGGGACCACCCAAGCAATCATTATTTCTCTTTAAAAATTGGAAGAGAGCGTTTACACGGAGAGTGAAATGTCTTGCTATCACTACCGGATGTTTTTGCACGAGGTTTAAGCGCTCCGGAAATGACAGGCTTTCAGCGTCATCAATGTTACCTCCATCGGCTATTAGCAAGGCTTTAATCATATCTGACCAATTTAAATCGTTGCAAGAAAATGTTAAGAACCATGTGGGAGGCCCTAACGTTCTTACCATTGCAATTAATTCAGAGCAACATTTCTGCCAATATGATGATGATCCTCGAATATTTCTCATAGTCAGGTGCATGTTATCAATAAGTCCCTGTGGTGTTTGCTCTCCATTACCTTGTCGCATCCTACATGACACTGATACACTTGATTTGGCACGAAAATATTCAACAATGGATAAAGCATAAAATAAATACTCATTTCTGTTGAACCTCTTATCAACACTCATTACACGGTTTTGGAAGTAGTCAAGGGGTGTACACGTATTCTCTCTTTCCTCGCCAAAGCCACATTTACCATCTGGAAAAAGAAAATACCAACACAATTCCTCCATACGGCGTTCACGTTCAAAAAATAGGGGTGCTGCAGTTTTCCGTGTGATGGCGGCCAATCTCATTGTATCATCTGTTGATGTTTGATTTACGTTAACAACACTTTCTAAATTAGGTACATTATCATCCATGTTTTGGAGCATACTAGTTGATTCAACATAAATGGTGCTCGAGGAGTCGTTGACTGGTACTTGAAAATTGTCTAGTGTTACTGGCATTGTTCTTGCAAGTGACTGAATAATTTGTGTTTTTGGTCGGACGAAATCGTTTAATTTAGAATTATCTGCCCTTACTATTGTCGATTGTTGCAGTATGGGCGCATTTGATTGTATTTGAGTGTCTCGAGCTATAACCAATGGTGTTAATGATAATACATTAAGACTATGCCGAAAGTTTCCTTCAGGAATTTTTTTTGGGGACAAAAATAAATTGCGACGTAAAATGGCATGAAAATCGTCCAGATTACTAAACCGCATGCAACAAGCGGTCCCATATTTGGTAGTAGAAGCTCCCTTGGGACCACGCGCGTCGGAATCAAACAAGAAGTAAATTAGACTGTCACCCAAAATTCTGCAATGTACTGCTATCGAAATGGCATTTGCTGTAAGTATACCATTTGAGTATTCTCTGAAAAAACTTAAAAATGCATTTTGCAAGTTAGGAAATCCATTAGAACTATCGTCATTATCTATATGACCATAATAACTTTTGTCCTCGATTACTGTGATCAATAAATTTTCTCGATTGTATATAAGTCTTGGACTGAGGTCTGTTACAGCAAGGTACTCAGGGTTTACTTCGCCGGGTGCAGGATTATCTCTAGAAGTAATGCAATCATTGTAGTATTTATCGCCAATAATTAAAATGTAATCAATATCGCTTTTCGACCACTTGTTCGGATCCACTACAGTAAATGCTGCACACGCAACAGCTGCTATCCCGGTGCATTGCTTACCTCGAGATAATTCAAAACGTAAATCCCCTTGATTAAATGATCCGCGTAATGTTGCCTTGTTGTCATTTAAAGTGACATAATGTTTCGAGTACGGTTCTGAAGACACAGCACCATGTTCAGGAAAAGAACTCTCAGCTATTTGAACTAAAAGTGGTACGTTTACGATAGGTTCAAAATGCACCTGAACATCTCTGTAAAGGTGGTTATTTGAAATTAACCAAGTTAACGCTCGATTCAGTCTTTGCATATCCACGACGAATTCTTTAATACATGGAACGTTATCGAGACTTTCAACTACCAAAACTAAACCAGCCTTATGTGGTGTCAGCAGAAGCTGTTCAGCTATTTCCACAACATCCTTTGCAAATAACACGACCTGCCCTTTACACCAATTTTGAAACGCTTATTAATTTTAACAATCTTTAAAAACGGTGTAATGCGACTTAAAAACCGTTCTTCAACACTTGTCAAATTTCTTAATTCAGGCGGTACTTCAGCAGGCATCTTTTTATTCCAGTATGCAGTTGTTGGAACTCTCCCTTTTCTTATGTTATTGTAACAGCGAGTGCAGGTAGTTATTGTACCTATATCAATCAGTTCTTTAGGTAACAGCATACTGTGCAAATTTGATCGTAAGTTGTGTCGCTGTTGTGGATATAGAGTTCTTTTGCAAACGGCACTTGGTACATCAGCAAAAATATTAATTGCCGCTTCAAAAGATTGTTCATTTGAAATATCCCTATTAACGCTACTGATTTGTTTCATTCTACCTAGCCGAAGTAAACGAGATTCAGGTGTTTCGTTTGATAAACGATCGTGTATTAATCCAATGCGGTGTGTACGTTGTTCCTCCGTCTCATTAGATAGACGATTATGGATTAATCCAATACGATGAGCACGTTGTTCCTCCGTCTTCTTCATTATGCGATTCTTAATTAAGCGGAGACGAACACTACGCGTTTCAATCGTTTCCCTGTTTAAAACTCCTTTCATGTAAAGTCGTTTTTTTGAAAGTCTATTTTTGCGTTCTTCGCAGGTCCTTTTGAAATTTTTTTTAACAAGATTTCCTTTGTTGAGTTGGGCGTTTCTGCCTTCCTTCAATTGTTTCACTTAATCTACGCTGTCTCATATGAGCAGCACGCTTTGTAGGTCTACCCATAATACAAAAAAAAAAAAAACAAACAAAAAAAAAAAAAAAAAAAAAACCAAAAAAATAACAAAAAAAAAAAAACAAAAAAATATATATATATAAAAAAAAAAAAAAAAATATATGTATATAAAAATAAACAAAAAAAAAATATATATATATAAAAAAAAAACAAACAAAAAAATATTTATCTATATATATAAAATAGTTTGTCCTAACTGACTGACTGATTGTTGAGAGGCCCACAGCCTAAACGATAAGAGCTGGAAGGCTGAAATTTTCACATAATATTCCATTCAGGTTGAAAGTGAGCACTAAGAAAGGATTTTTAATTTGGATTAAATTTTGAACAACTCAATTAATTGCATTAATCACTTTACCTCATTCTACCACTCTGGCGCCTCATTGTCGCACAAGCTGTGAGTTTCAACGCCGCCGAGGTTTCAAACAAAAAAAATAAAAAAAATGACCCCTTCCACTTTTTGCCGTCTGTAGATGTGTCTCTCTCCGTTATTCTCTTTTCTTCTTTGTGCCTTTGACAATTGTTTTTCGAATTAAGTAGCATTTGTTGTTGTTGTTGTTAGTAAGTGTTGTTGTTGCTTCTTTTTGTTGGTATCATTGATTTAAAACAAATCAATTAAAACATAATTTGTTTTTGTACACCAGAATATGTTACGCGATTGGTTTTACCTACATACTTGCTAATTATCAAACAAAACTTAACACACAAATTCCTATTGCCATTGTTGTTTTGATATTATTTTCAAACTGACATTTGTAACTTTAGTTGGTGTTGCAAATGCACATATGTACATACATACACATGTATGTACGTGCATTTTCATTGTTTAGTACCTACATACATATGTATTAACAACAATGCAAGTGCATATATTGGTTAATGCACGCACACATTGTTGCATCTGTATCAAGCTAATCTATATATATAAAATAGTTTGTCCTAACTGACTGACTGATTGTTGAGAGGCCCACAGCCTAAACGATAAGAGCTAGAAGGCTGAAATTTTCACATAATATTCAATTCAGCTTGAAAGTGAGCACTAAGAAAGGATTTTTAATTTGGATTAAATTTTGAACAACTCAATTAATTGCATTAATCACTTTACCTCATTCTACCACTCTGGCGCCTCATTGTCGCACAAGCTGTGAGTTTCAACGCCGCCGAGGTTTCAAACAAAAAAAATAAAAAAAATGACCCCTTCCACTTTTTGCCGTCTGTAGATGTGTCTCTCTCCGTTATTCTCTTTTCTTCTTTGTGCCTTTGACAATTGTTTTTCGAATTAAGTAGCATTTGTTGTTGTTGTTGTTAGTAAGTGTTGTTGTTGCTTCTTTTTGTTGGTATCATTGATTTAAAACAAATCAATTAAAACATAATTTGTTTTTGTACACCAGAATATGTTACGCGAGTGGTCTTATCTACATACTTGCTAATTATCAAACAAAACTTAACACACAAATACCTATTGCCATTGTTGTTTTGATATTATTTTCAAACTGACATTTGTAACTTTAGTTGGTGTTGCAAATGCACATATGTACATACATACACATGTATGTACGTGCATTTTCATTGTTTAGTACCTACATACATATGTATTAACAACAATGCAAGTGCATATATTGGTTAATGCACGCACACATTGTTGCATCTGTATCAAGCTAATCTATATATATAAAATAGTTTGTCCTAACTGACTGACTGATTGTTGAGAGGCCCACAGCCTAAACGATAAGAGCTAGAAGGCTGAAATTTTCACATAATATTCAATTCAGCTTGAAAGTGAGCACTAAGAAAGGATTTTTAATTTGGATTAAATTTTGAACAACTCAATTAATTGCATTAATCACTTTACCTCATTCTACCACTCTGGCGCCTCATTGTCGCACAAGCTGTGAGTTTCAACGCCGCCGAGGTTTCAAACAAAAAAAATAAAAAAAATGACCCCTTCCACTTTTTTGCCGTCTGTAGATGTGTCTCTCTCCGTTATTCTCTTTTCTTCTTTGTGCCTTTGACAATTGTTTTTCGAATTAAGTAGCATTTGTTGTTGTTGTTGTTAGTAAGTGTTGTTGTTGCTTCTTTTTGTTGGTATCATTGATTTAAAACAAATCAATTAAAACATAATTTGTTTTTGTACACCAGAATATGTTACGCGAGTGGTCTTATCTACATACTTGCTAATTATCAAACAAAACTTAACACACAAATACCTATTGCCATTGTTGTTTTGATATTATTTTCAAACTGACATTTGTAACTTTAGTTGGTGTTGCAAATGCACATATGTACATACATACACATGTATGTACGTGCATTTTCATTGTTTAGTACCTACATACATATGTATTAACAACAATGCAAGTGCATATATTGGTTAATGCACGCACACATTGTTGCATCTGTATCAAGCTAATCTATATATATAAAATAGTTTGTCCTAACTGACTGACTGATTGTTGAGAGGCCCACAGCCTAAACGATAAGAGCTAGAAGGCTGAAATTTTCACATAATATTCAATTCAGCTTGAAAGTGAGCACTAAGAAAGGATTTTTAATTTGGATTAAATTTTGAACAACTCAATTAATTGCATTAATCACTTTACCTCATTCTACCACTCTGGCGCCTCATTGTCGCACAAGCTGTGAGTTTCAACGCCGCCGAGGTTTCAAACAAAAAAAATAAAAAAAATGACCCCTTCCACTTTTTGCCGTCTGTAGATGTGTCTCTCTCCGTTATTCTCTTTTCTTCTTTGTGCCTTTGACAATTGTTTTTCGAATTAAGTAGCATTTGTTGTTGTTGTTGTTAGTAAGTGTTGTTGTTGCTTCTTTTTGTTGGTATCATTGATTTAAAACAAATCAATTAAAACATAATTTGTTTTTGTACACCAGAATATGTTACGCGAGTGGTCTTATCTACATACTTGCTAATTATCAAACAAAACTTAACACACAAATACCTATTGCCATTGTTGTTTTGATATTATTTTCAAACTGACATTTGTAACTTTAGTTGGTGTTGCAAATGCACATATGTACATACATACACATGTATGTACGTGCATTTTCATTGTTTAGTACCTACATACATATGTATTAACAACAATGCAAGTGCATATATTGGTTAATGCACGCACACATTGTTGCATCTGTATCAAGCTAATCTATATATATAAAATAGTTTGTCCTAACTGACTGACTGATTGTTGAGAGGCCCACAGCCTAAACGATAAGAGCTAGAAGGCTGAAATTTTCACATAATATTCAATTCAGCTTGAAAGTGAGCACTAAGAAAGGATTTTTAATTTGGATTAAATTTTGAACAACTCAATTAATTGCATTAATCACTTTACCTCATTCTACCACTCTGGCGCCTCATTGTCGCACAAGCTGTGAGTTTCAACGCCGCCGAGGTTTCAAACAAAAAAAAAAAAAAAAAATGACCCCTTCCACTTTTTGCCGTCTGTAGATGTGTCTCTCTCCGTTATTCTCTTTTCTTCTTTGTGCCTTTGACAATTGTTTTTCGAATTAAGTAGCATTTGTTGTTGTTGTTGTTAGTAAGTGTTGTTGTTGCTTCTTTTTGTTGGTATCATTGATTTAAAACAAATCAATTAAAACATAATTTGTTTTTGTACACCAGAATATGTTACGCGAGTGGTCTTATCTACATACTTGCTAATTATCAAACAAAACTTAACACACAAATACCTATTGCCATTGTTGTTTTGATATTATTTTCAAACTGACATTTGTAACTTTAGTTGGTGTTGCAAATGCACATATGTACATACATACACATGTATGTACGTGCATTTTCATTGTTTAGTACCTACATACATATGTATTAACAACAATGCAAGTGCATATATTGGTTAATGCACGCACACATTGTTGCATCTGTATCAAGCTAATATTCATATATACGAGTTGATAAAATCAAAACAAATGAGTTTTTTTCTTTTCTTCTTTGTGCCCATGACAATTGATTTACGACCCCAGCAGCGTTTGTTGTTGTTGTAAGTGTTGTTGTTGCTTCTTTTTGTTGGTATCATTGATTTAAAACAAATCAATTAAAACATAATTTGTTTTTGTACACCAGAATATGTTACGCGATTGGTTTTACCTACATACTTGCTAATTATCAAACAAAACTTAACACACAAATTCCTATTGCCATTGTTGTTTTGATATTATTTTCTAACTGACATTTGTAACTTTAGTTGGTGTTGCAAATGCACATATGTACATACATACACATGTATGTACGTGCATTTTCATTGTTTAGTACCTACATACATATGTATTAACAACAATGCAAGTGCATATATTGGTTAATGCACGCACACATTGTTGCATCTGTATCAAGCTAATCTATATATATAAAATAGTTTGTCCTAACTGACTGACTGATTGTTGAGAGGCCCACAACCTAAACGATAAGAGCTAGAAGGCTGAAATTTTCACAAAATATTCCATTCTCGGTGAAAGTGAGCACTAAGAAAGGATTTTTAATTTGGACCACTCCTTCGAGTACCTCCTGAGCACCTAAGTCCTTTTTTTCTCAACTTTTGTACTAGAGCTATGCTTTTAAATTAATTAATTATTACGAAACTTGGTCAGGACAAGCTGTGAGTTTCAACGTTTTGTTTTTTTGTTATTTCTTATTTGTTTTTTATAACGAGCCATTTGCGCGAAAATAATTAATCTTGAACATCTTTGTATAGTGGTTGATTTGCTTACTTGCTGCTTATGTAACTCAGACGTAACGTCGTACCACACAAACATTGTTGATATACATTTTCGACCAATTAAGCAAAGCACATATGTAAGTTTGTATGTATTTGTAACGTATGGGGGTTTTGGGTATAAAAAGGCGGTCAGAAGGGGTAGGCGTGACATTCAAATTTGTGATGCATATCTGTGGCGGATGGTACCTTCTATCTCCTAATCAAGTTTGGAGAGTCTAGCGCAAAAACTGAGAAAGATATTTTGGTGGGCGGTATAAGTGGGCGTGGCATCCAATATTGCACATTTGTTACGGATGTCACTAACAATGTTTCCAAGTTTGGTGACTCTAGCGCAAAATCTGGGAAAGATATAGAAATTTCAGATTTTACGAGTTGGGTGGAAAAGGTGGGCGTGGCGTGTAAAACTTTGATGTAGATCGGTTACGGATGTCGCTAACAATGTTCATACCAAATTTGAAGAGCCTAGGTCGAAAACTGAGAGAGATATAGCGGTGGGCGATATAAGTTGGCGTGGCATCCAAAATTTGTATGCACACCAGTTACGGATGTCACTACCAATATTCATACCGAACTTGGTGAATCTAGCTTAAAAACTGGCGAAGATACATGCCTTCCGGTTTTAGGGCGGTGGGGCATGTCCCGTTGTTTGGGAGCGTGGAATCCAAAGTTTTCATGCATATCTGTGTCAAATGTCAGCATCCACCTTTATGTCAATTTTGGTGCCTATAGCTTGAAAACTGTAGAAGATACAGGCATTTTTGTTTATAATTGGAGCGGGACTGGGGGCGGAATAGGTGGCCGTGGCATCCGTGGCTGGGGGCGGAAGAGGTGGGCGTGGCATCCAAACTTTCGATGCAGTTTTTGAGGAATGTCATCGGCTATCTTGCCCACAAATTTGGTGACTCTAGCTGCTAAAATGTGAGATATATATATATGTGTTTCATCGATTTGCACTTTGAGGTTTCGATTTGTTATCGATTTCCCAGGCCCCTGAGGTCGTAGAGCCAAATTTAACACTTTTTCTGACGAAGGTATGTACCAAAATATTTGCAAAGTTGCAAAGCTCTAGCTTCAAGCGTGTTGAAAAAAGTTGCGTTCAAACGGACGGACGGGCGGACGGACGGACAGACACCTTGACGGGCATTGCATAAACCCAATATAATATGATACCTTTGGTATCAAAGTATAAAGACGCGTCTGATTCTCAACCTCAATGGTGGCGTGAAAAAGAGAATATTTAATACTTTGCTAATATGTTGTTAAACATTAACTAATTTATTTTATATGTATTGCTAAAATTTTGTAAAAACTATCGGCGTAGCGAAGCAAGCGGGTCACTTACTAGTATTCATATATACGAGTTGATAAAATCAAAACAAATGAGTTTTTTTCTTTTCTTCTTTGTGCCCATGACAATTGATTTACGACCCCAGCAGCGTTTGTTGTTGTTGTAAGTGTTGTTGTTGCTTCTTTTTGTTGGTATCATTGATTTAAAACAAATCAATTAAAACATAATTTGTTTTTGTACACCAGAATATGTTACGCGATTGGTTTTACCTACATACTTGCTAATTATCAAACAAAACTTAACACACAAATTCCTATTGCCATTGTTGTTTTGATATTATTTTCTAACTGACATTTGTAACTTTAGTTGGTGTTGCAAATGCACATATGTACATACATACACATGTATGTACGTGCATTTTCATTGTTTAGTACCTACATACATATGTATTAACAACAATGCAAGTGCATATATTGGTTAATGCACGCACACATTGTTGCATCTGTATCAAGCTAATCTATATATATAAAATAGTTTGTCCTAACTGACTGACTGATTGTTGAGAGGCCCACAACCTAAACGATAAGAGCTAGAAGGCTGAAATTTTCACAAAATATTCCATTCTCGGTGAAAGTGAGCACTAAGAAAGGATTTTTAATTTGGACCACTCCTTCGAGTACCTCCTGAGCACCTAAGTCCTTTTTTTCTCAACTTTTGTACTAGAGCTATGCTTTTAAATTAATTAATTATTACGAAACTTGGTCAGGACAAGCTGTGAGTTTCAACGTTTTGTTTTTTTGTTATTTCTTATTTGTTTTTTATAACGAGCCATTTGCGCGAAAATAATTAATCTTGAACATCTTTGTATAGTGGTTGATTTGCTTACTTGCTGCTTATGTAACTCAGACGTAACGTCGTACCACACAAACATTGTTGATATACATTTTCGACCAATTAAGCAAAGCACATATGTAAGTTTGTATGTATTTGTAACGTATGGGGGTTTTGGGTATAAAAAGGCGGTCAGAAGGGGTAGGCGTGACATTCAAATTTGTGATGCATATCTGTGGCGGATGGTACCTTCTATCTCCTAATCAAGTTTGGAGAGTCTAGCGCAAAAACTGAGAAAGATATTTTGGTGGGCGGTATAAGTGGGCGTGGCATCCAATATTGCACATTTGTTACGGATGTCACTAACAATGTTTCCAAGTTTGGTGACTCTAGCGCAAAATCTGGGAAAGATATAGAAATTTCAGATTTTACGAGTTGGGTGGAAAAGGTGGGCGTGGCGTGTAAAACTTTGATGTAGATCGGTTACGGATGTCGCTAACAATGTTCATACCAAATTTGAAGAGCCTAGGTCGAAAACTGAGAGAGATATAGCGGTGGGCGGTATAAGTTGGCGTGGCATCCAAAATTTGTATGCACACCAGTTACGGATGTCACTACCAATATTCATACCGAACTTGGTGAATCTAGCTTAAAAACTGGCGAAGATACATGCCTTCCGGTTTTAGGGCGGTGGGGCATGTCCCGTTGTTTGGGAGCGTGGAATCCAAAGTTTTCATGCATATCTGTGTCAAATGTCAGCATCCACCTTTATGTCAATTTTGGTGCCTATAGCTTGAAAACTGTAGAAGATACAGGCATTTTTGTTTATAATTGGAGCGGGACTGGGGGCGGAATAGGTGGCCGTGGCATCCGTGGCTGGGGGCGGAAGAGGTGGGCGTGGCATCCAAACTTTCGATGCAGTTTTTGAGGAATGTCATCGGCTATCTTGCCCACAAATTTGGTGACTCTAGCTGCTAAAATGTGAGATATATATATATGTGTTTCATCGATTTGCACTTTGAGGTTTCGATTTGTTATCGATTTCCCAGGCCCCTGAGGTCGTAGAGCCAAATTTAACACTTTTTCTGACGAAGGTATGTACCAAAATATTTGCAAAGTTGCAAAGCTCTAGCTTCAAGCGTGTTGAAAAAGTTGCGTTCAAACGGACGGACGGGCGGACGGACGGACAGACACCTTGACGGGCATTGCATAAACCCAATATAATATGATACCTTTGGTATCAAAGTATAAAGACGCGTCTGATTCTCAACCTCAATGGTGGCGTGAAAAAGAGAATATTTAATACTTTGCTAATATGTTGTTAAACATTAACTAATTTATTTTATATGTATTGCTAAAATTTTGTAAAAACTATCGGCGTAGCGAAGCAAGCGGGTCACTTACTAGTATATATATATAAAAATCACAAAAAAATAAAAAATAAACAACTATTTTAACAAAAAAAAAACCAACTTCAAAATGATTAAAATGCCCTAAAAAGTAAAAAATAATTAAGTTGTTGTTGTACAAGTAGTAAATCTATTGTTATTTTTGGAGTCGGTGTCAGCTACGGTAACGAGAAATATTTTCGTAATCAAGTGACTTTCTGAATGAAGTTTAAATAAGGCTAGATGAAAAGGATTCATACCATGCTCACAACGCTAGAACCAGTTGTGAATTTTAAGCCAACATTAGTCCAGTTGAGAAGGTTATGAAACACATGCTCACAAGGCTAGAACCAGTTTTGAATTTTAAGAAAATACAAAAATAATTACAACTTTAAATGGAGCTTCGCTGAGTACGCAAAAATTATAGAGCTGTTTCATTTGTGTCGTATTGTGGTAGTCCAGAAATGGATGGTCCATATTGAATGGATTAATAGATAGCCATTCTGTTGTCAGAGAAAATCCGTTGAGTAAATGACTGAAATTGAAACTTTAAATGCGTTTTTCTCAAAACTACTAAACTGTGAATTTGTGTTTGCCAGTTTTACTGAACCGTTAGGAATGGTTCTTAAACAATGCAGGTATAAACCTACCGTAGCTGACACCGACTCCAAAATAACAATAGATTTACTACTTGTACAACAACAACTTAATTATTTTTTACTTTTTAGGGCATTTTAATCATTTTGAAGTTGGTTTTTTTTTTGTTAAAATAGTTTATTTTGATTTGTTTTTTTTTTTATGCTTTCGCTTCACAGTAGAAACGAATAAGCATCTCATTAAAGTAATTAATTTCCTCAACCGTGGAGTCGAGCTGTGACAAGCATACATCTGCATCTTCATTCATTGTCTATAAAATGACGTTGGAGCATGTGACCGTGATTCTGATGGCGGTGTATTTGCACGGTATTGGCAGAGATAATAATATTATTATATCATATAAAATATACATTAATTATTATTGTATTTGTTGTTGCTGATGATGCTTTCCAACTCAAGACATATATTCTGAAGCCATTTGCGTTCCGGCAACCAGACATGAACCAGAGTTTTAACTATCGGCTGTCCCGCGCGCGTAGAATAATTGAAAATGTTTTCGGAATTTGCGCAGCAAGATTCAGAATTCTTCGCAGGACAATTGATCTTGAACCCGCAAATGCCACAAAGATTGTGTTAGCCATTTCCGTTCTTCACAATTTTTTAATTGCAAGAAAGAGTGTGTACACGAGCTCAATTGATTTTGACAGGGAGCTGAATGGTGAATTTGTACCAGGGAAATGGCAAGCAGAGGAAAACAGCTTGTTGGCTCTGCAATCAGCAAACACCGGACGAACAAGCAATACAGCAAGCCAAATTAGGGAATGTTTTAAACAACATTTTATATCAGAAGAAGGTGAGGTGAGCTGGCAATACGCAGCTTTTGGCTATCCTACTCACAACGAACATTAAAAAACAAGTAAAAAAGACGGACAGACACCATGACAGACCTTGCACAAACCCAATATACTATGATACCTTTGGTATCAAAGTATAAAAATTAAAAACTTACATAACTTGATGTCCGCGATCCAGAGTCAACACTAAGTATGGGTTGCAAGAAGAGCATAGCACAGTAAAATTTATTTGGCGACTTCCGAGCAGCAGCAGCCTGACCACTTTTAGTCGATCGAACCTTATTATGAGCATTCTTTAAAAAATTTCATTGCATTTAATAAATTATTAATCTATATATATAAAATAGTTTGTCCTGATTGTTGAGAGGCCCACAGCCTAAACGATAAGAGCTAGAAGGCTGAAATTTTTACATAATATTCAATGCAGCTTGAAAGTGAGCACTAAGAAAGGATTTTTAATTTGGATTAAATTTTGAACAACTCAATAAATTGCATTAATCACTTTACCTCATTCCACCACTCTGGCGCCTCATTGTCGCACAAGCTGTGAGTTTCAACGCCGCCGAGGTTTCAAACAAAAAAAAATAAAAAAAATGACCCATTCCACTTTTTGCCGTCTGTAGATGTGTCTCTCTCCGTTATTCTCTTTTCTTCTTTGTGCCTTTGACAATTGTTTTTCGAATTAAGTAGCATTTGTTGTTGTTGTTGTTGTAAGTGTTGTTGTTGCTTCTTTTTGTTGGTATCATTGATTTAAAACAAATCAATTAAAACATAATTTGTTTTTGTACACCAGAATATGTTACGCGAGTGGTCTTATCTACATACTTGCTAATTATCAAACAAAACTTAACACACAAATACCTATTGCCATTGTTGTTTTGATATTATTTTCAAACTGACATTTGTAACTTTAGTTGGTGTTGCAAATGCACATATGTACATACATACACATGTATGTACGTGCATTTTCATTATTTAGTACCTACATACATATGTATTAACAAAAATGCAAGTGCATATATTGGTTAATGCACGCATACATTGTTGTATCTGTAGCAAGCTAATCTATATATATAAAATAGTTTGTCCTGATTGTTGAGAGGCCCACAGCCTAAACGATAAGAGCTAGAAGGCTGAAATTTTCACATAATATTCAATGCAGCTTGAAAGTGAGCACTAAGAAAGGATTTTTTGGACCACTCCTTCGAGTACCTCCCATACAATTCAAGGTAATGCGTTTATCATTTTACCTCATTCCACCACTCTGGCGCCTCATTGTCGCACAAGTTGTGAGTTTGAACGCCGACCGAGTTTACAAAAGCAAACTTAAGAAATTGTAATCTGCATACATATGTATGTTTATTTAATGCAAATAAATTGTATAGATATGTACATATGCACATACATTCAATTTGTATTTTTTTTTTATATCGAGCCCTTTGCGCGAAAATAATTAATCTTAAACATCTTTGTATAGTGGTAGATTTCCTTACTTGCTGCAATTTCGAAAAAGCAAGCAAAGCACATACGTAAGTTTTTATGTATGGGGTTTTGGGTATAAAAAGGCAGGCAGAAGGGGTAGGCGTGACATTCAAATTTGTGATGCATATCTGTGGCGAATAGCACCTTCTATCTCCCTATTAAGTTTGCAGACTCTAGCGCAAAAACTGAGAAAGATATTGAGGAGTGGCATTCAACATTGCACATTTGTTACGGATGGCACTAACAATGTTTCCAGCAAATTTGGTGACTCTAGCGCAAAAACTGAAAAAGATATAGAGTTTTCAGATTTTAGAAGGTGGACGGTATCAGTGGGGGCGTGGCATCCAAAGTTTTGATGCATATCTTTGTAAGACTTCAGCATCTACTTTCCCACGAAATTTTGTGAGTATAGCTTTAAAACTGTGGGAAATACAGTCATTTTCGACTATAACTAAAGAAGGGGGCTGCTGGCGGAAGAGGTGGGCGTGGTATCCAAACTTTCGATGCAGTTTTTGAGGAATGTCATCGGCTATCTTGCCCCCAAATTTGGTGACTCTAGGTGCTAAAATGTGATATATATATATATGTTTCATCGCTTTGCACATCGAGGTGTATCGATTTGTTAACGATTTCCCAGGCCCTGTGGTCGTAGAACCAAATTTAACACTTTGTCTGACGAAGGTATGTTTTAAGGGTGTCGAAAAAAGTTGCGTTCATACGGAAAGACGGACAGACACCATGACGGATATTGCACAAACCCAATATTCTATGATACCTTTGGTATTAAAGTAAAATGACGCGTCTGATTCTCAACCTAATGGTGGCGTGAAAAAGGAAATATTAAATACTTTGATAATATGTTGTTAAACATTTTCTAACTTATTTATTTTATATCTATTGCTAAAATTGCTAAAATTTTGTTAAAACTTTCGGCGCAGCGAAGCAAGCAGGGCACTTACTGGTAATTACATGAAAATAAAATGATTTTTACTTACACGAAATTGCTGGCGCAACAAATTCCATTTATTGGATACTTCTTCTTTTGGGAATTGAAGAGCCTTTGCAATTTCTTCCCATGAAGTCTCCCGTTTGTTGCGATTTTTGTAAGCACCGCTGGTGAAATCCCACAAATTAGGTCTTTCTTCTACTAACTGTATTAAGGTGTATCACTGCTCGTCCGACCACAATGCTACCGTCTTTCTGGCGCGTGATGTTTTATTTATTAAATGGAGAAACCATTTTTTTGCACAGAAAAACACACAGTAGAGAAGGACAACCACCAAAATACTATTTAGCGATAGCTATCGCCCGCAACCGAATCAACTCTACTTTTGATATTGAAATATCGTTAAATAAAGTTGGTCATAAGCTATCGCCCGCAACCGAACCGAATCAACTTTCGACAATGAAATATCGAAATAAATAAATATCGTTGAATAAATTTGGTCAACACAAAGCAAATGAATGAACATGAAGTCAATTTGATTTTGTGTTGTCAACGCGTCAATTGTGACATCAACTATTGACTCAAAGTGTTTAGAGTTTGTTTACATTCAAAGCGTCAACTGTTGTTTTTCGTGTTGTCAATCTATTGGCAACGCAACAGTTGACCAAATTGATGTCAATGTTGACTTGTCTGTCAACTAGTGTAAATATACCTTTACTTGTTGGATACTGGGCTACTGATAAAAGGCAAATTTATAGCATCGATAACTATAAAGCAGGTCATGAGGCATACGAGCTCATCAGACTTGTCAATTTTGTTTAAAATCACCAAGCACCACGTCTGTTACGTCAACGGCAGGGCAAAAGGTAAAATTGACAACACAGTTATTCTCAAACACAACTGCAAGTGCTATTCGGCGGTGCTATACTTTGAACTTTTCGAGTTGGCAAACGACTGGTTTGATGTTTTTAATAGCAGATGCCTGTCGAGAAGTTTGCCAACTTGTCGACCTTTCGGCACACATCTTGCTGAGCATAAAGGCGTGTTGGCTGAAATGACACACGTTATGCTAGAGCTAATTTTACCTAATGGTAAAAAGATAGCGCCTTTCCCAAAATGCATTTTATTTAACAATGCTGCTTTACAAATGCTTCATTTATAGTTTAAAAACAAATTTGGAATGGAATACATTGTAACCAATAGGTTAACTCACGACCTTCTTGAAAATTTTTTTTGTTGCCATTAGAGCCAAAGGCGGTCTGTTTGATCACACCACCCCTTTAAAATTTCAATATAGGTTGCGGAAGTATTTATTAGGTATGAACCAATAAATCAACTTTTGAATGCAACTAGTTGGTCTCAGCTTTATTCCTGTAGTGATTTAGAAACTGTCATTGCCATTTTTTATGAGACCTTGAATTCGCATTTGGACAGATGTGTTCCCCTCTGTCACTCCTCAAGTGATAACAAACCACCTTGGTTTACAAGGGAATTATCAAAACTGAAAAATGCGAAGACAAGATCTTATACAAAATTCAGAAAATCGGGAAATACTATTGACTTATCAACCTATATTATAGCAAAGTCTAATTTTCTTTCTGTTACCTCATCCTGCTATAATAACTATCTTAATAAATGTAGAATGAATTTCTCTAGAGATCCTAAACAGTTTTATAATTTTGTTAATTCTAAACGTAAATTCTCCTGCCTCCCATCCTCAGTTTTTCTTGATAATACGAAAGCAAGTACGGATCAGGCTGTGGCCGATCTATTTGCTGAATATTTTCAATCAGTATATTCTTTGAGTTCTCATAGTTCTAGTAATACTTATCCCTTCTAAATTCAATCATCAAATTGCATATTTGCCCCGGTCTTAACTGAGTGTTCGCTGCTAAGTGACCTAAACCTGATCAAACCTGGCTTCTCGCCTGGTCCTGATGGAGTGCCCGGTTGTGTACTTAGATATTGCGCTGATACACTGTGCAAACCTTTACTAAAATTATTCAAATTGTCTGTTGAATCTTTAGTATTCCCTGATATGTGGAAGCAATCTTTTATTATTCCACTTCATAAAAATTCTTCAAAGTCCAATGTTAAAAATTATAGAGGGATTTCGAAATTGTCTGCCATTCCGAAAGTCTTCGAAAAACTTATTTGCTCTCAATTGCAACACTCATGTAGTGCAATTATGTCGCCTTATCAACATGGTTTCGTAAAGCGTAGATCTACTAACACCAACCTTCTAGAATTTACATCGCTTGTTATTAAAGGATTTCAGAGCAAAATGCAAACTGATGTCATTTATACCGATTTTAGTAAGGCATTTGATTCTGTTAGTCATTCACTTTTGCTTCATAAATTAAACAATTATTGGGCTCCCAAGTAACCTCCTTTCATGGCTTTCCGAGTACTTGTGTGGCCGTACACAAAAAGTTGTCTTTAAATCATCTGTCTCTAAACCAATTTATGTATCATCAGGTGTCCCCCAAGGTAGTCACCTTGGGCCTTTATTATTTAATCTCTTTATTAATGATCTTCCTGCAGGAATATCTAACTCGCACGTGTACATGTTTGCGGATGACGTTAAATTATGTTTATCCTATAATGAACCTTCTCTCAGTAACTTACTACAGTCTGATCTTAGTGCACTATCTGATTGGTGCAACTTTAACCAACTTAATTTCAATTGCTCTAAATGTAAAGTAATGTCTTTCTGTAGAAGTACTCCTCATACTGCTGAGTACTTGCTTGATGGCTCACCACTCGATCGCGTATTAGAAATGAAGGATTTGGGTATTATTCTTGACCCAAAATTAAAGTTTGATTCTCATATATCGTGCATGGTTAATAAAGCCATCAGTGTCGTTGGTTTCATCAAGCGGTGGTCGAAAGAGTTTAACGATCCCTACACTACTAAAAACACTTTATACATCCCTAGTGCGTCCCATCCTTGAATATGGATCTTGTGTGTGGTCTCCGCAATACAGGATTTATCAGGATAGAATCGAATCTGTTCAGAAGAAATTTCTTTTATTTGCACTTAGAAGTTTTAACTGGGTTCCCGGTGTTGATTTGCCTTCGTATTCAAGTAGACTTCTATTAATTAACCTTCCTTCTCTTTTAAACCGTAGAACTATGTATGGAGTTTTATTTGTTACTAATCTGCTCAATGGTGAAATCGACTCACCCATTTTATTAAGGCACAATCTCTCAATGTCCGGTTAAGTTTTCGTTTAGCTTATCAAAAATTTAATTTACTTTTTGAGTTAAACGGTTTGGTTTTCTCAAAGCTAATAGTGCATTTACACTGACGCCTTAAGGCGCGCCTTTAGCATTTCGCCTTAAGGCGTCCGAAAAATTTAGCCTTTACCATACAAAATGTGGCCGTTATATTTGAAAATAGCGACTTTTTCGTCGCGCCGCAAGAGCGCCGCTATGCTACGGGCTAAAATAAAGACTTTTTTATGCCGATGTATCGATATTTTCGGCTTGAATTTTAAAAGGTGGCAACTTTAAACAGCTGATTTTAAACCAAATTGAATGTGCAAGTAAGTAAACAAATATTTATTTTTATCAACTTTTTGTTAATTTTGTTACAATTTAACAATTTAATTTCAAGTGGAAGTCGGACAAAAAAGAAAGCGTTGGCCCAGTGAGTTGGAGACCCTATTCATAGATTTGTGGGAGGACAGGAATGAGGATCTCCGTGGCCAGCGCAAAAATATTCATATTTATGCGGAAATGGCGGAATCCCTGAAGGCGAATTCGGTGGACATGACTCCACAGGATGTAAAAAAAAAAATTGGAGTCGTTAAAGAATAGATACAGGTTTGTTTTAAACATTACATACATCTGGTGTATGAATAATATTGTGTTTTAAAATATATATATTACAGGCAAGAAAAAGCTGCTGTTGGCGTCTCCGGCGGCTCGCCATCAACTTGGTGCCACTTTGAAAGGGTTGGCAAGATTTTGGCAGGATCGAAGAGCGTCAATCCAGAGGCTCTTGTGGAGGAAAGCTTGGGTAAGTGCTGTTACTATAATCAATGACTTAATATTGAATTTTAATCAAAAATTATCATCCACAGAGGTTTTAACCAACGAGCTTGAGGGAGAAGAGTGTTTGGATGTGTACGACGAATCTTCGCGCTCGACATGCGTCTCTCCCGAGGATGGCCCTTCCACTTCAAAGAAGCGGAGGCGGCTGTACTCGGGAAGTGAAAGGATGCTGTTGTTGGAGAAGGCAACAAACGACATTGCGGAGTTAAAGGAGGAGTCAAAAAAAAACCCAAATAATGGCTCAATTCACGGAGCGGATGATCGCCAATCAGGAGCGCATGGCTGAAAGTCAGTGTGAACTAGTAGAGTTAATAAAAATACAGTTGCAAGGCAACAAATAAAAAGTCAAATTATAGAAAATCATGTTTTTATTCAATTATTTCAGAAACAAGCGATTCAGCGATTGCTGCTCTTATTTCTTCTGCAGTGCTGTTTAGAAGATAGGTCGTGTGGTGATGTTCGGGCTGTTCGCGCTCCAGCAAGGGCATGCCCAATTCCTTTTCATATTTGCTGTTGTGCGCATTTAAAAAGTTGTGCAAAACACAACAGCACTTAATAAGAGCATTAGTGTTTTCAATATTGTTGTCAATGCCTTTGCCAAGCCGACGAAACCTTCCTTTTAATTGCCCAAATGCATTCTCCACGACGCGTCTAGCCTTGGATAAATGGTAATTGAAGCGTTTTTTTACATCGGGTGCATCAATGGAAAACGGATACGGCTTCATCATGGTTGGGCAGAATCGGAAGGCAGAGTCTCCTATTATAAAAACCGGCACGTCAACACCTCCTATTCTCTTTGCGTTTTTATGAAACATATCTGTGGTTGTAACAACCTTTTTAAAGCAGACCGCTCATAAATCTGAGAGTCGTTACATCTGCCTGGAGATCCCACATTTATGTACATGAACCTATATCGGTAGTCGACGAGAGCCAAAAGTACAACAGAGTACCACCCTTTATAATTGTAATAATCTGTTGCATCCGCCTGTTTAGGTTTGACCTCAATGTGGCAACCATCAATTGCACCAAAGCATTGAGGAAACCCAAGGGCTTCAAAACCTTTCACACATTCATCAATTTTTTCTTGGGTAAATATATTCGGGCCCAGATACTCTGCTGCCATATTTTGCCACACAAGACTACAGAACTCCTTCTGGATGTTGCATAGGCTAGCACTTGATATGCCAAACAGACTGGCAACTGTTCTGTACTCTGCAGATGAGCCCAGGCTATATAGAGCTACAGCTACCCGTTTTGCCAGAGGAATGGACGCTCTTAAGTTTGTGTCCATCCTTTTCATTTCAGACAAAGTGTCGCAAAGCTTTTGAAATAGGTTTCTTTCCATTCGGAAACTCTCTTTAAATGCCATGTCACTTAATTTCGGAACATCCATCTCCCAATAACAGCCATTGCGCTCCGCCGTCCAAATGCTTCGTGTCCTAATGCAGTCAAGACCTGACATTGCATTATGGGCAAGTGCTGCTGCGGTCGCTTCTGAGTCCTCGCAATCAACATAATTGCCCAAAAAGTTGACGCAATCATTTGCCGTATTGACAACGCAATCACCTATTTCCTTTGCAGCAATCATTATTAAATTCAAATTGTGCTCCATTTTACAAATTTCTGCTTGTTCAACAATTACAACCGAAAGTAAACAAAAAACAGCTGATTTCTAAAGACCTTTTGTCAGTGTAAATGACTTTTCGCCCGTATCACTAAGGCGCGCCTTAAGGCGTCAGTGTAAATGCACTATAAAATAGCCTATCATCGATAAGTAACTATCGCACTAAAGTGAGCAGTTTAGCTGTTGTTGCCGTTGTTTAAAATCCATTATATGATTAGTTTGAGCGCAAAAAAACTTAACTGTTACCTATTACAATGGCAAGCCAATTGATTCTGTAAGCCTGAACCGCTGTACAAATTTGGCAGCATCCAGTTCAGTGAAATAGTTCATTCTATCCCTATAACTTCTCGAGTTATTTACTTTTGGATCTGGTTCATCAAATTGCGTCTCCGTGACGCAAAAACTCTTTAATGCGATGACATTTTGCTTTAATAACAAATATACAATTCAAGGAACAGCTGTTTGCCTTATCGATGATTCTTAGCGATATATTGTTTTGTAAAATCGGTATAAATTTACAACGAGACCCAGCCTTCCGTTTAGTTTGTTTTTCATATACTCCTAACCGAACATTAAGAAACTCAAATTTGACAAAACGTCGGATATTCTACCTAACCGGACATTGAGAAATTGGCCCTAATAGTGCATTTACACTGACGCCTTAAGGCGCGCCTTTAGCATTTAGCCTTAAGGCCTTCGAAAAATTTAGCCTTTACCATACAAAATGTGGCCGTTATATTTGAAAATAGCGCCTTTTTCGTCGCGCCGCAAGAGCGCCGCTATGCTACGGGCTAAAATAAAGACCTTTTTTGCCGATGTATCGATATTTTCGGCTTGAATTTTAAAAGGTGGCAACTTTTAACAGCTGATTTTAAACCAAATTGAATGTGCAAGTAAACAATTATTTGTATAATTGTATAAGTTTCCATTCGGAAACTCTCTTTAAATGCCATTTTACTTAATTTTGGAACATCCATCTCCCAATAGCAGCCATTGCGCTCCGCCGTCCAAATGCTTCGTGTCCTAATGCAGTCAAGACCTGACATTGCATTATGGGCAAGTACTGCTGCGGTCGCTTCTGAGTCCTCGCAATCAACATAATTGCCCAAAAAAGTTTACGCAATCATTTGCCGTATTGACAACGCAATCACCTATTTCCTTTGCAGCAATCTTATTAAATTCAAATTGTGCTCCATTTTACAAAATTCTGCTTGTTCAACAATTACAACCGAAAGTAAACAAAAAACAGCTGATTTCTAAAGACCTTTTGTCAGTGTAAATGACTTTTCACCCGTATCACTAAGGCGCGCCTTAAGGCGTCAGTGTAAATGCACTATAAGTCGAATAAACTTAACTGTCCCTATTAGATCTTCTCGTAACTTTGTACCTATTAACCTTGATCGTTGATCTACCAACTATCTAATGCATGAACCGTTTCGAGTAGTGTGTGCAGACTACAATATGATGTTTTCACTTGTTTTCTTTGAGTCCTCCATTCCCATACTAAAAAGATCCATACTGCTTTACTTATCTAGTCATAGTCACTAATCACTAATCTTATGATCTGATTGGTTTTTTCTGGGTTTTTCCCAATCCTCGCAACAAATGTTGGATCATTAAATTTTAAATTTTTGTTGAATTCCCCAGAATATTTTAATATTTTAAACTTTTTCATTTCATTCCAGTTTGTTTACTGATTTAATTTTAAAGTTTGTTCATTAATCTTAAACATTTTTGTAGCTTAAGCTCTATTTTTTAATTTGATTTAATTTTAATTTTTATGTCGACTGATATTAGTTGACAATAAATAAATAAAAAAATAAATAATAAAGAAGCTACACAAAAGAGGTTATCCCGTAGTAGCCATTGTCTCTGATTTGGGCCCTGGAAATCAAAAGTTATGGAGACAGCTAAGCATATCAGAGAGAGAGTTTGATATAACAATTAAATAATACAAGTAGAAAAATTTGTAACATTTTTGTTTAAGAAAAAGCCTGGTTAAGCCATCCAGCGGATTATAAACTTAACATACACGGTGTGTCCCAAAAATAACCGAACTTTGTATTTAGATCATACAACATGCAGCGCAATCTATTGAACATTTACAGCATTAAAATTATACATTCATCCTCTTTCCAACGCAACAAATTTCAAGTAAATCAGATGACAGATGCCAAAGTTACAGTCATTTCAATAAACGAAAATAGGTGCTAGTGGTACAAAAACGCAATTGTTTAGGTTTTATGACTTCCATTCAGCAGATTGACGCTTAGTTTCAGGATCATATTTAAAACACCATGTCTCATCACCAGTTATGATCGAATCAAGAAAGTCTGGATCGTTTTCAGCAGTTTAAACAATGTCCTTGCAATGCTGTACACGAGCGATTTTTTGGTCGTTAGTTAACTCATGTGGAACAAAACGTGCACAGACCTTCCTTTTACCCAAATCTTCAGTTAATATTCTCCAAATAGTGTTTTTACTCGTATTTAATTCCTCTGCCAACATTCTCGTAGTAAAATTTGCATCGATGGTAATGATTTCACTGACTTTTTTCACTAATTCCGAATGATTACTAGTTTGTGGACGCCCTGGCCTTTGGTCGTCATTTAAGTCCTCACGACCATTTTTAAATCGTGTAAACCACGTGTGAACTTGAGTACGACTCATACAATCATCACCATAAACTTTTTTCATCAATTCGTATGTCTCGGCGAATTTTTTTTCAAGTTTAACACAAAATTTAATATTTGCTCTTTGCTCCATCGCGTTTTTGTACCACTAGCACCTATCATCGTTTATTGAAATGACTGCAACTTTGGCATCTGTCATCTGATTTACTTGAAATTTGTTGCGTTGGAAAGAGGATGAATGTATAATTTTAATGCTGTAAATGTTCAATAGATTGCGCTGCATGTTGTATGATCTAAATACAAAGTTCGGTTATTTTTGGGACACACTGTGTATATGTTTTTGCGGATACATTACATTTGATAAAGTTGGTCACTAACCACTATATCGACAGCGGATAAGTCATCAACGGCAAAAAATTTACCAAGACGACAGTCCAACAGGCA
The DNA here is from genome assembly GCA_018152965.1 of Scaptomyza pallida. Taxonomy (NCBI): domain Eukaryota; kingdom Metazoa; phylum Arthropoda; class Insecta; order Diptera; family Drosophilidae; genus Scaptomyza; species Scaptomyza pallida. The sequence continues at coordinate 563,150 of JAECXP010000237.1, forward strand.
ATTAGCCACTGCGCTAAGTCTGATGTCTCTATATTGTTTAAAATTACCGAAAATCACATCAATGTTGGCTCGCTCGGTAAATAAAAGGTCAAATTGGCAACTCAATTGTTTCCCAATACAACAGCGAGTTCCATTAGGCGATGCTTCGCATTGGGGTATGAAGTAGAAAACGCATGCGAAACTCTTTAAAATTTTCAATGATTGGTTCGATGTTTTCAAGCAGTGGCGGATCTAGGGTTGCTGGCGCCCGGGGCAAAGCGTAAAAATTCCGCCCCCTCCCTATTTGCTGTACGAATAACATTAGGAGTATTTTAAGTGTAAATAGGTTATTAATTATTAAAAGCTTATATGTTTGAAGAATTGTATTTCATATCGATTCTTTTGTCAGTTACAACGGAAAAAAACATTATTATTTGTGTTTTTGCAAGACAAAAAAATATTACTTTTAGAATATAACTTTTCTGGCCTTGATTGCCGAAAATTCAGCAATAATATCATTGTAGTCGAGTGATGCTGCTACTTCATTTTCGATAGATAGTATAGCTAAATTTGACAGCCTGTCTTGGTTCATGGTTGTGCGAAGATAAGATTTTATCAATTTCAGTTTACTGAATGATCGCTCACACGAAGCCACGGACAATGGTAGAGTCAGCAAAATTTTCAATGCCGTCACAAGTGTTTTGTACGCCTCTAACCCCAACGATGAAATATACAATAGTATTCCTTTTGGAGTGAGATCAAGACTTTCTCGCTTTTTATTGGCCCTTTTCAGGAGAAAAATGACATCTTTGATATCGTGAAACAATTCCGTACCATTTAAATCATTAGAATAAATTTCAGTTAATGATTTGCATTTATCGTTAACTTCCAATTTTTTTTGATTTTTTTGAACTGGGCACCACTTGGTTTTATTCGTTTCATTTTTGTGTTTTCCACGCCTAATTTGAAATAGTAGAAATATATTTTTAGAACATCAAGAAATGGAAGGTTCAGTGAATAATATTTGATAAATAACATCGAAGCATTAGTACCTTGATTAAATGTTGCAATAGAAAAACACTGCCTTGATTGGAATGTATGTAAACCAGGGGTGCTCAATGCTATGGCACACGAGCACATTTGTTTTTGTTGTGTGCTGTTTGTGGGTTGTTCCGACCGTTGTTATTCATCGTAATATTAAAGGGGTTATTTTAATATTTGATTATTCTCCTACTTTTTTTTGGCGTCTATGCCGCCTTTATAAGGGAGCCTGATTTTTTGAAAATTGTGACTGAATTTTTGGCTGGCCAGATAGCGCTATTTCGAATGCTGCCAAGCATTCTCATCAGTGACCTTCTGTTATTAGAACTATTTTTACTCAAACTTATCGTATATGAAACTATTGTCTGGGACAGGAGTCGAACCTGGGATGTCTCGATAACGAGGCGGAAGCCTTACCACTGAGCTATTCCCTGACGAGATCCGTCACCGGCTAATTCAAGTTTTGCATCAACGATTGCATTTGTAATTCTAACCCTAGCTCAAAAGCTTTCATATTTATCACTTTTTTATCTAAGTTTCAATCCACTTCTATTTCTAGATCCGGTACACCCTCCGGTAATGTGTATTTGATTTTATTGTAGGTCAGTGTCCAATGTTTGCGTTGTGTGCTGTTTGTGGGTTGTTCCGACCGTTGTTATTCATCGTAATATTAAAGGGGTTATTTTTAATATTTGATTATTCTCCTACTTTTTTTGGCGTCTATGCCGCCTTTATAAGGGAGCCTGATTTTTTTTTGAAAATTGTGACTGAATTTTTGGCTGGCCAGATAGCGCTATTTCGATTGCTGCCAAGCATTCTCATCAGTGACCTTCTGTTATTAGAAATATTTTTACTCAAACTTATCGTATATGAAACTATTGTCTGGGACAGGAGTCGAACCTGGGATGTCTCGATAACGAGGCGGAAGCCTTACCACTGAGCTATTCCCTGACGAGATCCGTCACCGGCTAATTCAAGTTTTGCATCAACGATTGCATTTGTAATTCTAACCCTAGCTCAAAAGCTAGTTTTTGTTTTGGCACTTAGCATACGGAGCGGCACATGCCATACTTTCCTAGGGCACACGCCAATTCCTCTTTGTGTCGCTGTGCGTATCGAGCCAAGCCAACAACAATTCCATTGCATTTTTTTTTTATCCTCAACTCACAATGCAAAGTGTTGTTGTCTTGTTCTCGGCTCTGCACTGACACTTTTTTGTTGCGTTTTTGATAGAATTTGATTTAAGTTTGATTTTAGTTTATTGTGGACCAGCGACACGTGCATTTCATTGGATTTTTTTTCTCTCAGTGTTAATTTTGATGCAATAAAACGGCGTCGATACATGTGTGCGTGTGTATTCTTTTGCTTGTGTTGCTAAGGGCACTGCCGTAGGGCAATTTTGAGCACCCCTGATGTAAACAAACGCGCTCATAACCTAACACGTATACTCGCTCTCTCTCTCTCTCTCTCTCTCTCTCTAAGCAAGAAAGTTTATTATGACGTTTCGAGCGTCCCTTTTCCTTTTGATCACATCATAAAACACTTACACTTGTATTCTATAGGGAGCGTTACATGCGCAGCGCCGCGGGAAAATATGAATTCTCGAAACATATATTGCAAGTCGGACTCGATTTAGCGCCTCTTAAATTTGGCGCCCGGGGCGCATGCCCCTTTCGCCCCCCCCTAGATCCGCCACTGTTTTCAACTCTAAATTATCAACATCCAACTTTATCGAAACGACACAGCCATATGGTAAACAAGTTGAAGTCCAACGAGCCGTTCTGACTAAAATTACTGAAATTATGCGCACGTATGCACTGGCGGACTAAAGTCTACATACGACCCCTTTTTTTAAAATTTACCCGTCCTAAGGCTTTTTCAGGAATAATGCAGTTTTGTTTTAAATATAATTATAAAATAAAAACAAGAAATTTTATTCATTTTTAAATTCAACTTTCAAAGTTTTTAACAAAAAACTAAAAAAAAAACGCAGAACTATGTATTTTTAACCGACTCCAACAAATCTGGAATGTTGTCGTCAACTGTATTCCTACCAAATTTTGTGACTCTAGCTCAAAAACTGTAAAATATTACTAAATTCTCGTTTTTAAAAGGTGGGCGGCAGAGGTGGGTGTGGCATCAAAATTTTTGATGCAGATCTTTCGTAGATGTCACAGTCTATCTTCCTACCAAATTTGGTGACTCCAGCTCAAGAACTGTTAAAGATATAGCCGTTTCCGATTTAAAAGGGCGGTTGGCAATGGTGGGCGTGGCATCCAAACTTTTGATGCAGATCTTAAGGGGACGTCGTCTCCTAGCTTCTCAACTAATCTGGCGACTCTAGGTCAAAAATCGTGCGAGATACGTATAAATAAGTATGCAAATTTAAGAGATATGCGGTTTTCTAAATGAAGCCATTGCCGGAACTGGACCAAAAAAAAAAAAATGGGACCACACTGGAAACACCAGTTTTCAAATACAAAAAGAATCATCAAAATCGGTTCACCCAGTCGCAAGTTCTGAGGTAACAACGCCAAAAAAAAACAAGTAAAAACGTTGCAGTCGGACGCAACCGACTGCGATATACATTGATACCAGTTTACATAGCTGTTTTAAGGATTCCTAGTGCAAATAGTAATATATGAGGGCTTTGGGTATAAAAATCAGGCAGAAGGGGTAGGCATGACATTTATCTGTGGCGGATGGCACTTTCTATCCTCCTACCAAGTTTGGAGACTCTAGCGCAAAAACCGACAAAGATATAGAGGTGGGCGGTATAAGTGGGCGTGGCATCCAATGTTTTGATGCATAACTTTGTCAGATGTCAGTATCTACCTTCATGTCAATTTTGGTGGCTATAGCTTCAAAACTGTAGAAGATACAGGCATTTTGTTTATAATTGGAGGGGGGCTGGGGGCGAAATAGGTGGGCGTGGCATCCAAACTTTTAATGCAGTTTTTTGAGGAATGTTACCAGCTATCTTGCCATCAAATTTGGTGACTCTCGCTGCTAAAATGTGGGATATATTTGTGTTTTATCGATTCGCACATCGAGGTGTATCGACTTGTTATCGATTTCCCAGGCCCCCTGAGGTCGTAGAGCCCTACATTTAACACTTTGTCTGACGAAGGCATGTACCAAGATATTTGCAAAGTTGCAAGGCTCTAGCTTTAAGGGTGTCGAAAAAAGTTGCGTTCATACGGACAGACGGACAGACGGACGGACGGACGGACAGACACCATGACGGACATTGCACAAACCCAATATACTATGATACCTTTGATATCAAAGTATAAAAATACAGACGAATTGATAACCTCCTTCTTTTTTGAAGTCGGTTAAAAAGAAAATGTTCCTGGCGCTGCGGGCTTATTGGCAACAAGCCGCCACCTGGAGAAAAGGTTGATGCATTAGAAAAAAAATTGATGCTCAAAATGGTAATTAAAATTACTTACATAATCTTTAAATTATTAGCGTATATCGTTTTAATTACAGAACTCATGAAAAATATGCAGGCCCAACACGAGGCACAAATAAAATTACGGACGGCTGAAATCGCCAACCCAAACGTTCTCCTTTGGCAGCTGGTGGTTGCCAAAACAGAGTCGGAGAAAGTTATCAAACTCTTCCCATTAAAAAGTGAGGCAGATTAACAGAGCTTGGAAAGCGACATAAATACTGAAACTCATGAAATATATGTAAGTTATGCAGTTTTATTTAAACCGATCTAAATATATATGTTGATATGTTTCTTTGTTTTGTAGGTGTCAGCAATGAAAAAAAAATTTGGCCCCTGTCGGGATAAAAAAAGGACTGCCCCGTATCTTGTTCGACGCCATTGTAGAGGAATTCAACATACACGGGGAAAAAAACAAAATGGGTTTAATATCCCTTCCACGTTTTTACCGTGCTCGCTTGGTAATCTATATACATATATAACAAGAAAGAAGGTTCTAGTCGAGAAATCCCGACTAGAACATACCCTTAATCCCATACGTATCGTGTACAGTCATTTGTGTGCATTTACCCAGTGACCAATATGGCCAAAATGACAAAATTTCAAACTGCGATATCTTCGGTGTTTCTTAGCCGATTCTAATCAAATTTTTTGAAATGTTTATAATTTTAACAATAGTTTGAAACCTCGTTTTTATAGTTTTGAAATTCAAGAATTTTTTGTTATCGATCACATGTGTATATGGGAAACCAGAAGTGTTATCGAAAATTTGAAGCAAATTTGATCTTCTCATGGTATAGGAGAGCTTAAGTTTCATGTTTAAAGTCTAGCTCTTATAGTCTCTGAGATCGGCGCGTTCATACGGACAGACAGACGGACAGACGGACATGGCTAGACCGACTCGGCTGTTGATGCTGATCAAGAATATATATACTTTATGGGGTCGCAGATGCTTCCTTCTGTCTGTTACATACATTTGCCCAAAACCATTATACCCTTATTTACCCATTTTGTGGGTTAAGGGTATAAAAATAAGTCTGCATTTTTATTGATGTCGTTACATTGTTTGACAGCTTCTTATTGTAATCTTTTCAGTTTTGAGGTTAAAGCCCTATCTACATTGGCGCGAGCCCTCGCCGCGATGTTCGAAAACGAGTATCGCTAACATTTTCATTACATGTAAGTCAATTTCGAAAATATGAAAAAAACTCGCCGCGGCAAAGCGTCAAAAACAGCTGATTGCAGTTTACAGAAGCAGCTGACCAGCTGCTGTTAATGTGAAATATTATTTGTGGTTAAATATTATTTGTGGCAAAATGCAAAAATTAGATTGCGAAAAAATAGAATCTCTTATTATGCAAATAAGAGAAAATACAATTCTATACGATAAGAGGGAGCGGTTATATCGCAATAATGAGGCCAAAGATAAACTTTGGTCACAAATTGCAGTGAAAATAAATATTCCAGGTAAGTAAAATGTAAGGAAAAGTAGCGTTTAAACATTTTTATTTTCATTAGTAAATGACTGCAAATCAGCTTGGAAGTCATTGAGGGATCAGTACGGCAAGTACTTGAAGGAGTCGAAAACAATTAGTGGGCAGGCGTTTGAAGGCAGGAAACCCTACAAATACACTGAGCAATTGGAATTTCTTAAAGATTCGATGAACCAAGACAGTAAGATCCATAAAAAATCATCAGCTTGGAGAATATTAACTTATTGTATATTATCTTTGCAAAACAACAGGAAACTATGGTGATATATGCGAGAGTTGATAAGATCTTTGCATTGGACACATCAACAGAAACGTTAACAAATGTTGAATATGTCGAGGTTGCATCGGATTCTCAGTCCTCCACTTCTCGACGTTCGCGAAGTTCCACTCCAGGAAGCAAGCGGTTTAAAGAAACGGATGACGAATATACCAATTTTCTTCAAAAATTAATTGAAATTAAAGAAAAGTGTGCTGAGGAGAAAGAAGGACCCCATCAATTTTTTGCCAGTTTAGCTGACACGGTTGCATCATTTAATTTACCGCCCTTGGATTTGATGAAGCTTGAATACATTCTTATTGCTTGCAGCTTTCGGAGTGGCAGGAAAAGAACAATCCAAAATAATATTAAAAAATTGGATTGCTTGTATTAAATTTTTATGTTGGTAGTTGAAATAATTTGTTAAATAAAATTGAAAAAAGTATTCAGTGCTTATTTTTTTAATTTTTATTTAAATTAGTTATTGTTTTTTAAATATGTGCAAAGTTTTTTTCTATAATTCAGTGTTGTTTGAGATGCATTATGGGCTCTGCTAGGTGCTAAGAAGAAGTGATCTGCATCGCTCGCCGTTCTCCATTGACCGGATATAATACTTCCATGTTCCGAACGATCTGCATAATTGGCAGGACAGTATACACTGCATTTCTGCAACATTAAAAAATTGTGCAAAACCACACATGCTTTGATGATATTATCAACATTTTTTGGCAATGCATGAATATCATTTCGGAGCACCCTCCAACGCGCTGTTAAATTTCCAAAGGTGTTCTCTATCGTAACTCTAGCATGTAACAGTCTCTTGTTGAAGTTAGTTTCATCATTGCCCAAATTATGGCCTGCAAAATATTTTAAATATTAACTGGATTAATAATTTATCTTAAAGATTACAATTACCTGTAAATGGTCGCATCAAATTTTTGGACAATGGAAAAGCATTGTCGCCAACAAAATAGAATGGAAATGCTTGTGTTGTAGTAGGTAGTGGCTTTGGTGTTGGAATCGGTAATTTTTCTTCATCACTCTGACTACCATATGCTCCTATGTCCACCATAGAAAAGCAATAATCAGCATCGCAGATTGCCAAAAGCACAATGCTGTGTCTGCCTTTATAGTTGAAATATTGCGATCCTGCTTTTGGTGGACATACAATAGAAACGTGCTTCCCGTCAATTGCTCCAAGACAGTTTGGCATCCTCCATTTATGCTCATATCGCTGAGCGATTCGCTTCCATTCCTCGCAGTCTGGTTTTGACAAAAATTTTTCGTAAAGAGCACTCCACAGCACTTGACATGTTTCATTTATAATTTCACAAACGGATGAAACCGATATTTTGAATTTTAATGAAAACATGTAGCGCGAACCGCCGTGGGCAAGAAACCTGCAAAAAATGTACATGCAAACTTTAAGGTGCAATTGCCTTCCTTGGGGAAAATTTGTCCAGCTGCTCTTTTATTAATACCAGCTGTGCATCAAAGAACTTTACCGACATCCTTGTCGCCTCAAAAAACATGTCCGCGTCTTTTTTAACGTTTCAAAAGTGGTTTCAAAAAAACCAATCCTGCTCCGTTCCAAGTATATGGGTCTTACCCACCACCTCCTTTTCTGCCTTTTTTTTTATGGCATCCCTTTTTATTTTTGGGACCAAGCCTATTGCATCATAAGTTATAAGTTTTTAATTTTAGACATTGCACAAATTAAATCTTTTCTCTTTGCTTTTTTTGTAAGGGTTGCCATGTTATGGTGAACAGGGCTGCCATGTTTTATCGAACAGGGTTGCAAATCACGCGCGAGGTATCGCGTCAATGTAAAAAGACAAGCGTTATTTTTATACCCTTAACCCATAAAATGGGTAAATAAGGGTATAATGGTTTTGTGCAAATGTATGTAACAGACAGAAGGAAACATCTCCGACCCCATAAAGTTATATATTCTTGATCAGCATCAACAGCCGAGTCGATCTAGCCATGTCCGTCTGTCCGTCTGTCTGTCTGTCCGTCTGTATGAACGCGCCGATCTCAGAGACTATAAGAGCTAGAGACTTCAAATTTGAAACTTAAGCTCTCCTATACCATGAGAAGATCAAGTTTGTTTTGAATTTTCGATAACACTTCTGGTTTCCGATATACACATGTGATCGATAACAAAAAAATCTTCAATTTCAAAATTGTGAAAATGAGGTTTAAAACTATTGATAAAATAATGAACATTTAAAAAGATTTGGTCAAAATCGGTTAAGAAACACCGGAGATATCGCAGTTTGAAGTTTGGTCACTGATTTTATACACATAAGTAACTGTAAGCGTTAAGTATCGGGTTAAGGGTATGTCCTAGTCGGGATTTCTCGACTAGAGCCTCTTACTTGTTATTAAATTGAACAGGAACAATTTGTCTTGAAGGTGGTAAGTTGATCTGTGTAAACTATGTGGATTGTGCATTTGAGGTTAAATTCACCAGTCTATCCATAGTCTAAAATGCCTAGAGGACGACGTGCGAACATCGGCCGCCGCACAAGACATGCAAATGCGTACCAAATACGAACGCTGTTCGCAATTATCAACACCACGTGTTTCCCTTCACAACCAAGTTATGGAACAAATAAAAAGACGACATATGTGAAGATATCTTGCATTGCTTGCGCATTCAAACGAATAATCCCGACATGCAAATAACCGATGAAATCTACAATGAAGGATTGATTCTAATTGGGGATCAATGCTTGATTATTGCAAACAAGCTACTGATTGAAGTAGGAATGATTGCGCAATATTGATCGAGGCACGATGCATTCAACCTAGAATTAAATCGAGAGCTGCAATACAATGTTGATAAATTTCAGGAATTCGTTCAAAATAATGTGTCGTTGCTGAATGAACAGGAAAAACAAGTATACAAAACATTAATGCAAGCGGTGGACAATAATACCGGTGGTCTATTCATCCTGGACGCACCTGGAGGAACAGGGAAAACATTTGTAATTTCATTGATTTTGGCCACAATTCGATCAAGATGAGACATAGCTTTGGCGTTAGCATCAACTGGAATTGCGGCGACTCTTCTAGATGGCGGTCGTACTGCACATTCTGCGCTTAAGTTGACACTCAATTTCAATACAATTGATACTCCAACATGCAATATTTCACGATTCAGTGCAATGGGGAAATTGTTGACGCAATGCAAGCTCATTGTTTGAGTGCACAATGGCACATAAGAAATCCCTTGAAGCACTTAACTTCAGACTGAAGGATCTTCGGCGAAATAACAACATCTTTGGCAGCTTGACGATATTGTTGGCAGGCGATTTCAGGCAGAAGTTGCCAGTATGATGAATTGAATGCTTGCCTGAAGGCATCACCTTTGTGGAATAAACTAAAAAACATTATCGCTAACAACTAATATGAGAGTTCAACTTCAAAATGATCAAAGTGCTGTACAATTTGCAAAACAATTGTTAGCTGTTGGAAATGGAAATGTCCAAATTGATGCGACAACTGGATTAATTACTCTTACAAACGACTTTTGCAATTTGTAGACTCGCAATTAGCTCTTATTGAAAATGTTTTCCCAAACATTAGTGAGAGTTATCAGAATTATGCTTGGTTAAGTGAACGAGCAATTCTCGCCGCAAAAAATAATGATGTACACGCACTGAATTTCACCATTCAATCAAAAATCGCTGGCGATTTGGTGACATACAAATCCGTTGATTCCATAACAAATCCCGATGATGTAGTCAATTATCCAACGAAGTTTTTGAACTCTCAAAGTTGGTTTACTTATTAAGATATTGCGCAATTTAAATCCACCGCGACTTTGCAACGGTACTCGACTTGCGGTTAAAAGACTTATGTCAAATGATTGAGGCACCATTATAAACGGAAAATGACAAACATTTATAATAATCGACTTAACAATAGTTCATCAAATGTATATGGCGTGTTTTGTGTTTTGTAGAGAATTTTGTATTCTACAATATTGACAATAGATAAAAATAGCAAAAACAAAACATAGGAAATGAGATATTTACGAAAAAAGCGCAAAAAATCGATTTTTGTGACCTTTGACCTTGAAATTTAATAGTTGCGCACATCCTACCATAAGTAGGTTTTGAGACAACTTTTAGGGAGTCAATATGCAAGTATTTAAAGACTTACAGCTGGGTATCTCGAATTCCGGGGTGAACTTGCTGTAATGACTGGACTAATAATAATAATAAATGAATTTAGTCAGAGCAACTGCTGCTGAACTTTGACAAAGAGGAAACTGTTGAACCCCCATTACTTTGAAGCTCAAACCAGTTGTGAATTACAAGCCTAAAATGAAAAAACTCCTAAAATCAAACAATTTGACAAATTACCGACAACCGATTAGCACACCACATGCTCCCCAACTTAGGAGCTTAATATCAGGAAAACGAATATAGCTTAATATCAGGAAAACGAATATAGCTTTTAAGATGAATATTTTTTCCCATTAAACTCCATTCCCAGCAAAAAAATTCATTTATGGAAAGTGCCTCAGTTTCGTAAGGTTCCACATAAAGTAAGGGTGACCAGATGTACTAAATATTTGTATGGAAAATGTTAATATTTGTTTACACTTTACCAAAGGTATTATAGTATATTGTGTTTGTGCTATGTCCGTCATGGTGTCTGTCGGTCTGTCCGTCCGTCTGTCAGTATGATCGCAACTTTTTTCGACACCCTTAAAGCCCTGCCCTTAGAGCCCTGCAACTTTGCAAATATCTTAGTACACGCCTTCGTCAGACAAAGTGTTAAATTTAGGGCTCTTCGACCTCAGGGGACCTGGGAAATCGATAACAAGTCGATACACCTCGATGTGCAAATCGATAAAACAAATATATATCCCACATTTGAGCAGCTAGAGGCACCAAATTTAGAGGCAAGATAGCTGGTGACATTCCCCGAAAACTGCATCAAAGTTTAGATGCCACGCCCACTTTTTCCGCCCCCAGCCCCTTCAATTATAAACAAAAATGCCTTTATCTGTTTTGAAGCTATAAACACCAAAATTCGCATAAATATGGATCAAAACTTTGGATGCCTCGCCCCCGAAAACTGGACATGCCCAACCGCCCTAAAAAAATGGAATGTTTGTTTCTTCGCCAGTTTTTTTACCTAGAGTCGCCAAATTTAGTAGGGAGGCGGAAGTCTCCATTCCCCAAAGATCTGCATTAAATGAATGGAGTTGGATGCCACGCCCACCTTCCAAAATCTGAAAACTCGATATCTCAGTTCAGGTCGTCTACATCTTCATTCTTAGCCGCTAAAATTGCTCACTCGCGCAACCATTCATTATTTTTGTAGTAAGAAATAATGTATGCAAATACATTGTTGATTAGTTCGTCTTTTGATGAGATAAAATTACAGAAATTCTTTGGAAATTATATCAATCGGCTCGATTCATCGAAAGGTACTTGACCATTACCGATAGTCAGCAATTGCTCAGAGAAATATTTAGCAGATGTATCATTAAGCTCTCCCATGTTTTTTGTCAGCTGCAGTTTCTTCACATAGCGCCATAGATTCGAAGTTTTGAGGCAAGCATTTATTTCGTCGGCAGCCGTAGATCTTGGAACTACTGGCAGTATTTGACGCAAATCGCTAGACAGTAAAATCATTGCTCCTCCAAAACATCTCGAGTCATTCCGTAAATCTTTCAATGCTTTATGTTGAAAAATGCTGGTGAGAAGTTTGTGTCTCTGGACTCATTTTCCCAGTGTAGGGCGAAGGTGTTGGCTATTTCTTGTTTGCCAGTACTATTCTGGTGGGTTTGTGGGTCTATGGTAGAGTGTATGGCTTTGCAGGGGTTTAATCCGCAGAATTTTCTAATGTTGGACCATATTTTTGATGTGGGTGTGTTTGGGTTAATGTCTCCTGTAAATTGGTCTGTAGAGTTTTGTTTTGATATTTTAATTTCTCTTCTGAAGCGCGCATTGGCTTTTCTAACTTTTATTATGTTTTCCTGGTTAATGTCTCTTTTTAGGTTTCGCCATGCTTTGTTTTTATACTTTGATACCAAAGGTATCATAGTATATTGGGTTTGTGCAATGTCCGTCATGGTGTCTGTCCGTCTGTTCGTCCGTCCGTCTGTCCGTATGAACGCAACTTTTTTCGACACCCTTAAAGCTAGACCCTTGCAACTTTGCAAATTTCTTGGTACATACCTTCGTCGGACAAAGTGTTATTTATTGTAGGGCTCTTTTACCTCAGGGGCCTGAGAAATCGATAACAAGTCGATACAGCCTCGATGTGCAAATCTAAAAAACACAAAAATATCCCACATTTTAGCAGCTAGAGTCACCAAATTTGATGGCAAGATAGCTGGTAACATTCCTCAAAAAACTGCATTAAAAGATTGGATGCCACGCCATTTTACTTTCCCCAGCCCTCCTCCAATTATAAACAAAAATGCCTGTATCTTCTACAGTTTTGAAGCTATAGCCACCACAATTGACATGAAGGTAGATACTGACATCTGACAAAGTTATGCATCAAAACATTGGATGCCACGCCCCCAAACAACGGGATATGCCCCACCGCCGTAAAAAAAACCGGAAGGCATGTATCTTCGCCAGTTTTTAAGCTAGAGTCACCAAATTTGGTATGAACATTGGTAGTGACATCCGTAGCAGGTGTACATCAATGTTTTGGATTCCACGCCCACTTATTCCGCCCACCGCTATATCTCTGCTCAATTTTTGAGCTAGGCTCCTTCAAATTAAATAAGAACATTGTTAGTGGCATCCGTAACAGATCTGCATCAATGTTTTGGATTTGCCAATGTTCGCCCATATTTTCATCTGGGTGTCTTTGTCAATGTTTTGAGCTAGAGTCTCCAGATTTTATACCCAAAACCCCCTTATATTTCACTATTTGCACTCAGAATCCTTTTCTAACTTTTATTGAACCTGGTATCAAAGTATATCGCAGTCGGTTGCGTCCGACTGCAACGTTTTTACTTGTTTTTATTTATTTTAAACCTGTAAGTGTTTTGTTCCACCAGGGAACATTGTTTGTGCGTTTTGTGCTGCCTGTTTGGGATATGCTGTAATGTGCTGCTTATTTATGTTGGCTGTTTCTTTGCAGGTAATGTCCCAGTGTCCCGTCCCGACACGAAATTGCCCCGGTTTTCTATTGTTTCGATAAAAATATCGGCATTTTGACAACAATCGATAAAAAGCAACTCAAAAGAGCAAGTTCACAATTTTGAGTATAATTGGTGAACATCTATGCAATTCCTCCGAACAATGCAAATTGCGAAAGGCTTTTTTCGTTAGTAAATACGCAGTGGTCTGACGAAAGAAATAGGTTACTGGTGGAGAGCGTTAAGAATTTAATGATTGCTCAATTTTATTTTGTTCACATGAGTTGTTTGGACTTTTGTAAAGAATTAATGGACAAAAAGAATGTTAGTGTGTTGAAAAAATAGGCAGTGCGGAGAAGTATAATAATAGGTAATAATGACTATTTTTAACACTTTTCGTTCGAAATAGTCATATTTAGCAACTTTCAAAAAATCATGGGAAATACATGCGAGGAGATTTTTGAAAAATATTTATTTTTTAGTTTCTACTAGAATTGATTGAAGTAACTTTTTGCATCAAAACTTATTTTGCTTAAGCCCGGGGAAAAAAGTTTGCAAAATATTTATGCCGTCGTCTGTATATACGTAGTTTTAACGACCTGGTTTTATGAGTATTAAATTTGTTTAATTTCTAATGAATAAATATGAATATTATATTTGTTTATTTTTATACCCTTAACCCATAAAATGGGTAAATAAGGGTATAATGGTTTTGTGCAAATGTATGTAACAGACAGAAGGAAGCATCTCCGACCCCATAAAGTATATATATTCTTGATCAGCATCAACAGCCGAGTCGATCTAGCCATGTCTGTCTGTCCGTCTGTCTTTCTGTCCGTCTGTATGAACGCGCCGATCTCAGAGACTAGGTTAGGTTAGGTTAGAGCGGTTACCAAGGAGGGATACCCCCTTTAGCGCACTTAGGCCGCATTCGGCCCATTGTGATGCCGCGAAGGCTCTGAGACCCCTCTATTACTCTTGGTATGAATCCGCCTCAAGAGTTTATCCTGCGGCTTGGATGAACCTTGCTACATCTTTGGGTCTTTTGCTCGCGAGTTCTGATAGATTATCGAAGAAAAAGTCACCAAGGATTCTTCGTCTAGTTTTACATAGGGCTGGGCATGTGCCAAGAAGGTGAAGGACTGTTTCTTCTTCCTCCTCATCCCGACAACTTCTGCAGAAGTCGTTGTGTGGGACCAGTAGTCTGGCCGCATGTGCCCCCACAAGCCAATGCCCGGTCATCACTCTGGTGACAGTTGAGCACTTTTTCGGCTTAGAAGGCAGAGCTCATTTGATCTATTTCGGCATCTAGTTGGCCAGGTCTGATGAGCAATGCGTGAGTTGTGGTTGGAGACCTGCCATACTTTGTTGGCTTCTGTCTCGAAGAAGTCTCTTAATTTGAGTTTACAAGATGCCATAGGTATACCAATGCCCTCTTTGTCTGGAAGAAGTTCCATGGTAGTTCCTAATCTGGCCAGTTGATCCGCGATGCAGTTACCTTCTATATCCCTATGTCCTGGGACACATATCAGGCATATGTTAAACTGCTTTGCCATCTCGCATAGAGATTTGCGGCAGTTATGAACAGCCTTAGAGTTCGATGTGTTTGACTCCAGCGATCTAATTGCTGCCTGGCTGTCTGTGAAGATGTAGATTTCATTGGCATTGCATAAGCCTTGCGAAGGTCAAATCTGGCGCAGAAGATGCCGCCTCCTACTTTGCTGTCCAACTTAGAGCCGTCTGTGAAGATTTCTACGGCTTCCGCGGGTCTTGCGGGCAAGCCTTCTTCCCAGTTCTCTCTCGTTGGGATTAAGGTATTAAAGGGAGTGTCTAAATACACCTGTGAGATCTGATAGTCTGTATTGTCTGGTATGAGTGGATTATCTTCCAAGATTCTTGCATGTCCAAAACCCTGACCTGTCCACTGTTTGGCTTCCCTCATCCGAAGCGCTGACATATTTGCTATTTTCCGGCCCATCATTTCGACAGGTAGGAGATGCAGTATGGCGTCGAGAGCGTTACCCGGGGTTGTACGTAAGGCTCCTGTAATGCAAAGTGCAGCAGTTCGCTGCACCCTTCCTAGTTTTTTGGTGACTGTTACTTTATCAAGTGCCGGCCACCAGACAGACACTCCATACAACAGTATCGGTCTGACTACCGCAGTGTAAAGCCAATGGACGATTTGTGGATTCATGCCCCACTTAAGTCCGATTGACTTCCTACAGGCGTATAGGGCAACATTTGCCTTTTTATACGCTCCTCAGTTTTCAGGTTCCAGTCCAATTTCTTGTCTAGTATTAGACCTAGGTATTTAGCTGAGTCACTAAAGGACAATTCAACCCCATTGAGGGTCGGAGGTTGAAGAGACGGAATTTTGTATTTCCTTGTAAACAAGACCAGTTCCGTCTTAGCAGGGTTGATTCCTAACCCAGATCTTTCCGCCCAGCTGGAAAGCCTCGCAAGAGATTCCGTCATACGGTCACATAGCGTCTGCGGGAATTTGCCTGAAAAGGCGATAGCAACATCATCTGCATAAGCTACCACTTTGCACCCTCCCCCATCCATGGATCGCAGCAGTTGGTTGACTGCTACGTTCCATAGGAGAGGCGAGAGGACTCCGCCTTGTGGGGTTCCACGATGGACGGACTTGGTGACAGTCGCTGCCCCCAGTGTGGCCTTTACGATCCTGCATTGTAGCATCTGATCGATCAGGTGCACTGTCAGGGAGTCGACCCCCAAATCCGTCAGCGAGTCAGTGATAGTCTTAGGAGTGACGTTGTTGAAAGCTCCCTCTATATCTAGGAAGGCTACTAGCGTGTAGTTCTTCCTATGTAGAGACTTTTCGATGTATGCAGTAAGCGCATGCAATGCAGTCTCGTTCGACTTGCCTTTAGAGTAGGCATGCTGAACTGGTGAGAGAAGCGATATGGGAATAGTACTTTTAGATGGAGACAGAGCAGCCTCTCCATCGTTTTCAAGAGAAAAGACGAGAGACTGATAGGTCGAAAATCTTTGGCTGTTGTGTGTGAGGGTTTTCCGGCTTTTGGAATGAATACAACTTTCGATTCCAGCCATAGCCCTGGGATTGTACCACTTTTGAAAATCTTAGAGAAAATGTCTTTTAGCCAGCTGATGGCTGTTTTCCCGGCGGATTGTAATTGAGCAGGAATGATATTATCCGTCCCTGGCGACTTGTAGGGTTTGAAGCTCTTGATTGCCCAGTGGATATTCCTATCGCTGAGCAGTAGCAAGAGCTTCTGTGTCTCCCCGCTAAAATGCAGATCACCAGGTCTTGGTGATCTGCGTCCCCCCGGAAAATGTGTGTCCAGGAGTAGGGTCAGTGATTCTTCACTGGATGATGTCCACGCACCGTTTGCGTTCTTAATGAACCCTAGAGTCTGAGGAGTTTTGCTTAGCAACTTCCTTAGTCTGGCTGCTTCGGAAGTGCTTTCTATCTCCGAACAGAAGGTTTTCCAAGAGGTCCGCTTTGCTTTGCGAAGCCCCTTTTTAAAAACGGAGAGCCCTATCTTATAGTCAGCCCATGATTGTTCATCATTTTTAGCCTTGGCTTTGTTAAAGAGTTTCCTTGCTGCTGCCCTCAACTCTCCAATTTGAGCAGTCCACCAAGGGGGTTTCTTTTTCCTTTTTGGTCTGCTAACGGGGCAAGATTCATTAAGGGCGCTTTCACACGCTGTGTTGAATACTTCTATGAGCCGAGTTGCATACTCGGCGGTGTCTGGCCCTTCAGGTGGAGTTTCAGGGAGCTGTCTTTGCAGTGAAACAGTAAAGGTCTTCCAATCAGTTCTTCTTAAGTTTCTGAACTGGACTGGTCTGGGACTACGGATCTGTAGTATAGTTTCAATATACCTATGATCCGAGACGGAGTGCTCATCTAGCACCCTCCAAGAGAAAATTTGATCCCATAAAGAGGCAGAGACTAGAGTGAGATCTAGAACTTCCCTGCCGTTTTTAACAATAAAGGTCGGGTCCCGACCATTGTTACATAAGAGCATATTTGTATTCAGAAGGTAGTCAAAAATCAACTCACCCCTTGCATTTGTATCAGTGCTTCCCCACTGATGATGATGGGCATTTGCATCGCAACCCACTATTAGCCGGAGGTCTCCCAGCTCACAGTCAGCAATCAGCTGGCGTAGAAGTGGATGCGGAGGATCACCCTGATGGTCGTGGGCGAAGTAGCTAGAGACTAGCCGGATTTTTTCCTTCTCCAGCTCCAGGCATGCTGCAGTGTTGTCTAGGTCACTGTATTTTGGGAGCAAAAATATGTTTAAATGTTTTTTTGCAAGTATGCAGGTTCTATATCTACCTTCGGATCCAGCTACTAGTAGCTTATAGTCTTGCGTCCTCATTCCAGAAACCCTGCCACCACACACCCAGGGTTCCTGAATAAGGACTAAGTCTACTGTACCCCTCGCCAGGTACAGTAGGAGGGCGGCAGATGCTGCCTTACTGTGGTGGAGGTTTATTTGAAGGAGTCTCAAGGACATCGTTCAAATCCCTCTCCACCACAGTAACATCCGCGTCTTCGTCGTCCTCGACCACAGGATCCTCCCCGCCGTGGCTTAGTCGGGAGAGATAGCGAGCTAGCTCCGATGTCTCGGATACGTAGCCTGCATTGTCTGGGGACGTGTCTTCGTCTTGGTCACTTTCCAGATCCAATTCCGGCTCTTGAGCGACCGACCCATTCTTACTGTCGGAACAGTACACGTTTACAGCCACGGTTTTGAAGCCGTACTGAAGTGTACCCGACTTGGCGAGGTGCTCGACCGTCTTGTCGTTCAGCACCATGATGATCTGACGCCGGGGTCCGTCTGCCTTTTCCAATTTTGCCACCCGCCAGTCGCCTGACGGCAACTGAGGGTTGCAGAATTGGAAAACCTTGAGGATCTCGGCTGGGTCGTCGGGTTTAGCCGACACCCACACACGAGCCCTAGGCCTGTTAGGCACGTCCTTCCACTCGACAGCCTCCAGTTTGGCCCCAGGGTAGACTTCACCCAGGGCGGAGATGGCCTCCTTGTACAATTGGGCAGATTGTACGTCGGCACATGCGATGACTTTCACGCAGCCTTGATGCCAGCCGGCATCTTGGCAAACGGGCGGTAAACATCCCTTCTCTATGATGGTGCGCATGAAGGCACCCTGCAGCTCGTTCTCCACCCACGGCCACTGGTTCCTAGGGATTTGGCCCCCCTCTTTGCCCTTGTCCAGGACACCGAGAAGGACCTTACCCTTCGTCACCTCGGCGTAGGTTTTGACACCTAACTGCTGACGCGGCCGCTTGGCTGGCGGTGCGCTTGTTTTCGCTTGCTGTCGCTTGGGCTTAGCGGCAGCTGACTCCTTCGCTGGAGCTGGCTTGAAATCGGGCAAAACGGATTTTGCCCACTCCACCAGCTGCGAACCTTCTGGCGATGTGTCTGTGCCAGACAAGTTCCGGGTGAGAATACCCGCAGCGCGTCTCTTATCGGAGAAAGAAGGCTTTGGTGGTCCAGCCGTGCCAGACCTTGTCGAGGTTGAGGCTCGGTTTGGGGTGGAGCTTGAGCCCGCCGCATTTCTGCTCTGCGGAGCTCTCGCTGGCACCTTATATCGGCTGCCTGACTGGAGCCATGCCCCGAGAAGCTGGTGTAGCACTGCCCGCTGGCTTACCGGGCAGCACAGAAGTTGAGGGAGTGTTAGTCCCATCCGACTTTGGGCGAGTGTCGGCCTCATTGTTTTGTTTGTTGTTTAGATTCATAGTTTTTATTCCCACGAGTAGTAGGGAAGGGGATCGTCACCCGCGACAGAGCCCATGTACCGCGGGAAGCCTAATTAAAACAGGGTGGGTCGGCTGTTCCCCCTGAGTCCGCATACTAGAGACCGAGCTTCCCCTCGGCCACGCAACCATCGGCATATGCTGTTCCACCTTGGCTTGAGGTGATTTGGAGAGTTGTCTTCTCTCGCCCGACTACAATTAGCCAGCACTCATTGGCAGAGACATGACCTTACCAAGAGCCTGTTTCCAGCCGCCCTCACGAGAAGAGTATAGTCGCACTTCCGCCAGTGCACTACAGATACGGCACGCAGCTTAGATACCAGTACAAGTACCAGCACTAAACACTGCGCGATCATCCCCCTGTAGTACCTGACGGCTGACGGCCATCTCAGAGACTATAGAAGCTAGAAACTTAAAACTTGAAACTTAAGCTCTACTATACCATAAGCAGATCAAGTTTGTTTTAAATTTTCGATAACACTTCTGGTTTCCGATAAACACATGGGATCGATAACGAAAAATTCTTGAATTTCAAAATTGTAAAAACGAGGTTTCAAACTATTGGTAAAATGATGAACATTTGAAAAAAATTTGATTAAAATCGGATAAGAAATACCGGAGATATCGCAGTTTAAAATTTGGTTTTTTTTTGGTCATGTTGGTCACTGAAAGAATACACACAAATGACTGTACGCGTTACGTATGGGGTTAAGGGTATTTCCTTGTCGGGATTTCTCGACTAGAGCCTTCTTACTTGTTGTAATTGTCGTAATGCTTTTTCGAAGAGGGGGAGGGGTGGGGGGTGGTAGTCAACCGTCCCGGAATGCCCTGAGCCCCAGGTGGTCACCCTATACCATGAGCAGAACAAGTTTGTTTCAAATTATCGATAACGTTTTTGGTTTCCGATATACGTATGTGATCGATAACAACAAAATTATGAATTTGAAAATTGTGAAAAAGCGGTTTGAAACTACGGATAAAATAATGAACATTTTAAAAAATTTGATTTAAATCGGTTCAGAAACACAGGAGATATCGCAGTTTGAAGTTTGGTCATATTGGTCACTGATTTAATACACAAAAGTAACTGTAAGCATTAAGTATCGGGTTAAGGGTATGTCCTAGTCGGGATTTCTCGACTAAAGCCTTCTTGTTTTGATCAAGAGTGAGCCGTCTTTTGTTTTTTTGCATGTCTCGACTTATTGCAAGCGTAATCTATTATTTTCTTTATGACAAACGGTAAAACTGTTTCAAAGGTGTTGTTGTCGTTTCGCTTTATTGTAATATATTCCGGCTCTAAGTTAGTGTTGTTGGATTTTACTTCGTATGTTTTTATGTCCGGTGGTTCGTGCATGTTTGTTATTGTTGGGCAGACAATCGCGATAACAGTTGATGATGTATATTGGGTTTGTGCAATGTCCGTCGTGGTGTCTGTCCGTCTGTCCGTCCGTCTGTCTGTATGAACGCAACTTTTTTCGACACCTTAAAAGCTAGAGCCTTCCAACTTTGCAAATATCTTGGTACATGTCTTCGTCAGACAAAGTGTTAATTTTAGGACTCTACGACCTCATTGGGCCTGGGAAATCGATATCAAGTCGAAACACCTCGATGTGCAAATCGATATAAACAACAATTTTAACAAAAAGAAAACCAACTTCAAAATAACTAAAATGCCCTAAAAAGTAAAAAATAATTGGGTTTTCTTGTACAAGTAGTAAGAAATATTGTTATTTTTGGAGTCGGTGTCAGCTAAGGTAGGTTTATAGCTTGGCTGCCCCTGATACGGCAGAAATTTATTAATTCTGCATTGTTTAAGACTATTACTTACGGTTCAGTAAAACTGACAAACACATATTCACAGTTTCGCAATACGTAGTTTTGAGAAAAACGCATTTAAATTTTCAATTTCAGTCGTTTACTCAACGGATTTTTCTTACAACAGAATGGCTATCTATTAGTCCAATCAATATGAAACAACGATCAACATACCTTAGCTGACACCGACTCCAAAAATAACAATATTTCTTACTATTTGTACAAGAAAACCCAATTATTTTTTACTTTTTAGGGCATTTTAGTTTTTTTTGAAGTTGGTTTTCTTTTTGTTAAAATTGTTGTTTATTTTTTAATTTTTAGTGATAATAATAATAGATGTTAATAATAATATTTAAAAAGTTTTCTGAATATGGGTAGACCTACTAAACGTGCTGCTCATATGAGACAGCGTCGTTTAAGTAAAACAAACAAAGGAAGGCAGAAATGCCTTACTCAACAGAGGTGACGACGTCCCCCAACTTCCCAACAAATCTGGGATGATATCGTCAGCTGTCTGCCTACCAAATTTTGTGACTCTAGCTCAAAGACTGTAAAATATTACTAAATTCTCGTTTTTAAAAGGTGGGCGGCAGAGGTGGGTGTGGCATCCAAATTTTTGATGCAGATCTTTCGTAGATGTCACCGTCTATCTTCCTACCAAATTTGGTGACTCCAGCTCAAGAACTGTTAAAGATATAGCAGTTCCGATTTAAAAAGGCGGTTGGCAATGTTGGGCGTGGCATCCAAACTTTTGATGCAGATCTTAAGGGGACGTCATCTCCTAGCTTCTCAACTAATCTGGCGACTCTAGCAAAAATCGTGCGAGATACGTATGAATAAGTATGCAAATTTAAGAGACATGCGGTTTTCTAAATGAAGCCATTGCCGGAACTGGACCAAAAAAAAAATGGGACCACACTGGAAACACCAGTTTTCAAATACAAAAAGAATCATCACAATCGGTTCACCCAGTCGCAAGTTCTGAGATAACAACGCCAAAAAAACAAAAAGGCTCTAACCCGCCCTTCGCGGTGTATGTGTTATGAATACAAATTCAACTGTTTTCGAACCATTACTAATGTTTTATTATAACCTCGTTATTTTAATTTTTGTAATAAAACACGTGACGAATAAAACACCTGGCGAGCCTCCTAGCTCTGATCGGGCGTCGACACGGCCGACCGCCTGTATCTGCTAATATATATGGTCGAGCCCTCTGTCTGTATTAACATATTATGGGTTGGTTAAATACAGACGAATTGATAACCTCCTTCTTTTTTGAAGTCGGTTAAAAATACATATATATCCCACATTTAAGCAGCTATAGTCACCAAATTCGATATCAAGATAGCTGGTGACATTCCGCAAAAAATTGCATGAACTAGGCTCTTCAAATTTGGTATGAACATTGTTAGTGACATCCGTAACAGAAATGCATCAATGTTTTGGAAGCCACGGCCACTTATACCGCCCACCTTTATATCTTTGTCGGTTTTTGCGTCAGAGTCTCCAAACTTGTTAGGGGGATAGAAAGTGCAACCGCCACAGATAAATGTCTTGCCTACCCTTTCTGCCTGATTTTTTACCCAAAACCCTCATATATTACTATTTGCACTCAGAATCCTTAACACAACTATGTAAACTGGTATCAAAGTATATCGCAGTCGGTTGCGTCCGACTGCAACGTTTTTACTTGTTTTCTTTTCTTCTTTGTGCCTTTGACAATTTATTTTCGAATCAAGTAGCGTTTGTTGTTGTTGTAAGTGTTGTTGTTGGGCTCGCAATGCTTCTTTTTGTTTGTGTCGCTGATTTAAAACAATTTAATTAAAACATAGCTTGGTGCGCCTAGAAGAGTTTTGCACACCAGAATATGTTACTAGCAGGGACTGCAAATAATGATTATTTGTTTTTTTTTTTGAATAAATAAATCATTCACTTATAGTATCTTTGGGACAGCGAGAAATATACCAATATTCATCTTTAAGGCTCATTTATGCATTTTCAGCATGATTTAAAAATTTTCAATTTTTATGGATTTACTCACATAAGATTGATTAATTTTGAGTTATACGTACAATTCAATCAATAATCATTATTTTTGAGCAAAAAAATAAAACTCATGAAATAATGATTATTCTTTGAGTTTTATTTTTTTGATCAAAAATAAAACTCAAGTTGATTTTTCGACCTTTTCTTTGGGAATAATCCCAAAAATGATATATATTCCTATTCAGTAAATCAAGACAAACCAAAACAACCCATTTTTAAATTTTAAAAAAATCCCTTAAAAATTTTGTTTTCTTAAAAACAATCGCCGTTTCCGTTGTGTGTCGAAACGTCGTCGTCTGGATATATGGTATCGTTGTCGTTTGACCTTCACTATTGTCTTATCGTATTCTGTAATTAAAGTGAGCGATATTGTTTTCTTTGTGTCGACTTGTTGTCGAATAATTTAAATGAATAAACATTAATTGTAGAGATGGAAACCTTGGAGGGGTTTGAGGACGCCCACTGAGAATGGGAATAAGTATATAAGCTGCCCCTAATGGATGGCTGAGGTTTTGGTTTACTGTTGATTTCGATTCACAATGATTATTGGTTTGGGAGTTTAAAGTAAAAAATTAATGGATAGTGGCACTGGGTGGCATTTAACAGTTGGTTGCTGTTTGGTGATGCTGTTTGAAAGAGCTGCCCGGGTGCTGGGGTTGTGTTGGAGAGACGGCTTTAACGTGAGGATCACCATCACGGGACCAACCGCACAGAAATGGCCGCGGAACATTTTACTTAAACCACGGGACACGGGAATGCTAACATCTTAAGCGCACTGTGGAGGAACCCGCCCAAAATTAATTGATATAAAGACTAGCTTGATGTGAGTGACGTGATGATAGACTAATTGCCAAAAACTAACTGTTAAAAATATTAAATTATTGATGGAGCCGCACGTATTTGACATTATGTGTTTAGCAAATATTTTACCTTAGAATGTTGGCCCTTAACAAGTGATTTATAACGTAATTTTGTATTACCTTTTGATAGAATCATGAGGGCCATAGATGATAGGTTGTTTGGGATGGGTATGAATATAAAGACAGGGGGGGCACTAACTTACTAAGAGTAGGACGTATTGTGGTTATTAACTCACACGGGTGGGGAAGCGAATATATTTTTTTCATTAATTTTGACATATATTCATATAAATATACATATCTATATATTAATATATATGTATAAACATTTTTTATACATTTTTTTTATTTGTATGTATGTATATATTATTTTTATTTGAAATGCGGGAACCTTTTATTTATTTACTATTTAATTTTACAAAAAGTAATTTTTGCAACGACCCTTTAGAGAGGTTGCACCTCAGATCTGATAAAATCAACCTGAGGGCAGAAAACACCCTTTCGACGCTGACCTGAGTTGCGGGAACCGAATGTACAATTCTGGCCAGTTGATACAAATTGGGATATCGAAACTTTGTTTTTTCCCAATATTCCATTATATTCGAATTTACGTCTATTGGCTTTGGGTTATAGTTATCAATTTCATAATAGGCTTTTTGCAAATTCTTGTCAATATTTTCGTCTGCCTGTTCGTCATCGGAAGCCACTTCGATAGAATTAAGAAATTCATTTAATAGACAGCAGGTATTTGACTCCTGCAAGAATTCTCTATTATCCGCCTGGGAAGATGTTGAAGCCTGCGAGGTTACTGTGCTTGGGATTCGTACGTGGTCAATCTAAATAAATAATATAAAATTAACACACCATATGAAAATACGATAGATATTTACTTACGTTTTGGTCCATATTATGTATCCTTAAAATAAGCTGTTTAAGGTGAACCCTAGCGAGCATGAGAGTTAAGGGAGTCTGCAGCAGCACTCTTCTTATTCTTGGGTCTAAGTAAATGCTGCAGACGACCACATGATTTTTCAGCAAGGCCTTCTCTCTATTTTAAGTGCACTCGTGTAATTTTGGGCTGTGCAAATATGTTGCTGCGCTGACTGCAAGTTTGAGCTCCAACCACAGCTTGTAAAAATCACCCATGTACAATTGCGTGCTTTGCAGTTTCAGCGTTGCTGAGTACACCGGTTCCAATGTGCGCACGAGTGATTTGATATCATCCCATTCAGATTCAGTCAACTTAGTTGCACTACCAAGGTACTCGCTACAAAAGTCTTCATACTTTATCAATGTGTCTAGCATTGTGTATGTTGAGTTCCATCGCGTAACAACATCCAGCTCTGGCCTTGGCAATGACTTGGCTATAATTAAAGATCTATGAAATGCAAAATTAGTTATTTGTTTAAAATAGAAAAATGGCTTTAAAAACGCACCTGCATGATGAAGTTCTTAAAGTCTTTACGATTTTCCGTGCTTTCTCAATGAACGCGAGGGAATCCATTTGTTTAAAAAACTCATGAACAGCAAGCTGCAGGGTATGTGCAGCACATTTTATAGATGATATTGAAAATACCTTGACATCCCTTAGCAGTGCCTCATCATCCAAACTCTCATCTGCGTTATCAGACCAGTCAGAGGCATCTACTGATGCCGAGCAGTCATTTAGGAGCTCTACTGCCTTGAGCATGTTACGCCCATTGTCGGTTGTTATGGCGTAAATTTGTTCTTTTTATACCCTTAACCCATAAAATGGGTAAATAAGGGTATAATGGTTTTGTGCAAATGTATGTAACAGACAGAAGGAAGCATCTCCAACCTGATAAAGTATATATATTCTTGATCAGCATCAACAGCCGAGTCGATCTAGCCATGTCTGTCTTTCCGTCTGTCCGTTTGTCTGTCTGTCCGTTCGTCTGTCCGTCCGTATGAACGCGCCGATCTCAGAGACTATAAGAGCTAGAGACTTCAAACTTGAAACTTAAGCTCTCCTATACCATGAGCAGATCACGTTTGCTTTAAATTTTCGATAACATTTCTGGTTTCCGATATACACATGTGATCGATAACAAAAAAATCTTGAATTTCAAAATTGTGAAAATGAAGTTTAAAACTACGGATAAAATAATAAACATTTAAAGAAATTTGATCAAAATCGGTTCAGAAACACCGGAGATATCGCAGCTTGAAGTTTGGTCATATAGGTCACTGATTTAATATACATAAGTAACGGTAATGGTTAAGTATCGGGTTAAGGGTATGTCCTAGTCGGGATTTCTCGACTAGAGCCTTCTTACTTGTTTTATATAAAAATCATTTAAAATGTTTTGTATTTGGGCGCACAAATTTTGGGATGTGTGTGATTTTTCAAGCTCAATAAGCCCAAGAGTTCTCACACAAATTTCACTTCCAACATAGTATTGGACATTTATGCCCAAAATTCCACGATTTTGTCTAGTGGCTGTGTCCATTTTAAGGCAAATAATTCTTTTGGCTAGTGCAGCAATGATTTCTAATTTGATTTTATCAAACTTTTCATCTACCAAGTTCATTATATTTCTGGACGTCACCGCTGGCATTTGCAGGCCATTAAAAATCTGTGTTGTCAGAATTTTAAAGTTGTCCGAATTGAAAACAGAAAACGGTATTTTCTCAGTGGTGACGGGACCAACGCATGCATCCTTAACTTCACTTTGGCTCATAGTCACTGTAAATTTTATTTTTTTTCCCGGAACTTCAGTGTCTTCGTCCGCCAACTCGTTCGCATATTCTTTGCTGTGTTGCTCAACCAAATGCCGCTTGAGATTGCACACATAGTTTCCTTTGAATGTTGCTTTACATATTTTGCACTCCGAAATATTATTTTCTTCATGAAAGGTAAAAAGCTTTCGCGAAACACAATTCAGCTTGCGACCCAAATTAACACCGCGATAAGAATGATCAAACAAATTATGCATCAATTCGACTGAGATTTAGCTAAAGACAGACATACAGTGTTTTTATACCTTTAACCCATAAAATGGGTAAATAGGGTATTATGGTTTTGGCAAATGTACATATGTGAGAGACAGAAGGAAGTATCTCCGACCCCATATAGAATATATATTCTTGATCAGCATCAACAGCCGAGTCGATATAGCCATGTCTGTCTGTCCATCTGTATGAACGCGCCGATCAGAGACTATAGGAGCTAGAGACTTCAAACTTGAACCTTAAACCAACGAGCATTGAATCTAAAGAGGTTGCAATTGCCAAGAGCTTTCAAAAGAGCTTTTTCGTCTCAGGGTAGCGCTATGGGACATTGGTTTTGATTTGCTTTGCTCTGTATACCACAAGAATGCCCTTTGTTTTTTTGCATGCTTTATACAAATACCTTTCTAGTCTGCGATCGGACACAAGCTTCGTGGTTCAGTGGTAGAGTGCTCGCCTGCAACGCGGGCGGCCCGGGTTCAATTCCCGGCCAATACAAATTTTTAGTTTTTTTTTCATATCTAGTTGAAAATATTACAAGCAGAAACCAAGACAAGAAAAAGTGAGAAAACTTAAGCGGCAAGCATATTGCTGTTCACTCTCAACGGGACTTTCTTGTAGGAGAGGAAGGGGGACGCTGGAAAAATGCATAAGTGTTGGTATGCGTGTGCATTTGTTTCATATTTTGGTGGACTAGCATTGCCGAGATTTATGTTTGAATCAGCTAGCTGCTGCCGTCAGTTGTTGACCTGCCTCAAATATTACAATAGTTACATCTTTATGAAATTCTAATGTAATTTATTAATTGTTCATAATTTGCCAAAATCACAATAGAGCCTTTCTTAATATATTAAATACTAGTAAGTGACCCGCTTGCTTCGCTGCGCCAATAGTTTTTCAAAATTTGAATATATATAAAATAAATTAGTTAATGTTTAACAACATATTAGCAAAATATTTAATATTCTCTTTTTCACGCTACCATTGGGGTTGAGAATCAGACGCGTCATTTTACTTTGATACCAAAGGTAACATATTATATTAAGCTTATGCAATGTCCGTCAAGGTGTCTGTCCGTCCGTCCGTCCGTCCGTCCGCCCGTCCGTTTGGACGCAACTTTTTTCAACACCCTTAAAGCTAGAGCTTTGCAACTTTGCAAACATCTTGGTCAATACCTTCGTCAGAAAAAGTGTTAAATTTGGCTCTACGACCTCAGGGGGCCTGAGAAATCGATAAAAATCGATACCCCTCGATGTGCAAATCGAAGAAACATATATATGTCCCACATTTTAGAAGCTATAGTCACCAAATTAAGGGGCAAGATAGCCGATGGTATTCCTCAAAAAACTACATAAAAAGTTTGGATGCCACGCCCACCTCTTCCGCCCCCAGCCCCCCCTTCAGTTATAATCGAAAATGACTGTATTTCCCATAGTTTTAAAGCTATACTCACAAAATTTGATGGGAAGGTAGATGCTGAAGTCTTACAAAGATATGCATCAAAACGCCATGCCCCCACTGATACCGCCCACCTTCTAAAATCCGAAAACTCTATATCTTTTTCAGTTTTTGGGCTAGAGTCACCAAATTTGGTAGAAACATTGTTAGTGACATCCGTAACCCCGATCTACATCAAAGTTTTATACGCCACGCCCACCTTTTCCACCCAACTCGTAAAATCTGAAATTTCTATATTTTTCTTAGTTTTTGCGCTCGAGTCATTAAACTTGGAAACATTGTTAGTGACATCCGTAACAAATGTGCAATATTGGATGCCACGCCCACTTATACCGCCCACCTCACTATCTTTCTCAGTTTTTGCGCTAGAGTCTCCAAACTTGATAGGGAGATAGAAGGTGCCATCTGCCACAGATATGCATCACAAATTTGAATGTCACGCCTACCCCGTCTGCCTGCCTTTTTATACCCAAAACCCCCATATGTTACAAATACACTCAAACTTACATATATGCTTTGCTTGCTTGTTCGAAATTGTATATCAATAATGTTTGTGTGGTACGACGTAACGTCTGAGTTAAATAAGCAGCAAGTAAGCAAATCTACCACTATACAAAGATGTTCAAGATTAATTATTTTCGCACAAAGGGCTCGCTATAAAAAAAAAAATACAAATTGAATGTATGTACATATGTACATATCTATACAACTTTTTTGCATTAAATAAACATACATATGTATGCAGATTACATTTACTTAAGTTTATATTTGTTAGTGCGTTTGTTTTTGAACTGTATATACATATATATTAGCACTTGCATTTTTTGTTATGTATATGTATGTACAAAAGAATGTTAAATGTACGTACATACATGTGTATGTAACACCAAGCAAAGTTACAAATGTCAGCTCGAAAATTATATCCGAACAACAATGGCAATAGGTATTTGTGTGTTAAGTTTTGTTTGATAATTAGCAAGTATGTAGGTAAAACCACTCGCGTAACATATTCTGGTGTACAAAAACAAATTATGTTTTAATTGATTTGTTTTAAATCAATGATACCAACAAAAAGAAGCAACAACAACACTTACTAACAACAACAACAACAAATGCTACTTAATTCGAAAAACAATTGTCAAAGGCACAAAGAAGAAAAGAGAATAACGGAGAGAGACAAAAAGTGGAATGGGTCATTTTTTTAGTTTTTTTTGTTTGAAACCTCGGCGGCGTTGAAACTCACAGCTTGTGCGACAATGAGGCGCCAGAGTAGTAGAATGAGGTAAAGTGATTAATGCAATTAATTGAGTTGTTCAAAATTTAATCCAAATTAAAAATCCTTTCTTAGTGCTCACTTTCAACCTGAATGGAATATATTCGCCCGTATTCCCGTTGTCGTCGTCGACACAAAACGTCGTCGTCTGACGACTACAATCAAAATTCGGTATTCTCGTTGTCGTTATCGATACCTATCGACAACTATTGTCACATTATCCGTATTCTGTAACTTAAAGTGACGACGATATTGTTTTGAGACGACTCTGTTTTTGTCGTCGACTTGTTCTGTGACGACAGTGAACGACAAAAATAAATTTTTCAAAATGAAAATTACAAATTCGAAACAATTTGAAAAACTTGTAGAAGAGATGGAAAAAAATCCTTCTTTGGCAAAGGGGTTTAAGAGAGGACATGTGCCATTCAACTTCAATGAAGAATGGGAAAAAATAAGTACAATATTAAACGCTTTTGGACCGCCGATAAGAAATGGCGATGGCTGGCAAAAGATATTTTGGTTTACTGCATTAGATTTCCGCGATTTCAACAAATGATTAAATTTCAGGTTTGGAGAGATTTAAAGTTTAAAGTAAAAAAAAAATTAATTGGAAATAAGGCAGAGTGTAGAGCTACTGGAGGTGGCATTAATAAACAAGTTGCGCTTAGCTGTTTGGAGGAGAGTGTTGCAAATTTGCTGCAATTTGAAAAGCAGCTAAGCCCCGAAGGAAGTGCACATGGT
This sequence comes from Scaptomyza pallida, assembly GCA_018152965.1. NCBI lineage: Eukaryota > Metazoa > Arthropoda > Insecta > Diptera > Drosophilidae > Scaptomyza > Scaptomyza pallida. The sequence continues at coordinate 593,438 of JAECXP010000237.1, forward strand.
GTAAATTCTGTTGTGTTGGAAACAGTAACAGTAACGGACATTTGTACCGACGTGACAGCGGAATCAGACCATTACACAGAGGTAACAGACGGACAAGAACCGACAACATCGCGATTCCAAAAAAATGCAACCGGGAACACACAAGCAAGCAAACGATCTTTACTTGAAAACCACAGTGTTATGCAACACAGGGTGCTTTCCGAAATTTCCGAGAGCTTAACATCTATAAAGCGCACTGTGGAGGAAGCCTCCCTATGCTCCCAAAAATTAATTGATATAAAAGAAAAAAACTTAAGCTGATGCAAAATCGGGAAATGCGGGAAGCTGAGCAACACGCTAAAGATATGGAGATAAAAGATCTTGAAATTGCCATAAAAAAACAAAAACTAAAACTGTTAAATAAAAATAATTAAAATTAATTGAATGGTCAATGTCACCGTTTCCAACGTAAATTTGACCAATTTCTAAATGCTTCTTTGTTTAAGCGAAAATATGTTTCAAACCTTTAACAAAAGAAATGAAGTTAACGGCCACCATTGAAACGAAAATGTGATTGTATAACGTAACAATTTACTTTGTATTACCGTTTTGATAGCAAATCATGATAGATGGCGCCTTAATAAGGGCGAGAAAATTAGTGAAAATGAAATGTTTTGTGATTACATTGTAAATTGGGTAGATGGCGTTTATGATTTACAAATATATAAAATAATGCATTCGGTGCACTTGAAAATTAAAGACAGATGGCGCTTTGCACTGAGCTCAAATCTTCAAATCTTTAACTAAAGAAATCAAGTTAACGGCAAACAACTGTCAAATTTCTTAGTGAAGTGTGTTTTTCGATTAAACTATCGATAACGAGACGTCGTCGTCACAAGTCTGTTAGAGAATACGGATTTAGTGTCGACGTGATACGATGTTGATGTGATTTGAAAACGACTCTGAATCGACGTCGACGTCGACGACGACAACGGGAATACGGGCGAATGTCAAAATTTCAGCCTTCTAGCTCTTATCGTTTAGGCTGTGGGCCTCTCAACAATCAGTCAGTCAGTCAGTCAGGACAAACTATTTTATATATATAGATTATATTATACTAGCTAACTCAGCCACGCGTTGCAGCGGCGGATCCGACAGACTTCTTCCTGTCAAAAAGATTTGTAATGTTGAATTGTTTTGATTCTACGTATTTTATAGCCGGGGCAAACAATTCTACTACTATAACCCTTTAGTACAATGAAATTATTTACGAACAAAGACGAAAATGTTGAATTTTGAATATACACAGAGAAAAAAAACAATGTAAATCGTAAAATTTACACTTAGATTCAAAAATTTCTGTTAATGGTTTTCGACCAATGTGTTTTTTTTTTCATTTTGAAAAGTTTAATTTTAAAAAAAATTTTAAAAGCAAAATTTTAATTTCAAAAAATTAAATTTTTAATTTAAGATGCCAACATTTTAAATTTGACAATGAAGAATTTTTGATTCAAATATTTTTCATATTTAAATGAAGCATTATTTACCTTGAATTAAATGTAAATAATATTTAAATCGAAAAATAACTATTTTACAATCTAAATTTTCCGATATTAAAACCAAGGTGACTAATTTTTAAAATGAAAATAAAAAATATGTCATTTAAAATATGTAGTTTTTAAATTAAAAATTTTTATTTTAAAATTAATTATGAATAATTTTTAAAATGAAAATAAAAAATATGTCATTTAAAATATGTAGTTTTTAAATTAAAAATTTTTATTTTAAAATTAATTATGAATAATTTTTAAAATGAAAATAAAAATGATTTCATTTAAAAATCAGGCATTTTTAAATGAGAAGCTTTAATTTTAAAATTACTTATTAAAAATTTTTAAAATGAAATTGAAAATTATTTCATTTAAAAATTAGACATTTTTCAATAAAAAGTAAATATTCTTTATTTTATTATTATTGATTTTTGAAATAAAAACTTTCCTTTTTTATTTAAGTACTCTTTATTTTTAATATGAGGTCCCCATTTTTTATATCAAATATTTTACATTTTATTTTAATATGTGTTACCATTACAATTAAATACGTTTTATTTCCCAATTTAAAAAGGTTTTAAAATTAAAATTTTTATTTTTTGCATAAAAGTAAATTTTTTCTTTATGTTACATATTCTTTTTTTTTGTTTCTTACAAATGTATCTTATATTTTAAAGAGGCTTATATTTAACATAGTTTTTTTGATTGTTTATTGTGTACACATGCATAGGGTGGCTGTCAAACCATGTAATTTCTTTAATGATAATTTCTGGATTGGCTCTATCAACTTCATAAGCGTGTATATGTGTACAGAACTTAAGTATATTTATATAATTACACCCAACATAAACTTTGTAATCTTCATAAAAAAAGAAGCGCAACTTAAACAACTTAAACTCATTATCATTATGTGTTAAGTAATAATTCTTTTTGTAATCAATTCCACTATATTCAAGTTCTTCGCAGAAGTGCAAACAATCAGATTTAAAATTATAATTACATATAGAATTCTTTAAACAATCTATGTCCGTTATTTTGATTTCTTTAAAAGTAGATATGCTAAAATTAGTTGGTAAGCCGTTTTCAAACTTAAATAAAAAATGAGAAAATTGTAGTCCAGCTTTGGTAGCTACAGAGCTGCAAGCGTTTTTTCTAGATGTTATGGAATGTAAATATGATTTTGGAGCTTTGTGTTTGGACTCAAATCGCATAACCCAAGCATATTTTAATGGCCCGCATTTTGTTATTGCTCTGGGATAATGCACCAAGAAGTGATGCTTTGGCTTCAAGGTCGATCCATATATACTAACATAAAGCTCGTGATGCAATTTAATTTTTTCTTTTAAGTGTTTTACATCAGTTTTTGTGAATTTACTTTGAAATAAAATGTCGATAATTTCTAATAACTTTGTAAATAGCATCCAATGCTCATTATCTTCAGGAACAAGATCACCAATCATTAATGGTAGAAACTTGGTAAAACAAAATTTTTCACTTGCAGTCATTCGTATTTCATTTTTTCTTAATTTTTTTATATCAAGTGGACATGACGAATTTCTAATTTCAATTTCACCAAAGGAAAAAAGTTGTTTTCTACTGTTCAGAGTTTCTATACTAATTAATTTATGATCAATTAAAGATACAAGTGTTTTACACACATTATAAACACATACACCCTCTAAAACGTCGTGCATCAAATCAAAATAAAAACAAGTAAAAACGTTGCAGTCGGACGCAACCGACTGCGATATACTTTGATACCAGTTCACATAGCTGTGTTAAGGATTCTGAGTGCAAATAGTAATATATGAGGGTTTTGGGTATAAAATTGGAGACTCTAGCTCAAAAACTGACAAAGATATAGAGGTGGGCGGTATAAGTGGGCGTGGCATCCAAAACATTGATGCAGACCTGTTACGGATGCCACTAACAATGTTCATACCAAATTTGAAGAGCCTAGCTCAAAAACTGAGAGAGATATAGCGGTGGGCGGAATAAGTGGGCGTGGCATCCAAAACATTGATGTACACCTGCTACGGATGTCACTACCAATGTTCATACCAAATTTGGTGACTCTAGCTTAAAAACTGGCGAAGATACATGCCTTCCGGTTTTTTTTACGGCGGTGGGGCATATCCCGTTGTTTGGGGGCGTGGCATCCAATGTTTTGATGCATAACTTTGTCAGATGTCAGTATCTACCTTCATGTCAATTTTGGTGGCTATAGCTTCAAAACTGTAGAAGATACAGGCATTTTTGTTTATAATTGGAGGAGGGCTGGGGGCGAAATAGGTGGGCGTGGCATCCAATCTTTTAATGCAGTTTTTTGAGGAATGTTACCAGCTATCTTGCCATCAAATTTGGTGACTCTAGCTGCTAAAATGTGGGATATATTTGTGTTTTATCGATTTGCACATCGAGGTGTATCGACTTGTTATCGATTTATCGGGCCCCCTGAGGTCGTAGAGCCCTACATTTAACACTTTGTCTGACGAAGACATGTACCAAGATATTTGCAAAGTTGCAAGGCTCTAGCTTTAAGGGTGTCGAAAAAAGTTGCGTTCATACGGACAGACGGACGGACAGACACCATGACGGACATTGCACAAACCCAATATATTTGGACGTAGACGTACTAACGAACAGTACCATCAAGTGGCCCAACGATACCAAGCACCGGCTTGTTAACGCGCGGACCCAAGCAAAAATGCAACCACCTCCCGCCCCACCGACCGAGAGGCACATCGCATAACGTGCGGTTACGAAGATCGCGAACATGTAGACAAATGACATAAGACTAGCTTTTTAAGAGAACCAATAGAAGTGGCACCATTTAATAAGTGAGATAAGTCATTATAGTTTGAACATAAAATACGGAAAGGATTATGAATAGTATAGTTAGAGTGACAGGTTTGAAGAGCAATTGGTAGGAAATTCCTAGTCCGTCTGATCGGAACTGCAAAACTAATCTGGCTGATTAATTCCGAAGAATCAATTTCACCGTTTATTAGTTTATGTAAAAAGATTACACCTAGCATTGTTCTCCGATCAGCAAGAGAAGGAAGATTTATTAGTAAAAGTCTACTGTGGTAGGAAGGTAAGTTAATGTTAGTATCCCAATTAAGTCCCCTAAGGGCAAAGAGCAGAAATTGTTTTTGTACTGATTCTATTCTATCCTGGTGAATCCTGTAGTTGGGATACCAAATACAAGATCCATATTCAAGAATAGGACGTACCAAAGAAGTATAAAGAGATTTTGTTATGTAGGGATCGTCAAATTCTTTCGACCAGCGCTTAATGAACCCCAAGGTACTAGAGGCTCGATTTGCTACTGAAGAGATATGCATGTGAAATTTAAGTTTTGGGTCAAAAAGGATACCTAAATCATCAACCCATTCAATGCGATCGAGTGGGCTACCATCAAGAAAATATATATTTAAAAAAGGCAGGCGTCTATAAAAGGACATTGCTTTACATTTATTGCAATTAAGATTTAACAAGTTAACACGACACCAAGTTTGGAAGTTATCTAAGTCTTTTTGTAATTTTTGAGCAGACAACGTAGTAGTACCTGACATGCACAATTTTACATCGTCAGCATACATCAGAACTCGAGAATGATCAATTACTGATGGCAGATCATTGATGAACAGTGTGAATAATAACGGTCCAAGGTGACTTCCTTGCGGAACACCGGACGTGACATGAACCACCTTTGAGACAGAACCCTTAAAACTGACTCTTTGTGTTCTATGAATTAAATATTCCCTTATCCACCGAATGAGATTGCTAGGAAAACCTAAAAGTTGAAGTTTATGAAGTAAAAGGTAGTGATTAACTGAGTCAAACGCCTTACTGAAATCAGTGTAGATAACATCCGTTTGCATTTTATTTTGATAACCCTTAATAATATGTGAAGTAAATTCTAACAGGTTAGTGGTGGTAGATCTTTGTTTCACGAAACCATGCTGGCACGGTGATATTAAGGATCTACAAAAATGTTGCAATTGAGAAGTTATCAATTTCTCAAACATTTTTGGGATAGCAGACAATTTGGAGATACCCCTATAGTTTGGAACGTGAGACTTGTCTCCTTTTTTATGGAGCGGTATAATAAACGATTCTTTCCAGATGTTTGGAAATGAACATTGCTCAACAGACAAACTAAACAATTTGTGCAAAGGCTTTAAAAGACCGTTAGCGCAGTACTTAAGCACACAGCTTGGTACGCCGTCAGGTCCTGGGGAAAATATTGGCTTAATACCTTGTAAATCACGTAGTAATGAACACTCCGTGATTCTTGGTTCAAAAATGCAATTGGAGCTATCAACCCGATAAGGGTAAGGTAGATCAACCTGAGTATCAATTGAACTATAAGTGGTTTGAAAAAATTCTGCAAACAAATCGGCAATTGCCTGATCTGAGTTGGCCGACTTGTTTTCAAATAGTACATTAGATGGAAGTGTTGAAGACTTTCGCTTCGAATTAACGAAGTCAAAGAACCTTTTAGGATCTTGCTGAAACTGTAGTCTGCATCGACTCAGGTAATTTTTATAACATAAGTTATTCAAGACCGAAAAACTGGAACGCGCGATCAAGTAGGATGAGTAATGAGCAGAAGAGCCAGATTTTCTGAAACTCTTATAAAGCTTAGACTTTCGATTTTTAAGAGCTGTCAACTCTCGTGTAAACCACGCAGGTTTGTTTTTCCTACTTGGCTTACCACAAGGGACACACATGTCGAATAAATTGTATAAGGTGCTATAAAAAATACTGATAGCCGTATCCAAGTCCTCGGAACCATAGAGAGAAGACCAGTCAACAAGTGCTAAGAGCCGGGTAAGTTTTACAAAATCGGTTTTCCGAAATTGACGTACCCGTCCTAATGGTTCACTACACTGGCTTACAGCACATGTAGGCAAAGTGATCACCACCTCCAGTGTCGGGTGGTATAAGTCTTCAGGAGTGGATATGGGAAGGGTTCTTGACACAGAGATAGTGGATGGATCCAAAACAAAAACCAAATCAAGCATT